>OW119933.1:22542911-23742911 GCA_933210815.1 Meta bourneti | reverse complement strand
TCATATTTATTTAGATATTATTTCGAAATTTCAAATAGAAACATCCACTTTTAATGCTATTAAAAATGTCCATATTATTATCACACTAAGTGTAAACTTTTGTGCGAATCTAATCGTAATTGCGGGAAATATAGGAGAAAATTATTCGGGGTCCGTCTCAATATGTAGAAATTTTAAATAAAGGTCATGCACATGGGTAGAAAAAGTTTTAACATATTTCCCAATTTGCTCTCGATTCTCCAGTTTCTCTGACTTTAGTTTTATTTGCACATGAGACTTTTAGTTTGTGTGACTCCAAAGACGGTATAACAAGAGGTGGTCGGAAACTTTTTGACCGGCCACTCTTCAGCCAGAAAACACTCATTTCGAAAGATATTTTGGAATTTTTAAGTGTCGATCTTTCTTACGGACGGCTATTTTATTCGTAGGGACAATGAGATCCAAATTATCGACCCACAATACATTGTCATTTTATTTCTTTTCAAAAGAACCTATGATATTATGTTTGCCAAACCTCCAAATGCAAACCCAAAGCCCGATGCTTCAATCTAAGACATTCTACTGTTGCTTGCATCAAAAACATTGTGCATCAAAAACATTGCACAAATAACTAATTTAACGGTGTAGTACTTCATCAGAGTCGTCATGTAAATGAATAGACTTTCGACATATAAGTATGCCAAACATAAGCAAGATGTTTGGTATATTATTGGATGACTTGCTCCTAACTAGCAATGTTTTGTGGAAGAGAGTTCACTCTGAGCCTTTTTTCTTATCTACCATTCAACAACTTGGATACAACATCACTTCTATTATCTTTGCCAGGTGTGTGGTTTTCAGAGCCCAACCTGTTAGCTTCGCGGAGTGGTAACCGCTAAGTGCTTCAATGGGTTGCGGTCCGTAAATGAGGCGTGTCACTGCAAAAGGGCCTATATCCATTTTCGGTTGAAAATGAGTTCAACGCTGTTCTAACAGCTGTGCAGCTCGACGCATATACTGGTAAATTGTTGATGTGTCAAAGAGGGTTTTATCCCGTGGAAAAATACAATCAAACATCGTGTGTCGCGGCAGAAGGTTCCATATTTACAAGCATGAACGCGTCAAACAGGCCTATATCCAACGAACCAATCAGATCTCTCAAAATTCCGCACAGAAGGGTAAGCTTCGTCAGTGTTGACTCATTCGGTCTGGCTTTATTGTGTCATTGTGTGTAATAATTGTTTACATTTAGCAACGGGTGTCTTTCGATGTTCATTTTAGTCTTGCAGAGTTGGATTGTGGTAACATTTCTTTGGCTTAGTGAATATGAACAATAGTATTACCCATCGGAACCGGGAAAAGCTAGACGGACACCTGGAAATCATAGTAACTCTACGAAAAAGTTAGTACGAACTTCTACATTCGAGTTTCCTGTACCGACAAATTTTGTCTACGTGTGTGTCAGCAAACCTTCGTCAATGTCCTCCAAATATCACGCAAGAGAGTTCAGTCTTTGGCTAGAAATTTTTGACTACTGGTAGAATGCCTATTGATTGTTAAAAAGGGTGTTAAAATAAGGTCGATCGCATTGCCAGATGAAATACCATTGGGAGTCACGTTGAAAGCAGCCAAGATTAATGACGTTAAAAACCTTTTAAAGAAGCACTTTGGCGAAACCTGGGACACAACGGCAGAATGCTCTTTCTGTAAAAATGTGGTCTTGGGAAACACGGCCGAGATGTCAGCCGATGACACGGAAGACCTCGGAGCAGAAGATAAGTTTTGTAAAGGCCATGCAGATGAGCGACATACTGAACGAGTGTAATGTTTTCAGAACTTGTTTTCTAAAACGTACGTTGTTGATTTTTGATAAAGTTTTAGTTCTGTTTTTTGGGGTAGGCAAGTAATGATTTCAAATAATGAAAATAAACGTTAGCTAGTTCATTGTATCTGAATACGTTATTGTGTCAAAATAGCCTATATCTATTGTTGGCGCAAAAGTTCCTTTATCCATTTGGTTACAGCAAAAGGTTCCATATCCAAATTTTGAAGCTACGTTACATCTCTTTTATACATTTTACGTTTACTTTCTTTGTTCATTTTGATATTATGAGTTGGTAAGAATAATTCAAAAGAGTTTTGTAGCTATTACCACTTATACTTATTCTCAACAGTTTTTCGCAAATACTGGAAAATCACTGGAAGTGAATATAGGCCCTTTTGCTGTGACACGCCTCAAATAAGTGTTCCTCTGATCCGAAAAACCAATGTCCAAACAGCACTCCATTGGTCTCTTTCTCGATTGTAAACCAATTCAGCTGAGTGTCCGATAATTTTTGACTTGCGATCCCAATAGGTTTAAGTGGACTGCGGTAGCCCAGTTGGAAGAGCAAAGGATTAGCAACCTGAGGGTTGTGAGTTCGAAACTCGGTCCAGCCAAAGAAAAACGGAGGCTGGTGCATGTTAAATCTATCGTGCCCTCAAATGCCCTCACGTTGGCGTGGTGCGGAAGTTTGGAGAGGGAGGTGCCAGCTCAGATGTTGTTCTCATCATCTGATCATGATTCAAAATTACGAGGCTTTGTCCTTGGATCTTTTACTTCGGGATTGATCCCGGACAGTCGTCAATAGCCAGTTGTGTTGATCCAGTGCGACGTTAATTAACTACTTACCCGATAAGTTTAAATGGGCTTATTTGTCTTTTTGAGATAAGCAAGTCGAAACTGCCAGATTGGACGCGTCAGAGTGCAACTGAAATGGAATAGAAAAGTTTGGAGTAGCCAGCGAGGAGGCATGGATTGGATTGGATGTTGGGGTTTTATGGCGCAAGGTCCAAAAGCGGACAAGCTGCGCCACGAGGAGGCGGCATGGCAAGATCGTAGCATCAACTCTCTAAACCAATTCTATGCTGTCTCATTCCAATATGCATTATTTAGGTAGGTAGGAAATTGAATTCACGTCGCACTAGAACAACATAACACGGGCTATAGGTGACGGTCCTGGGTCACTCCCGAAGGGAAGGATCCCAGGACAACCCTTTTTATGTACCCAGGATCATGTGACCAAAAACGCGACCCTTAGACTATTCTCGTCTTCCGTGTGGAAACGAACATTCATTTGCTAATTGGTCCACGGGACGAGAAAAGACGCCAATCCGTTTATTCATCATCTGATTGATTCGCGCGATATATTGTAGTAGACTTTAGCAATTTCACCATTTTTGTCGCCACTCTATAGAAATGCGCATTCGCATGACTCCTCTGTCATAAGGACATATCGCCAAACGAGGCGATAAGATTCTAAATTGGCCATGTCTATGACAAGTTCACGTCTATGAAAACACTGCTTAATTTTAAACCACGGTCAGGTGGATTTGAAAGTAGGAAAAAATCATATATCTTGTATTTCTCACCTTCAGCGACTGACTAATTGAAAAACGGTCACAAATCCCCCTACTGTTTTTGAAAATTTAATAAATTCAATATTCAGATTAGAAGCTGTAATTGATGCGTATGGCGGGCTCAGAAAACATTTTTTTTATGCATGGAGGTATGTAAATACCCTTTCGACTCTTTATTTTTGAGTTTTATAGAAATAAAAATTCGTATCCATTTTTTAGTTAATAAACTATATTATACTTTGTGACGTTTGCTGTCCAAATGCTGCAAGTTTTGTATTTTTATACCTTTTTTCTGAAAAATTATACATAGCATAAATATGTAGCATAAAATCGCTGTATGCAAATACTTTTTCTTTGCACGGTAGTTATACATAAGGAAACATAACCTTATAGTTCTACACCTATAGATAATAAATGCATCCGTTACTATACGCCCCGTTAAATGAGAAATTAGTATTTTTTCTTGCTCCTTGGTTCAATTAGACTAAGAAGCATCAAAAATACTGATTATTTCCGATACTTAGGAGCATTGTTCCAATAAATAATAATAATGAAGACAATGATTTTGAGTAAATCTAGCTCCTATTCCCCTTGAAATAAATGCTTTTTTATCAAGTGTGCAATTCAAATTGACCCCAATTCAATGACCGAAAGTTGGTTGTTCAAATTATTTATTATGAATAAAATTTATTTTATTTTCTGACCTGAGACATCGTACTTTGAAGACGTAAAAATAAACGTCTTCAAAGCGTTTTCCACCTAATTGATCCTCAGTTTCACAATCATTTTCATCAAAATTGTATACAATTCATTCTACTTCAAAGAATAAATGAATAGATACAGAGAAGATAAAGATGTACAATCTTTCGACAATTATGCTCATAAAGTCATCCAGCAATTTTGTATTTGCTGTCATTTCGGCAGTTAAAAATAATTGCCGACAAGTTTCTGAACATCTCGTTGTTAAGAAACGAAGTATTTCTAACAATGAGTCAAATTCTTCACAGATAACTCTGCCAACGTACCCGAATCTCTCAAAAAGTGTTCCTTTTCATTAGAAGCATCTCAAATTTCAGGTAAAAGAAAAGGAGAAATTAGATGCATAAAAATAAATAAAACTGACAGATTTCAAACCTGCTTTTTCGATTTAGCTTTAGGTGCTTGACAACAATGCTACAAAATCATCAAATCGGATTTTCGTTACAAAATAATGTATTGTTCATATTTCAACGCCTTAAATCAGTTAATTAAGAATCGGATTCTTTGAACCTGTGATGGAAAATGGTGGTTGATCTACCTGAAATAGAATTGTGCTTTTTATGTCAGCGCAGTTTCAAAGAAAATCTTCACAAGGGTTAAGAATTTTAGAAGCAACTTGAAAGAAAACTCAGTACAAAGTGCTATTATTCAAAGAAATCAATTACCTGACCAAGAAAGGAGTAAACTTATCTTAAAAGTTTATTATTTCAAGGGATAAAATGTTTTTCCATTAAAAGCTATTTGTAAGTATTGAGAGAAGAATTAAGCTGAGAAGACAATAAAATACTAATTACTTCGCAAATAAAAGAGCCTTAAATATACGCAAATCATCTATAGAAGAATAGAATTTCTTGCTATACCTTCATTTAATCTTTAATTGCATATGAAGAGATTAACATGTGAGTTAATCATTTCTAAATATACAGTAGACTTAAAATTTCAAACATATTAAATACAGAAGCGTATCATTTCTTTGACAATTGTTAACTCTTGTGTAAATGTTTTCGAACTCTAAAATTTCTATTTACCTTTCGTAAGATTCGAAGGAAATGAGGAAGTGTTCAGAGAGATTAAAGGGGTTAAGAAATTTATTAACAGTTTGACACCCCTCTTTCTAGAGTACAAATCCCAAGATACTAGGTGAATAAATAAATCACAAAATTGAATTGTTTTGAAATTCATTATTGTTTAACAGTCCAAGTTGTTTTGTTGCATGCAGTGGTATTAGACTTAATTTTAGTTGTTTACAAATTATCTAAGTGTTTGCATTTGTGCGATGTATTTCATTTTGATTTGTCTATTTTTACCATCTAAATGTGCAGTGAACTGTTTAGGGCAGTGATTTTCATCGGAACACATAAACTAATTACTAAAATTCTGTGGCACACAAAAATATATGTTATATTTTTGCTGATCTGACAAAAAATAGGTATAATTTTACTTGATTTACAAAAAACAATAAAAGTAATTATCTACCCATTTTGCTGTCAAGTGGTTGATGGTATTGGTTAAAAATATTTTTATTTATGAGATACTTTATAATAAAAATTAAGACTCATAATTATTTATATAGCTAATTAAAAATACGAATATTACTTGAAAATATTTGTGGGGTGGGGTAGTTGAATTAACGTCGCACTGGAGCAACACAACTGGCTATTGACGACGGTCTGGCATCAATCCCGAAGAGAAAGATCCGAGGACAACACCTCACAATTTGGAACCACGGCTAGATGACGAGGTCACACCTGAGCTGGAATCTCACTCTCCAAACTTCCACACCACGCCAATTTGAGGACATTTGAAGCAATGAAAGATTTAACGGACCGAATATCGAACTCTCAACCCTCCTGTTGCTAATCCGTCACTGTGCTGCCGTGTCCTTTGTCAAAGTCTGGAATAAGTTTAAGTCTAAAACCCCCACACCAAGTGAAAATCGCTGGGTTAAAGATTTGCTAAATAAATAATTTAATTTACAGCTATAACGTCATATATTTATTATTGCATGTACCCAATGTCTTTTTTCAGCTGAATAGATAAGATGGAGTTAAGTTTTAGAGTGTAGCTTACAAACTTGAACAGATTACAATAAATCAAATTTCCATTTTATTTGATTTTTCTCTATTTGCGACCAATCAACCTTCCGCCGTTATTATAATAGAAATAAAAGATACCAATATTATAATATGTATAGTATAAAGTCAAAGATGAAATATAGTAATTTAACACACAAGGTAGTTATATAGGCAATTTGGTTTTTATGTCGCAAGGTAGTAATTTAATAAGGGAGAGTTGTGCTTAGAACTTTTTAAGCACTTAAAGTGTAGTTTTTAAATATTTTTTGTAAATTCCCTCGTCTGATTCATTACTTGCCCATTAATCATCGTTAAGGAATCACGGAACGACTATCCCAAAACCGTTACTCTAGTGCTCGAATTTCCTTGATTTCTAAAAGAATCTCTAAAACAAGGCAGAGAGAAAAATAATGTATCCTTTTCTATCAGATCAATGCGTTAGGAATGTTTAAGACTATCACTAAATATAAAATCCTAAAACATACGAGGGCCGCTGGAAGAGTAACGGATTAGCAACCGGAGGGTTGCGAGTTCGAATCCAACCAAAGACATTCGTGTACAAAGGGGTTAAATCGTGTTAAATCTGTCGTGGCCTCAAATGTCCTCACGTTGGCGTAATGTGGAAGTTTAGAGAGTGAGGTGCCAGCTCAAGTGCGACCTCGTCATTCGACCATAGTTCAAAATTACGTGGTGTTGTCCTTGGATCATTCTCTTCGGGGGTTGATCCCGGATCGTCGCCAATAGTGCGAAGTTAATTAAAATGCCTACCTACGACAGACGAAGTTGAAGATATTAAGAGTAGGTTAAATATAATGAAACACACAAAAAATTTCGTTTTGAGTAAAATACACAAAAAAATCTGCACTGACCAATCAATTTGGGGGTTAGAGTGCTGGATCGAAAGTTTCTAGGTTCGAATCTGGGGAAGGTTGATTGGTAGTTGAATTTACGGAGCACTGGAGAAACACAACGGGCTATTGGCGACGGTCAAGGATAAATGTTAATTTCCTTATTCGCATGTCTAAAATTCCCGTAGTTGAAAACTTTATAGTTGTTCTTTTTTAATTATCATATTTATGTAAAAAAAAGGCATTGTGAATCGCTAGAAGATTCATCCAGTTTCAACCTTTTCAGAGACGGTTGGGCCTATTGAATTTCACACCCTTGAAATGGTAAGGCTAGATATATTGACTGCTCAGTAACTAATATTCATTTGATATACTGATGTCAGAGACTTCTCTAATGAGGTGGTGAAACATAAGGAGACCCACTCCCTCTAAAAACAAAAATACTTAAATTATGTTAAGTGAAAAATACATTAGCCCTTCTGGTGGTTGTCTCGACAAGGTATCTCGTCATTAGCAAAACTGACCAGATCTTGATGGACAAGATATCTCGTCATTAGAATAAAATAGACCTGATCTCGATCTCGTCATCATCACAAAATCGTCAATACCTTGATGACGAGATACTCGTCATTAGAATAAAATAGACCTGATCTCGATCTCGTCATCATCACAAAATCGTCAGTACCTTGATGACGAGAAACTCGTCATTAGAAGAAATGGTTCATTATTAAAACGAAGGTAGCCTGTTTGCAAAGCTTACAGAGATTTGATCATCATAGCAAGAGCCAAAATTTGAAACACAAATATCGTAAATAAGAGACTATCGCAGTAAAATTAATCTCTAATTTATATGAATGCTTACGTGTCGAATTCGTCATAACACCTAAAAAATACCCGCTAAATCTATTCCTTTATACACCATTCACTCATTCATGAGTTATGCTAATGTCGAAATCAATTCGATCAAAAAAAGTTTTCTTGGCTTTCAGGTATATCAGCCTGTAATGGTTTCTACGACCTCAAAGCGCATACTCCTCGAATGATAGAAAGTTTTCGGATGAAATTTACAAGCAAAAGTGATAAATGCACCGCCCATGATAAAATCACAAATGAGAAAACTTTCGCTAAAGTTTCGGAACATAAATTTTGACTCCACTCGCCGTTTGTATTGGCGACTCGGAATGGGAGGGACGTGGAGAACGGCTCACCGAAAACCGTTCGTTTTTGTTGGTACTGTTAATGGTTTCAATTTCTGCTCCAATGAAGATAAATCGCAATTAGCAACTATTTTTGCGATTTTCATTCGAACCACTCCTCAACATTGGCGTGATAAGAAGCGAACTCCCCTTTCAGTCTCGCCTCGAAATTACACTCTCATTTCGAAAGTTAATATTAAAGGGTTTTCTTTTTTAATTGACTTACGAATATCCGCGTAACCGAGTATTTGAAAAGCGAATAAAATCCACATCTTCGGTCTGTTATATTCTATATTTAATTACGTCTCTCGTCACACACATAAATTAAGCTATTCTGCGTCAAGATTAGGAATGTTTGATCTTTGGCTCTTACAATGTAGCATTCGTTCGTTATGAATGGATGAAGATGAATTGAAATTTTTGGAAATGAAAAATTTAACGATCATGGAGTGGTCTGTCTTTAGAATCATAAATTAGATATTTTTCCAAGTGTATATTAGCCCTTAGAAGATCAGTGATGCCAAATAGCACCACGACACCCACAAATTAACAATTGCATCCTAGTTGTTCCATTTAGAATCTGTCAATAGACGGTTTCGGACTATTTCAAATTTTTATTTGTCTCAATAGATGATGTAAAGGGTTTTTAAGACTCAAAACTGTTACATGAATTAACAGTGTGAAGGTGAAATATCTGTCGTTGTTTCTCATTCCACTTGACTATAGTGCAAATATAAAAGTAGAGTGAGCAATGGCTCTCTTTATGTGCCCAGGATCACGTGATCTAAACTAGTAGTAACGTGACCCTTAGACTGTTTTCGTCTGCTAGATGGAACCTAACTTTAGTCATCTGATTGGTCCACGGGACGGGAGAAGACGCCCATCCAATGAATCATCATCTGATTGGTTCATTTATTGATCATCTGATAGTAGTAGACTTTGGAGATTTCACCATTTTTGTCGCCACTCTATAGAAATGCGAATTCACACACCTACTTGTCATAAGATGTTACACCGTCAAACAAAGCGATAAGATATCAAATCGGTCAACCGAGTCAATTTTTCACAAAGAAATCATGTGACTGCTAGTCGACACGTTGGTCATACTTTTTGAGACTCCTCATCAGCGCATGAGTGACGTCTAAATGGCATTCAAAAGTAACCCGTGACCACAAGTCACAACAAAATGAGTACTCGGCGTTTTTTGTGATATTGCACTGAAAATCGTGCCTATAGATTAGCATAGGAATGGAATGGAAATTGATTTTATACCCTTTGAAGCTAGTGGTCGGGGAACAGAAGTCAATTTATAAGAGCTGTAAATTATAAATAAATACAGTATTAAGCAATATAATTATTACATTTAAGTACTATATTAAGCCCAGTAACAGATGTCATATATCCACCTTTTCTTTTCTGTTTTTAGCAGATTGGAATTATCTGCTTTCACATCATCAATTAAATTGGTGACCTGTCGTGATCTGACATTGCCAATAGATGGCGCTACTACAAGTGGTACATGGCATTCGCCACATAGGTATCAGAATTTCGATGAATGGTCTGTCGGGAGCCATTAAGAAATGCAAATAGTTCCCCCTGTCTGAAACCTGATTTCAGAATATTTGCCTGTTGCTACTTCAATCCCTATTGCTACCCACAGACGGGTCTGAAGCTCAGGATGGAACCTCCACCGCCTTTTGTGTGTTCTTGGACAACAGAAAGATCTTTGAGTACGCACGCAGACTGCACGACAACAACTCAGTTTCCTAGCTGAGTTACTTGCCATCCGTGCAGCTTCATAATGGGCACTTCGAAATTGCCCAGAAAACACATGCATTTTCTCAGACAGTCTGTCTAACGTAACTCTCTTGACCAACCTTCTCACGACTAACCCGATGGCACAGAGAATCCATTCCATCATTGAAGCTGCAGCTCCATCGACGTGCATATATGTCTCTTGGGTCAGAGGTCATTACAGTGTTGAAGGAAACGAAGCAGCAGATCATCTTGCAAGTGCCACCGGTAATGAGTCCATTCGCCTACACCCCCTTCCTCTCCCGGCATCTCATCTGAAGAGATCCCTCAAGCTATCATCCATTAACAGCTGGCAAGAGAGATGGCTAAACTCCACCAAAGGTCGGAGAACGTTCGGGTTTTTCCCCAAGATCTGTACGAAGTGCCTCAATTCCACCCCAGAACTCACACACTTTTACACGGGCCACGGACCGTTCCTGCAGTATTTATTTCGTATGAATATTCACTGCAGTAACCTCTGCATCTGTGGCATGGAAACTGACCCGGACCACTATATTACCACCTGCCCCATCACAACTCATCTACCCAACAAGGAACCAGCAACACAGCACTATGACGCCTGGCTGTTCACCCCTTACTACAAAGGAAAATCATATAAATCGTGCGATTTGTAGCCTCCAAGGAGTTTGAACTGAAGCAAGCGGTTTAAATTTTGTCGACTTCGATGTGCATAATTTTCCTTGGGCCTAACCTCTTTTCACCTAAAGATATCAGCCCTTAAATTCAGTCTCTTGCCTCTTAAACCCTCACAGAAAAATATATTAAGAGCAGCACCTGCGTGTGCATTTCATAGCTCAAAATTTCTGGTTTGCATCACAAAATAATTATTCCTCATCCTCATCGAGTCATGTTTCACGTCATGGGAAATTTTTTTTACCGTAAACCCTTCGTAGGGTCCATATCCTATGATGGAGTTGTGTTGTCACCCATCTCTCAATCTGAGGGGCCTACTCTCTCCGCTGCTAAAGGCATCAGCAAGATGCTCAATTATGTCTTGCGAAACCGTGCATTTGAAACTACACTGCATCGTACCTAAAATCAAGCTACATATTTATTATCATCAATCACATTTTATGTTATATGTGTATATCTTACAAAGGTAGGTACAATTGTATATTTTCAAATACCGATGATAAAAGTTTCGGGTTTAAGGTACTTAATGATCAAAATAACATACCACAAGTCTGTATAGTATTCTTTAAGAGGGTAACTTCTTAAACTCTTGAAAAACATGGTTGAATCCACTATTAACTATTTAGCAAACTTACTTTACATAACTGCCCAAGTGTAATTACCTGAAGTGCTGAGTTTCAAATGGGTCTAGAATGACGCTTTAGGAATTCATTGGCGACTTCACTAACCTAAATATGCCAGTGCACTGGCTTCAACTCCTACATTAGAGCGTAATTAAATGTATTTCGAATCAATAGGTCGTTTGCAACAGTTAATATTCGTTCGCTTTATCGCAGGAACCAGGTTGAATATTTGCTAGTAGTTTGAATTGGAATGCAGAACTAATATTTTAACATCCGAACCATATTCTAATAGTTTGAGTGCAGCATTATTTCTCAACCTTCTAATTCCTGGGAATAGTTTGTAGTAAGCTTTGTTCTACGGTAAATGAAAGGAGCGTCATTACTTAAAAGATGCAGAATTGCATCCTGGGGAATCTTTAAACAACTTTTGCAGATATGAGCAATTACAAAGTGTATGTCTTAAAGTTTTCTATTATACCAATCGAATAAATTCTTGGAGGCTTAATGGACACATGCAAAGCTTTATTGTAGCAGTTTAGGTTGATTGGATATAAAAATTTTATTTTAACAATAATAATCAAAAGATTATATATAGAAACAGCTAGGGTGTCTTAAATACTCCATCAAAATAGTATTTTCAGCTCCGTATTTGTAATAACTGGATTCTACATTACATTTTCAAGTAAATAGATCCGCTATTTGCAATTCGCCTTCATTATGGTATGGTATATTACATGCTAAATCAGCTTGCTAATATTTAACAAGACCCATGTCTACTTCCTTTAAATATTACATATCGTGGGCTTGCAAGTGAAACACACTAAATCAAAAATTTCAAATATGAGTTTTTCTTGACCAGAATGTAGTGATCTTTAGATTGCTGAAGTGTGTGCATGTCCACTAAATCATTAATTTTTCTTTGTATGAATGTTATATTTCTTCTTGAAAACACACTTAGTGAGTTTAGTATAGTGAATAGTTTTTCTCCTTCATTTTCTTGGAACTAAGTTTTTATTCAGTGTATTTCATGTGTGAATCGGTGATATATGTACCGCAAAATGAAGTTTGGAATCTCTTTGGGCTCTAATGTCAGTTTGGTCGACCTTAACCTATAATTTCAATCACGGTTTGTTATTTTTAGGGTTAGTTTTAAAATAGAGTTAATATAGAGTTAATATATGAATTTAAGATATTTTTACAGAGCCTTTATTGAGTACATTTCCTGCATTTTCTCCATCGGGTATGGCATCGACTTAAACACAACTTAGCTGAGTGTAAAGAATATTCACACTGATCTTGCTACCAAAAATAAACTCGGAATTGTGGTTCCGATTCATGTCGGCATGCAATGAACCATAATTCAGCATATCAATTTATAAATGAATACTATCTCCAACACGTCAAGTCCCGCTATTTAATCTTTGAAAAGTAATAGATTTCAAAGGTGGCAAAAATGGGTGGACAACTCATCAGTTTGCGTGTGGTACTTCAAGCGTTTCTTCAACGTATTAATCGAGGAAACCATAAATCAATTTGACTTCCTGACGAGAATTCTTTGTTTCCAATTATTCATTGTAAACTTCCAGTTGCTAATACCTCATTCAACAGGCTAAACGTTGACGATAAAATATCTTTGACGTGACCAGCGAGCATAATATTTTGGGAATTTTTTAACCCTCAATCGATTATGGTGCCAAGACTATTCTTAGGGCCATAAATACTTCAAAGATTTCTAGCAGTATTTGTTTTAGCGTTGCTCACTTTTTTAACCTCAGGAAATTCATTTGTAACCGGTGTCAAAGTGTTTGAAGATGATTAATGCAAATGCGGCCTTGTAATTTCCGCTTTTACCACACTTAAACTGCTACCGGAGCATACATGAGTGATAACAAGGCCGCCTCGTCTTTCTTAGCGTTTTCGTTGATGTGAAAAGCGGACAAGCATGAACGGTACAAAATTTGAAACTACACCCACTGCTGATGGATCATTCACCCCTTTTGCTAAAGTAAACTAAGCGTGCCACAATCAACATGAAGGTGATTAGCTATGGTTTATGCAAATCGGACTTTAAATTTTAATGACCGTGTGTTCAGTTATCTACTCTTTGAAAATACGAATTGGTACTAGACGAGCTTGAGTAGCTTTAGGGTGGCTAAAGAGATGAATATGGATTTTCAAGCCTGAAAATAAAATTATTGTTCTAGAAACCTGGTATGGGACTTATTCAAAAATCTCGATCTTAATTTATGATGAATACCAATTTCAAACACAGCTTTCTGCTGTAAAATCGTTTATGGACAACCATACGAAATCTATATTAGAATCAACCCTGATCTGACACTGGCACCCTACACAAGATTTTTACATCGTTTTTAACTAAGTTTACCCACAAATGATAATTATTACTGCAGTTGGTGAATGGCGTAGACTCGTTTTGTATTTTCCCCTCCAAGATGACAGCGACTTACTTACCGTATATTTATGCAGAGAAAAAACAGATTTTAATGAGTAAAAGCAGAAATTTAAATGGTTGCTTGCATTTCAATTACGGGTCCCAATTATTAAGTGAGATACATTTGGACTATTGCTAAAATGATCAGTCGTTTAATTTACGTACTTTTTAACTGCTTCCAAGAAGTAATTAATTTGTAAGTAATAAATTATTGCATTTCGAATAATTTAATCAGTAAATTAGTTGGTTTATAATTAAATTAGATACAGATCTGACGAAAGCTTATATTACTCTCTCGCTCAAATACAGCCAGAGCGAAATTAAAGCCTTATATTAAAAGCACTGATACAAACGACAAAAATTACTTTCAATTTTCTCATATTCGTGTCATATTTTACATGTACTTTTCGAAAAAATTCCAATTTTAAACATTTAGGATTATAAAAATTGGGCATTAAATAAGTGTGAATATTTAACATGAACTATACCGTCTTGGCGGATATTTGCATTTCACAAATTCTCCAACACTGCCATAGTTAGGGTTGATTCAATTTAATCATTTACAAGGAATTTATTTAGATAAGAGAATAAAAGAATTTAAACAAACTAATTTTTAAAAATTTCCAAAAATTTCCTTTACTCCGAAGTTGCAATTTAAAGAAAATCATTGGATATTTTGATTAATAGGAAATTTAATCAATGTGTCCAATTATTCAGGACATTGATAGGGTTACCATACATTCCGGTTTGAAAGCCGCGTTTCTGTGTCCCGATCAGACGGTTGTTTCGTCCAGGTGAGAAGAAAAACATAAATTTTCCCTGTTCTTCCAAACTGCTGTAGAGCTTTATAGGCCTTAGCTCGGGGAATTTGGTGATATTTTTAATAGCAGTATTGCTTGACCCAAAGTTGAAATACTGTCTAAAGAAAAATTAATGAAACCGAAAGTTATTCTGCAATCAACTTGGATGAACTGTTTGTGAAGTGTATTTTAGTTTTCAAACAGTAATACGTGGAAAACTGAGAACTTCAATTATTTCATAGAACATAACACTAGTATACCAAATTATGACGTTCTTCATCCGAATTATAAACACATTTTATCTCTACCACAAATTTCGTCTTCTGTTGAAAGTTTGTTCTCAATGATGAACAATGTTTGATCGAAAGAAAACAATAGAATGTGCGACCAAATCAACAAAAAAGAAGGGTTTAGGAGAAGAAAAATAGATACAATCGATTCTTAAAAGGTTGGTTCTAGTGAAAAGTAAAATGATTTCAAACACGTTAGCATTGTAAACTACATGAATTTCTTTGTACCCTAAATCCTGTTAGAAAACTTCATGTTTCTTTTTTTTCTTGATTCGATTCCTTCCTGAGTCTTTCTCTCTTTTGTATCAAGGAAGCTTTCCTTATGGTGTATGTCCATTTACTTGACATTGTTTCGCGTAGCTTGATCAAATATGGCCCCTGCGCCATAAAAACTCAACCAACGTATTTTTCTAATGCCTTCATGTCTGATTTAAATTTCGAACTTGAATACAGTTTTTAAAATAATTTTAAGAAGTTGCTATCTAACCCTCCAAGTAGTTTCGACGAGATATATCGTTCATCAAGATCTGTTCAGTTTTACTTATGACGTGATATCTCGTCATCAAGATATTGCCGATTTTTTTATGACAAGATCTGGTCAGTTTTTTAATGACAAGATATCTCATCCATCGAGATCTGGTCAATTTTGCTAATGACGAAATACCTCGTCGAGACAACCACCAGGAGGGTTAAAAGAATATCTCATGAAAAGGGGTATTCCATAGCTCCCAGACCCCGAATTAAAATCATTGATCAGATAAACGACTGGTCCCAATTTAAGCAAGTTCTCAAGTGACCTGGTTTCAACAAAAATAACATGGCAACCCTAGACACTGGCCCAAAATTAATCGCAACAAAAGAATCATGATCTCGATAAATAATCAAAAAATCAAAATTAATCCAAACACCAGAACTGTCGGTTGAATAAAAGTTTGCTATAGAAAACCTTTCAAAATATGTTCATCACTGAGAATTTCTTTACATCCAAAACAAAGACCAGCTTCTTTGTTTCAGCTACAATTTGAAAAAGTGATTAGATTCCTTCTCGTTACAGCCCGTCTCTCTGAATAAAATGGGCCAGTTCATCTGACGTAAGCGTACCGAAGAGTAATTCATTATCCGTAAGTGATGTACAGCGTAGTCATTCTTGAGAAGAGCTTACAACGTAATCTCCAACTTTTAATAGCCCTTTCCCAGCATTAGCTTATCTCCCTTTAATTAGCAAGAGGCTGGGTAACGTTCTCTAAAAAGCATACAAACCATTAAAAACTGAGACAAAGTTTAGAACTTAATTGTTTTTGAAGAAAATTCATATTTTAATGATGTATATTTTTTTATTAATTAAATGACAAAACAATTGCGTTGGAATATTAGTGAATCTTCCCTGTCCCGCTCTATAAAGAAGTCTGGCACGCGGTTAGAAAGTAAGAGATTAATTAACTTATTTTTTTCTCTTAACATCTAAACTACTTAGCTGATAAAAGAAATCCTCTGCTAAGAGGGGGAAACAATGATCCTTTAAATAAAGACCTCCCTAAAAGTAATTAATGAGCCGGCGGTAATGAAAATTTAAAGGTCCTGAATAAGATACGCTGTCCGGTAAATAAGAGCTTTTTGATGCACTCTTAGCAAGAAATGGTCTCAAGTTTATCTTTACTCACAAAACAAGTAAGGTTTCTTTTTATCACAATTAAGTGCTATTTAATTTAGGCTTCAGTAAAGCATTTTGTTAAACCTGTTGGCGACTAGATTTAAGATTTCAGACATCCTAAGAAATTTGTAGATATCAGATATCTTTCTAAATTTGTATATGTATTGGTGTTTTTATGTAAGGGCATTATTTTATTTTGGAATAACTTTTTTCATCTAAAACATTTTTAGTTATTTTTTTACATATTATTTACTCAATTAAAATGACAATTGGCAATTTGGAGTGGAGGCATTGGGGCATTTTTAAGGATTCTAATGAAAATACTGTTCTGTACTATTGTAATACACTTTTTGTCAATTGTGAAAGATAATATGCGATGTTGCAAAATTTCTTTCAGCCTGAACTTCAGCAACAAGTTTTACAGTATATATGGTCTCAACAAGATGAAGCAACATGTCATACAACTCATGTAACCATGCGAACCCTCTTTCCCCTGATTTAAACATGCCTGATTTTTTTTATTTGGCTACTTAAAAGAAACGAATCTACGCTAACGTCCGAGAACGATTCAACAGCTTCAACATAACATTTGCGAAGAAATTGCACAAAACATTGAACAAAACATTTATATAAAACAGTATTTTATGTTGCGCATGCAACGCTTAAGTATGCAGCAATTCTCATGTTGTATTGCCTAAGTTTTAAATTTTTGAAACGTAAAGCAAATTCTGCATTTTTCTGTTTGAAACAATTTTTTATGGTATCCAAACAGTTTTTGTGAAGATTTAATATCGAGTTATACCACTTATTAAGTACGTAAAATATAGAGGTAGGTAGGTAGTTAATTAACGTCACACTGGATCAAAACAACGGGCTATTAGCGACGGTGCGGAATCTATCCCGAAGGGAAAGATCTTAGGACGATACCACGTAAATTTTGAATCACGGTCGGATGACAAGGCAACAACTGAGCTGGCACACCACTCTCCAAACTTCCACACCAAGCCAACGTGAGGACATTTGAGGTCACGACGGATTTAACTGGGCTATCGTGGCCCTAAAAATATAGATAATGTAGTTGACTGTCAATTGCAGTATAACGATGCTACAGACAAAAATAGAGTCAAACATGCACAAAACCGGTAGCACAACACCACGCTCATCCTTCTCATTAATGATTATTTTTAATTCTTATGATTTAATTGATACAAATAACTAATAATAGAGTGTGGCAATCTAGTGTAGAAGGTAAAATTAACTTTTGTTACTTCATTTTATGGGCCGTTCAAACCCAGTTGAAAGAGTAACGGATTAGGGTTGCGAGTTTGAAACTCGGTCCAACCCAAGACCGTCGTGTACGTAGGGCTGACGCACGTTAAATCTGTCATGGCCTCATATTCCCTCACGTTGGTGTGGTGTGGAATTTTGGATAGTGGGGTGCCAGCTCAGGTATTGACCTCGTCATCTGACCGTGGTTCAAAATTACGAGGTGTTGTCCTCGGATCTTTCCATTCGGGATGGATCCCGGACCGTTGGAAATAGCCTGTTGTGTTGCTCCAGTACAACGTTAATTAACTACCTACCTACTTATTTCTTTCAATAAGTAGCTTTGTAATTCTAGTTCCAAGTTGTTTTATTTCTCTTTTAATTCTAAATTACACACACAACTATATAAATATTTGGGGAAATTCGGTAATTATGGACCCCAGCTACACTTGCAATTTTATTAGTAGAACTAGCTTTTCCAGAGGGATGTGCCGAAGGAAATTCGTCATCTGATCGTGGTTCAAAATTATATGGTGTTGTCGTAGGATCTTTGCCTTCGGGTTTCATCCCAGATCGTCGCCAATTGCCTGTTGTGTTGCTCCAGTGCGACGTTAATTAAATACCTATCTACCGTGCCAAAGGAAACTGTCTTTGAAAAGGCGGTATTGAGGTATCTAGGTATTTTAATTAACGTCGCACTGAACTCAACACAACGGGCTATTGGCGACGGTCCGTGATTTAACCCGTAGGGAAAGATCTTAGGACGATACCACGTAAATTTTGAACCACGGTCAGATGATGAGGTCACACCTGAGCTGGTACCCCGCTCTCCAAACTTCCACTCCACGCCAACGTGAGGACATTTGAGGCCATGACAGATTTAACGTGCACCAGCCCCTTTTGTACAAGACGGTCTTTGGTTGGATTCGAACTTGTAACCCTCCGGTTGCTAATCCATTGTTCTTCCAACCGGGCTCCCGCGGCCCTCAGGGGTATTGAGACGAAGAAGTTAGGATAACCATGATCTAAATTAACAATATTTTGTAACGCTCTTCATCTTTAATATAAGTTAGTTTTGGTGATGAAGGCTAAATATACATTATTTAAACAATTAATTTGCACAATTGAAAGTTACAGTTTTCCCTTTGTGAATTTTATTTGCAGACCGCAAAATCTGGATACATCTAATACACTTTCTTTAACCTTTAACTTTTCGCTCGCTTTCACCACCATCCTTTTCGATAGTGGAATTTCACCCGTCAGCCACACCCATTTTTCTGAGCTATTCCTGAGATTTTTGCTTCATCGTGAGCTTTATTTCGCAGTGAAAAGTTTTTAGATGGATTTCCCCATCTGCCTCTATTACACTTTAGCATTCAACAACACTCCACTCTGGAGATAGTTCATTCCAATAGCAGTCTTTCATGGTACCGTTCATTAAAGAAATTGCTCACGCCTTTAAAAGCACTTTTTAGCTATACGAGAGCCATTTCAAAAGTAACGAAATTGACATTATACACTATATGGACAAAAGTATTTGGACACTCATGTTTTTCAGAAAAAGTGCTTTATTATTCTATTTAGTAACGGGTAGGCCCTCCTTTTGCTTGTATTACAACTGCAACACGCCGAGGCATACTTTCCACAAGTTCTCTATAAGTCTAGGCAGGAATAGCTTGCCATGCCTCTTGTAAGGCTGTGAGAAGAGATTGTTGTGAAGATGGGCGTGCGTGGCGGTGTCTTACCCGTCGCTCCAGTTCGTCTCACAAGTGCTTGATCGGATTGAGATCGTTCTCTGAGCAGGCCAGTCAAGCAAATCCACCTCATTTTCAGGAAACCAGTCCAGCACACGTTTTGCAGTATGACATGGAGCTCGATCCTGTTGGAAGAAACAACCATCATCGCAGTAGTATTGCTGTAGTGTAGGCAAGGCCGAATTATCCAGAACGTCGAGGTACACGTCAGCGTTTATGGTACCAGGTATATAAAGCAATGGTCCGAGTCCTAACCAGGAAAAACAACCTGATTTTCTGCAGTGTCCAAATACTTTTGTCCATATAGTGTAGATCCCGAACACTTAGAAAAATGTCAGCTGCTCTGTTTTCAGTTTCACAACGCGCTATTACAACGAACTGCTTGTTCATTTTTGTTTGACGATGTAGAGCTCAAGAGTGCTCCTGTAACCCTGTATAGATTTAACCCCCTCTAAGGGATTCACAGTAAAGTATCAAAGTTGATGAGTTTTGCGGGTTTTGTGAAAAAAGTGAAGTCTACGAAATGATACCGGCGCCTGAACGAGGTTGAAACTAAGCTAAAACTTCGCAGAAGTTCATGCTGGTACATTCTGTCCAAGTTTCAATAAAATTGAAGGGGTTGATCCCTGGACCACTTCATGACTTGTATGAATATTTTTTTAATGTAGGTATACAGGGCATTTTTCTAACTGAACGTTTGTTAATTCGGCATTTGTTAAATAGATTCTAAATTCTTGAAGGTACCTATTCATGCGTGGAAGATTGTCTCCCCTACGCAAATATTTATTTGAACCAACATCGTTTTGAATGTTATTTTTCTCGCCTCACCCAGTCAAAATGATAGAAAATTCTGTGGATCACAGAACTGATATCGATGTTAGTTAAGTCGGCCCAGATT
This sequence comes from Meta bourneti, assembly GCA_933210815.1. Taxonomy (NCBI): domain Eukaryota; kingdom Metazoa; phylum Arthropoda; class Arachnida; order Araneae; family Tetragnathidae; genus Meta; species Meta bourneti. The sequence continues at coordinate 23,722,473 of OW119933.1, read as the reverse complement.
TCTGCTATAATCATTTTTACTTTTAACGTAGAGTATGGTCTTCCTGATTATACTCTCCTTCTAAACAGCAAGTCTTTGAAGCATCCGTGGCTCCTGACATCTCAGTTGTGGCTTTTATTTCCAGGGAATATTTGGGGCCGCGGTAGCCCAGTTGGAAGAGCAACAGGAGGGTTGCGAGTTCGAATCCAGCCAAAGACAGTCGTGTACATGGGTGTTGGTACACGTTAAATATGTCGTGGCCTCAAATGTCCTCACTTTGGTATGGTGAGGAAGTTTGGAGAGTGGGGTACCAGCTCAGGTGTGACCTCGTCATCTAGCCGTGGTTCCAAATTGTGAGGTGTTGTCCTCGGATCTTTCCCTTCGGGTTTGATCCCGGACCGTCGCCAATAGCCCGCTGTATTGCTCCAGTGCGACGTTAATTAAATACCTACCCCTATAATGTGTGTTTCTCCAACATAGTTAAATATTTCACATTAAGACAACATTTGGATTTTATACTACTTCAGAATAGACAGATTTTGTTGATGACGAGATATCTACCTCCAATAATTTTACAATTTAGTGTTACTTTATCAGAATCAAGATTTGAAGTTTTTGCTTTGTTGCTACAAAAAGCATTTTGACTTTTCACTCTTGGTTGCATTTAATAGGTTTTTAAACTTTTCAGTAAAATAAAGAGGAATGCGCTATAATTTCATTGAAACATCATTTATTGTAATAAACATGCTACAGAAAACTGACCAATCATTACGAGATTATCTTTTCCATTTAACATTATGTTAAAAATTATCCACATTTACATTAATATTTTCTATTTGTATGCTATCTATATTATAACTTAATTGCTAACATTTCAAATTTGACAAATTAGTAAGACAAAAAATAGATACATGTTCAGATGCTTAGAGTCGGTCTTAGTTTCTGATCAAATCAATTAATAAAGGTAAAAACTAACTTTTTAGAATTTAAAGATTAAGGAGAAAATAGTGTCTAAAGAGTCGTTATTTCTTCCTCTCTATTGTCTTAATAATGGTGGTATAAAAACTAGCACCAGAGCCTTCCTATTTCTGGTAAACCAATGCTTTCCAAGTAGCTAGAGGTTACTTATAATCCATTCTTCACTAATTATTTATATGAGGGATAATAGTATGTGCCCACATGCAAGAAAAATACAACACATTACTATGTAATAAATTTCTGAACATGCCTTGTGGATAATCACTTGCGTATGCATCTTCCAAGCAATTTCTATCATAGGTTTACTTACATAGTAATATGTATTTCTTGTATATGGACGTCTACCGGTTTCAGGTTGCATTGAGCCTGATATTTAGTTTCCTAATCACACCCTCTAGGAGGCACATTTTGAGCTAGGTTTCTTATTTTGCTTCAGTTGATTATTTTTATAATAGGTTTCGAAAATCTAAGGAAATTTATACAATTTTTTTTTCTTGCATTATAAATAATCAGATTGAATTGAAATAAAAAATTCCTGTACACTTCAGTTTTCTAGGAGTATTAAGTAAAATGTTTTGAAAAAATTCATTCCCAAGAGTTTAAGTTTACTTGATTTGGCTAATGTTTTAAACAAATATTGCTAAGCATCAGGAACACCATTATGAATGGAAGCATGATGTGCATTCATTATGTTTGAAAAAAATTTAAAGGAATCAGCAAAATACAAAAAACCAGATAGTTTTCCAATGCAATTTGTATACTTTGAACCTTTGAATGCTAATTTTTTCCTATAACTTAAAATAGTTTAAATTTAATAAGCTAATAATTTAGATATCAATTTTAGTTCGATTCTAAAATATTTGAAGATACTATGGAAAAAGGTTATGTATTTTATCTAAATCTCATGTACTAGAATTCCTAACTAATTTTACATTATAAGATTGCTTTTATTAATTTAAAACATTCATTTCCTCTATTATAAATTGAAGGATGCAAATTAGATTCAATTAAGGCATTCTTCATAATTCCTGGCACAGGCTACAGATATGCACTTAACACTATCTTATATAGCAGTAAGAAATGGACTCTCCTCTTGAGGCAAAACTTGTTTTATCAGCCAAATTATATATAAATGCATGTCTGAAGTGTTAGTATCTTGCTACAAGAATACAGAATATCTAAACTTACACCAAAAATATTACATAAACTTATTTTTCTAAAAAAAGAAAGTCACAATACATATGGTGTCAGAGGTTATAGCAGCACAGTATCTATACTACTATGGTGTGTATTGGTGAACCCGAGAGGGACATAATATTGCTGCCATTTTTTTACAAATTCAACAAATGACATTGCACTATCTAGCACAAACTTGGATACTAAACCTTAAAATAACCCAAAACCTGTGCAACTGAGCACACCTGCTGCATTAACCTCTTGCAGTCTCTAGACCCAAGAATTTATAGACTGCCTTTCTGTTCCCACTAGCAGTCCTGAAGACCCACAGTGCTCCTTTGTATGAAAAAGTTATGTGAATCTCGCAGTATTCAATAATGTAAATTAATACATAAAATCTGCAGTTATTTTCATCAGAAGAGTCGAGATATTAAACTGAGTTTAATTCAGATTGAACCATTCTATGGAATAAAACAATTTCCAAAATAAATCCAAACAGAAGCAAACAATACTTATAAAACAGCTCTTTATTTTGTCAAGATGATGCAGTAATGATACATAATATAAATCGTAATATACATAATTTGTCATAGTTTAAAAAAATTAGTCCATGACAAAAATTATCTTGAATTATTTCACTCAAGTTCTTCATTTGTACATCCTAGCTTCCTAAACACAGAAATCAGATTTCCAGCAATTTGTTATTCAGTACTTTTACTATATACATAATAGAGATGATTTGTTAATACAAGATTTTTCTTTAATAAAAATATAAGGCCGGAAATTACTTTATCTTTCAAATTCAAGCCAGAAAATCAAAAATTACATATTTAAAAGATTCAAAAATTTTTCCAAGTGTTACAGTTAAACAAGTAATATGTATATGTACTGAATTCAATATTTTTATTAACAGATACAAACTTGTGTAATGCGAATAAGTTCACAAAACTGTTCAGAAATACAGTGCATATATAGAAATAGTTCACTGTACTGGAATATAAAAAAATTGCACATCAAGTAAATCATTTATTAAAGAAATTTAAATATTACATGACTGAAAAAGATATTTTTGTTTGATAATGAAAGTAAGCATTTTCTGAAAAATCAGAGAATTTATCGATATACCAATTGGATTTTGTAACATAAATAATTCTACCCTATGTAGTTTTATAAGGTTTAACAAGAATGTCATGAGACAAATATGATATGAAATAAATTAATCTTCATATAACAATACAGATATGAAATATTCATTTCATATTAAAAATTATTGCTATCAAATAAAAAATTACATGTTTTACAAGTTTCATAGTTATAAATACTACTGAATAAATAATTTAATTACTCTTTTAAATCTGATAGTTGAAAAAAAGAATTTAAAGATTTTTATATTTTGGCAGTAAAATTATTCCATTTTCATATAACTATTTATATCACCATAAAGTTCAATCTTGTTCATAAAATGTATAAAGTAATCCAATTGTCATTATCATGAGCTTCCATTGAGCACATTCTTAGGTGGTTCCAGAAGGTCTGCATATTCATGCAATGCTTCTCGCAGTGAACAGCAAACTTGAGCGGAGGTGGAAGTTGTGCAATCAACAAGACTTGGATACAAAGAAATGAGTTGTTCCCAAACAGTCCATTCAACTGCAATATTTCCATAATATTTAAATACAAAAATTAAACAGAAGTTTTAGAAACTTATGAGAATGAACACTGTTTCAAAAAATACTTTAAACAAGTCTTTTTACCAAAGTAAATTTGCACAAAAAATTATTTGGCTAAGTATTAAATACATTATTCTGTATTGGTATAACAGTTAACAATACAATAACAACATCTTAGCCTCTAAAAGGTTGGTTGGCTGGTTTGGGTTTTATGATGCTAGGCCTCAAGAAGGGCTTACTTGGAAGTGAATGTTAGCAGCACAGGATGAAGTTAATTTGAACTTGAGTATTCTATTCATGATTATTATGGCCCATGATGGTGGGGATATGGAACTTCAGAAATGTCCATTTTTAATTTCTGTACTTTAAACCTCTTATTGGTCATTTTTTCAAGTTGTACCCCCACTTGGCTATCATTTTATCTTTGCCAAGTCTAATATGTATGCTAGTATGTCCAACACATGAAACAGGGGAACAGCATTCTCTATGTATGGAAATGAACTAATTTCTTTACACCGCCAAAAAATTCTCCCGACTTGATAGCTCATTCCATGCGAAATGCACTTATATATATATTTTTGAAACAGGCTTTTGGAACACTTGTATAATGAAATTAGTCAGAAGTATGAATATTTAAATTTATAAGAACTGAACATAAAGAAAACAGGAAATACAATTGGTTTTAATTTTTTTTTTGCAGAAATCTAAAAATGAAATTCTTTATCAACTTCAATAAAATGAAATTAAAAAACAGTTACCATTGCATTGCTAATTGAAACAAAATGATAATGGATGACTCAAGCTATTCATTGGTACAAAATCTGTTAATAGCCTGTGTTTGGCATTTTAAACCATTCAAAATACATAACGAATTAATGTTCCCACTCTTTAAGTAAAAGGAAAATAAGGACTTTTCATATGCCTTTTCAATGTTATTTTATGTATTTTAATATAGGTCACTTAACAGATCGAAGTAGATTATCCCATGAATGCACAGAAGAAACTTTCAAGAGTGCTATGGCCTCACTCATTTTTAATCCATTTTTAACAATATTGTATGCCCTTTTAAAAAGTTATTAATAGTTTGGGTTTACATGACATAGAAAGAGACTTCCTTGTTCTTGCCCTTCCTTGTTTTTGTGCATCTGATTTATGGATATTTCTTAAGTAACACATGTCAATAACAGTAAGCAAATGAAAATTGGGTTCTCTTTCAAGGCTTTATCCCACTAAATAGAGCAAGCAGACAGAAGTAGGAAGAACCTTAGATGTTCTTTGGTTCCTCCTTCATAAGTATTTTAAAATTTTCCATCCAGAGTCTACTTATAACCATACATCAATATCAATCACACTTGTTCAAGGTTGAGTGTCATTGATGTTGGTTTTAATGGGTATAGGTTGGTTGTTTTGGGTTTGATGGCGAAAGGTCCATAATGGGTATAGGAAAGACCTGTATTGTATAGGAATTTTTGAAATTCTCCCAATCAGTTGTCATTGATCTTAATTTTTGAATGCAGTCAAAATAAAATATGCAGTTTTGTAAAAATATACTTTAAAGCAAGCTTTTTAAGGAATTTTAGCAAATATTAAGGCTTCTTGATGGCGCTTAAAACCTTAAATGAAACATTGGGGCTTTTTACTTACAGGGTTCATAAACACCCTGTAAGTTATCACATAGCATTTTGTGGAATGTTACATCAAAATTTTGACCATCTACATATATGCTAATGTGCCTTTACATGTGACTTCAATTTTCCTCATTTAACACATCCTCTTTTCATATTTAGGACTTTTTGAAATCTGAAAGTCTTCATTTTAATTAGCAGGCCAGAAGATTGTAGTTATATATCTTTACTAATCAAATTTCTTGTTTGTATCAGAAACTATTGCTTTTCACGACTAGGCTGTTAGAACTTCAAATTTCCTTTGTTCAATTATACTGCAGATAATAAAATCTACAGTCGATATAGTATGAAAAAGTCACAAAAATAATTTATTATTAAAAGATGTACATTTATGTTCATACTGAGAGAAAATTAGAGTTAACAAAATTAGCAGAAACTAAAGGCTCTTCAGCTACACGACTAATTTTCGAAAATATGGAAAAAGTTTGGAAACAATTTTTGCAAATAAATTTTCACACAATTAATTATATATTTACCTTTCTCTGGATCAGCCTTTTTTAAAGACTTAGCTAGTGTTGCAACAGCTTTCAGCACAAATGATATTTCAGACATTCTGTGCCTGTAATCAAAGAAATAGACATAAAATGTTTTAAAAATTACATGCATATTGAAATTTTATTAGATTTTTTACTGTTAACACAGTGCAGAATATTGTTGCAAAACATAAATCCCATATAACAGTGAAGTACTGGTTTGTAAGAGCAGCCTGAAAATTTAGCATCTAAGACTTGAAGAGATTTTGTAAATGTAAAAGGTTAGATATACAATTTTAAACAATTAGGCCCCCATAATGAGGTGAATTCAGCAATATTTACAGTAAAAACTTGTCATTTTACTTGCCTTGGACAATAATTTTTTTATCAGTTTCATTAATTTAATTAAAAAGTAAAACATTTCTAAGCCTGTTTTGAACTGACTTTAAGAATGAATTACTATTTTTCTGGGGCCATATTGCTCTTTATCCATAATTAAAAGATTTAGATACGTATAAAATTAAGTTACGATGAATAACATCAAAAATATATACCAAACAAACAAGTCATATTCAAATAATTATAGTGATTAATATTTTTAAATTCTTGTACTTTCAAGTAACTTTTAACAATTAGATGTTTCTAATTTACAACACAATTTTCAATGGTTTTTATAACTTTGCATTTGTTTGTAAGTCAGCTCTAATGAAACTTATGAAATATGTGTACACAGTTGTTACTGATGTGCAATATTCATAATTCCACAAAAATTATAAAAATTGCTAATCAATTTCATTGATTAATCTCATGAAAAGTTAACTCACAAAAACTGAAAAACTTTTTACATAAAATAGTTTGATTTAAATTTTAATATTAGAATAAACGTTACCTAGGTAAAGGACATTTCCCACTAAGTCTCTCATCTTCAGCATATTTATGAATGACTTCTTTAAATCTATGTAGCAAAGATGTAACAGCTAATAAATTAACAACCCCATCATCATCAATATCAATTCCACTTTCTAAGAATGAAAACTGTAGTAAAGTTTCAAAGCAAGATTTTGCAAATTCTTCACGGAGTTTTCTACTAGAATCAATATCTGGAAAATATCAAAGATGCAGTTTCAAATAAATGTTAGAAATAAACAAGTACACTCACTGTCAAAAGTTAAGCCCAGAGAGGAAAATGTTAATTTCCGGAAGCCAATCTGAATTTGAGAGGCTGCATTTCGCTGTAGAGGTAGATGGAAGTATGCAAATGTTCTGTAACAGCCAATCACAGTTTCGTGTCGAGAAATATGCAAGAAAGGCAGTCGTATAAGAAGCCAGCATTGTGAAGATAGGAGTTTCATGTAAGTGCTGATAAAAGGTTTTTAGAACTTTCGTACGATTAGTTTTCAAGACAGACGTGTTTCTTTGGCTTCCAGAAGACGAATCGCAGGTAGTGAGCGCTGGCATTCTGTGGGACGCCTTGAAGCAGGACAATCAATCACAGATGTTGCTCTTTTCTTCGGCGTTCATCATTCCGTCATTTCACGATTATGGAAACAATTCCAAACAAGCCAAACAGTTGTCCGAAGACCTGTGGCCAGTCGCCCAAGGGTTACGACCATCGTGGAAGATCGATATATTGCTGTTTTAGCCAAGCGGAATCGAAGAGCGACTTCCACACGTGTGACATCTATGGTTGCAGCATCCATTGGTAAGACTATATCTGCCACTACTGTTCGCTGAAGGCTACACATGAATAGACTGTACGCCCGGGTACCACGAGTTTGTATTCCTCTATTCGTCCAATCCAGAGGAGCACGATTAAAGTGGTGTCGGCAACATGTGAATTGGACTGTCTGATTGGGCCAACGTTATGTTCATGGATAAGCCGAGATTTGCCCTGGAGCCAGATGACAAGCGTGTAAGGGTCTGGAGAGAACAAGGAAAACACAATCGGCCCCAGAACATCATCCAGCATTACGCATTCCGAGGTGGAAGCATCATGGTGTGGGCAGGGATTTCGTGGGGATATCCGGTATAGGGATGAAGTCCTAGAACCCACTGTGGGATTGTACGCTGCAGCAGTTGGTCCTGCTTTCGTTTTAATGGATGATAATGCGCGTCCCCATCGAGCCAACATCGTCGACGACTACCTGGAGAGTGAGGGGATTGCGCGTATGGATTGGCCGGAGTACTCGCCCAATCTTAATCCCATCTTAGGGCCGTGCTGTGTCTATGTTTCCCACCCCCAGTCACTCTCAGAGTTGCAAACTGCTCTACAGGAGGAATGGCGATTACTTGACTCTGGGGTGTTTGATCACCTCATGGAAAGCATGGTCACACGTTGTAAGTTTTGTATGAGGATGAGGGGTGGTCACATATCCTATTAATGTCGGTTTTGTTTGTTTTGGATTTAAACATCATTTTGTTAATGACTCTAATAGACTTCATCTTATAATTTATGAAAATTCAATATTGTTTTTATCTTTGTATGTAATTCTTTGTTTTGTTTCATGCATAAACATATTTGCTACTTTCCTGCCGCATTTCGTGTCAATCAAAGCTGTACTTGTCGATTTTTTCGCATTTTACCACTTTGTGCTTAACTTTTGGCAGTGAAGGTTTGATTTTTATTTATCAGAGGAGACATAACGCATATTCAACAAAAACAAACACATGAGTAAGGTGCTTGTGAAAGCAACAATTTACTAGTAACAAATGCAGTATTTTGAATTAATTCAGTAGCTGATGTTGCAACAACTGAACAGAAGAAAGGAAGCATAAAATTAAGTAACCAAAAGCTTAAAAAAGAGTTTGTGACAACGGGTTTATGACGGAATCAGTTGTGTCAGCTTCGCAGCCTTGAGTCATCAGAAATGAAGACAAGAAATGTCATACAGCAATTAAAATTAATAGTCAAAATCTCAATATTTGGAAATTCAGCATCCTAAATCCAAAAATATGCATTGTACATTAAAATCCAGTGAATGTTCCCATCTTAGGAGCAATAAATGTAAATATTTATTGCAGTGCATCTGCCCACAAAAAGAGCCATTTACAATTTACTTTATTCCATTATAAAATAATTTCCAATAAATTATGTTTACAAATATTTTTTAATTAAATACTTTTAAAAACTTACCATTATTGAATTGTGATTTACTAAATGCAGTTATAGAGCTGTATCAAATTTACATTCAAAAATTAGAATAAAAAATGTGCCTTTTAAAGTTGCTAGCAACAGTTTTAAAGATATGTTAAAACATTGTAGTTAATAAATCGAAAAAGCACGCAATTTGAAATATTCAACTCATTTTAAACTTTTAAAAACATTAAAATAACTCATTGAACTCAGTATTAATGAAAAAATATTAAATTTTTCTCACCAACAGGACTATTATTTGTAGCTGAATGGATTGAACCTTTATTTAGAAGTGTAACAATCCTTATCACAAATTCACGTGGCAATTGATTCGCATACGGCAAAATTCCATCACGTATCAAAATTATGATCTAAAGAAGTTAAAATAGCTTTGATAAAATTGCAAATAGCAATGAATCATGTCAAAATCTTTTAATGTTTTATAACCTACCTTACAATCCAATGCTTCATCACATTGTTGGTCTTCAAGGCTTTGGGTTGGAGATGGAGAACTAAGGACATAATTTTTAACTGATTAAAAGTACAGAGAAAAATAAATAGAATCATAACCACAAGATTTACAATCTGAAGCATATTATAATGCTATATGAAAGGATTTCGCAATCATTTTTAATAGGTATTGAAATTTTATAGACAAGAGCTGACTTTTCTTTCTCTTCAAGGCATTAAACAAATTAAAAATGTGATAAAATAAGTCGACTAATATTCATAATCATGAGTGTGAATTTTGTCTTCATTTTTCCTGATTCGAAGCATTTAAAGGTAGAAATCTATCTGTCAAATTTGTTTGTTCTCTTGGAAAATCATAATGCTCCAACATAGCTGTTCGTATTGGTGCCTCTCTTTAATTGGCGTAACTTTTCATGAGCTTGGCAAGTGCCCAAGAACATTGCCAACTTCTAAGGTAATGTCTGATCTCTTGATGTGACAGAATATCACCAGGGTTCCTTTCCAAGAACCACTTTTTGTGTACTTTGGAAAGGACAGCAATTTAAAGCAATGTCAATAAATAAAGTTGCAGTCCACTTAAGTTTAGTATTTTTGTGAGTCCAATTGCTTTGCATAAAAACATTTTACGTGTAATTAAAATCCTTTTCATCCCTAAACTAAGACATGCAGCAATTGTTTAAAGAGAAAACTTTGTAAATCAATTTGAAAAACAATAGCTTTCTTACACATCATATTGAAAAAAGTACTTAATTATTTACCTAGAAGGAAACAAAAAATCTTCTAACGCATAAGCAAGATCAATCCACATTCCTTGGAATTGAGTAGCTAAAGGAAAAATGAAAATCGGAAAATATCAGGAAAATTATGCAAAATTTGCAAAGCAGAAGTTATTACATTTCGATGGTTATGAAAGAATTTTATTTATAATTTAACCTTCTAAGCAGCCAGACCAATCTTGTGTTGTAGAAAATACCCTAAACAAGTATTTTTGACTGAAAAATGTCAGGATTTGGTAGAGATCACTTACCCCTTCTGCAGTCACTTGTGCACAGCATAGCTATTTAGATGACTGTCAAAGGAGTGTGGTGGCAGTGATAGATAGTGAGGCTACTCACTGCCACAGGCTACTCCTTCCACATGCAAGTATCTCCTAATATGTAATCTCAGAGAAAAATGATATTCGGGAATCGCTTGGGAGTTTCCAATAGTGTGGCAAATCAGAGGATCAACAAGCACGATTGGAAAAGGTAAAACTTTTAATCAAATTTCTCTTATGGTCAAGAGAACACATTTCATTCTCCTATCATAGGACTGTTTCAGGTCTTTAGAAATGTTGCATAATCACTCACTCTAGTCAACCTCGTATCCTCAATTTTGACAAGCAGTTTCTCATGAGGCAATTGAAGAGAGATCCAAGAACTGCAAAATATATATCCTTTACATCAATATGCATTTTACATGGGGATGAAATGCATTCCATAATAGATTTTTGATTGCTTCATGTGAAATTTTAATTATTTTCGATAAACAGACATTTATGAATATTAAAGTTGTACAAATTCGTTTTACACCCATTGTGTATTAGTGAATTTGGTTCTTTGGAAAGTTGGACCTATTTTCTACTTACATATCAAGAGCTCCAAGTAATAATTTAGCCTTCATGCAGAAAAAAAATAACTGCAGAAAAATTCACCAGAAAAAAATTCAGTTCGAAAACCTGTTTTCCTTTAAAAATTTTTTATGCAAATATTAATGAATGAAACTCATTTTATAAAATCAATAGACAACAGTTTGACTAAGCTTAAATTGTTTTTCAAAATGAAACTTACATTTGAATCAGTTTTTTCAAAGATTTCAGTGTCATTTATAGACTTATAACAACTAAGAATGCTTTTCCAATTCAGTTCAGCCTTTTCACAGAACTGTGTGGTGTCTAAATATTTTCTCTAGGTACTCAGCCTGCTTTGGGCTACTAAGAGTTGGCCATTCAGTCAATTGATCACTCAACAATTTCTTACCCTCAATATCCTTCTTAGGACAAGAAAAAGAATGATATACCAAGGGTCAAGAAAAACTTACTTATAGAAATAAAAGGGCTTAATTATTTATTAAATTATGGGTCTTATATAAAACTGCAAGTTCAACATAAAATCAATACAAGTGCATTTATTAGCATCCAAACTTTTAATGTAATGGAGGCCTGTATCTACAAATGCTTCTTTTTCAGACAACCCGAAGATAGACACTCTTGAGGTCTAGCTTAACAAAGACAGGAATGATCAGCCAATTTTGTGATACTTAACATAATGCATGAAAGGCAATGAGTTGAAGAAATGCCTTTTCATGCTTGTCTGTTCCCTCAGGGCCTCATGCACAAAGGGTCTCCAGCAACTCACTCTAGTTAAAAGATGCAGGAGGTTCAGGGAAAGAGAAAGCTGTGATAAAAGGTCATAGGGGCTGGCACATATACATATTTTGCTTAAGATATCTTGGGTCTGTCGCTTTCTGTACAGAAAGTTATGGAGATAACTATGAGGATTGTTGCTTGGAGGGCTAAGCACCTGTTTAACACAATTTATGATGTGCAGAGGGGCAACATCCTGCATAAACACTGTTGATTTAAGACACTGACGTTGTTGGAGTGCTGGAATCACTGAATTGGTTAAGAATTGATGAATATCGATTGCAAGTAACAGAACTGTAATGGGACATGTGGGCCTGAGTTCTTCAAAAAAAGTTCAATAATGAGTGTTGACGAAAACCTACACCAAACTGTCACTTTGAGGAATGTAATCCAGCCAATGAATTCAATATGAAAAAAGAATTATCTTACTGAAACTTCACCAATATGAAAAAATAAAATTAGCATTTTCAAATTCTACCAATCATCATTTTTCATCACGTTTTCAATGCAATGAGAACTATATAAAAATCAGTTGTGCATTGTTAAAAATGTATGTCAGGTAGTTTTGACTACAGCAAACACATTCTTTTACTTTCTTTACATACAATCCTTTTTCCTGATTCATTTGTCTTTTTGTTGAGTTGATAATTTTTCTTTTCTTTAATAAATTTTATTTTCAGACAACCTGAAGACATATGCTCTAAAAGTCCAAGTACAGTTAACAGACTCAGAATGACCTGCCATTTATATGATACTTAACATAACACGCAAAAGGCAACAAGTCAAAGAAATTTCTTTTTCATGCCAACCAAGAACTTCTGGCCTAATACAAAAAGGTACATCTCTTACTCCTCAAGATATTTCAAATCTGCTGGTTGCCATACAGGTAGGTAGCTAATTAACATTGAACTGCAGCAATACAATGGGCTATTGGCGAATCTCCGAGATCCAACCCGAAGGGAAATATTCAAGACTAACACCACATCATTTTGAACCAGTCAAGTGACGATGTCAACACCTAAGCTCGAACCCCACTCTCCAAACTTCCACACCACACCAATTGAGGATATTCGAAGCCACAACAGATTTAACTTGCACCAGCCCCATGTACACAAAGGTATTTGGCTAGACTGAATTTCGAACTCCAACCCTCCAGTTGCTAATTCGCTACTGTACCAACCAGGTTACGATGACCCATGTTATAGTACAGAAATTTCAGCAAACAATATTCAAGCATGCCATTTGGAGGGTTAAAAAATAACTTTTATTCAGCTGAATGAATATGAAATGAAGACTACTGCATCTGTTAAGTCGAGGCAAATGAAATTCTTTCTTCAAGATCAACTATATTTTATATGCTCCAATTATTTTTAAAAAGAACTTTTTCTTTTTAATTTGAGAAATTAAAATTAGAACAAATAGGATAAAGGATCATAATGGATCAAATTTATTAATCAAATTTTATGAATAAGTTGCATCATTTATCATTTGCTTTTTAAAGAAATTAGAAACCATTTCACACTTTGGTGTGTATGTAATTTTAAAACAAAAGTTCTTAACTTCATTATTTCCTTTAAAAAAGCTTAGATTTAACATAATTTTTTAAACATGGCTATGGTGTAAAAAATCTAAAACTCATTAAGGAATGGATAAAATGGTTAACTTTGTATTAAAACTTATTTAAGAGTGTATTGATACATTGTGCATGCAAATACATACTATGCCAAAAGTATACCATTAAATTAAATACTGAAAAACATTGCTTTTCCAACACAAGATTTTGGAATCATGAAAAACGATGAGGAAATTCTATTACATTAGAGAAACGAAATGAAATCGTCCATTTAAAATAATGATGAAGCCTATTAAACGATAACAGATTGAACTTACGATATTGACGAGCGACAGGAAGTCCAGCATGAAGAACTTTTAGGACAGCATTTACAGCCAACTTATATGTCATTTGAGAAGGACAAGAATATTTCATACCTAATGGAATTCTCAAGGACTGGAAAGTATAAAAAGCATATGTTCATATATAAAGACAACATAGATCCAGTTTCCAAGCACTCTAACAGAATAAAAGAAATGTTATTTTTTCAAATTAAAAGTAACATGGTCTTTCGGCATTAAAAAATTTCATTGAGACTGGCAATAATGAAAGGGGAAGGAACACTTACAAACAATGACAGCCACTTATTCATTCAGAAACAAAAAATTTTTTATTGAGTGTTTCAGATATAACATATCATTGCCAACCACTTTTTTATGGTGTGTCGTAAACCATGTATTTTAGTTAAATATATTAGTTATGAGTGGTTGAAATTGAAAGCCCTCACTATTAAATGAGTGCTTCAGTCTTTCTTTGACTTCCAAAATTAGTTGATCAAAGTGATTATAATCCTTAACACAATCTATGCCTTTTATTATTTCAAAAGTAATATTTTATGCTTACTTTTATTGAAAAATTATGTCTTGAAACATGTATAAATTCCGAGTACAATCAATGTAATTATCTCAAAACTAGGTGTGAAAAAGTTAGTTTATTCCCTTCACAATAGTTGAGATAATTTTTTCAAAACTGCATCATTTTGACTTACATTAGGAGTTGTCCTAACAATTTCATTTGCTTGGAAGAAAATTTTAAAAATTTTATGTTCCTAAATACCATTTGCATTGATATTTTTCAAGGTCATATTATATTAAAACAGCAAAGCTCTTATTCATGAAATCATCCATACCATGTGAATTGGACAAAGTGCAAAACAGTCCAAGTTGTCGGACTTAGTCAATCCAGCTGAAGCTTTAGAGAAATTAGATGTGTACTCCAAGTCAGCATTTTAATACTTTTTGTGGGTGAACAGGTGAATATGTTTACTACTAAATAAACAGAGCATGGAAATATACACTCATGTACAAATTTATCTTTACATACCCAAAAATAATGATATTCCATGAAATATCCAGTCAATGTAATCCATTTTTGCAGGGAATGCGTGAAAGACAAGCCTAATTAGAATTATCCAATCAAAAGTGATCAGAAGGTTTCTGATATGCAAATCAAGGCGTTACTTTATCCGACGGTGAATCAAGCGCTTTGCGCAAAGTGAACATCTGAGTGAATTTCTGCAATAAATACAGCGTTTGATTTCAGTGTGTAAGGACTCAGAACGGTTTGTTATGGCTCCGAAGTATCATTTGGAAGAATCTGTGAAGTGGCTAATTATCAGCCGTTTAGAAGCAGGGCATACAATCATGGAAGCAGCGAGATGTGTGAATATTTCAAGATAGACAGTCTCTATGCTATGGACACAATTTCAGAACTCTGGAACTGTTGTAAGGAGGCCTGGACAAGGTCGTAAACGAATAACAACTGCTTCTCAAGATCGATATATGGCAATAACTGCCCGTCGTAACAGGAAGTCTACTGCTCGGCAGTTAAGTTCAGAGGTTGCAGCTGCCTCTGGAACTATTGTATCACGACAAACTGCATACAGAAGGCTTAATGAAAAAGGCCTTTATGCCAGAAAGCCAAGGGTATGTGTTTCACTGTCTTCACAACAAAAGAGGGATCGCTTTAATTGGCGCAAAGAACATCAGAACTGGAGTGAACACCAATGGACCCATGTTCTCTTTACTGATGATTCGAGGTTTAGTTTAACATCTGATTCTAAACATGTTTACATCTGGAGGTAGTCAGGAACGCGAAATCTTCCTTCGAACATTATGGAATGTGACTGTTTCGGTAGTGCAGGTGTGATGGTATGGGGAGGAATAATGATCGATGGACGTATGCCCCTACACGGTTTCAACAGGGGATCTATAACCGGCCAGAGATATCGAGATGAGGTCTTAGAACCTTATGTAAGACTTTTCAGAGGTGCATATGGATCTGACTTTTTATTTATGGACGATAATGCTCGTCCACAGCAAACCTCATTGACGAATTCCTGGAAAGTGAAGCCATTGTGCGAATACTGTAGCCAGTAAAATCTCCTGATCTGAACCCGATAGAGAACTTATGGGACTACCTTGGAAAAAAGTTGCACAGAGACATCCTCCTAGAGATATAAATGCCCTGAAGACCACATTGCTGGAGGAGTGGAATTTAATTCCCCAAACTGTGGTTAACAACATTATTGCAAGCTTTAAAACATGTTGTGATATGTGTACACATCAGGGGAGATCACATTCCATATTAAATTCATAAGCCTTAATTTTTTTTTCTGAGTTATTCTTTATTTCTGAACTCTCCTTGTCACATATTATTGCCATTTTCATTGTTTCATGCTACAGTTTTATATCATATGCAGTGCTCTTAAATTTTTTCCTTTGTATTTATGTGTTATGATGTTATGTATTTCACAAATTCATAAAATAATAGTTCAGTTTCCGAGAAATCTGTGATTTTATGCATGTAAAGATAATTTTGGACATTAGTGTATTTCTATATTTCAGTGTGTTGAATTATGCATATTCTTTATTCTCACTTTTAAAAGTATCAAAGCACAGGAAAGTTGGACGTTAATATCATAACATTTCAAACATTTTTTGAACTAGTGTTTGATGTTCCATTGAGATGTATTTCTTTCAATGAAAAAAGGCCTCAATGTAGAGAACTGAATGCAGATTAGGAACTATTCTAAAATATTCTGTAAAATATATGTGCCTATCTCTTTATAACTCTACATATTGAGATGAACCGCAAATATTGAGAAGCTATAACTTGATCATAAAACAGGTAAAATCTTTACTAGATTTAACATGACAGATTTCCTAAAACTTAAGAGATGCCAGATTAATTATTTTTACTTTATGATAATTAAGGTATCTGAAATATGATCATTCTAAAACAATAGCATACCTTTATAATGGAATGAAGAACTTGAGAATTCACAACATTTGGTTGTTGAGCTGTTTGTTGATAAGCATTCACAACCATCTCCAAGGCTTTTTCACCAAATGGGACAAAATTCATGGTGACCCAATCCGTCTAAACACAAAACATAATTTCTAAAAATGTTTAAATCAAATCTTTTAACATAAACTTACAATTTTTTCAAGCACATTTGAATTAAATTACTGCCATAAAGCTCCACAATTCCCTGCAATTTTACATTATGTAATAAATACTTTGCAAATAAATTATCAAAACAATCTTAACTCATATTTGTAGTGAACAAAGATATTAATATCAATGTTTTAAAATAGGAAATGGTGAGCTAGTAACTTCACATTAAATATATTTTTGTGTATATAATGAATTAAAATTAAACCTCTTACAACACTTACTGTTGATAATTTCATATTAACAAAAGATCGTGTCCTCAGTTGTCCATATGGAGGAGCATTGCAAGCATATGTAGAAAATATGAGTAGCTGATTGAAAATGGCAGGCAAAAGGGACACTACATTCTGATTGTCAGTTAAGGCTTCCTGCATGGCAAGAGAAACAATTTAAAATACACAAAGAAATTTAAATATAGGTCTCAACACAATGATAAATTCAAAATTCTACACTACTACAGCAGAATCAAGAGTTTAAACCAACAATATAAAAATTGTTAATGCTCTCTAGCAAGATTTGTGTATAGAAAATAAAAATATCCAATTTATTCTTTCATTGACTAGAATTATGTACCCAAGAAATAAATATATCCTGATAGTATTATATACCAATAGTACTTTAAGTGATACAAGGGTACTATATTTGTTAATGACCCATTATCATTTATATGGGAAGATATATCATATTTGCAGCATAATTGTTGATAGAGGGACATATGACTTGTAATGTCCTTAATGCTAAAGGAAATTCTTCTAATTCACTCCATATTAAATAAGAAATAAAAGTCAAAAGGTTGGCTGATTAGGTATGTCACTGTTCTAATCTCATATTTCACACTGTTTTCAGATCCTGCTTTGAGGCTAATAACTTTTAAAGTTAAGATTCTTGTCACCAGTACAACTTCCGTACATTGGTCTACCAAATTGATATCATGGGCCCACAACTTATGAAAATAGATCTGTGTATTAGTAAAAGTTATATATTTGCAACAAGTCAGTTTGTCCGAAATCTAAAATGTCATCTCGTGCATTACTCCTTAAAAACAAAGATTTTATTAATCTAAGTTTTTTAATGGTTTTATTTAAGTTTAATTTACAAAAGTTCAAGCAATTCAAGGTTACATGCAATATTTTGACATTTGAAAAGATTAAATGTACTTTAACACTTTTATCATAAAATAGAAACCATTTAAACTAATTAAAAGCTATTAAAGCTGTTTGAGAACAAAAATTCAATAGCAGAAATTATGTATTCAAAGACAAATTTTTAACAAGATCTAACGAAAAAGGGTATAGGGATGTAAACCTTGCTTCCTTACAACAATAGTCTGATATGGCTTTATTGGTAACATTTTAGCTTCTCACAAAACAGAAGGGACTTGACAGATTAGCTAACTGGTGACTAATGAAAAAAAAGAAACTTTTATAAGATTTTAAAATTACCTTTAGTAAAATATGCATGGATTGTAACACTGTTTCTTGTAATGGCGTAATTACAACTTCAGTCAATGATGGTAAAATGAATGGGGATGTTTCTCCATGCACAGGAACAGCAACAGCATTTTGTAAAACTGTGGCTAATTTTTGAAAATCAGATGCAACAAATCTGTCTTTAATATGTTGGAAAAGGGAGGGAAATATCTGTATTAATGCTGTCAAAAATTGCTGAGCTGGCACATATAGCATAGAATAGTCATTTTTAGCATGAGCATTGTCTATAACCCTATCAGGAGGAGGTTTTGTACTTTCCACTCCTATATTATACCAAACTTTCCATGCAGCACTCCATAGAGCAACATCACTGAAATAGAAGAAACCATCTTGTTAAAACTCACATTTATTAAGAATCAACAAAACATTCAGTAATTCCAATGAAATCTTACAAGACAGAAATATTACACTATTGTACTATACTTAGTAATAACTCTGCGACAAAGTTAAAAGTTATAAAAAATTGTGTGTGTGCGTAATTCATCCTAGCCTATCCAATAGCCTTAAAAATAGCAAACAGTTGGGTCTGAAAAACTATACTGAAATTTATTAGCTTAAAACAGAGATGTGAAAACATTGTCACCAATTCTAGACCTGTCTGTATAAATATTAGTCTTTTCAACTTTATTTTTTAAAAGAATTATACCATTAGGATAAATTATATTTTGCAAATACTGAAGTTCAATGTGCTGGAGGAGCATTCTTGGCAATAACACCCATAAACTGTTACTTAACTTTTTTCTATATTAATGACTTTACATTTTGAACTATTCTAGACATCCAATGTGAAGTGCAGATTTGATATTTTTTGGCAGTTAAAACAAAATTCTATACTATTAACTGAGTTAAGAATGCTTATTGAAAAATATACCTTTGAGAGTTCACTTCATCATCTTTAGAGAGGACAGGTTCAATTTTTGTTTTTCCACTTTTCGAATCTTGGAATCGACTTATATTTAAAATTTCTTGAAAACTCTTTAATGCTGAGAAAGATACCTACAAAATTATATTATATAGTTTGTTTTGTGATATGTATTCCTGCAAGTACCAGTAGTTTTGTTTAAGAGAAAAATGCATAAACATAAGTTTTATCAAATACCTAACATAATGTTAAACAAATCACTCGAACTTACAAACATAAGCCATCTAAATTAATGTAACCTTTCTGTACATTTGCATAAATGAGTGTAAAAAGTATACATAAGTCAGAGGCTTGTTATGTGTACCTGCAAATAAATTCTAACATATTGTCAGCTTAGAGCAGAAACTCAAAAACTGACAAAAAGAATAAATTTTATTACAGCCATTCAGACTATTAGATTTTAGGTCAAAAATAAAATTATAAGCATTTTGATAGTATAATATTTATGTTCAAACACATTACAAGATGTCAATGTATTTCTTGTCATAATGAAAACAATCATTTAGTGTCAAAAACGCAATTCCGAAAAATGTGAGTTAATGGGTTTTTGCTCTAAGCCAATGAAAAACAAGTTCTAGAAGTTTGTCACTGTGCATCGATGGGGTCTTGTAATGGATCCCTGTGAAATGTTTCCTTAAAAATAATATACCTTTATTCACATCATTGTTATGCTGTCTTTAGCCTGCAGCTCTTACATGAGTGAAATGTGTTCAAGACTCTTGAGGTGGCTGGTTTTCATAAGCAATGTGTCATTATAGTTTGCTTTAACTTTGGGATGAAACACTTTCATGCAATTCATGAAATGAGACAAGTATGCGAAGATCAGTGCATGAGCAGTATATATGATGTTAAGAACATTTCAAGTGACTTATTTACAGTTCATGGTCAACACATGACCCGCATATCAGATTGTCCTCAGCATCATCTGAATGTACATCTTGCACAAGTTCTTGAATTTCTGTTACATCAAAGTTCTTTTTACATGAGACAAACTATGTAAACTTGTACTATCTGAAATGTTGATAAAAAATTTCAAGAGAAAAAGACCAAAGTTGAGAAGAAACGATTCTTGTGATACCTTATAACGTAACAGATCAGTTTACGGATTTGTAACACTTAGTAAGAACAGCGATTTCCAATGACTAGATATAAAGAAAAACCAGAGCAAACAGACCTTATATGCAATCCTCAAAAAGGACTGAAATGACTACTTCCAGCAGTGGTAAATGCATTATGAGAGGTGCATTAATGCAGGAGGGGAGAACTTCGAAGACAGGGCTCACTAGATGGCAGGCATACTTGAAAATATTATTTTAAAAGTCCTGGAATTTCCAACAGATCTTGTATGAGAAATTCTCAAACTATTACTTCACTTTTCTTATCTTCACTCTAGTACCCAAGTTAAATTGAATGCAAAAAACTCAGAAGATTAAATCAAATATAAATAGTTGATAACTAGCATTTCATAAGAAAACTTACTTCATTATTTTTGCTCATTGATGAACTTTCTATAAATTCCAGAAGCAATGCCCAAGCTCTAGGAAAATCCCCAAGTGTTTCAAGTACATTACGTTTTGTATGAAAAATCCTTGCAACACCTGATAAAGTGAGAACCTAAAACAAAGATGAATATTTTTCCTTAGTATGAATTATAGATCAAGGTTCCAATATAAATATTGTGCAATATATGCTTTATTTCCAAAATGCTCGAGATATGTAAATATAATTTAAGTCCTTAAAACACAATAAGCTTACCAAAGAAAGGTCACAAAAAATTGTGTAGCTGTTTTGAGTTGAATTTTGGTGAAATCAAGATTATGGTTTTTTAAATTGAAATAAACTTATTTTCCAAGCAATATCTGCAATGAATGCAGATAGCAAAATAATTATATTTCTCAAATTAATGCTATTATACACTACTGGAGTTAAGCTGTTAATAAAACATTTTTGCTACTGCCTACAGATCAGATAATACTAATATAGGAACAATACAAAAAATTATTTTAAAATAATCATAAAAGAAACAAAAGATTTAAAAGGAATTATGCATAGTTAAAGTTAGTAGGCAGGAGGCCAAGTCAGATTCACATTTGAATGTCTTAGATCATTGACCAAACAAAGCTGCACCCTTTTGCTCTTTACCAACTAACCACTGGAATTTTAGGACAGCAAAATGGGACCCATTTCGAGAAACTTTCGATAGATGTGGTTAGTGGGAGTCATGCACGGGACCTTGAGTTCAAATGATGCTGTTTCAAGGATTTGTTCACGAAAGTGGCCAAATTGGCAATAACAGGAGGAAACATCAAACACTTTAAGTTCACACTTTGCTCTTGTTCATAAATCAATCTTGCTTCACTCTCCTTCAGAAAAGAAATGGTCTCCACAGAGAACTAATGCTCAATGCCATATTGACAACTAGGATAGTTAAATAAAGCAAATGTCAAAATTAAAAGAAAATGCTTTTATCAGGAAAATAATTTGAGTGACATCTGTAAAACCCTGGTCTCAGCGACTTCCACACTAAGCTCTAGAGCAGTGGTTCTTAACCTTTTTACTGATCAGCACCCCCTTGAATCTAAAAATAAGTTCTTGCACCCCCTCAAAAAATGTTTATCTATTTCTTTATTTAGGAAATTACTTCTATTGCAAGATAATTTATTTATTGAAAATTAAACATATATATTTACACATACCTACAAAACAATATCTCAGTTTTCAATGGCTGTTGTTGTTTATTCATAATACTTTTGAAGCGAGGCTACTTTTTTGAAAGAGCCATGCATAAGTCATTACTTGAATTTAAGCGATTTCTGGCTTTTATTTTAATGTGCAACAGTGATGAAATCCCATTTCACACAGGTAGGTGATAGCAAATGGTAAGTGTATGAAATGTTCCTTTTGCCAGGTGTGTATAAGGTTCTAACAATGTACACCAGAATTGTTCTAAATCGTTTTTCAAATTCCATTTGAATACATGCATTGGCTCATATTTCAATAAGATTGTCTTTTATTAAATCACTGTCGTCCATTGAAACTTCCCTTGCACCCCTGGAATTGCTTTCTCATACCCCCAGGGGTGCACACACCCCAGGTTAGGAACCATTGCACTAGAGGCTTGTCAAGAACATCAAAAGAGAAGAACTGCATGTTGAAGAAATGAACTCCATTGATGATCCACCACCAATAATGATCCAGATAGATATTTATCAGCAAACGATAGAGAAAAACTTGTTGATTAACTTTTGAGGAGATACAGAGGCAAAGATTTCAGTTTTGAGGTGTCTTGCACATGATTGGTATAAAGGACATCACCCCAGTGAACCATTGAATTCTCTGGGAACAGAGCAAATCAGACCACCTTTTCAAGATTCAGAAGCAGGCATTTAAAATTCATGCAATTTTTATATGGAGAAAAGAATTTTCCACTTTGCACCGAGTGCACTGCCATTTCGGCTTTGTCTGAGCACCTTCTTTCCTCTAAATTTGCAAAGGAGGTGTTCTTAAAAAGTGTAGGCTCTCAATGAACTCAGGGTTAATGGTCTTTTGGACAGCATGTAGCTTAAACTAGGTAAGTGGGATAAGAGAAAAATAACAGTCAAGAATTCATGGGTGAAACTTAAATTTCAGTAGTCAATAACTAAGAGTTCACAAAACCAATACATACTTGTGTTTCAGCCCACTGTTTTTGAGCTGTATTTCTGGAATGATGAATTAGTATATTGCCACCCATATCCGTGATTTTATCAGTGGAAGCAGTTCCAGATAATGATCTAACTCTGTCCAGCAAACGGAAAAGAACCTACAGTAAAAAATATAATACATGTGATGAAATAGCTAAATGCTCAAGAATACTATACAAAGTATATACTTAATTCTACATGTAAATTAAGTAGCACATAACTTGAAGATCATAGCCTGTTTACCTTTGTTCTGTACAAAAACATTGCTTTTTAAATTACATACTTATGAAAGCATATTTAGGGCTATCATATTATTGACATGAATACCTCTTTACAATCAGAACAATACTGGGGACATGCATGAAAAGTCGAGCGTTACTAGAAAGCATTACAACTGTTTTGTCTTATTTCAGAACTAGAAAAAACATGCAGAAGATAAATATAGCGTCGTGTACACAAAGGATGTCCCTACCTGACATGACCTTCGAACCGAGTGCACAGGCGCACTAAGAGAAGGGAGAGGGTCCATAATATGTTGATATTTTACTGTGCTGGTCTAGCTTAGGGACAGTGTAACTTTGAATTGCATGGAGTGAAGACTGCATAAGTGGTGTCATTCAAAAGTTACCGAACATTACAACAATCACAGGCCTTTAATCAATAGAATTATCCTTCAATATTAATATCAAACTGCACTTTAATCGTTCAAACTGTAAATTAATTGTTGAATATTCATAATAAACAATCGCTCAAACTTTATTTATTCCACAATCCAACATCAGATCCGAGTATTCATGTCAAAACTATTTTTTTCTTTCAAACTGGGACATTTTTAATTAGCATACCATATATCTTTCAGACCAAGACACCTTTATATCGTAGTGTGATCAATGAGCACTCTAACCCTGGGTTCGAACACTTGAAACCATGAATCCCCATCTAATTTGTCCGTATATAACGAAAGATGACCATATGACAAACCAAAGTACCAATAATTGAAATGCTGTTTTCCATGTATTAATGTTTGAAGACCAAAACGTTTTGGCAATTACCACTTCAAACAATTCATCACTGATTAGCTATCTGCTTTTATGTAAATATAACATTTTCGGAACAAGCAACACTCTTAACTAACATCAGCACCCTTCCCTGTTCTAGGGCCAGCTGCAACAGTTTGAAAGGATGAGGAAAATTTCTGCAGACAAAAATAAATTTTTCAGTACTTCCAAAGGGTGTGTTATACTTAAAGCTTCTTCAAAACAGGAAAATTGTCTTGTATAAGAATAATGTCATATCTGAAAAAAGAAGCCTTAATGTTTTGGTTTGATCAGGACAAAATTACCAACTGGTTGGGATATAGGGATGCACCTTTCAAACCAGTATATGTGGTAACCCTGTACATACGTTGTATACATATATTAAAAACAGTTAAAGTTAGTTCTGTCAAAAATATAAAAAATACCACTGTTTTTCAAAAACAAATTGCAAAAACTTCAATGCTAAGAGAGCTTCCAATGATAAGAGAGCATTCCTAACTAAATCTGAAGTTGTTTAAAGATTAATGTTTATAATAAATACTGCCAAATAAAAACTTTCCCTCAAATTTAGAAGAAAATCAGAAGATTACCTCCCACAGCACGACTTGCCACGTTGTCTGTTGCAACAATGATCCATGAGCTCCTAACGTAGAAAATAGCGTTTGCCCTGCACTTTTGCGAACTGCAGGTCGAGAATCTGCACAAAGATCTCCTAGTCTACAAAATAAACTCAGCCATAGTCGATCAAATGGCAACAATGGAAAATCATAGTTTGAAACTTGTACAGAATTCAAAGCTGACAATTCTTCTTCAGTAGCTGAGGATAAACTTTGAGAAATCTTTTCTTCATTTTGAAATAAATGATCAGCTATATTCCACTAAAATACAAAAGTAATAAGATGTATTCAATTAAAATTACTCAAACAAAACTATAATCATAAAAATCTTAAAGCTAAATATAACAAATCATTTGTCTTTACTCTTCATTTTGTAGAACTCCAATCATTTGAAAGAACTTTTTACAAATGTTTGAAAATTAAGCAGTTGGGAAATATTTTTTAGTGTTTATCCATTCTGTCAATAACTAGTCTTGAGTTCAATATTGCAGTACAGGAATCTTATTAGCACATATTTTAAATAGGATAGTTCTGCATACTTCTTAAAAGCTGCATTTACCACTAAAAAAGAAAAATCTAAATTGTTGACTTGAATAATTTAACCAGATGTAAATGAAATGGAAGTTATAAATAAATAATGTTGCCTTAAATGAAATTAAGTTCTTTCTCTGTAATAACTAGTTATGCTTTATTTGGTGCAGAGTGGACAAACCCTTCAAGAAATTATGTACTAACATCCAAAAAAATTGAAACTGATTTAAGGTTTGCTTAGGTTGGTTTAAATTATTAATATCACATGTAAAATAAATCACTAGAATATGGGTCATTTTATCTCATTTACCACAGGTATTTAAAATATATATATATATATATATATATATATATGTGTGTGTATGTATATATATGTATAAGTATGAAACACAATACCTAAAACTAATCCCCTAAGTACAATTCTCACCACAGATAAGTCCCTTATCGTTCCCCTTTTGTCTTTTCGACCATGTGGTCAATATATCTTGCCACCTCCTTTCACCTTTGAACTCCAGCCATCTCATTAACCTTGACTTCCCACGGATCCTCTTCCTTTCAAATTGCCTGTGTAAGATCATTTTACTTCTTTGTTAAACCGTTGATTTTTACCAATGAACTTTCTTGACAGATCCCCTGGTCCAATAATCTTTCTCTTAATCCTTATCCCCCTAACGAGTTCATTGTAAACTGTTCATTCTTTCACGAGCGCCTTAGAAAAAGGAGCTCTCAGAGCCATCCCAAACCCTCAACAACCTCCATGCCTTAAGTTACTACTTGTTTGTTATATAAGTAAATAAACTGTTGTTATAGAACTTAATGCCTCTCCATTTGTGGAACCAACATTACATTCAGTCTCAATGGATCATTCTCTCCGGTTGCCTTAAACCACACTTGCCACAACTGCAGACTTATAATTTCTGTTGACAGATTTTAAAGCCAACAGGATGGCAGCTTGATGTGTGGGTACCACACCTTATGGACTCAATTAATAAATTGAACGGACTCTCAAAACTACACCAAAATGATGTCGTCTAATGGAGATGATTCTACTGCCAGCTACTTAGTTTCAGAAGTTTTCGGAAAGAATACTTTCAAAAATAATTGCTTTGATCCCAAAGAAAATTTCAACATGGAAGCTTGGATCAAATATTTTAAGTTGAAAACAACCCATTTTGAAATACTTAAAAGGTGAAGCACTGAACTATTATTTAAATCACTGCATCATCGAAACTGAATGGGCCGTCAAGGAAACTGAATCCGTCAAGGACATCTCTGGTATCTTTTGATATCTTCATCTCTACAACTTGCGATAAACCAGGAGATATTGATTCACATATTTCAAAAAGAAATTTGACATTGGTCAACGATTACACTTTTCAGTTAAAAACTACTCCAGTGACTAACATATGGTTTGATTCAGATAATCAAGGAACTCATCATCGTAAAGGAAATATCTACCATTACGGAATGTGTAATTGTTGCCTGCAATGTATGTAGTCAGATACCTGATGAAGTGAAGCAACAGCAAATAACAGAATGGACTGAGTACCCGTTTCTGCAGCAGTTCCCTGTCCAGACGAGAGAAGTTTCAACTCCGGCAAAATTTTCCAATGTGGCCGAGATTTTGGATACCTCAGGTGCATACAGACCCCTTCAACTATCATGACCAATGTTTACAGGACCAGATTCCCCTTGGAAAACTTTCCCTCAGCAAAACCCTCCTCAACCAGCTACTCAATAGACAAATGCCTGATTTAAAATGACCATACCTTAGTGACTATTTTTTGTGGTAAAAAATATTTATTGGATTGTTAGATACAGGAACCAATGTGAACATTATTAGTGAGCATTTACTCAGACATTTTAAATATGAGACTATAACAGTGAACCCCAAGATCCAAATCCAACAAGCAGTTGGTACTATTTGGGTAAGTGAAATTGTTTAGATCAATATTACAATTGTTTGCATTGCAAAACAAATTGAATTTTTAGCTATCAACTCTACTTTAAATTATGCATTGATGAATTTAGAGACTGAATTTATTTATTTTGAAAATCCATTTCAAAAGCAAACAAATATTTAAATTTAAACATAATGCAACATCAAATGTTCCTATAACTTCTTTACAAGCATCTCGTCATTTTTGTAATCAAGGTTATTCAAAATATTCTAATAACAATCAACATAATAATTTTTGATCATGTGAAAATACTATTAGTAAGAATATTTATGATAAACAATGTTTTCTAATATTGAAAATATGATGTGTGAAAATATGTACTCTTATAAGAATGATAATATTAGGTATTATACTGATAGTATACTAAGAACTGTACAATTCCTGGTGTTAACTCAAATAATGTGAATAATATCAATTGTAGTACATATTAACTGATGGAAAATTAACTGATCTTGTTAAGAACTACAAAAATGTTTTTGGCAATGCCAATACTAAATATGATGTAGGCTCAATTAATTTAGAAATTCAATGAGTTTTTAAACTTGGAACTGCCAATTGCTTATCGCCCATATAGAGCCTTGCCTAAAGTTAATGCAGAAATCAAAACCCAAATTGACGAACTTTTAAAGGCAGACATTATCAAACCTTCTTACAATCCTTATGCAGCTCCTGTAACATTAGCTTACAAACAAGATGAAAACTCCAAAACTCGTTTATGCATCGATTATTGCAAATTAAATTACTAAAAACAGATTCTGACCCCATTCCCCATATCGATGCTGTATTAGATCAATTGTCCCAGGCAAAAATATTTTCAATGCTATATTTAGCCTCTTGATACTCGCATATCAAAATTAAGGATCAAGACAAAGAAAAACTTGCCTTCACCTCAAATTTTGGCTTGTACAAATGGAAAATATTACCTTTTGATTGGTAAAACGCCCCTGCAATATTTCAACATGCCGTAAAACAAATTCTAAATAAGTATCAAATTAAATTTGCCTTAAATTATTTTGATAGCATAATTATGTTTTCCCAAAAGTATGAAGGGGAACATCTGGAACATATAAAACTCATCTTTGAGATATGCGAGAAATAAAGCATGAAACTAAAACTTTCAAAATGCAACTTCGAGAAAACCAAAATAAATTTCTTGGGATATGAAATTGAGAATAGTACTTAAATGCCAAGTAATATTAATGTCGAAACACTAGAGTTGCAGAGATTTCTTGGCAGAATTAATGTCTATAACAAATTTATTCAAGATTACACAAAAATTCGAGCCCCTTTGAACAACCATCTTAAAAAAGATGCAAAATATCAAAGGTCGGAAGAATTTCAAGCCTCATTTAAGAAACTCGAATATATTTTAATTTCTAAGCCCATATTAAGTTTATTTAACCCGAATTACCCATGTCATTTATACACCGATGCCTCAGGAGAAGCTATATCAGGAATTTTAAAACAGGAACATCCTTGTGGTTCATTACATCCAGTTTCCTTTTACTCAAGAAAATTACGACCCTACGAGAAAAATTATGCAATAACAGAACTCGAATATTTGGCTATAATAGATTCTGTCAAAAAAATTTATTATCTTCACTGAAATCACTACTATTTATACCGATAATGCTGCCCTAGTTTGGATAAAAATATAAAACACCCAACCAGTAGCCTCTTTAGATGGTCATTGAAATTATCAATGTATAATTTTACCATTAAATATAAAAGTCATCCACTAATGTAGAAGCCAACATGCTAACACGAAACCCCATAAACCATCACCTGCTACCAAGAGCACAATTATTAATTCATTCTGAACTCAAAGGTCAAGAACATGATGTTTTTAATCGCAAATACAAAAAATTGGATAATCTTGAGACGATTAAGAAACAAGATTTAATTAAAGTTGTCCCATTTTCATCATATTTAAAATTATTTGAAAGCACACATTGAGTATGGACACCTAGTAGTGTCATCCATGTTAAATTTATTATCGCTACAATATTATTGGCCTGTTATAGTAAATGATGTTAGGAATTATGTCCAACACTGTGAAGTTTGTCAATTAAATAAAAAGAAAAACGAGATGACACCCGTTTTACAAAGTGATTTTAAAATTGGAAATTCTGTAATGTATGAAGTATTTGTTTATCCTAACAGTCGTCAACTAAATCCAACTACTTTCACAGGACCATAAGTTATCTTAAAGAAACTTTCTGATGTAAATTATGAGATAAACAGACCTAACTGTCTCCACAAAAAGGATTCTGAAGTACTGCATTCGAGTAGATCACGTCATTTTTACCAGGCATCTGACTGTCAAATTTCCCTCTTCCAGTTAGGAAAAATAAAATTCCCATTCGAGTTGCTAATAATGCCAAAGTGTCTGTTTCTAAACTACCAGTTCTTAAGGGAAGTCAGAGTACCCTTAACTCACATCTTCACGTATCTTATTCAGAGAACTTAACACACACTGAATTTACGACAAAGTCGCTGTCAGAGCAAAAAGAATATAAATCAAAAGTTCGCTTCCTTCGGTGGAATTATTTTGACAAAACTTCAACAGAAAGAGAGAATTTTCTGCCCTACAGCTTCACATTTCACTATCTTCACCCCAACTGGTTGTGACTTTTAACCTGTCACCTGTATCACAATCACCCATCAAGAAAGTCTTGTGTTTCTCCTTACACACATGTCTTTCAATTATGTTTTCCATTTGTGAACACTAGTTATTTGCAAAGTTCTGAGAAAATGTTTTGCCATTAATTCTTTACCTTTCCTTTAAAACGATTTTAAAATTCAAACATTAAATGTTGAAGAAAATGTTTAGTTAACTTTATCTTTTCATCATGTAATAAAATATAATGTGAAGTAATGACAATCATCATGTAAATGATACTATTACATGATGCATGAAATGTGTTCAATTAAGAATTAGTAATCTGTCAAATAATGTAAATAATTATTTTCATGTTGAATAATGTTTGTTATGTACTGTGATTTATTTGAATAACCATCATTGCTTGTTGAATTATTTTATTGTGTTAGTAAGGGATGGAACCAACTAAAGTTTCTATTTCTCTATTGTATTTACTAGTACCATGTTCTAATCTTTCTACCCAATGATATGGAAAGTTTTTAGGGTAGTTCTTTAAAATATTATTTACGTAGACACTTTGATGACAAATACTTTTCCTCAACATTCCAGTCTCTCATTACGTAGATTTAGTTTCTGTCTTAATACTTACTGATAATGAAAGGACTATGAATGAACGAAATTCTACACTGATCACAAAACACATTGATTTGAAGTTAAGAATGATTATAGAAAACTTCATCACATGTAACAAACATTTTCAATTGTTCAGGATGCTTGATGTAAATTAGTAGTTTACAATTAGTTACTCATTTAGAAGTATACGGAGCTCATTACTAACCTACTTACAGTAACGCTCTTGTAGGTACTGACACCACTAACATGTCAGTACTATTAGAGAAATCATCCCAATTGCACATCTAAGTTCCTGAGTTTTGTTTATCTTCCTTATCACACTTTTTGTCATGTTAACTTAATTATCAAAAGTAAAACGAGAAACACATGAGCCTGAGAGTTTCAACCTTATACATTGAATGCTCATCCCAAAAACTTGTATTACAGTGTATTTCTTTTGTCACCATGTATATAAATTTTGGATAAATATTGTGAAATGTTTGAATATATTCTGCTTTGGTAAACACAAAACTCTAGAATTATCATGAAGTAGGGGGAAAATGGAAGCTTTTATGGAAGTTTAAGGAAAAATTTTGAAGTCAATACTAGATGTCTTTTACTTTCATTAACCATCTATTTGAAATTCGTAGATTAATATTATATTACTTGAATATCAAGTGTATAGGTATATTTTGTTTTGAAATGTTATTTTGCACATTTGTTAGGTGTTTTATATTGTTAAGAATTTAGTGAAAACCTTTCTGGAAGGGTAAGACTTTCTCTTCTAAATGGGGGATATGAAACGTACCTAAAACTGACCCACTAAATACAATTCTCACCACAGGTAAGTCCCTTAATGTTCCCCTTTTCTCTTTTCAATCATGTGGTCAATATATATTGCCACCCCCTCTCACCTTTGAACTCAAGCCATCTCATTAACCTTGACCTCCAACTGACTCTTCCTTTCAAATAACCTGTGTAGGATAATATTACTTCTTTGTTAAACCATTGATTTCTGCCAATGAACTTTCTTGATAGATCCCCTGGTCCAATAATCTTTCTCTTAATCCTTATCCCCCTAACACAAGTTTATTGCAAACTATTTGTTCTTTCACGAGCCCATTAGAAAAAGGAGTTCTCAGAGCCTCCCAAACACCCTAACCTCAACAACCTCCATGACTTACGATGTTACTACTTGTTTGTTATGTAAGTAAATAAACTGTTGTTATAGAACTTTCTGCCTCTCCATTTGTGGAATGTGGAACCAACATTACATTCAGTCTCAATGGATCATTCTCTCCAGTTGCCTTATTTTGGAGTGGTGTGGAAGCTTGGAGAGTGGGATGCCATATCAAGTGTGACCTCATCATCTGACCGTGGTTCAAAATAAAGTGGTGTTGTCCTTGATTCTTTTCCTTCAGGGGATGATCCAAGACTGTCACCAATAGCCTGTTGTGTTGCTCCAAGAGTAACGTTAATTAAATACCTACCTACCTTATACCACTCTTGTCACGACTAGACTTATAGTTTCTGTTATTATGACATATATATATGTATATATAATTCAATTAAAGAAAATCAAAGGGAAATTTTAAGAAAATTTCAAAAAAGAAGTGGTGTTGGTGAATCAGGCGGTGCCTGACTCAGACAGCACAAGATTGTGTTTTCTGCATGCGGGCAGAGGTATGCCAAAAGTTGTCCATACACCCTCCCAAACACCATAATGAACGAAAGTTAAAGGTAAATAGTAAAGCAAATTAGGCAAAAAGTTCATGCATGAGTTAAAATTAGAATATCAAGACATCACAGATTAAAACAAACATTTCTTATATAAGAAATACATTTCTCTACAAAAAAAATATGCAGGTGTTATAGTAATTCTAGTCTGACAAAAAATTTTATCTAATAAAAGTTATTCTAAAGTAACACACTATTATTATTGCTCTTATGCTCTCTTGGTATGCTTAAAACAACTCAATAAAGAAATATACATAGCTTATGGAAAAATTTTAATAAATATTTACCTAAAGGAAAGTCACATGAATGAGGTCATGCTAAATAATGAGATTATACGTATATAAAATAAATGTGATAAGCTTCTTCTTACTCTTTAAATGGCTGTGATAAACACTAGCCAATATAAAACTGTAGAAATAATATTGATCAGGATATGCATTGCTAAACTTTCTAAAAAAATTTCATGTTAACTTACAAGAAGACCCACAGCAGCTAAAGAAACATTTAGCTCCTCAGTTTGGGAACCAAACTTAGCAGCTGCATCCACGCAAAGCTGTAAACATGTACAAGGCATAACTGGTGGATAATCAGCAACTACCAGTTGTAGGCACTGGAAAGCAGATCTAATCAAGGATTCACTAGGGAAAGTAAAACATAATTTTTTTTAAACTGAATTCTTTAATAAGTCTACTAACCAAAATTACCAAACATCTCATGTTTTTATGCTTCACAAAAAGACACTAAGTCCAAAAGATACTTTAAAATAAATGTGCCTTTCTGACTGTCCAACTTGAATGATAGTTTAATAAGAACTATTGTGAATGAAGTGTAAAGAGTTAGCACATGTTGCCTAAATTACAGAACACTAAACTATAGACATATTACTGTAAGTAACTCTAATTTTCAATTTTGCATCTTTTACTTGCAAAACCAAGATACATCAGTTTGAGTACTAAACCCAAATCAATTTGAAACCTTTAAAAATATTACAAATCATGATTCAATACTTTTGAAAGTAGTGAAACTATAGTCAGTACATACGTGAACATAGATTTTTACAAATTGACTTAATTTTTTTTTTAATTTTCCAGGTTGTATATTCAAATTTTTAAGGATGGGTACACGATAGTCAGATATTTCTCTAAATTCTGTAAACCAGATATTTATCCAAGGACAAGTAAAAACTTGTAAAAACTACAGTAATACAGTCAAATGTGCATTATCAAGGTATATGCAATATTATCAAAAAATGTTTTAAGCATGAATTGCTGGATCATTTTAGTAATACTTGTTATTTAACAAATCTTCTAAAAAATAGGATATGCTGTGTGTGGCATTCCAGTCCTTGTTCAATTGACAAGTCCTGAACAGCTTAGTGGTTTCTACAATTTGAATATGAATTTGTTACTGCAAACATCAATAAATCAAGAAAATATTGATGCTTTTTGGTAGCTACGCAGATATATGGTTGCCCCCACTGATAAAAGCAATCTCATTTGTACATTGACCACCAAAATTCATATAAACATTGAAAACCCCTGTTGTCAGTCAAATAACAAGAATTTAATGATTAGCAGCATGTTTTGTTTTTTATTCAAAATTTTCTTTGTGAATAATGTAAATATTATTAATACAGTGGACTCCCTCTTAACTGGCCACCTTTTAACCAGCCTCCGCTTTAACCGGCTGCCATGAGTTTGAGACGATGACTCGCGGACCTGTCGCGACATGTCTTTAGCAGCTAGCCTATTCAGTTCAGTTGAGCTGCTGATTTACTGTGTTGACGTGTTTCTTGCGTATCACTGTGTGAATACTGTAACCATGTGTGTGTTGTGTTGAAGAAATGAGTAAGAAAAGGAAACATAAAATTGTAACAATGGAACAAAAGCTAAATGCTATTGAGTGTTTGGACAAAGGAGAGTCAATCAAGCGTATTTGTGACAAACTAAATGTAGGCAAAAGTACAGTAAAGGACTGGCGGAGGAATCGAAAATCAATTCAGGATTTTTCACTCAAATAAAATCAAGTAAAACACTTTCAATGTGTTATACGCTCAGAAAACCTGCAAACGAGTTGGTCAATGAGTTTTTCCTCCACATGTAACAAGCTTATTGCAACCCATGGACCAAGGGGTCATTGCAAGCTTGAAAAGGCGTTACAGACACAAACTCCTTTCTGAAATCCTCTCAAAGCTGAATAATAGCACAGGACTAATCGCTACCTTGAAGACTATAAACATTAAATTAAGGATGTGATCTACATGTTGGCTATGGCCTATGAAGAAATGCCTAACACGACATTTACTAAATAGTGGATAAAACTCTGGTCAAGTGTGTTGGACGCTATCGAAAAAAATAAAGATAATCCTACAGCTGTGCAGAATACTAGAGGCACCTGAACCTGATGACACCGACCTACTCATTGATTTACAGAAACTTCCTGAATGTGGTAGCCTTAGTGCAGAAGATGTGAATGAATGAGTTACTGAGGACGAAAGTCTTGAAAGCGAGTTTTTAAGAGATGATGATATAGTGCAAGCAGTTATTGGTGAAGGTGATCAAGAAAATGAAGAAGTTGTTCAAGAGGAGGATGTAGAAGATATGCAGAAGCAAAAGCAGCACTTGAGCTAGTAACATCCTACATTGAACAGCAAGAAGAGTCCACTCCAGGTGACATAATGTTTGTGAAAAATGGCGTGACTTCGCTTTCAAAAGAGCAATGCACACAAAGAAATAAAAGAAAATCAAAGATTACTTTTAGAGCTTATTTTTTATATTTACAGTACAGTACTGCGCTAAATGTGAGATTTAATTGCCTGTTTAGTAAGGCCTAATATGTATACTGTAATTATGTACTGTAAATACAGTAGCCTACACAGTAACATGTGTTTAGTTTTTCCTAACAAAGGAAGTTCTTCCAGGGTAAGTTTTCTTAATTATACATATCATATTACAATAAAGTAGGCTATATACTTAATTTTATATTAATAAAAACAATTTCGTAAGTGCATTTTAATGCTATTAAGGGAACGACAGTTTAAGCGGCCAAATCGTTATCCAGTCTGGGTCCTGGTCCCGAAGTGGGCGGTTAAGAGGGAGTCCACTGTACTAAAAATATTCCTATAATAGTTTATTCTTACATAACATATTGGAGATCAAAAATTTAAAGCCTCTATTTCCATGTGAAAATTTTAAAAAATATGAGAAATTTAAGAACTAGAAGTACTACCCATGATCTTCATTAATAGCACTGATTACATCCAAAAGCTGAGGCCAACCACTAGATATTACATCTCCATTGCTATGCAGCACTGCAAGTGCACAGTCCAGCTGCTTTTGTCGTATATCTGGGTGAGGAATGGAAGATAGTTCTTGTAACGGACTAAGCAACATCGTCTGCAGCTTCTAAACATTTAAAACATATAGGAAGTTTTATTAGACTTTTAATAAATTCATAATTCTTATTCCTTTTAAAGAAATCTTAGATGATGGTATGCATGCTTGTATTAAAACTAATGCTAAACAATTTGTAAATTAATTTCTTAATACAATTTGGAGAAGTAATTTATGCATACATTTCATTCATGAGTTAGCAGAATACTAAAACACACATTAGTACTAATAATGAAACTATTTACTTAAATGTCAATAAATATTATGTTAAACTAAGATATATTTTCACTTTTAGACTATTGTCTAATGTGAGATTTTATATTCTCACCTTATTTTCCTTTAATGAAGGAAGATATTTATGATAAAGTGCTGCTTTTACTAAAAATGTGACCGCTTCTGCTCCCCATTCTCGCATTTTAACATGGGGATGTGAGCAAACCTAAAATAACAAAAATGAAAAAGAATGTTTAATTGAAAGCTTTTTGCGACACAATTAAGTAATGTTGAAAGGTAATGATGAATTTGTAAATACTGTCAATCTTAGCTTCTTTCAAATTTAATAATTTTGAAATTATATTATGTGTAATCTTGAAATTTGTAATTCGTAGAAATTTGAAATCTGCTTGCTTTTAGGTAAGTACTTTAGGTTTAACTTTTTTGAAAAAAATTTCTAACTAAACATGCATTGAGTTGATCTTGTTTCCAAATATAATATCAATACATACATAAGTATAAGTATTTTTCAAACTATAAATATACTTATAACATTTGAACACAAACTCTAGAGGTACAGGTGACTTTTATCATATAACAGTTTCATCAAAAGTTATTAAAATGTTTTGAAATCAATGGAACATTTTAAAAAGCTGTTGATGTAAAATTATTCCACAAGAAATGTAGGAACAAAAAGAAAAAAAAATGTCTCCCACAATTTGTACATTTATGCACCTGTCAATGTATTAAGTATATTTTTCAGTTGTTTCTATTAGTCTGCACTTTGATCCATACTTTTAAACTCGCATTTTCATGAGACCTATCTAAATTTCAAAGCAAATTAAAATATTAAGATTGATTTTACGATTTCCAGATAAAAATGTTAATATAAAGCAGAAATTAAGAATCTCTGCAGATTAACTTACTTCAAGTAGATGATTCGTGACAGGTCTCCAAAGAACGTCCACACGAAATAAATTGACTAAACCTGTTTCAAGAAGCTTTGCTACTGCAAACAAAGAAGGTTCCTAAGAAAAAGAAATTATTGGCTTTAAATAATGAACAGATTTTAAAATCTATATTTTCAGTTATCACAAAATGATTAGAAAGATCTTAACTCGGTTTGTATATGCAAGCTCCATTGACTCTGAAGACAGTTTACAAAGTGCATCAATCAAATGATGTAAGGCAACTTCATCCAAGTACCTGTGAAGAAAAGAAACAACATTACAATGACAGAAATTTTACCTTGTTCAATCTAGAAATGTATTTTATATGGTATTAGAGACTATCCAATATTATGCTTTGGTACTTGTCTTTCTGCTGCAATCAAGGAAAACAAAATGCAGGAACATTTTTTAACTCTGCCTTTTCCTTGTCAAGACAATACATGCTGTACAGACATTATTCACATGATTGCAGTCAAATAAATTAAATCCTAACAAAAAATTACAATGGAATCTCTGAATATTGGAAACATCTCCTATCAATGTAACCTGAACTAAAAATGTACTTTCTAATGACTTGAAAATTCGACCAGATAGCAAACATAGCTGCCAAATGTAAGATTAACAGAAATAACCACCCAATGCAAAATTTTAGTATTATTTCACTCCTTTTGGCTAATACTTCTCAGTAGTCACATTATCTGAAAAAATAATTTTAACATATGTTGTGTGACAGTAATTTTTACATTTGGAATACAAGATGATTAACTACTGCTCAAAAGCATGCTTCAGTTTTTACAGCCAAACTTTTTTCAACCACAGCTTATGAAGATAAATGACAAGTAATAAAAATTCGTCTGTTGAGAAAATTAAGAATTCCAAGGATTTTTATCTTTCCAAGTACTATTATGCGCCTTGAAAATTAAAAGTATGTTTCAAAGACTCTTTCAAATTTTTTTATGCCATACATCAAAACTTAACATTTCTGTGGACAGACCTTTTAAAACAATGGTCTTGACAAATAGTATTTAAAATTTATAGACAAATAAAAATTAAATTCTACATAATTTTTAATATGCATTTATCTATGAATGTTTATTTATTTAGAACATAAATTATTTGCAATAAAAGTAATCTGAAGA
This sequence comes from Meta bourneti, assembly GCA_933210815.1. NCBI lineage: Eukaryota > Metazoa > Arthropoda > Arachnida > Araneae > Tetragnathidae > Meta > Meta bourneti. The sequence continues at coordinate 23,684,550 of OW119933.1, read as the reverse complement.
ACTAAAAAGAGAAGTCATTTTGAAATAATTCAAAATTCCAACAACAGTCTAAGCTTTATGACATTCATTGTAGCTTGTATATAGCTACAATGAGTTTTCAAAGGCAATATGTTTTACACAAATAGAGAGCTACGATACAAAAACTTATAGTGAAATACAATTAGACAGGAAAATATTGGGAAAATAATCTTTTATTCAAACAAAATTTCATTTTTAACTTATCAATTCCGTCTTTGTGTGTTGTACATGTATATAAACGTTTGCCTTTCAATTCTAATCAAAGTAAACCAGATTGGTGCTTGGAAATTGCCTGGTATCCAACACTTTCAAATAACTTAATGAAATTAAATTTTATATGGAAGCAAGCAATTAAATTATGGGAGCAGCAGACAGAAAGGTATGCCTTGTTAGAAGAAACAATAATTAAAGCAAGCATTTTGGAGTAAGAGTGAGCTGTCACTTACTGGGAGCTGTGAAAGACACGTGACAAGGTGCCAGCCAATGGCACATAACTGGAGGCAGTTTAAAAGAAAAGAAATAACAGCAACAATTAATGTTCACACATGAAACATTCTATTATAGTATAAACTATTACCAGAGAAAAGGAAGCAGAAAGTTAAAGAATAACAGAAAAAGCTTTTCTCCTCAAAAAGGCCATATTAATATTACTAGCTACAGGGGTAAATCCATTCAAAATCAGGCAGCCATACAACACACCATCTTCAAATTGAATATTTTACTCACTAGAACTTTAGGTGACACCTAAAATCATATCTTATCTTGAAGAAAAAGTGTTTAAAAATCAATGAGATTGAGATTATTGAAATTTTTATATTATGCACCCTCTTGAACACGCAAATAACGATTTGAATGGTGAGCATGTCTAGCCTTTTACAATGAATGTAAATATAAAAAGTAAATTGGTTAAAAGCAGTGTATTCATAGTGTTATGCAATTTATCATGCAATAGATCCTTAGCATACACAGCTACTTTTATTGCCTGTGTTCATAGTAATTAACTTACTGTCTATTTTTCTTAAATGTAAATATACCTCAAGCAGGTTAATCAGATAATATTATGGGGATGTAAAAGTATAACATTCTATTGGAATAAGTTAGAATAGTTAGGATATACTTAAGTGTTATATATGTAAATGAGATTCCAATGTAAGTTGCTGCATATGGAAAATAAATTATTGTCATTTGAAAATACTTACTCAGAGCTTTCAAATAACCGGGATAACATAGCAGACAGAACAGGCAAATCAGCCATTACTGCAGTAGTAATTACAGCATTTGTAGAATCCAAACTTGAACGACTGGCTTTTAAACTTCCACCAGTGGAAGGCTTCAGACCAAGAATCCAGACAAGATGCTAAAACAAATTCCTTAAAAGTTCAAATCGAAGATAACAAGAAAAATTGTACTACATGTGTATGCTATCAATAGGAAAATGTGATGAAATACATAATTTAGGTTCGCTTACAAGTTTAAAACATTAATTGCACTTGAACTCATAAGACCTTTGTACTTCAATATTTAGAAAAATGTCAGAACATAATGCACAAGTTACAAATGATTATTTGATATTTTACTATTTTTAACATGTTTATTGAAAAGCTCTATTTTTTTATTTCTTATCAATTAAAATATAGGGAACAAACTATTTGGTCAATGCATGAGATGATATCAAACTGCGAAAATCAACTTACCTGTAGAGTGGTCAAAACAAGGTGCCATGCTGTACCTAAAACAGCACCATGACAATGTGCTAAGCTCAAAACTGATCTCATGCACTGTAAATTCTTAGCAGTCAACTAAAATGAATGAATTCCTACATATAAATACATGTTACATATAAAAAATACTTTAACTTAGCACTCTAAATGCATACAGATGCAGAATAAATTATATTAAATTATAAATTAACGTATTTGATAGTTTGAAGAGCTACATATACTTATAATGTATCTACCAGAGAAAAAAACTAAGTGCAGTGTAGTTGATTCTAATTATATTTTTATTTTAACTTAGGACTTACAAAGCGAGGTGACAATTTTTTAAAACTGCAAAATTCATTTGCTTTTAAATCAAAGCATTAACGTAACTTTAAAATTATATTAAAGATAATTTCTCTCAAACCTATTGTTTTTGTTAGTCACTTAAATAAATTATTTTTAAGCTATTCAAATTAACTTAACCAATCTAGAAGAGTGATGTTTCACAAGTGACAGCTACTAAAATAAGAAAATCAACAAATACTCTTTGCTCAAATATCTTTTCTGAGTCTGAGTTACTAAGTTTGTGAGAATAATACGTAAAAACTATTCATAGGAAACTTCCTACTTGAATTGGAAATGTAAAAGCTGATTAATAAAAAAAGTGTGGGTTATGAGGAACCACAAAATCGTTTTTCACATCAAGTTTTAGGGTACCAACTCTGCTTTGTATAAGAAAAGATAAGCATTTGTTAATTCAAGTAGGGTAAGATTGTGAATTTTCAGATTTGAAAATTCCAGAGTAAGGTTTGCATGATTGCATTGATATTCTATTTGAATAATCTAAAGTCCAGAATTTTACCCCGAAGTAGTCTAAAGATAAATTTATGTCTGTTTAATATTAAACTCTCATATTATTACTTTGGTTGGTAATGGTAATTAATTAATGTTGCACAGGAGCAATGAAACGGGCGATTGGCGATGGTCCGGGATCAATCCCCAAGGGAAAGATCAGAGAACACCACGTAATTTTGAACCAGTCAGATGACAAATTATTACTTTGAGCTAATCTTTCTATTACAGCAATAATTGAATTAAAATCTGCTTTTTTCTCAAGGAGAAAGCCATTCAACCAACAGTAGAAAAATGGATTTCATTTCCTTTGGGTGATACTTTTAGGTAATCATGTGGTCTAGCAATTAGCATATGTTGATAGTCAATTTTATAACATTTTAGCGGATCAGCTTACTTAAGAAATTCATAAGGAAAAATAAATTATTCAAACCATTCTGAAACACTATCAGAAAAGATAACTGATACATCCATTGTAAGAAAGATTAAACCCTTAACAAATACATAACAGGCTTGATAAACTTAAAGAAAAAACAGAAACCTCAATTCAATGATAGAACATTTATGACTGCAATAGTCCAATAAAACCTAACTCAACTTACCATAACTGGCCCCTGCTGTGCACCAAGAGGTAAAGAAGCAGTTGGCAGAGGAGTACCAACAGCAACAACTTGCTGACGCATGTCATGATTTTCAAAGCTACTACCTAAGTACAGACCTAAAGGAAGTTGAGCTGCTCCTCCAGTGAGGTTATTGCAATTTATTGAATGAGTATCATCACATTCTCTCCTTCGATCTACAAAAATTATAGCAGATTTTGAAATAAGCTTTTAAAGAACTAAGGAATTGCACTTTAAGAAGATTCTTATACAAAATGTTTTTAAATCAATTTCTAAAAATCCCACACAAAAGCAAAACTTAGCCTTATAATAATAGCACCTATTGTCATTCTTTTTCAAAGTAGTATTATTTAAAGCATTTATAAAAATTCAAACATAAATGTTATACACAATATACATCCTTTTTAGAAAAAATCTGATTAGATCGCTTAAATAAAAATAAATACAGGAGGGGAACAAATGAAAAAGGTTGAATAAAATCTTACCTTAAAGTTAAGAACAGATTTATTTTAGTTAAGTTAGACAAATTTATATAGATATCTTTTCCTTCAAATCTTAAATGTAAGATAAAAAAATATTTTCTAAATGTTAATGAATAGTGGAAATATGAGCCATATTTTATGGAATACCAGATTTTATCACAGCAGTATATGAATTGCAGGGCACCTTTGGACAAGGATTTCAAGCAAATTACTGAAGATTTGAATCAATCATGTGATTAAAAAGCAAATAAAAGAAAACTATTTTAAATGACAAGTGACAAAAACAATTGCTCTCTAATTTTATAATTCGTTTCAGGGGTGAAAATAGTTTAGAAACATCAATGAGTATCTTTTAATCAAATTAATTTAAAAGCAGTTTCATTATAAATATATGTACATTTAACCAGACAGTTTCTATGTTGTGTTGCAGCAAGAATGCAATGCTGAAATTGTAGATACTGGTTAGTCTGAAATTAACACTACCTAACAGGAAGCACACAGACAAATGTTACATGTTAACCATTGCGAAGTCATGCAGTAGCAAATGCAGGGCTGCTACAGCCGAAGTACTTATGAAATAGTAGCTAATTTTTTAAAAAGACGAAAAAAAAAAGTCTCTTAAACTCTATTTTTAGTAGCAATTTTAGTAGCTCAGATACAAAATGAATCAGCTAAAACACAAAATGAACTAATTAAGTATGAAACAAATGTTGACCAAGGAAATTAATTTTGAAGGAAAAACTACATATTTTCTTAACATGAAATTTGAATTTTCAATACTGTCCGAATTAATAGAAGTATTTCTAGCAATCGCATGAACCATTGTTAACAAACATTAGTTTTCATAGTGAAATAGATTTTTATTATAGCAATGCACAAGAAAGTCAAAATATTTCATTTCACTGATGAATTTATTGCATCTTCATAAAATGTTAATTGTAGTTTTTATTTCTACAAAAATTTTAAGATACATTTTTGTTTAGTATAAATATTGTACATACTTAAGGGTATTAACAGTTAATGTATTCTTTAGTACATTCAGAGCAGTTACTTTGAAAATACAGAGCAACCTGATGTGTTATGAAGCAGCAATATAGAAAATCTAGATTGGTTGTTGGGGTTTTATGGTGAAAGGGTCCACAAAAGCGGACAAGCTGGGCCAAACACAAGACAGAATATAACCCAATAAAGGCACAAAACATTTAAAAATCAAATCCAAGAGGTAAAAGGTAGATTTATAGAAAATCTGGAGTTTAATGAGTTTGGGATAGCATATTTGGTCAACTTAGAGCAGATTCATACACATTTTGGAGCAGATTTAAATTAAATTGATAAAAATAAATGCAACACAGCTAAAATTCAATATTTTACATATTAAACATAAGTTTAATCATAAAAACTAAACACAGGGAAATCACTACCGCATTTAAATAATTAAATTCAATAATTACTTCGATACTAGACATTTTCTGACACATTCCAGAAATCTAGAAAGCCAGTCTGTTAAAAATGTAATCAAAAAAAAGTAAAGAATTGAATTATGTATACTCTGTAAGTCTCTTATATTATATTATCTTCCAAGTCTATCTTGCGTGAGAATATCTTATAATGTAAAGAAATATAAAATCTGTTTGGGAAATACTACTAGCAAAAATGTTAGTGCTTTATTAAGGTCTCCCTATTTCTGAGCATCTAAATGCCTTTAATGGTGATTTCTCATTCAGGATTTATGTAAAATTAGTCTTTCAAGACATTGGAACAAAAAATTTTGAAGAGTAGTAAAAAGAATTTTCAGTATTTATAGATAATGTTGAAGGAAAATTTTCAAAATTAAAAATAATTCTATAAATGTACTTTTTAAAACAATTTAAATAAAAAACACTGAAAGCAATTTATTTTAGACTTCATTCCAATTCTGACGAAATTTTTCTAATGTTATTTCTCCAACAGAAGAAAGGTTTTTCAGAATTCAAAAAGAAAAGAAATACATTACAATCATTTTTTTATATTAAAATTTCCAAATTAGAGATAATTGCACCAAATATGTCTATTAATATAACCCCGCTCTTTGTTGCTGTTATGATTTATTTTAATGGCAAAATGGCCCCAGTGTATGAAAATTGCATGTAGCAAATCTAACAGATTATCAGAATACAAAATTATTACCAATTGGCAATGGTAGTGTTCTTGAGTCTAACCCAAAAAAAGTACAAACAGCATTTAATGAAAACTATATTTACTTTGTTTTCAATATGGTGTTGAATTTTCAAAAGAAGGAAATTTTAAAGTAATAAACATGTGCCTGCCAATCTATTAATTATCCAATGATAATGGGTAATTTTATCCCATTTAGCCTAAAGATGTACTTTGTTGGAAGTTGTCTTAAAAACACAAACAGGAAAAGAAACAAAATTCCACACCTTAGGCTCAGGTTCTGCAAAAACCATTTGGAGTAGAAGTAGGAAAAGGTTTTTGGAGTAGCTTGCCATGAGTTGTATTAAATTGCATAAGTCTATATATGCACACATTGCTGCAGTTGCAATGCAGGGCAGTCATAAAAAAACAATGACACAGAAAGATGAATTTGTGACGGTAACAAGTATTCATATTATTTTTTTAAAGGAGTTAATTTTTGATGACCAGTGAATTTTCAAGTAATCAAAATTGTGAAATTAGTAGCTTTTTAGACAATTTTGCTTTAAAATATACCCTACGGTTTGAAATATAGTAGCAAAAAGTCACCTTTTAATAGCCTGTGGCAACCCTGCAACTGCACCATTTAAAGTTGGTGATTTTTTTATGAAGTCTACGGGGAAATGGGATGTTCCACTATCAAGTTGATAAGATTTTTAGCAAGGTTTGAAGTCTTGGAATAATTTGCTGAGTCTGAACCATACAACCATAAACATTTTGTCCAAAATTTAAGACTTTGATTTTATCAATTTTAAGCCTTTATCGATTTTCGAGAATTTAAATAAAAGGTTGACATAATTTTCTATATAAACAGTAAGGGATTGTTCCCTGACAAATTATCTTTCACCACTGTTATATTTTGCATATATATTGACATGAAACATTACAGTGGTGTTATACCAAAGCTACCTACTATGAACGGCGATAAGTGGCTATCAAGGAAAATAAGTTGAAATTCATTTTAAAACTTACTCTAAAATTTAAAAGACAAATATGCTGTCCATAAAAACACTACCTTTAGAATCTGTCTTGAGCAAATTCGTATTCGTATTTAGAACAGTTAAAGTATAATGTGGGGGTAGAGAAGCTTTGCACATAGCTGTAATAAAAGCATCTCGAGGTATAGTCATTTTTAGAGAGCCACATATGCTACTGTATATCTGCATTGCTTTGAGGATGTTTTCAGTTGCTGTTTCATCAGTGCTATAAAATAAAGCAGAGTTATAAATAAAATATAAGCCATAAAACTTTCTTTTTAAACCAAAATTTAAATACAAACATCACTTCATCAGTCCCCCAAAATGATATCACCTTGATGACATTGGATAAACATTTTAAGGACGACAAAAACAACTTTGAAATTTCATGCCTTTGTTTTGCACATCTATTGAGCAAAACATTTTGATATTATGACATGAGGATCAAAATCATACATACATTAATCAGTAATATAAAATAATCTAAGAAAACTCAAAAGAGCCACTTAACACTAACGAAACATGCATAATAGCAGCATATAAAAATATTAAATATTACCTAGCATCAATAAGTAAAGTGAATGCAGCGAGTAATCCACACCATGTTGAATTTATTATTTGCTCTGAAAGCTCAGGAGGGCAATCAATATCACATGTTTTATCACACAATCTACTATCAGTTTGTTCAATTACAGTGGCTATGGTTTTAATAGCTGGATTAGTTTCCTCAGTTTCTTGAGAAAGAGTTTGATCAGTAAGAACACTTGTAGTTGGGGGATGACAAATAATGGAACGAATACTGTTGATAACATCAAGCAGACAAGAATATGCCACTGATATTCCATAGCCATCAGGAACACCAGGTGCTTCAAGTCTATCCAATAGATCTAAACTAAAAAGTAAATGGAAAATATTAAATATGCCATGTTATAATTAAGAATGCATACCAAAAATAAGAAGAAAGAATATAAGTCAGTTTTACAAACAAGCAATCTGAAAATTGTTTGTAGTACCCAAAATAAAAGGAACATTAAATCTTGAAATAAGTTTTTTGTATTTGGTTTAGCAATACAAATATAAAACATAACAAAAACAACAAATAAACTCACAATATTGGTTTGCAAGTTCCAGACTGCACAGGTGCTGTAATCGATAGCCAAATACCCCTATAGAAAAATCCTGCTTGTGGAGTAATTCCTGGTCCAACAGGCATACCAGCAAGTAATGCTGGTGGTTGACCTTGAACTGCTGCTGCTGGTGAAGTACCACAGTTGTTTGTTAACCCTCCCGAGAGAACAGGAGCACTAGCATTGGAAACAATAAACATGGATTGGACATAGGATCCAAGAGCATTGACAATGTCTTTAAATATCTTCGTGCTGTGAGGCTTCATATCATATGATTTGCAGAATGACCTAAAAAATTCCATTTATTATAAGCAATAGGATACAATGATTCTTTAGATGCGTTCTGTTACCTGGTAACTAGTTTGATGAAAATTATTTCCACTTACGATAAAAATATTCATAAACAATGGATAACATAATTCTATTTTTTTACTATTTTTCAGACATTAGCTCTGGATAAGATATAATAAACTAAGTATAATTTATTAAAAGTTTAGAAGAAAAAGAAAATCTTTTTAATTTTGTTTCAACAATGGATGAGGAAAATAAATGTGTTTGAAGTAGTTATATGATAATTGATCAGATGTACTAATTGATATAGTGAAGATAATTATTGTGTTAAAAAAAACTAGTGATCTTTTTATCATCCATCTTATATAATACAAACATTGATTAAGGATCAGAACATGTCATTATTGAAAACGAACCAGAAAAAGTCAGTTTTGATTGTTAGTAAAATTATTACAAAAACATGAACTGGAATGTTTTAAAAATGTTTTTTATCTTCACTATATTAATTAGTACATCTGATCAATTATCATACAACTGTACTTCAAACACATTTATTTTCCTCATCCATTGTTGAAACACAAAATTAAAGACTTTCTTTTTCTTTTTAGAAAAAAGTTCTACAATCCTCTAATGTGTGTAGCTGCATGGAACAACATCCTCAGAAGGCTATCCAGGATCCATATCCTGTGATACCATGTGTGGAATACAGTAAGTTATCACAACTTGAGGGGGTACCCATAGTATTGTTAATACTTTTTATTTAAAACATGTTCTACAAGTAATCTTGCAAATAATTTTCATTTCTGTAACTGATGGCTACTAGTGTATCAATTTTCAAGGACATTTTTAATGCACAATTGTTATAAGTATTCAAATTTAAAATAATTTGAAAGGAGTTTAGCTTTTGCTATGAAAAGACTTATACAACTCACTTCAATAATTCTGGTTGTATACACATTTTATGTAACACTTCTAAAGCCAGAGCTCGTTGCCAAGGTGGTTTGTCCACGTCAAGAAATTTCACAACTAACGACAGAAATATTTCACATTCTGTTACCTATAAACAAAAGTACATAAAAACAGCAGTCTTCCCAAAACATTTTAATAAAGGGTGCTAATTTTAAACTTTAAAAGTAAAACAATTCAATAAGGATAGTTTTATGACTAGTTTTGATACCCAATTGAAAATGTAGAATAAATCATTTACAGAAGCTAAAGACCTATCAAAATCATTATCAAACATACAACCGATCACACATATTTAATTGCTAAATAACCTAGACACGTGACTTCAAACAGCAGATAGAAAGGAAAACGAAAAATTAATCTGCCATCAAAGCTCTATTCAAAACATAATAAAAATTTTAAAGTAATTGCAAAACTTAAGTGCATTACAAAAGTTTTTTAAATAAAATAAGCAGATAAAAATTAATGACTCTTGATATAAATTAACTCTTTTTTTTAATCATAAATCCTCAAATGGTAGAGTCAGTCTAACACTGCCCACCAATATCTTTAACTATACATAACTCATAATTTATTTTCTAAAATATTACAGAAAATATATAAATTGGATTAAGTTTAAATTTTTTTAAGTATGTTTGAATTATAGTAGAAAGTAATCATAGTTCGAAACTTTTAAGTATGAGTCAGAAAAACAGATAATGAAGATAAAATAAAGTAACACCAAATTTTAAAACAATAGTCAAACAAATATATGAATTAGCAAAATATTTATCTTACTAAGATCTTGTAGTACCGCTGTATCAACACTGAAACTATCCGAAGTAATCTCATTGAAATAGGAAAGTATGGCTTATCTGTTGCTGTAATAGGCCCAGTGTTCTGTCCCCCAGCTTGTCGATATTTAATGTTTGGTGAAAATAACTTTATTATGAGTGGACACACTCTTTCTTTCAGCAGGAAATTAAATTCCACATGCTAAAAAAGAAAAGATTAAAATAAGTATTTTTGTACTCTACTTTATAATACAAGTTTTAGATTTTCATTCACAGTATACATTCTTCTTTAATGCACTCCCCTTTCAAACCTGTTTATATTTGTGATAATAAGAGCCACATTCATGCCCATTAAACATAAATTTGTAAATATATTGGAGAAGATAATTCAGAATAATATTCTTACTGTTTTATGCTTTCCAGATGCCCAGCTGGAGCTTTAAAACTTATAAATCCAATTCAATTGCAAACTGTTTTGCAGTTTTATTTAAATTAAAGTTTTTCAATGAAAATATAAAGATAGCAAGTTCTCGAGCTATGTGAATCAAATATCCATGTTTATATTCTTTTAAAAGGAGGCATGTATTATATTTATTTATTGCATGTACTTGATCCTCCCATAAGCCAGAAAGTGTTGGGAACTAAAAGACGATGTATTCTTTCTAATATGAATTGAAGAGGTTCCAACTCATCAAGCTTATTTTTCATTAAAAGAAATAAGTATTTTGTAAATAAAATATTCACAAATTTTTGCAAATGTTTAAAGTTCCTTTCATAAGCTTTTGCAGTTTCCAACTTATACAATGAAATCTTGATTGAAGGTAGTGTTTTTATAGTTCTTGTATTTTATGGTATGTTTATTTGATCACTAAATATACATGAATAAAATAACCTATTTTTATTTATCTTTTGCCATTTTCTTTCTGTTTTCAATTTAAAACAAAATGTTTTTTCACATCAGGAAATAAACATTGACATGTATAGCCCCAATGCTAACGACCTACAAATTTCTGAAAAATGTGCCAGATAAAATAAAAACTAAATTAATTTAACTAATTAATTTAAACTAATTAACATTTCTTTCAAACTTATAAATTAAATTAATTCAAACTAGGAAAATATTTGATTTTCACTTTCCCATTTAATTTATATATAAAACCTCAGAATATAGAAGTAAATATTTGTCTCTTCCCTCTCAAACGAGGACAATGTTAATTCTTTATTCCTTAAACTGAATTGCACATTGTCTTAAACAGGGCAGAAAGAGCTAGTTAATTTTTTTTAGTTTGGTCACCTGTCAATCTTGGTTTTGAGTGTTGTAATTTTGAGAATAATCCAAATGAAAATTTAATGCTTTTTGTTTTGGAAAATGACAGAAAAAGCAAAACAATGGCCTAAAATGAAAAAGTGCTTTGGAAATGTAAAAGAAATTGGCCTTTAATCCTAAATAGTCACTTTAAAAACTTGAAATTACCCTTTATGAGAAAAATGCTCAAACCTGCAAAAGTCCAAGTCTGTGTCATGGTGATGTTACTGAAATAAAGTTGCCAAGATAGGGGAAAAAAATGATGCAGAAAAATTTTATAAGTTTCTCAGCAAAATATGTATGAAAAGAGCTTTAGAATTATGCTGTGATAGACAGAGAATTGTCATTTAAAAATAAAAAAAATAATAAAGAAATGTTTAACTGTTTGATATATTAATTAATATTTTCCAACATGCTAAGATAATGCATGCTAAGATAATGCATGCTAAAATAAAATATAATTGAAGCATTATGACACAAACCTAGTACTTCTGTTCAAAATTAGTCATTTGGAAACATTTTAAAGCTACAGTATTTTTTAAGTATCTTCATATTCTTTTTCAAAAACAAATACTTCATTATATGTTTAACAGCTATAACCATTAATTGATAAAAATAATTATCTAAGCGCAAAAATATCTAAAATTAGTTAACTATTAATAGATTTAAAAAGTGCCAACACACATTTCAAAAATACTACTTAAATACTTAACTTAAAAAATACTTCAGGAAAAGAAGATAATATTGACTCAAGCAGCTCCAAACCAAACGTTCTTGTCATTTCTGTCAGACCAATAAGCCAAAATGGCTGATCTGCATTGACTAATTGCACTAAGTCCTAAAAAATAATCTAGAATAAAACTTCAAGAAATTTATGTAGATATTAGGAAATACAGTAAAAACCATTAGACTAATAAGAAACAATAAAAATGATGGGATGATGTAGGAGATGAAATAACATAGAACTCAACATATGAAAGATACATTAATACTACATTAAAGAACTGATGCCGTGAGTGACTTTTGTTTTTAGTTAATGCTTTGATATGAGGTACTTTATCAAAATGCTAAACACTCAGCAGTTAACTAGAAAAAGTAATTCTAGTTTAGAAACTTAAGTCAAATGATGTTATCAAAATAATATGATAGAATCCAATAGATCAAAAAGTAGTATTTATTATATTTTAGAAAGAAGTGATATCAAAATTGATCTAGAAAGTCAAGTTGCACCTCTATATACCATCCTATGAGATAAAACATCGCCAATAAAATCTTACTGGACTGCAAAGAAAAGGAAACATACCTGAAAAAGCATGAAACCATCACATGCATGACCAGGTAAAGACTTGGGAGGAACTCTGCTGCCACCTTTTAATTCTTCTAGTTGCAAATTGCATTTATTATTAGATCCTGAAATAGATACAGGTAGAAATACTTAAAAATCATAATTTTCACAAACTATAATCTAAAGTTATCAGATACGTACGTTCTGGTAGAGTAACATTTTCAGCAATAATTCTTTCAAATACTGCAGAAACCAACTGTCTAACAGTAGCTGATGCTGTGTTGTTGGTAGTGCTGTTTTTAGTAAAGTGCAGTCGGAAACATAACACAATAGCCTAAAAGGCAATAAATATATGGGTTAAACTTAGATGCAAAGAATACTCTACCTTCTGTATAATTAATATAAATTTACTCAGACATCATTCGAACACAGAATACACAAAATATAACGAACAGATTTGTAGAAAGTATAAAAATTCAACCAATGAATATTTGGTAGCGGAAGGACATATTTATAGAGTTCACAATTTGATTATTAATACTGATACTACTTTCAAACTAAATCAAAGTTTTGCATATTAAACAAGATTTATAAAGTACATTTGTCCATCACATATAAGATAGTAAGGAAATAAAGAGATTGGAGAGTTAAAAAAAACTGGATTAAACCCAATATCAAATGTTAAAATTTAAAGTAAAGTCATTGCTATTGGACTCGTAAGGAAATGACTTGCAAATCTAAAACTGATCAAAATATTTGAAAATTCAAAGATAATTTTTGATGTAAATGAAATAGACCATAATCATATGATAGCAACAATTTGTATAAGGTATACAAGATAATTAAATAGACAATTAGGAACTAACATAAGAAACTGTTCTTTATGCTTTCCAATCAAATTTTAAAATCTCAAAAATAATTATATAAACAAATTACAAAAATTACTACTATTAAATTAGTAGGAACTTGAAGGCAAGTAATCGAGAAATGTCAGGGTATTATGAACCAAATCAAGCACTTAAGTTCCATCGAGTAAACTATGGTTTTCTTGAATGAGCAAATATTTTTGTGAACCTCGAACACAACACTTGGTATATAACATGAAATACAACAATGTATGGTTTGTTTTCTTTCTTCCAGAAAGCTTACATTTTTCTGTCACTGACTGGCTAATATGGTTTTTGTCCATTAATTCAGAAAATATATTTTAAACCTTTCGGTAGGTATTTTAATTAACGTCACACTGGAGCAACACAACGGGCTATTTTTAAACCTTTCAGATTGATGCATAAAATTACTAACTGTCATATTTCAAAGATAAATGTGTTCAGGTTTTAGTCAGTAGTACTATAAATGTAACACTGGAGATGTAACTCAGAATTCCATCTCTATTACCATGTAATCATCATTGGTTTGATGTTTCTTAGTCAACAGATGGACAACATTTTAGAGAATAGAAGAGCAACATATTTGTGTTGTCAGCAGCCTCACAAAGCAATCACTCATTTGCCATAGTAGTGACATGATATCAGTCGCATTTTATAATATTTAGTTCTTTAAAACACAAAAACAGTTGTAGTTGTAGATATGCATTGTTAGTGTTTTCATGAAGATTCATGCATGCCAGCATGTGTGTTCAGTTTCTCTTTCAATATCAGCTTAGGTACCTTGTTTCTACTTTAAACACACTTTCTGTCAGAATTGTTCATAATTTCATCTCTAACAAATTTGCTGTCTTCCTATACTGCCATTTTAAACTAAAGAAATTCTTTTTTTTGTGGAACTGAAATTTCATTTCACTAGTTTGAATTCTTATGCAAATATTTCTATTATAAGGATACATTTTAAAATGCCATTTATATAAAGCAACCTTAAAATGAATATGGGTCAGTTAGACCCATTCACAAAAAATGCAAATCTTCAATTTAACTATCACAAAATAAAAATTCTTTTAATGCTGACAAATTGGGCTAGTGGTCAGGGTGCTGGTTTCTAGATCAATAGGTTCCGAGTTTGGATCCGGTGTAATGCAAGGATATTTGTCCATCTGGAGTGAATATGTAGCTTCACTATATCTCTATAAGCGAGTTATGCCTTGAATATATGATATGTATATGAGCTGCAACATAAACTCAACCCCCATGTTGCACCAGTGTAATGCCAAGTGGTTTGCAATTCTACCCTTGTGCCATGAAGACTAAAGCACAACCTAACAAATTCGAGTTGGCCAGGCATTGGTAAAAAAATTTTAATAAACTATTTAAAACTATTTATAAAATTAATATGAAAGTATAATTAAGTGCTAAAATGTTACGAACAAATTATCTTTGATTTCATTCACATAATCCAAACTATTACACTGATTACTTCAATGAGAAAGTGAATACCTTAGCCAAAGTTTCTCCTTTAACAATGGTGTTTGTAGTGATCAACAAAGTGACAGTTTGAAGCAGCTTGAGTTCCTCAGTGCCACTTTCCATTAAAGCCCACAAACAAGTGATGATATTACTTGCAGCTGTCTAAAAGGTAAAGATTTATAAGAATAGTAATTTTAACAGAACAGATCAATTTTATTTTCCAAATGCTATACACTTAAAATTATTTTTCTCCTTTGAACATGTAAAGCTTAAAATATGATGAATAAAATATTTCTACCAACACAATAATTTTATTACATCCACTTTACAAAACAATTTGCAGAGGGTCTATATTTGATAAGATTGGTTAGGTTGGGTTTTATGGCATAAGGGCCATATTTGGCCAAGCTTCATCAAACATGAGACAGACAATGCCAAGTAACAAATATACATACACAAGAAAAGTTTTACTGACACAGGAGAGATATACACCCAGGATAAGTATGAGGAATCAAACCTGCACCCCAACTTGATAGTGCAGTGGGCAAACCTACTGAGTCAAGGTGGCACCTATATTTAATTAGGATATAAATTTACTGTACTCTTGTATGTGATGGTTGATTTAGAACTGTACAATATATTTAGTCTGAAAGATCAACGGCATATTATTCTCTAGAAAAAGGATATTATTCATATTACAATTGAATCAGAATTCTAGAAGACGTCAAGAGCGACACTTGATGACCATCCTTCTTACAGACCACTTTTATCAGAAACAAAATTTAAAATCCATAAACTTGGTCATTATGTCTATTCAATGACCACACTTTAATCCTAAATCAATCCTATGAAAGATTACCTATTTAATTCTTTTCTAAAATGTTTGCACTACAGAAGAAAATGTCAACTTTTGGATTTAGTTTGATTTGCACCTAATGTCCATTGTATTTTTTAGTTTCCCTACAAATTGTCAGTATGCAGACAATCCTTGAAAGATTAGATTTATTGGTAAATATATAAAAATTCTACAAGATAAAATTTCAGGAGCTTCATAATGTCCCCAATTGCACTAAGAATAGATTATATGCTTATTGTATAGTATAGTTACCGATGACACAGCTTCCAGAGTTATTAACCGCTGTATAGAAGTAAGTGACATTTGAACAATTTTTGTACTTTTTGTATCACATCCAATAAAGAAAGGTTCCAGGATTTCAGGACTTTCAGAAAGGAAAGCTACAAATAAATTAGGTAAACTGAAATGTAGGACAAATAAAAAATATGAAAACATAAAACAAAATTACACAATTAAATAATTTTTAATTTGTTAACACTATATTAGGCATATTTATTCCCTGCAGTCTGTAGTTTTCTCTTTAAAGCTCCTAACCAGCATTAGATATCTTGACTAAATGAAGTTTAGTTCTTTATTGCATTATGAAAATTTCTTGTAAGAACTAGAATAATTCGTTCTATAATTATGTTTTATTTTAATATAATAAGTATGTTTTTTTGCTGAGTTTTGCAGCATTTTCTTAAATGTTTGAAAAATGACATGGTTACCATATTTGGTTGATTTCTGTTACTTTATATATGGACTAATCAATTAAATTAACTGGGAGAAAGGGGTTATTTATGCTTTTTGACTACTTGTGTTTCATTGGATTGTGTCCACTTAGCCACTACTTTTTAATCAAATATTATATGGTTTGAGGTAAAAACAACAGTGGTCTTCTCTGTAAACTCAAATATTAATTAGCCCATTTTGACATTTCTCCATTTATATTGGGCATTTGTTCTTATTGGTAAAACAATTTTAGCATATTGAAGATTTTTATACACATTTAGAACTATTTTTTCTTTAAATTTTTACACTGTGGAACTCCAATATCATGGCATTAGTAAGAGAAATAACATTAGTAAGGGTAACTTTATATTACTTATATATGCTAAAAGGATTGTCATATAATAAGTTTTAGGATGAAAAATAATTATGACAGTATATTTCACAACATAGATGAATAGTTCAAGGGGGAAATATTAAAACTTCTTCAAATATAAGCCAGAAAAAAATTTAACATTTGCAACTTCTATGTAAATTGTTTAAATCTTAACTATCAGTCTTAAAAGAATTTTTAATAGGTAACCATAAAGTAAATTTTTAAAACTGCAGGTTATAAATCTCAATAAAACACTTTTAGCAAACAGACTGTTTTTATAGTAAAATACATAGATTAAAATGGACAAAATACAGAAGAAAATTCTTGGGTCAATTTTTAATTACACACAAATTGCAAAAATTATAGAATAAAAATATGTATTATGTAAAATTAATTTATATCTAATGCACATAGGAACATTAATTCTGAATAATCCTATGTGCACATTTATGATAATCATGTCTGAGGATGAGAATACCTTTTGCGGCTGTTAATTAACAATTTGGAACAATGTGGCAAAAAACAGCAGACATTTTGCTAACTAAAAACAAATAAAAATGAGTTCCAGAGCATAAATTTTATAAATTTAAAGCAGACTCAAATTAACTTTATGACAATTTTGCTGATGTCAAGTATTTGGCAGAAAACCCGAAATTTAGTTAGATAATTCTCAACAATTTTATGAAATAAAACCAATTCATTTGACTAATTTATTACTAATTTGGACAAGTGATGATTTCCACATTTCAGAAATTTTAATATTAAGAATTTGTATTATTGTTATCTCTTGTAAGCACACGTCAAGGATATGGAATCTTCTGAGAAAATTTTTGGGAAAATCAACACTGAAGGAAAGTATAAAAAGCGGAAATTCACAAATACACAGTACATTTTCAACCTTGAAAATATTTATTCACTCTAACCTCCAAACAATGCCCAAATCACAAATAACATTTTTTATGGATACTTGGGTAAAGTACTATATACATACAACTTGTGTGAATACCCTGTAACGAAATGACAAGAGTGAAAGACTGCTGCCCATGACATAGTACAGCTCTGGTGAGAAGGTAATGACCTTGGTAGAGTTGATTTTTAGAAAGGTACTCAACAGGAGAAAGGGCTACCATACATAAAATCATGTATGGCAATCACTACAGATTTTGGTTTGTTTCACCAACTTGCAATCAGTGCTATTGCTTTCTAACATCAAACAATAAACTCAGAAGAATCTGCCCTGAAGACTGATTGTGGAAACACTGTTTAACCTGCCTGTTAATTCAACAGACTTGTTCAAAACCCTGCAACTCAAATGTCAACTCATCAGGGCCAGACTACAATAGTTTTAATCCTTGACACTGCATTATTGCACTCAGATGTAAGATAAATATTTTTAACGCTTTGTGTATTTAAGTTATAGAAATTTTACCTCAAAAATCAGAATTTAGTTAACCAAACACACTTTTACGAATTTTATAATTCATGCCATACAAATTTTTAATTAGAAGAAAGGCTGTCAAAAGGCAGATTTATAATTTATAAATTTAGAAAATATTTAACAAATTAAAATGAAATGATTATTTCCAAGTTAGTTCACTAAGATCAGCAGGAAAAATGAAATATTCTTTCATTTAGAAATGCTAAATGTTTTCATACATTGGAAAACAATGTAATTTCCAGAAAAGTGGAACCTGTCAAAACATTCTTATTCAATTCCTCTGTCATATGTACATATGACAGTTCTCATGTATGCAGTCTGTTTCTAGACAAGAGCAAAAAATATAATGGAAATCCTTACATTATCCATAGATGCATTTCTGCTAATAGTCTATAGAATTTCAAAAGTATCACCTAATAAAAAATCTGAAATCATGTCATTTATAAAAGCTATTAAAATAAGTAGAATACACCTTATATGAATAATTAACATTCTCAAAATTAAGTACATACCAAGGCGTATATCATCATACTTTGAAACTGTATTCTGCACTTTTATAATACCTGACTCAGCCGCCTAAAATTATGAAAGCATTTAAACAGTGTAAAATTAAGATATTTTATCATATGTTAAAAGCCATTTTATAAAAATCATACTGCTAACTTACAGAAATTACATTCCCTACATACGAGAGATAAAGCAAAAATTATTATTAAAAAGCTCTAAATATATTAGAGAACAAAAATAAGATGAGAAAGAATTTAGATATTTAAAAAATAAGTTTAACTGAATTATTTTTCATTTTTCCACTTTTTACAACTGAAAAATTATTAAATATATTCCTTATACTTCAACAAATAAATTATTTTAAAACTGACAGCTTAAAATGATAACAAGAAAACAATCATAACAAGAATTTGATATAAAGAGTGTGAAGTAGCACTTCGCATTAAGCTTTGTTTTGTGATTTATCACACTAAAAGAAAAATCTAATTAATTTTCTTATGTGGAAAGAATATGGAATATTTGCATTTATATTTTTTAATTTATTAGATTTAAACCAAACTTTGCTAATGTCACTTAAAGTATATGACTCTAAACTTTTGATATACTAGCTACCAGAATGATGTAACTATCTGATAAATAATTCATAAACAAAAGATTAATTTCTAGGAAAAATTTAAAACGAGACAAATAGCTCAATTCGTGAACAATGGCTATCAGCGGAAAAGATGGTAAATGTGCGTTTAGTATGTCAAACAGTGAATATAAACTGGCTTGAAGCGAGAGTGATTTACCCACAACCTGATTGAGGAGGGAGGCAGAAGTAGGGAGAACTTTGTCGCCCCTCCCCTCCCAAGGTTTCCAATCCCTCACTTTTTCTTCCAGAGGCTTTCTCCTTTGGAGTTTCTGTTCCCCTGACTGCAGTTCATTTTCCTGAGTTCCCTGTTTATAACAGTTCATCTGGTTCCTCATTTCATCTCTCTGGTAATGGTTTACTAACTATTTAAAATTCCAATAAATAGCAAGAAAAATAATTCCTTCAAGATAATTTATTTCTTCCTTCCATGGGGTAATAAAATTAATCAACTCGTTAAGAGTATTACTGTTTTTCACTTTAATTTTAAAAACTAATAAATAAACACTCAAGAAACATCACAAAGTTGCAAGTAAAGTAGTTTTCTGCCGACAAATATATGTTCTCAGCATTGTAGGTTTTTGTATATCTTCTTGATCAGTGTGAATGTCAGCAAATGACATGGGAAAGGGTAGGTGGGAAAGCATTTTCAGGAAGTTGCCCCATGTTGATGAGGTTCACACTTAGGTAGGTAGATATTTAATTAATGTCACATTGGAACAACACAATGGGCTACTGGTGAAAGTCTGGGATCATCCCTGAAGGGAAAGATTGAGGACAACACGCAACTTTGAACCATGGTCAGATGATGAGGTCACACCTGAGATGGCATCCCACTCTCCAAACTTCCACTCCATACCAACATGAGGGCATTTGAGGCCCCGACAGATTTAAAATGCATCAGCCCCCTTTGTGCATGACGGTCTTTGGTTGGATTCGAACCTGCAACCCTCCGGTTGTTAGTCCATTACTTTTCCAACCGGACTACCGCGACCCAGTTCACACTTAGGATAGAAACAAAAGATGTATTATCTTTTGGTGTTGCATTTTGTGATGGAACAGCACATGGCATAAAAGATTTGATAAATGTACAATAGTTGGCACTTTTTTACCATGACATGAATGAGATAGCTACATTTTGTAAAGGAAAAATCACCTCCTGTGCTAGTTGGGCTATAGACAACAGTTCTTGTAAGACATAAGCCTTCTTGCCCCAATAAAGTCAGCAACTATGCTTATTAACCTGAGCTTCTACCTTGGTGTATCAAGGAAGTAACTGTTTATAAAAGTGGCCATTCAATACAAATGTCTTGCCACAAGTTTACTGTATTAAAATATTTAAAAACTCACTTCTTTCAAATGTGGATGACGTTTTCTAGCTTCTATTGCAAGCACTTTCAGGTCATTTTGGATATTGTCAAGCAATTTTTTGTCGAAGGTAGGTTTTTCAGAAACTGCCATTTTTAAAATCACCAAAATATCGTATATACAAGGAATATTCTAAAAGTAAAGAAGTAAACACTGTGTACTGCAGCTCCAAATTTACATTAATAATCTATACACAGGCAATTAAATACAATAAAATTTATGAACATATATTATAACAAAATTCTTAAGGATTAGCTAGACCAGTAGTTCTTAATTTGTGCACCAAAGTAGTTAGCCTGCATGCTGACTTACCATTTTGGGCTACTGACTAATTAGCAAGGACAACAATAATTAAGTCATCACTCAGCAGACACAATAGTCATTGAGTCACATCAGTCAACACTAATATTACTTCTGCCCTCTGAATGATTACAATTTAAAAATTCAAATAAAAATGTAAATATTTACAATAATTTAGCATTATTGGTACATTCTTATGAGTTTTATATAAATGAGGTAAATAAATATAAATTTGAATAGATAAAAATATTTTTATGAATTACCATCAACACACAATCCTTCTAGTCAGTAAATAAATTTAAACACAATACCTTGCGAAAATCTACCAAACTGGACTTTCTGTACAGCTCTTTTTATGCAGAACTGTGGGAAACTTTGTTGGGCCTGATAAAAATTGTAGAAAAAGCACATCTAATGGAAAATCGAAGAAATGCATACCACAAGAAAATAAACCTAAAATATCAATAACAAAAAATTAGCATTAAAATAGAATATGGGGACATAAAACGAGTACTCAAATATCATATGATCATCATTAGAAATGTTAAATCTAATTAAAAAATGCTTCTGTTAATGAAACTGAAAAGAAATTGAAAAAGAGGTCTGCACTGAATCTCATTATCCATAGATCTAATGCATTTCAGCAATATATCCTAGTAATCAAAAAATCTTTTAGGAACAGATCAATGTAATTGCACAATTTTTAAGGGTTCTAACATTTTACTCTTGTAACATTTAAAAATTATATGCCACTCCAACAGAGAGAACTAAGTGCAATCAAGAATATCATAAGGAGGAAAATCATTAGAAAGAAACCTAAATAAAGGGTTAAAATATGATTACAAAATAATTAAAAAAATAGCTGAATTTCTTTTTATTTAATAAAATTTTTGTTGTGTGGAATATTTTTACTGGATAGAACTTTTAAAATTAGAGAAACAAACTCATACCAAACAACTTTCTCAGACCCCACCTGTTCTATATAAAAATTTATTAATGGGTAGTATGAAACTACAAAAATTATATTCTAACAATACACAAATCATGATAAATGTTACCAATTCAATTAACACTATCTGTTCCAGCACATAGCAATTGCACAGTACTTTTGATAGATTCGACCAATTTGGTTCCACGAACTATTAATGGGATTCTTAAAACATGAATCTGCTGATCTCCAGTAAAGTGAGATACAGCAAAGCTTCATGAAAGTTTGAAACTAATGTAGAGAGGAAATTCAACTGTGGGAAAATTCAAGCGCTGTCTTTAATCTTGTATACTCGATGTTGATCCACTCATATTGACTTCTGCACATTAGTTATGTCACATGCTAAACAACAAAATTAATTTTTCTAAGATGCCTTTTGGGGGGGGTTAAGGTACAAGGGCCATAATTGGCTATTCTACACCTAACACAAAATAGACAACATCAAGTAATGGACATGCACACAAAAGGAAAGTTTTACTGACACAGAAGAAATACACCCAGGGAGGAATCAAACATATTCTTCTTAGAAACTAGGATGGTTTTAACTAATTAAAAAATTAATATCATTTAAAAGAGCACCATTGTCTTATCAAATTATTTCAATCACGAAAGTATTATAAATTCTTTGGAAATTTAAATAATGGACTCACATTGGCTATGGCTTCAAAACATAAATTTCAGTCTGCTTTTGTCTCACACAAGAATAGTGAATTTGAATTGTTATCTTTAGTATGTAGACGAACATATTTTTTTAAAAGTAAGCAGGGCATCTAAGTCTCCCGAGTCCTTAAACATAGCATCAAACTAAGCACTCTTATTGGATGCCAGATTTAAGAGTCCCTTTTCATTAGCTGAAACTATTGGTATTAAAAAAGTTGAAGTTTACAGGGGGAAAATCCAGTCCTTAGAAATAAATAAAAACTCTTTCAGAATGTAAAAGAAATAAGTTTTAAAAATACAATATACTGTCATATTGTTAAAGACGGGCAATAGGTTTGGATTATCAAAGTAAATCATTAGTAGATATTGCTACATGTTCAGACATGAATGATTGATGCAGTTTTCAGGACACTAATGATTTTGACAAAAAATCAGCCATTAACCTTTACACTACAGCGCTTTTATTCCGCTATCTGAATATGGGACGACTGTTGTCCCGGCCGTAGTCAAAAGGTTAATTAAGTAAATTAGGAATTGATTTATTTTCTGCTACCTCAAATTTACATTTTACCAATTTCTGTCTTTGATGCAACTCCCAATATGTTGGTGGGTTTTGGTTATGGCATAAATCAAATTGCACAAGGCAGACAATATCAAGTAAATGCTCATACATACACAAGGAAAGTTTTACTGACACAGAAAAGAGAAATACACTCAGAGAGGAATCAAACCTGATATGAATCAAGTCTGCCACCTACAATTCACAGGTTGTTAGCACAGCGAGCAAACCCATTGAAGTGCAGCAACCTCACTCTTCTACTAGGAAACATAATATTGCGTTTCATCCCATTGGATTTTATATTTCCCTGTTTGAAGCACCATATCCGAGCATGATGCCAGAAACAATACATTTTCAAGATTTACATTTGGTAAAATATTTGTTGATGCCATTTTGATCCATATTTCTTCTTACCAAATAGGATTCACACTAATATGAGGGGTTTTAAATTAAAAACTAACCTGCACACTCATCAAATTCTATCAGTTAAAAATGAAAATGCTTTTGAAACATTTGTAAAGAAAACTTTTTCAATATTTGAAAATTGTTTAAAATGAGAAAGTCTTAAAAAAATATTAATTTCTGATTCAAATATTTTTAAAACGAGTACAATTAGTTTAAAATATCAATTCATATTTATATACGAAGAGAAATTAAAACTTTTGAAACAACTTAATACTTTTGTTGCCAAGAACTATTACAAAGTTCATACATATTTGGTCAGAAAATTCAAGGATTATGTATCTTTTTAAACTCAAAAAGTGGTAAGTTAATTTTTTGGTAAACATTAAAGTAATTTTTCTTTATAAAATGTCTGAAAATAGTTACATACAGAAATAGAGTCTAATGACAATTTTAAATCAAATCACACTTCAAATTGATTTATAGCAGTGTGAATTGCTTAAACCTGGAAAAATATTGATCATTTTCAGGTTCATGCAAATTCACGATTTATATGCCAGTTCAAATTTTAAGGAGTTATTGAAAATTACAAAATGTAGCGTGCTCTATTCACACTTTGCTGTTATTTTTAGTTCATTCCAATTATAGTTAATATTAAAATAAAGAGTAAATTCAGGAATAATAATGTTTTCGTTTAAAATTTATTTTGAAAATATTCATATTAAGAAATACAGAAAAATTCTTCACATCTGACTAATTCTTCTAGGTAATCATAGTCTGACAAACAATTTGAATGTGTTGACAATTAATTTTAAAACATTTGGAAAACAAAAACTAAATTGTTGCTCCAAGACATTTCTTATTTTCCGTCAACAGACATTTCACAACCATGCTTTAAGAAAAATGAAAAAGGATCCAAAGAACAAAATTTATTGAAAGAGAAAGGGGAAAACTCAAGGATTTTTCTGATAGCTCGAAATCAGTCAACTTTAAAGGTTTTTAGGTTGATTGGTCGTTTGGGGGTTTTATGATGCAAGGGCCACATTTGGCCATGCTGCACCAGACACAAGACATACAACATCAAGTAATAGACACACACAATGAAAGTTTTACTAACATAGAAGAGAAACATACACCCAGAGAGGAAAAAAGTTTTTAGGATATGTACTCCTCATATTTTACTTCTGAAACAACTGTGGGATTGACTTAATTAAATATTTAGTTAATAAATTTGCAACCTAATGGCATTTTTAATTTCAAATAAATGTTTAAACACCGAAAACAAATGGTTTTGGTAAATGTGCACAGTATAGACAAACAGCCTAGATGACGAATACGTTTGTAAAAGGTTTTGAGAACTTAAAAGCATAAAGTTTGACAAAATTTCTTATTTATTTAACAATGTCAATAAGTAAAAACTTAGCTAATAAACATACGATTAACCAAGAAAAGGGAAGTGATAGTACTTTAAATATGTAGGTAATTCTATAAAGCAGTCAGCTTTCAAAGCCTGCTCATCATAGTATATAATTAAATACTCGGAGAACACAGGATACCGTATTAATGATGCTAGTTATTTTGTTAAAAACTAGTAATATAGGGGAGATTTTACAATTAGCATGTAAACCGTAAATATAAACACAATCGCTTCAGTTAAATTTTGTAAGAAACAATTGAAAGTGGAATGAATATAGAATCTACAATGTTCATTATTAAAAATGTAGTTATACAAAGTAATCTATACTTTCAGAACATGTTAATGAATACTGACAGCTAAAATTTTCAAACTCATCGATTAAAATTCCAGATATTTCTTTTGCGATCATACCTAAATGATAGTGTCCTGATATAAATGGAACACGGTGAATGAAAATATTTTGAACAAAATTAAATAATTACTGTTTTTCATTTAAATAACCATAAATCTTGACAAAAACAGAACAGCAATTGATGAGTAGTGGTTGTGATATTTTGTAACACGAAGTTACGGTTTCCGTTTTCTTTCACTTCTTGTCGCAGAACTCAAGAGATATTACAGCGGTTTCGTTTTCTACAGGGTGCTGGTTATAAATGGTTAATAAATATCTGTAAATGAAGGTTTCATTGATGGACTGATTGATTAATTACACAAAAACATTAAACCTTTGTGTTTGATAGTCAAGACATTTGATAATTCCCAAAAATACATTCCTTCTTTTTAATAAGTGATACCCTCGTGACGTCATACTACGACAAAACCATCAGTGTAAGTCAACAAGCCAGATGGATACGTAGTTAGCTATTTAATTAATTTCTCACTGGAGCAACACATCGGGTTATTGGGAACAGACCAGGATCAAACCAGAAGGGAGAGATCTGAGGACAACACTACGTAATTTTGAACCACAGTCAGATGATGAGGTCAACACCTGAGCTGCCACACCACTCATAGAGGAGGGGGAATTTCAATTAACGTCACACTGGAGCAACACAATGGGCTATTGGTGACGGTCCGGGATCAATCCCAAAGGGAAAGATCCGAGGACAACACCACGTAATTTTGAACCACGGTCAGATGACGAGGCGACACCTGAGCTGGCACCCCACTCTCCAAACTTCCACACCACGCCAACGTGAGGACATTTGAGGCCACGACAGATTTAACGTGCACCAGCCCCCTTTGTACACGGCGGTGTTTGGCTGGATTTGAACTCGCAACCCTTCGGTTGCTAGTCCGTTGCTCTCCCAACCGGGCCACCGCGGCCCCTCATAGAGGAGATATAAAAGTAGAGTGAGTTATGGCAACCTTTTTATGTTCCCATGATCATGTGAGGGCCGCGGTGGCCCGGTTGGAAGAGTAACGGACTTGCAACCGAAGGGTTGCGAGTTCGAATCCAGCCAAACACCGTCGTGTACAAAGTGGGCTGGTGCACGTTAAATCTTTCGTGGCCTCTAATATCCTCACGTTGGCGTGGTGTGGAAGTTTGGAGAGTGGGGTGCCAGCTCAGGTGTTGCCTCGTCATCTGACCGTGGTTCAAAATTACGTGGTGTTGTCCTCGGATCTTTCCCTTTGGGATTGATCCCGGACCGTCACCAATAGCCCGTTGTGTTGCTACAGTGTGACGTTAATTGAAATACCCCCCCCCATGATCATGTGACCAAAAACAGTAGTAACGTGATCCATCTGACCGTGGTCCAAAATTAAGTGGTATTGTCCTCGGATCTTTCCCTTCGGGTTTGATCCCGGACCATTGCCAATTGCCGTTGTGTTGCTCTCAGTGCGACGTTAATTAAAATACCTACCTACCTTAGACTCTTCTCCCAACACACATATAGTTTACGCATTCTTTCTTCCATAGCAAATGCATTAAAAGTAAAAGCTAACATGGTTCTATCGTGCTGTGTGTATATGGACGTAATTCCAAATTTATTTAGCCCGTTGTGTTGCTCCAGTGGGACGTTAATTAAATATACCAATATACTAATACCAAATTTATTAAAGGTGGAAACATTGCATTTCACAGGTGAGCGATTTACTTATATTTTACATTTGTTTTTTCAATATTTGCTGGTATGATAAAAATAGATTTTCTCTAAATTTGGAATTAATAAATATAACTTGCGGACATTTACAGTTCTATAAAAAATTTCATAGATCTGCAATCAATATATATATCTGAAATAATGTTTATAATAAAATAACTGATGTTAGAGTGTGTTTGCTATTGTAAACTGTACATCTATAAGGGCTTAAATATTGAAAATAAATAATAAACCGAACTTTAAAAAGTTGTGTGAAATCGTTCTGCCTTGGCGATGATTTTTTTGGCGTCAACTAGGGGCACTATATTTCTTCGTGTCTTACACGATAAAAATGCTATCAATCGATGACATGAACTTAAGTACATCTTTTAAATTGGTATTTCTTGCTGAACAAAATTGTTTTGTATCCACCCACTGTGGAATTACATAAGAATAGTAATTAAAATAAAAGATAAAGTTTGAAACTTTTAAGAGTTATATATTAAATAAAATCGATTTGGTAAAAATAGGATTAAAGCATCTCAAATCGAATTATAAATGTGAACCACATTTAAGCGTTTTAGGGAATCTTTTTGTTCATGTTCTAAAATATATGTAAAATCTTTCATCATAAGATTGCCATTTGATGAAAGATCTTTCTTTCAAATAATTCCCCATGAACCTATAACTTTCTATTGGAAAGGCAAAAAACAAATTGCCGTTCTCTTATGCAAAAATCGAAAACAGTTCTTGAATGGAAATTGAAATACTGTCTACCTGTTTTGAGGTATTTGTTCTTGTTAATGAAGCATACAATATAGTAAATTAGAAAAGCAAAAAAATAGAGAACGAAATTAAACTTCTTTTGTACTGATTCCAAACAATCTGCCCAGCTGGAAAAGTTTCTTTTCTAAAAACATCTGCTTGACGCCTTGATTTTTTAAACTTAGTATTTAAATAAACCTAACATTAAAATTTAATTATTTTCCACTTTTAAACCAGTTTTATCTTTCTTCCTTACATTTTTTTAATCCTGAAATAAATCTAGATTGTTTCGTACAATATTTGTGAACATTTCAAAGTTTATATCGTTCTTTAACTTGATAAATAAGTGTGGAGATGATAGAAACATTCCACAGCGAAATGAAATCCTTCACTCTTGTTTTCTACCTGTAAAGGGGACACTTTTTTATTTCTTCACTCTAGAGTATTTGAACGAATTAAATTATATTTATGAAAATTTATGCACACATAAAACATGCTCCTCAATTAAGCGAAACATTTATTTTCTGCAATTTTTTTTAAACTGAAAAACCTATTTTTAAAGCATTATATGTGTGATAACTTAAACTTTTATATAAGATATTGTCCCTCAAACAATAAAAACAACTTTGTATTTATTATTTTTAAAACTATAAGTAAAACAATTTGCATTTGCTTGTAATAAGAAGTTGTAAAGATGTGTACCTGCTAAAAATTCATTCAGTTCTTATGTATTTAAAATTTTATTTTGTTTCATTTATTAGTTTTCAAAAGATGAAAGAAGAAAATCGTGGGAAAAAATATCTCAATAGAGAAAATTTTAAATCTTCTAAATACTACAAATTTTGTTCCAAGCATTTTCAAACAAATTGTTTTCTTGTAAAAAAAATTGGGGGTATTTGGCTTAAAGCGGAAACAGTACCTTCAATTTTCAATTTACCGGAAAATCTGAACAGCACAGCTGATGAATTAATTAGAAGGAAAGTCCTTCTGCTTATGTAAAAATTTGTAAAATTGGAGAGAAACTTTAGAGTGGCCCAAGCTGAAGGAAAATTAATAATATAATGCATCAACTCCTTATTCAAACTTTGCAAGAAATGAATACCATCTTTTATCTAATGTGTGTTCATATAATAGATCAATCTCCTCCTGAAAACCACAGGCTATCATTAATAAAAGCTGTCTTATTTGAATATTTAAAAATAAGATTTTATCATATGAGAAAACAAATGAGGAAAAATTTCAAAGTAAAGAAGGCCGAAGCATTAATAACAAAACCACAATATTTAAGAGTCAGTAAATGGCTACACGTTTCTATATGTGTTTTATTCAGTGGATTTAAAATGTGATGAATGTGACAATAAATTTTATAAGATTCAATTTCTAATTTTTTTCGTATTTATAAAATATTGATTTCACACACAATAAGTAACACAAATTTAGTATTAAAAATTCTGTACAGAATTTTTGCCCACACTTAAAATCTTAAAAATTGTCAAGAGTTATTTACATGATCACTTCGATAAATTTAAAATCCAGATATGCACGAGGGTGTAACGAATTTAGTTTTTGATCCAGACATCTAAAATTGGGCAAAATAGCTAACTTCAAGTATGTGGTTTAAAAAGTTACCTTCCATCTTGTAAAGACTATATGTAGTCCAACTTTTCATGTTAATATATTATGCGTAATTGTCCTAAAATAAATTTGCGTTTACAAAACCATAAGCAATTAAGGATCCATAATATAAATGAAAGCTTTCAGTGGTGACCCGGACGTAATTTGAGTAGGCCACCTTCTTATCTGTTTTCACTATTTTTATTTTATGCATCAGTAAAATTTTTTGAAGCAGTCATTTCTCAACATGTGCATTTATTTTTCAATTTATTCCAACTCGTGTTAACCTCATTAAATTTAAAAAAGGAAGTTTGGATAATTTTCTTTAATTAAATCTTTAAGATAATTTCCCCTACACCTAATACAGTGTTAAAGAAAAATATATAATATATTGAATTAATTAAAGGACGTCAAGTTCAGGACAACTATCTTACACAAAATTTTAACCAATGACGAAATACTTGTGAACATCCTCTACCCCCTTTAACATGTTTTCTTGATATACATTCTTTTCTTTCATATATTTCTTAATATTCTTTGGAATCTTTATTGGCGACGTACACTGAAATCAAATTCGAAAAACAGGTCAAGTGACGTCAAGTCTGGAATTCGTACAGAAAGCACACACCCCATTCTGCCACAAAAACGCTTCTACCACACAACTACAGTTTGACAGTCTCATACAAATCCGGAATTCATTCTTTGGGAATTTCTAATGAGGGAACAAACCAAAAGGAAGACGGGGCTTTTACTTTCTTTTATCCCAATTCTCTCGTATGATTGAATAACCCCTTTGTGTTGCTCCAGTGTGACGTCAATGTACCTACCTATCTCTTGCATGATACATGTTGGGGTACCTTAAATGCAGTTTGACAAAGTTTAACGTTTAGTCCAACTGGTGTTGACCAATTAACTATCTCTACTATTACAAAAGGAAGATTTTGTGTATGTGTGTCTGTGTGCGATGTCCAGCACAAGAATCTATAGCACTTACAGCCATGAAATTCGGCACACAGGTAGTCCTAAAGGTGACTGAATGTCCCTCGAAGCCCGAATTTTAAAATTTAATCTAGAAAATTTTATAATTAATTTATTGGCATATTTTTGTATTATTTGGTTTCCTAAGAATGGCAACAGTGCAAAAGAGATCTCACAGCTTCTGATCTTGGCAATAAGCCAAGACTCTGTTTCCTTTGAAACTGCGGAATTTTTTGAAACTGTTCACCATCGAACGTATTCAAAGCGCTCTGGAATAACGATTTTTATTTCAGTAGTGGTTACTTCATAACTTAATTTTGAATTTGTTTAATCTCATTTTTATTTCAGGCAAGGAGGTGGACGATCATCAATCGTGAGTACAAACTATTAACCCTAATTATATTAAACTTTTGTTTGGGTATTTTTCGCAAATAGTATGTTTGTATTAATAAATTACATGAAATGAAGTAACAGTGTTTATTATTGTTTAATCAATGTACACGTCATTCGTATTAAGGTAATTACGGCCCACTTTCGTTTTTAAATTGGCACTTTCAACCTCCCGAAATTACATTAAACTTCGTTTTTAATTTTTTTTATATTGCTTTTTGTTTTCGTTTGGATATTCGCAAATAGTATAATGTCTGTGTTAATAAATTACATGAAATGAAGTAACAGTGTTTATTACTGTTTAATTTGGTTTTGCTTTCGCTGACATTGTGATTCATTTAGGTTGTTTGTCGGAATCAGTGAGGTGATATAACAAGACTTTTTAAAAGTATAGTTTTATACTCTGCACATTTCAATCACATTTTTATTTCAGTAGTGGTTATTTCATAACTTACTTTTGAATTTGTATAATTTCTGTATTTTTAATCTCATTTTTATTTCAGGCAAATAACTACATTATTTTGGTAGCATTATATTTAAAGATGCCACAGCCTCCCAGAAAAAAGAAACGTCTTCGAACAAAACAGCGCGTTAACAGAGAAAGAAATCAAAGAAGAGAAGCTGAATCCACCCCAGAAAGAGAAACAAGACTACAGCAAGTTAGAATCGGAAGAAGTGCTGCTCGAATGCACATCTGTAGAAATTCAGAGAATGCAGCTTTTAATTACGACCCATCAGCAGATTATGTATCTGATCCTTCGTGCGTCGTCGGATCAATGTCTGTAACATGTCAACACTCTGAAGCAAAGAAGTGGAAAGGTGAAGTCCCAGGTATGTGCTGCAACGGAGGAAAGGTTTAACTGCCAAGGTTAATGGATCCAGCCGAGCCCCCTACGCACTTTACTGATTGGAAATTCAGCAGAAGCTAAACATTTCCTGGCAAATATTAGAAGGTACAATTCCTGTTTCTAGATGACCTCTTTCGGCACGACAAAAGATATTAAAGAGTACGGATACATGCCGACATTTAAGGTTCAGGGTCAAGTTTATCACCGTATCGGGAGTCTACACCCTCTACCAAACGAAGAGTCTAAATTTCTGCAAATATATTTTGTTGAAGATGGTACATAACAAGCAGAGCATCGTTGCAAACACGTACCACAGATGAGACAAGACATAGTACTTCAGTTACAATATATGCTGTTTCATCACAACTCTTACATCCACAGCTTCAAATAAGCCATGGATAAGAGCAGCCCTGAATACAAAGTGGTAATCTTAGCGGACAAAACCCCACATGGTGAACATGAGAGGCGGTTCAATGCACCAACAACAGGAGAAGTGGCTTTAATCATGGTGGGAGAACAACATGGAGCAAGAGACATAGTTTTAGAAGAAAGAAGTGGCACCATCAAGAGAATTCCCGATACGCACAGGTCCTACGATGCGCTACAGTATCCACTCATGTTTTGGCAGGGGAGGATGGATATATAATTTTGAACTGCGACAATCAAATCCAACTACAGGAATGCCGCTAAGAAGATTTCTGCTATGCAGTTCTACGCTCACAGGATGATGATACCCTCCTCAAATTTCAACATTTTACTGAGAAGCAAAGACCTGTTCCATTAATTTATCGTTGACATATATGCCAAGATTGAATTAGAAAGGCTGTTGTACATAGGACTAAATCAGAGGACGCTGAGTGGAACAATATGCACATTTGAGGGATGCGGTCATGAACGATGGAAATGTTGCAGACATTGGCCAGTTGATCATCTTGCCTTCCAGCTTTACTGGGGTCCCAGGTACATGCACGAGCGTACTCAAGATACCATGACCTACGTGAGAAACTATGGTAGACCGGACCTCTTCATCACCTTTACATGCAATCCAAACTGAACAGAGATATAGCAAGAACTATTTGTTGGGCAAAAACCACAGGATCGTCATTTGTTGACAAGAGTATTTCATCAAAAGCAAAAAGCACTGATGCTTTTGAGCATCTAGCTTTTGTGAGCAAACAAGAGTCTCATCACAAAGGCAAAGATTTTTGGAGAAGTTAAGTGTCACATGTACACGACAGAGTGGCAGAAGCGAGGACTTCCTCATGTCCACATACTGATTTGGCTCAAAGACTCATTACACGTTCACAGAGAGGATAACTTTAACAGTGCAGAAATCCCTAATCCACAAGACCCAGAACTGTTTTGCATTATAACGAAGCAAATTGTGCACGGCCCCTGCGGATGCATAAATCCACTCTCTCCATGCATGAAGGATGGAATTTGCACAAAGCGATTCCCACGCCGTTTTTTGAAAGAGACGCAAACAGGACAAGACGGATATCCACTTTATCGTCGTAGATCAGCATAAGACGGGGATTTTCTGCAAACATAAATTTTCGAGGATCAGAAGTGTCTGTGGACAATAAGTGGATTGTTCCGTATTGCCCTCTATTAACAAAAAGTTTCAATGCGCATATCAACGTACAGTATTGCAATTCTGTAAAGTCTATAAAGTACGTCTGTAAGCATGTTAACAAAGGATCTGACATGGTTGTGTTTGAATTGACCAGTGGAGAAAATGACCTTAATGAAATTCTTCAGTATCAAATGGAAAGATATATCAGCAGCAACGAAGCAATATGGAGAATACTCAACTTCTCAATTCACGAACGCCACCCCACAGTTAGTCATCTAAGCGTCCACCTTGAAAATGGCCAGCGAGTCTACTTCACGACAGAAAATGCTGTTCAAGGTGTCCAAGCACTTCAGGAAACAACACTGACGTCTTTCTTCAGGCTGAACCCAAGATGTGTTTGCACGCACCCTATTGTATAACCAAGTACCAAAGTACTACACTTAGAACAACGGAAATAAGACATGGAACCGTCGAAAACAAGGACAAGTTGTATCAGAACAAGCAGGAATAAGGTCTAGCGATGCACTAGGCCGTGTGTACACCGTCCATTCGAAAACTCCGAATGCTTTCACCTGCGACTCTTGCTGCATGAAGTATGAGGCCCGATGTCGTTTATAGATTTGAGAACATTTGAAGGAAAGGCTGCGGAACTTACAAAGAGGCTTGCCAGCTTAGGGGACTTCTGAAGAACGATGAACACTGGAACAAAGCATTGGAAGAAGCAGCTGCATCTCGATCGCCAAAGATTTTACGTAATCTGCTGTTATGCTACAAACATGTTCGATGTCTTCTCCCGATCAGTTATGGATGAACCACAAGGAGAACCTGTCTGAAGACATACCGCACCAAGCACGCGTACAGCAGCAGAGAATACGGATCTGGACTAGTGATGACATCTTCAACATAGCTCTAATCTACATTGAGGATAAGATTATATTGTTGGGTGGATCGGACCTAAAAAGCTTTGGACTACCGCAACCCAATCGAAACTGCGATTCAGTCCTACCGAGTGAAGAACTAATGGAAAGAAACTATGAAGCGAATGTACTCGCAACATACATAGAGGAGAATGAGCCCAAAATGGTTCAAGATCAAAAGGAAGCATTTGACAAGATTACAAGAGCAGTTTTTAATAAGCGTGGGGCACATTCTTTTGGATGCTCCTGGCGATACAGGGAAGACTTTTCCCATCAGTCTTCTTTTGGCTAAAGTGCGACAGAGAAATGTGCCCTGGCTGTTGCTTCATCAGGCATTGCCGCAACACTATTGACAGGAGGGAGGACAGCTCACTCAGCTTTCAAGTTACCTTTAAATCTGGCAAACACGGAAACTCCTACATGTAACATTTCAAGAAATTCAGGAAAGGCAAAGGTTCTAGAGGATTGCAAGCTCATTGTCTGGGATGAATGTACTATATCCCACAAAGCCGCATTCGAAGCACTTGATGTCACGTTGAAAGACATCAGACGTAACAATGACAGAATGGGAGGCGTCACTGTGGGGTTGGCTGGCGACTTTCGACAAACACTTCCGGTTATTCCCTTGGAACCAGGGTGGATGAAATGTAGGCCTGCTTAAAATCATCTTACATTTCGAATGGCATTCATACATTTGGAATATCAACAAACATGCGAGTTCATGTCAACGGTGATCCCTCTGCTCAGCAAATTGCAGATAACCTACTCAACTAGAAAATGGTGCCGTTACTTCGATAATCATGATGGGATGTATAGCAATGCAAAGCATTGGAAGGATTGTGAAAACTCAACGAGAGCTGAAAGAGGCGGTGTTTCCAAATGTGGCGCAGCACTTCACTGATCATGCATGGATGTGCCAAAGAGCAATTCTTGCCTTAAGAAACGAAGATGTCAATGTCATCAATAAGAAACTTTTAGAAGAATTGCCCGGTAGTGTTCAAATTTACAAATCTATCGACACTACATGTGACACAGATGAGGCTGTGAACAGAGTTTTTGAACAGATTGGAGCCATCTGGAGAACTCTCGCACATATTAGAGCTGAAGATTGGGTCACCTATTATGATTCTCAAAAATCTGCATCCACTTTCACTCTGTAATGGAAGACTATCAAGAAACTGATGCCGAATATTATTGAAGCCACCATCATGACTGGACATGCCGCAGGCGAAAAAGTATTCATTCCTAGGATCCCAATCATCTTCCATTCCAATTTAAACGTTGGCGTGGTGTGGAAGTTTGGAGAGTGGGGTGCCAGCTCAGGTGTTGCCTCGTCATCTGACCGTGGTTCAAAATTACGTGGTGTTGTCCTCGGATCTTTCCCTTTGGGATTGATCCCGGACCGTCACCAATAGCCCATTGTGTTGCTCCAGTGTGACGTTAATTGAAATACCCCCCCCCCAATTTAAACGACTTCAGTTCCTTGTTCGTTTAAGTTTCGCCATGAGCACCAACAAGGCACAAGGACAATCACTGAAAGTTGTAGGACTCGATCTCATTAAACCGTGTTTCTCCCACGGTCAACTGTATGTAGGTTGTTCACGAGTTGGAAAAACCGAGAATCTTTACATCCTAGCTCCAAATGGAAGAACATTGAACATAGTGTATCATGAAGCTCTCTAAGCAAGAATCAGCGAGGTGGAAGGAATAAGGCGAAATGCCAGTGCCGTCGGGTGGTGGTGGGACTCATTCTTAAAATTGTTTTTTCTTTTTAATGTTTTCAGAATCAGTGAGGACATAACAAGAATGACGTCACGGTATAAATTTGGTAGGTAGGTATTTCAATTAACGTCACACTAGAGTAACACAACGGGCTTTTGGTGACGGTCCGGGATCAATCCCAAAGGGAAAGATCCGAGGACACCACGTAATTTTGAATCACGGTCAGATGACGAGGTAACACCTGAGCTGGCACCCCACTCTCCAAACTTCCACACCACGCCAATATATAAATTCGGAATTCATTCTTTGGAATTACTACTGGTGACGTACTGAAATCGTGTTCGAAAAACAGTCAAGTGGCGTCACGTCCAAAACAGGTAGTATTTAATTAACGTCGCACTGGTGTAACACAACGGGCAATTGGCGACGGTCCCGGATCAACCCCCGAAGGGAAAGAACCGAGGACACACGTAATTTTGAATCACAGTCAGATGACGAGGCCACACCTGAGCTGGCATCCCACTCTCCAAACTCCACACCACGCCAACGTGAACATTTGAGGCCCCGACAGATTTAACGTGCACCAGCTCCTTTGTACACATCTTCGGTTGGATTCGAACTCGCAACCCTCCGGTTGCTAATCCGTTACTCTTCCAACAGCAACAATATAAGACCGAGCATTGAAATTGAGCTTCAAAAAGTGTCTAACATGTGGACGAAAAAATTGATGTGGCCAATTTGGCATCTTATCGCCTCGCTTGGTGACATAACATCTAATGACAGCGAAGGGGTGTGAATGCTCATTTCTATAGAATGGCGACAATAAGGGTGAAATCGCGTATATCAGTGGACCAATCAAATGAATCAATGCATGGGCGTCTTCTGTCCCGTGGACCAATCAGGTGAATTTTAGGTTCCACCCAGCAGATGAAAGTAGTCTTAGGGTTCCGGTACTAGTTTGGGCCACATGATCCTGGGCGCATAAAAGGGTTACCATTGATCACTTTTATATTTCCTCGGGCCGTGGTAGCCCGGTTGTAAGAGTAACGGACAAGCAACTGGAGGGTTGAAAGTTCGAATCCAATCAAAGACCGTCATGTAGAGGGCTGGTGCACGTTAAATCTGCCGGGAACTCCAATGTCCTCATGTTGGCGTTGTGTGGAAGTTTGGAAAGTGGGATGCCAGCTCAGGTGTGACCTCGTCATCTGACCGTGATTCAAAATGACGTGTTGTCCTCGGATCATTCTCTTCAGGGGTTGATCGCGGACCGTCGACAATAGCCCTTTGTGTTGCTCCAGTGAGACGCTAATTAAAATACCTACCTGCCAGCCAAAAAAGCGAACCCAATGTTCCATCGGAATGAAACTTAGCATGTGTGATGTACATGAAAAAAGGAAAAGAAATGCTACAATACGAAATCTTGACGACTATGTTGTAGAATCACATCAGAAAACTTAAATTAATATGTTGTAAAGTCTCTTTCTAGCGGTGATACATGAATACGGCGCGACATGCAGTCAATGGTAATGTCGAACTGGAGCAACACAACGGGCGATTGTCCGGGATCAAACCCGAGGGGAAAGATCCGAAGACACCAAGTAATTTTGAACCAGGGTCAGATGACGAGGTTACACGAGCTGGCACCCCATGGCAATGTGACTACATTCTAAGCCACAGCAGGTTTAACGAGCACCAGCCCCCATAGGAGGGCAATAGGGACATTAGCTGAGCGCCAGTGTCTAAAAGGGGCGGCATTTCAGAAATTTGTATTAAAATTATTTATGGCACGAGGCCAAGCTAGGAAACCTTGAAAATCGCGATGCTAAATCGAGAGAACCATTTATTTCCTGTTTCAGACAAATTATAAAGATCGGTTGGAATACAAAAAGTAGACGATTGAGAAATTCTTTTTGAAACTAAAATAATCACTTCGTCATTTTCATATAGTCGTATCAGAATACTTACACCATGTTTTCATGATTCATTCTTGAAGACCAGAAACACTTACTGTTTTCGTAGCTACGCCATGATGCTCGAGATTTGTTCTGTAACGAAAGAGATCATCTAAAAATTTTTCTCACTCCATAATTTGAGGGAGTGGAAAAATTTAGGGCGTTTGAGCTCCTCCCCTAAAAAAGGCCTAACAATGCCACTGGTAAGATCGGTTGAGTAGTGTTTATTAGTTTAAATTCAATGGATTGGATGTTGGGGTTTTATGGCGCAAGGTCCAAAAAGCAGAAAAGCTGCGCCAAACACAAGACAGAACATGATCCAATAAAAGTATAAAATATTTAAAAATTAATGTCTAAAACAAAGATAAAAGGTAGATTTAAAACATAATGAAAATATTCATACAATAGTCAGATGATAAAAGATCATCGTCTACAGGAGTGTCAAACTCAATTAAAACACGGGCCATTTAATGCAACTGCTAAGATTCACGCGGGCCACATCACATTTACAAATTTTCGTAAAATTATATTTTGAAGTGAGGATTCAGGAATATCGATAGGATAATTAAAACACATTATATAATTAAGTGAATCTAGGGTAATAATTTATAATATTGCTATATAATTGCTTTTACTTAAACGTTTATTTAATTTAATGTATTTATAAAACTAAAATTATTTTTTTTACCGGAAACTTGCCAACGCTTTCCTCCTACTAGTTTTCCAATATCTGGATTCAAAGACAGAACAGACAATATTCATTATGGCAGATAGATATTAATCTTGATCTGTAGGCCGTTTTATTTAATTCATGGACGAAAATAGTTGCTCACGCAAGTACGTACTCCTAAAATAGCATAAAATTTGTGCAGCAAACATTTTAATTTCCGGGTATTTTTCACCTAAATAAGAATATATTTTGGGAATTCCTACTTCTCGATATTTGTCTTTTAAAACCGAATCATTCTGGAAATCAATTAATTTCAGTTCTATCGAAGTGGGAGCATTTTCAACTTCATAGGAAAAAGGCCTAATAAAGAGAAAAAAATTTTTGTACCTCTGAAATCATTAA
Organism: Meta bourneti; assembly: GCA_933210815.1. Taxonomy (NCBI): domain Eukaryota; kingdom Metazoa; phylum Arthropoda; class Arachnida; order Araneae; family Tetragnathidae; genus Meta; species Meta bourneti. Next base: position 23,645,475 of record OW119933.1, on the reverse strand, counting down.
AACGTTTATAGAATTCGTTTTTGATTTCTTCAATTTTACCACAATATTGTAAAAATGAGCAACTTTCATTTTGTGCTTTTAACTGCTGACACGTAGGAAAATACGTCAAAACGTTTTTTGTAATGATTTTTAAACAAAGTCAGTTTTTGTACAAAACTTGCTATTGCATCGTACATATTGGTTATTAATTGATCTTTGCCTTGCAATGTAATATTAAGATTTTTCAGATGACCTGTAATATCTGTTAAAAATGCCAGATCTTTTATAATCGATATATTTTCGTTTTTTTCATCTTTCATTTCAAGAAATACAATTATTTCCTCCAAAAGCAGATAGCTCTTCAGGACTTTGTGGCAGGACAACCAACGAACTTCTGTGTAATAAGGAAGATCTTCGGATTCTAAATCTTTAAGGAACGAAGTAAATTGGCGATGGCTACGTGCTCTCGATCGAATCAAGTTGACTGTCTTTGTTACTGTTTTAAGTACTTCGTCCATTTTTAATATTTTTAAACAGAGAACATGTTGGTGAATAAGGAAATGCAAAGTACTGATTTTCGGTTTATCTGGATATTCATCCTGTAATTCTCTTGTCAGTCTTGACACAAATCCTTTAGTTTCACCCGTTATCAATTTAGTGCTGTCAGTTGTTACAGAAACAAGCCTGTCAAGAGGAAGATTAAATTTTCCTAAAATTCTCCATACAGCATCAAAAATATCTTCACCAGTTGTAGTTCCATAAAGAGGGATAATAACATCCAGAGGGCTCTAACTCATTTTTGACATGACGAAATTGTATATACGGTATTGCCTCGATCTCCCCTAAGTGCTATTTTCTTCGTAACATAATGTCCTGTTTTCATTTTATTTCAGAGCATCGTGGGCCACAAAAAATTACCTCGGGGCCGCATGCGGCCCGCCAGTTTGACACCCCTGGTCTACAGCATAACTAATAGTACTTTAATTTACATGTTTAAAATTTTGAGTGAAATTTAAGATGGGAAAAAATTAGATGAGATTTAAAAAACCAATTGAACGTAAAAACGCGAGAAGGTTTGAATGGGGATTTCCCCCTTAAAACCAATGAAACACTGTATGAAGAGCTAATTCAACCAATATAACACAAAATAAATAAGTTTATTTAGAAACGTATTTTATAAACACTAACAAGTTACATCCAAATACGACAAAACAACCAACACATTTTCAATAAAATATAATCCAAAATGTTCAACACTCCATGAGTCAAAATGAGCCGTTCAGTTATTTTAGTATTCAATTTTAAACAGATCACAGATGCTTGATGGTAAATATAGATTACCACATACAAAAATTGCGCTTCTTTACATAAATATTTTCACTGAATTATGATTCATATTTTATCCAAACATATTTTAAAAGAAACAAAATTTTATTATCCAGAAAATAAAAAAAATAAGTACAGGTTAAAATATTACTTTTTCGTTAGAAAAGTGTAAAATGTGCGTTTAAAGAATGAAACCTTTTTGAACATCACAGGGGTTAAGTTTTCAAGCCAAACATTATTGTGCAAAACAAAGAGTCTGAACAGAGTTCAAGTTCAAACGTGAAGCAATTACATGTCAGAATCGTTCATACTAGCTTTAAGTTGTCGATCCAACCTATATACGTCATCACCCATGATCTCTTTCCTAGGTTCGGACCAGTGTTTCCGGCTTGATATATAATCTGGGTCTTCATCTCCGAATGCAGTGATGAGTACATTGATGACGGTAATGAGAAAAATCAAAATTACAACGACGTTATTGGTGACGTTAGCTATGTTTTGTTCTTTTCGTTTATTTATGTTCCAACGGCCCACTACCACCAAGAGGATTCCAACTAAAATCTAGAAAATAAAAGCAGTATCAGGTTGAAAGTAAAATTAAGTTGCATGATATATGAGCAGATATATTTTTATTCAAATCCTCAATTCGATTGAAGTTACAAATAATTGCGCGAAAAAGGTTAATGGGAAAATGTAGTGGGAAAATAGGAACAGTATAGAACCTAAAACCATATTAGTGTTTTCTCATGCCATTTTACACTTTATCTCTCATTTAAAGCAGAATTTGAGTCTCATTCCTTGGATGTGGATGAAAGCGTCGATTCAAAAATGACAATGACCTCAACATTTTTTTATTTTATTCCAGACAGTGACATAAAAGAGATTGTGAATGAATCCTTTCTGTCACAGGTCAGAAAACACCAAAAGATCTCTGAAAAAATGTGATAGAGTTGATTTATATCACACATCTGATTGTTAGTCCATCGATGGAGTCTTTAATTCCAGCCGTATCATACGACGGAACTGTCAAAACGCAAGTCTAGCGGATTATTGTCGGCCCAGTGTCTCGAAATAAGCTAACTTTTCAATTAAAAAAAAACAAACAATATTTTTATGAAACAAATGCCAATGTATCAATAAAATTCATACTTTGTTATTCATGATGGACAATAGTTGTCAATACTCAATGATGTTAGAATGTTTTCATACAAATTTCACTTTCACCACTTATTTGCTGACGCAGGGCCTTATTCTGTAACAGCAATTGACTGAGCTTTAAGTCTACTTCGGAACTTCATAGGTCTCCACTATTTACACCGATATCTTAAACATTGTACCATCCCAGTTGTAAACACGCAAATTGTACAAAAAGTGGTTCTCATTCATTACTACATACGGCCCTCTGATGTCATACTTTTAAATAGTCTCATCACGATCACACGTTCCACAACAAGCCGTACTGTGACCATGGTATCCTCTGAAAAGATCAAGATTACGAACTTGTCTCACCACTTCTAAAAAGGCGAGTGATTCAGTTGATAAGGTTGAGGGTTAAGGTGGTTGGTTTTGGGTTTTATGGCGCAAGGACCAAATTTGGCCAAGCTGCACCAAACAAAACAACGACAAGTAATTGTGAAAAGAAAGGATAGAGAGAAGAAAGATCGCTTGGACATCCTGGGGTCGCGATCCCCATATTTACCAGAGGAAGTAAACCCATGGGAAAAAAATATATCACTAGGGTATCTCGGTTCATGATGCCCGTACATACCTTAATTGTGCCCCCGAGGCGGAGGGTTAAGGTGGACGTTGGTTGGGTTGAGTTTTATGGCATATCCTTTTTTGGCCATACTATGCGGAAATATAAGACGGACAACGTCAAGTAAGACACACCAAAGAAAGTTTTACTAATAAAAAAAATTAGATATACACCCAGTGAAGAATCGAAAGGGTTACGGGAATCCTTCGATTAACTAAGCGAAAGTTAAGTTGGAAAAGTAAGCTTGGCACTTAAACGGCAGATACTGCCATGGTAACGGTAGAAGGAAGGTAAGACAGGGCGTTACCTTGAGACGTCAATTTAAGAGCAAGACTAGAAACTGCACGGCATCGCTGTTGTAAAACTAGCCTTTTAATCGCTTTCTATCCATTTTTTTCTGAAGTAACAAGGAAGACATGAGGATTACGTAGCTACTAATGAGGTCTTGTGGCAAAGCATGAAAAGAATGAGTTTAACTTTCTGGAATTAGATTTCCAACATGCCTCTGGGTAACTTTTCATGAGGTGTATTCAATGTATTTATTTGGTAGCCCTTCTAACGTCAAGTATATTAAAAAGGTTTTCACTATAAAGCTAAATCCGTTAAAGGATAATATACTAGCTAACATTTGGCCTTCCTCTCTGTAGTCATGGTGTGTGAAGTCAATCATGTGACAACCCTGCGCCATAAATTGTTGAGGTTGGTTGGATTTTGTGGCGCCAAAGCCAGATTTGGACAAGCATTGTTTGACTGTTGGATAGTCAAACATGTGACCAAAATTACGTGACCGGAAAAATTAAGATTGGTAATCTTCCGTCAGCTCTCGGATATGGCCCTCACATTCGGCCCTAAAATATATATTGGTCTCAGTGAAGCGTTCTCCACAGTATGTAAACTGATGTGCTTCAATTCAGTACCTAAAAGGAAACTATATTAAAGAGAGGTTATTACCTGTAATGTCATAGAGCTCCCTATCAGGATAAGGTTGATGAGATAGTAGTCATGGGTATCTGCAGTGGCTAAAACATATTTCAACTGAGACGCATTAGCTGTCAACAATGCTATGTCCATCATACCTTGAGCCACTGTTTTTCGAGTTGCGTAAATATTGGCATCTAGAGGACAGGGTTTTTCATATTCACGTTCTCGCTCATTTCGCTCCCGTTCTCTCTGAAAACAAAAAAAAAGGTTCTTGGTGATATGTGGAGTGATCCTCGTTTGATATTCAAAACAGAATTTCCATTCCAGATGCAACACTTATAAAACTGAAACAATCCACTTATTCTAAGGTGGTAGGTATTTAATTAACGTCGCACTGGAGCAACACAACGGGCTACTGGCGACGGTCTGGGATCAAACCCGAAGGGAAAGATATTCTAGGACAACACGTAATTTTGAATCACGGTCAGATGACGAGGACACACCCGAGCTGGCACCCGACTCTCCAAAGTTCCACACCACGCCAACGTGAGGACATTTGAGGCCACGACAGATTTAAAGTGCACCAGCTCCATTTGGCTGGATCTAGTTTCGAACTCGCAACCCGCCAGTTGCTAATCCGTTGCTCTTCCAACTGGGCTATCGCGGCCCCAATACACACAGGTAGGAATCGAAAATGCGCCACGAACTCACAGGTTGCTAAGAGCAGTGGACGATTGATTGATTGATTGTTGGGTTTTATGGCGCAAGGTCCAAAAGGACAAGCGAGCAGTGGACGAACCCACTGAAGCTACGACTACAAATTTGAAATAATATTTGTTCATTCTCAGTTTTTTATGTTCGTGTGGCCCCTTACCAAATGAAACACTGAAGTGAGATTTTGTAATGGTTGGATTTTATGGTGCAAGGGCCATATTTGGCCAAGATGCGCCAAACACAAGACAGATAATTTTAATTAAATGAAGAAAACAAATAAGATTCAGCGATTTAATATTTTAAATTGAAATTAGCCAAGATAAAATCTGAATAAAGACTATAAAAATTGATTCAGTAATGATTGAATTTTTATGGCACAAGGGCCAGGTTTGGCCAAGCGATTCAGTAATGAATAGAAATAAATTCTTGAGAGGATCTCTCAATAGGTCTTTAAGGGCTGGATTTGAAACTCCAAATTGGTTTGGGTTTTATGGTAAACTGCACCAAACGCAAAATTAAATATACCCCAAAAAAACCAGCTAAAACAGACAGCTAAAGTAATAAAATAGTCTACAAGGTTACTTTCAAATATTATAAAAAGGCTAAGTTAGAAACATTGAAGTTGAGAAATATAAATACGAGATCATTCTGTTTTCAATACAAAGATAAACGTTAAAACCTTTAGAAAGATGAAAAATTATGCGTTTTTAAAAACGACTTTTGACAAACTATATACATTTGAAACATGAAAATACATTATAAAAATTCAGAACATCGTAAAAAAGGAGTGACTCCAAATTGGATTTGTCTAAGGTTGTTAAAAGCTCGACATTCAGTCAAAATGTGTCGAACAGTAAAATGACAATGGCAAATTGAACACAATGGAACAGGTTCCCCCGATCAATAAGTGTGTAAAACGGGTGAGCTATGCAAAATCTTGTTAATTGTACCCCATTTTTCCGATTTAAATTTGCATTGAGGAATCTAGTGATAGATGGCTGTACATGAAGCTTATTTTGAGGTCGAGCTTCTTTATTCCAGGAATCTGAGGTTTTGTGATGAATTATGATTATGGTTCATGATTAAGGGATGGTCAAGTAAAACCTCTTGAAATTTCTTTTCACTTTTCAATTATAAAGCTCAACTACACAGAAAATACCGACAAGTTGTTGGTTGGCTTTGGGTTTTATGGCGCCAGACACAAGGTAGATAATATCAAGTAATGGACATATATACACAATGAAAGTTTTACTGACACAGAAGAGAAATACACCCAGGTAGGAATCGAATCTGCGCCGCCTACAACTCGCAGGTTGCTAGCGCAGTGGGCATACCGACTGAGCCACGATGACCCCAAAATACCGACAGGAAAAAACGATTATTCAATAAACTGAGATCATAATGACACTTAATACTTAACATTCTCTAGGGTGTAGATACCCCTCCTATCCAGTATTCATTTGAGCCAATGAAAATCAGACAAAAATGGAACCCACCAATCACAAGAAACTTAGAAGTCACAATTGGCATTAAAATATGAAAAAAAAGCAGAAAAGTTCGTCATGAAAGTATCAAAATTAAAAGTACACGAATATCTTGAAAGTTCCTGACAGATACTATTTCAACGTGAATGCAAAACATTCCACGACTTGAGATTCAGATATAAGGTTACACGAAAACGCGTTGAGAAACCAGTTAAAGGTTTATTTGATATGCCGTACGTAATCTGTTTAAAGTTACCATTTCGCCCCTCCATCCGTCTGACAGTACGGTAATGGTTCGGTGAACTGAGATTTTTGAATCGAAGTAATGTAACGGCAGAAAAATAGTGCCGTAGTTGGATATATTCGTTGACAAAAAACTTCCAAGGCTGATCTTTAAGTACGACACTGCAACAGAGGGTCGAATCTCACATGTATTTTATTTCCACTTGGAACAATAGAAGAACGTTATCTCTTAAGTCACGATCAATTTTCATTCTGCAGTAAGCTTAGAAAATAACATGAGGTTTTCAGATGACCATTAGAATACGTTGAAAATATTCAAGGTCGACTTCGGCTTTCTTTTTTTTAACCAAAAAACCTGTTTTGAATATTTCTAGAATAACTCCCAAGTACGAAAACAAGCCTAACTCACTACAGAATTTGTTAAAAAAATTTATTATAATGTAGCTTATATAAAAAAAATTATATAAATTTTTTTAAATGTTATTATAATGCAGCTTACGAATTTAACACGAAAATTACAAACTTGACCTAAATTTCAACCCATAACAAAGCAATTCTTCACGTAATTGTTATTCTCACGTCAATCTTATCGATACACTATGTTTAAGATTCAAATTGTCTTATTTAGAAGAAAAATTCTGAAGCTTTTTGATATAAGCACTCCCTTTACCAGTCCTAAAGCAATCTTCAAAATTAAATTGGCTATGCAGACAGGTGAAGTGAAACACCTATCTGAAAACATTAAAATTGGTCATAAGTTATGAGGTTATGTTAAAATCAACAAAAATTCCAACGACACAGTTGCGGTATAATTCTTAGGGGCCAGAGCCCTAAAATAAGTTTCGTTGTGTCCATTTGAAAGTGAAAAAAATATAATAGGTAAAATAAAATGATAGATGAAACCATGATCAGCTGACTTCCTCATGCAGTTGACCGGTAAATTCTCCCTACTCGGTGTATAAAGAGGTGCGTGACCACAGCGCTGACACTGTAAGCTTGGATCAAAATTGGGTATGTATTTCTGGACATGCCTAACCAAACAGGTAAAATCTCAATTTGGAACAGAGGCGTGTGCTGGTGTAAGATGTACGGTTGGTTGTTTTGGGTTTTATGGCACAAGATTCAAAAATGGATAAGCTACGCCAAACACAGGATAAAAATAGATTTCAAGACATAATTATCACCAGACCAACATTAAAAGCATGATGAATGAGTAGTTAATTTATTTCAATCATGCATTAATAAGATAATTTAAAACCCGTTGTCCAGCAACGCGATGTACAATATATAAATAAAGCAGTGGATATTTACACGATTTATTTTATAATGCATGTAATATAAAGTAAACTCTATACATAGTTTAAAGACAAAGCATGTAAAAATTTTAAAAGTGTATGATGTACGCACACACGTTATAAAGGTTGGTTTGGGTTTTATGGCGCAAGGTCCAAAAACGGACAAGCTGCGCCAAACCAAACACAAGATGATGCAAACCAATAAAATAAATAAAAGGTTAAAATAATCTGCTCAAACAAAGCGTTGATAATATGAAGTTGGTTGAGGTGATATATAACAATGGTTTTTAAGACATGTGAATAAAAAGTCACCTTTGAAAAATAAATTTTGGGGATAAAAAACATGAAAACTCGAGACTAAAATACGATAAAAGGAGACTATGATGGGGTATCCCCATCTAAGTTATTAAAATTGAAAATCAGATGTAATGAAAAGATGATTATAAATGAGGTAAATATCCCGAGTGATGCAAAAAGGTAAAGAGTGATGAATGTGAAGGGTGACCCAACAAGTTTGATAAAATTGGAGATGGAGTATTAAAATAACGCCAGTTAAAGTGTCTAAGATTAGTAGTTAGTTAAAACATGATTGATTGAGAGGCTCTTGGCAATGGTGGCACAATGGAGCGGTTTCCCCAACCAATAAAAATCTGCATGACTTGTGTATGCGAAGACGTGTTAAAATGACGTCGAACCGTCGGAGATGGTTACGGTTGGACGACATAAAGTCAACAGCAGTTTAGAGAAGTTGATTTTTGTTCTTGCCTAGTACGTAGCTCAATCAGTTTCCGTCACTTTTTGTTTGCTAATACTTCCCTTAGATTCTAAATATTATATTTTTAAGAGTAATTAAAGTTTTCGTATAGTTCAGGGGAGCAAAGTGGGCGGCTTCATACTTAAAAAAAGGCAAATTGTGAAAGTCCACAGTTGAAATTGAGATTCAAGCAATCGAATTGTTTGCTTCAACGAAAGAGTATCTAGTTCTGTCTGGCATGTAAAAAGAATGGCAAATCGTGAAAGGCAAAGAAAGGCAGTGGTCCAAAATCGAGACCAAATGATAAGCATCGGTGAGGATTTTGTCCAAACCCAGAATGCTGAGGTCAAGTCGTAACGAATATCAATATGCATCTTAAAAAAAGACCCGTTTCCACAAAACCCACAACTTCAAAGTCTCTGGCACAACAGTTAACGAAAGAGATAGTTTAAAGAATCTATTTATAATAGAATTGGCACAAGGACTAGTTTACAGAACCTAACACCTAGCCAAATGATGAGTTGAAATGGGTGGGATTCACTGAGTCAGCATTTGCATCGTTTTCAACGAAAGGTCGCTCGGATCTTTCCCTTTGGGACTGATCCCGGACCGTCACCAATAGCCCGTTGTGTTGCTCCAGTGTGACGTTACTTGATATTCCCCCCTCAACGAAAGGTCGAGAACTGTTTGGAGAACTAGAAGTGCGCCGCCTAACCGGTTGGTTGGTAGTTAATTAAAGTCGCACTGGAGCAACACAACGGGCTACTGGCGACGGTCCAGGATCAATCCCATAGGGAAAGGTACAAGAACACCGCCTCGTAATTTTGAACCACGGTCAGGTGAAGAGAACACCTGAGCTGGCACCACACTCTCCAAAGTTCCACACCACGCCAACGTGAGGACATTTGAGGCACGACAGATTTAACGTGCAGCCTCCGTGTGAACAGTCTTTGGCTGAACCGAGTTCGAACTCGCAACCCTCCAGTTGCTAATCAGTTGCTCTTCCAACTGGGCCGCCTAACTGGTAGTTATCAGAGCGCTTGTTTGCCACACGTTAGGGTCGTGGGCTCGGATCGTAGGTGCATGGATGTCGGCGATTGTCTTTGTTAATAGTGGCGGCTCACGAACTGGATGCTCCTGCACAAATAGTCATCACTTCGCACCGTGTAGTGCCGAAAAAACTTCTAGAAAAGTACAATTGAGTCTTCTAAATGTCAAACTCGATTTGAATCTCGGTTTGTAGGCGCATGGATGTTGGTGATTGTCTATGTTGTCAACCTCGTGTGACATGAAAATGAAGAAATCAGGTAGGTAATTAGTTAATTAACGTCGCACTTGAACAACACATCGGGCTACTGGCGACGATACAGGATCAATCCCCAAGGGGAAAGACCCGAGGACAACACCACGTAATTTTGAACCACGGTCAGATGACGATATAACGTCTGAACTGGCACCCCACTCTCCAAAACTTCCACACTACGCCAACGTGAGAACATTTGAGGCCACGACAGATTTAACGTGCACAAGCTCCCGTGTACACGGCGGTCTGAGTTAGGTAGGTCTTTTTAATTAACGTCACACTGAAGCAACATAACGGGCTATTAAGGCGGTCTTTGGCTGAACTGAGTTTCGAACTCGCAACCCGGTTTCTAATCGGGGCCAAGGAAGCCCGATTGAAAGAGTAACGGATTAGCAAACGGAGGGTTGCGAGTTCGAATCCAACCAGACCGTCGTGTACAAATGGGGCCGGTGCACGTAAAATCTGCCGTGGCCTCAAATGTCCTCACGTTGGCGTGGTAGTTTGGGGTGCCAGCTCAGGAGTTGACCACGTCATCTGACAGTGGTTCAAAATTACGTGGTGTTGTCCTCGGTTCTTTCCCTTCGGATTTGATCCAAGAGCGTCGCCAATAGCCCGTTGTGTTGCTCCAGTGCGACGTTAATTAAAATACCTACCTATCCGGTTTAAAATCCGTTGCTCTTCCAACTGAGCTACCGCGGCCCTCCAACTTTTGGAAAGCATTTTCAATTTTACCACTTTCGTAATCAGGTCATAATTCAAATGAACCCAGCGAGTATAAAATGTATACAGGTTGTTTTCGTTTGATTTCAATGTCGACATTGAGACTAATGCGGAAACCCTGCGACTAGTTATACATCCAGGGCATCATCTAGCATCTATAAAAAATCATTTCGCTATTTATCACTGAACAACTCGATGCAACATCCGATGCAACCGGAAACAATGTGCCAACTTCCTCTTCAAAAAAGATCCTGCATAAGAAAAGGGGCAATCCGTACTAGTGTTCTTCGTTTAATATTAGAACACTGTTGATTCGAAGCAAGACTGAAGTTGAACATTCCATTAACAGGTTTCTAAGATTGGATGTTTGGGTTTTATAGCGCAAGTCCCAAAAGCGGAGCTGTGCCAAACAGACAGAATATAACCCAATAAAAGTATAAAATATTTAAAAATTAACAGTTCAAGACAAAGATAAAAGGTAGATTTAAAACATGCGGAGATGAGAATTAAAATATTCAAACAATAGTCAGATGAGAAAACAAGACCGTCATCGTCGGAAGCATAATTAATAGAACAGTAGAATTTAATGTAAATATGCATGCAATTTTGAAAGCGTGAAATTTAAAAGATTGAATTATAAAAGAATTTGATAAAATTGATTTATGAGTCATTTTGAATTTGATTGGTTGGTTGATTTGGGTTTTATGGCGCAAGGTCCAAAAGTGGACAAGGTGCGCCAAACACAAGACAGAATATAGCCCAATAAAAACGCAGAACATTTAAAAATGAAGTCCAAGACAAAGATAAAAGGTAAATTTAAAACATGTAAAATATGTAGATGAGAGTGAAAATATTTAAATAGTCAGACAATAAAAACAAGATCATTATCTGAGGCATAATTAATGAGACTGAAGAATTTAATTTACATATGTACAAAATAAAAATGCATATTTTTGAAAGTATGAAATTTAAACAGCCGAAGATATTGAATTTGGTGGGTAGGTATTTTAATTAACGTCACACTGGAGCAACACAACGGGCTATCGTATTTTGAATTTGGAAAAAATATTAGATGAGATTTAAAAAAAACAACTGAACGTAAAAATGCAAAAAGGTTTCAATGGGGATTTTCCCCAATCAAATCTCGCAGATTTAAAATTGTTCTTTTGAAAATTTTGAGACGTTGATTAAAAACAGGACAGACAATTAAAATATGATAAACAGAAAAAGGAGTAGAGCATCAGTTGGAATTGCGCTCTCTCTCCTATCAAAAGATGACGATTGTGAATCGTGTCCAATGCGAAGGCGGGAGAGTTTGACATCAGTCCTCCGCACTGGAGACATTGGCACTGATGATTGATGGGTTCTAAAAACCCATGTCATTTGTTGGTGACTTGTAGGTTCCACGAATCTTGCCGCAAGGAGTCGACGAACTCCTTTGTGGACATCTTGATTAAGAGGAACGGCTTGCTGCAATGGTAAGGAAGCTGCCTTCGCAGCACTTTCAAAAAGTTTAATGCCCTTTAACCTTTAGAAGACCACTATGCTTCAAAAGTTTTTTGAAGGAAAAAATTCATGGTCAACTTATCTGAATAAATTTTGCACATAACAAAATTTAGTTTTTAAGACGTGGTGATGGAGGGGTTGGTTGGGTTTTGGTTTTTATGGCGCAAGGGTCATATTTGGCTAAGCTGAGCCAAACACAAGACAATATTATGTAATAGACATACACACACAAGGAAAGTTTTTCTGACACAGAAATGCACCCAGGTAAGAATCCCCCTGCGACGCCTAAACTCGCAGGTTGCTAGCGCAGCGGGCAAACTCACTGACCAAGGCGACCCCCAGGTAATATGGGTTAGCCAGAAATACCAGGCTGGAGTAGCGGATTAGCAAGCGGAGGGTCGCGAGCTCGAAACCCAATTCAACCAACGATCGTGCCCGTTAAATCTGTCGTCGCCTCAAATGTCCTCACGTTGAGGTGTGTGTGTGGAAAGGGTGTTGACCTCATCATCTCACCGTGGTTGAAAATTACGAGGTGTTGTTCCCCGATATTTCCCTTCGGGATTGATACCGGACGGTCGCTAATAGCTCGTTGTGTTGCTCCAGTGCGGCGTTAATTCAACTACCTACCAACAGAGGCAGTGGGTTTTCCACTGCGCTAGCAATTTTCGAGTTGTAGGCGGCGCAGGTTCGATTCCAGTAACGTACCCTGGATGTATTCATGGCTTGTGTCAGATTTTCCTCGTGATATGTCCATTACAGGTGTTGTCTGTCTTGCATTTGGCGCAGGTTATCTAAATATAACCCTTGCACCATAAAACCAACCAATAAATCCCACGATTTGGGTCGGTTGGTTGTTTTGGGGTTTTATGGCACAAGGGCCATATTTGGTCATACTACGCCAGACACAAGACATACAATATCAAGTAATAGACGTACGCACACAATGAAAGTTTTACTGACACAGGAAAAATACACCCAGGGAGGAATACACCTGACAGGAATCGAACCTGCACCGTCTACAACTCCAAGGTTAGTAGCCACTGAGCCACGGCGGATCCCCTACGATTTGGGACTCAAGGTGTTCGGATCCGTTGATTGATTGATTTTGTTTCAATTGCGCAAGATCCAAACATGAACAACTCCGCCAAACGCAAGACGAAATAAAATTAAATTAAGAGACGTAAAAGAATAGCTACGATACCAACATTAAAAGGATGACAAAAAGTAGGTAACATGAAAGCAATTTTTTTTAAGTCAAGCACATCAAAATGCAAGATATATAAAAGCATATAAAAAACACGTTGAGTTGAGAATGATTTTAAAACTGATGAAATGTTGCAGCTTAAGACAAATTTTTTTATTAAAAGATGACATCCCGAAAATATGTCGGTGTTCTTTGAAAATAGACAAAAAATTCTTTTCGAACAGAAATGGCCAAGATGGGGCGTCCCCATCTTAGTTGATGGTTAAGAGGTCATGAGATGGTAGCGTAAAAAGCGATGAATTACAAATGCGTTAAAAATCCCAAGTAATGTACAAAGATAAGTGCGGGGTGACCCAATAAGTCTGCTAAAATAGGTGAAGTGTGAAAAAATCCGAAGTTTAAAAATGTTTAAGACGGGACCAGAGATTAAAATACGGCGTATAGTGAAAGGCTGTAGGCAACGATGGTGTGGATCCCTAGGACTAGGAACCTGTCATCTGACAAGCAGCCAAACGATTCAATGAATGAGGTTGAGCCACCTTGCATATTTGATTACCCATATTATCTATATGTACCCGCAAATTACGTGGTGTTGTCCTCGGATCTTTCCCTTTGGGATTGATCCCGGACCGTCACCAATAGCCCGTTGTGTTGCTCCAGTGTGACGTTAATTGAAATACCCCCCCCCCTATATGTACCCGATATTTGAGGACCGGGATCCAATCATAAAATATTGGGCCCGATTAGGTCGGAGCCCTAGGATTCTGCGCTCCTCGTGTATTATTGAAACAACTTTTATTCGATTACTCGTTGGTAGTATTTACCCCTTAAAATTATTGGAGGGCCTAAGGGATTCGGTTCTAGACTTTTCTTCGATGAACATTTAGATTTTGTGGGTAGGAAGTTGAATTAACGTCGCACTGAAGAACACAATGGGCTATTGGCGACGGCCCGAGATCAATTCCGACGGAAATTATCAAACACCTCGAAATCTTGAACCACGGTCAAATTATGAGGTCAACAACTGAGCAGGCACCCCACACTTAAAACGTCCACGCCAACGTGAGGACATTAGAGGTCACTAATAGAATCTATCAAAATTCGACCTTTTGATAGATTTTATGCGCTGATGGGATAACACAAGGTCGAAGGGCCAGCTTCATACCCCTTGTAATCTAAAATAGGTATACAGCTATTTTAATAGGTTAGATTAATAGCTCTGCGGTCTTATTTTTGCACCTCGAGGGCTACAGATCTAGGATCTACGGATGCCATTTAATTGTTTGGACAGTGGTTTGATTTTTATACAGATTACGTGCATAATTTCGGAATTACCGCGCGACGACTGTCCAACACACATTTTAGTGTCCTTTAAGCTAAACCAGTGAATGGGTATACTTAGAATGCCGATTCTACAATAGTCAGTTTTCCTCTATCGGCGATAGTTTTGGAGATATAACAAAACCACTCATAAACATTCAATCAGTCGGCCTTCCAAATTCGGTATAACATGATTTGATAGTTTCTAATTTTGAAAAATACTTATGCCATTAACATTGGATATTAATTTTACATACAATTAAAAAATTACCTGCTATAAAACTAGTTTAGTTAAAATCTAATATTCTAAAACTGATGGGGCAAAATTGATTCTACTTTAGAATCGGCATTCTAAATATATTCAAGTTAAAATATGTAAAGTGTTGGTATGCTGTGCTGAGAACAAAAACAAGCTGTACTAACCAAATTGATACCCTTTTAGAAATCAGTGCCCCAGATATATTCAATATTTCGTCTAATTTCCGCAAACAGAAGCTTACATAATTGTTGACATTGAATCGAAACAGTAAACAGACATCCGATTGCGTAACCAATGTTTATTTACTCTAGATTTCATTTTCCCGCTTCCGAAATTCATGTCCTGTTTTTATTTTCCGTTGTACTCATTTTTTTTTCACATGGAAAGCAATTCAAAACCCGATTGCACTTTTATACGAAAAAATATTTTTCTTGCATAACTGAAAAGGCACTTTCAGTGTTTAGACGTGGCACGTTATTTGAGCTATTTTATAAGTGCTCCCCATTGACATTCTCGAAATAACTTCGCAATATTTGTGCAATTTTATAAAACATTCTTATTTATAAATGCGAAAGCAGGCTGATGTCAAACAGAAAATGTCCGATCAATATTCAGATCATTGAAACGAGGAACGCAAGTGAAAAGGATCGAATTGCCTTAATGAAATAAACAAATCTGAAAAATATTTGAACTAAAATCCAATTTAGGGGCAATTGTCACTAAAAATCGAAGGGTAATTTCCGATACACTAAAAATTGAATATACTTGTATTGATTAAACTAGTTTCTTTTTGAAGCTTATAATAAACACAAAGGAAAAACATTACTAAACAGTTCATTCCAAAGTCACAAAATTAAATCGTTAAATTTGACAAAAATAACATTTGCAATTCAAATGAATTGAATAGATTCAATCACATTTCATATTTCTCAGATGATAAAATATTTCATCAGCATAAATGTTACCAAAAGTGAATAGGTACTACAAATTTAGCCGGGACTTTCAAATGATCACCTTACTCTCCGTTTTAACTTTCGAATATCGAGGAGACACGATGCCTTTTTTTAGCCTTCCTATATTTCAAGATTTAACCGTTACCGAAGCCATTATACCTCACAGAAATATCTTTCAATTCCTAGTATACCGGTATCAATTGAAACACCGTACGGCAAAATCACTTATTCCAGCTTTTAATTATACAATACTATGTTTAGACAATTTTACTGACATTACTAGTTTCTTTCTCTGGCCTTCGTTAGAAGCCGTAATCGCAATCAAATCAGAAAATATGAATTTTGAAATTACATCAGCACAACTTACCTCACGTCTTGTCATTGTTAATATACCGGTTTCGCGCTACAAAACGTTTCGTGTTCAACCGACTCTCCAGTGCATCCAAACAACATTTCAAGTTCTCCAAAATTGCGTAGGTCGCATCTGAGACAGGGAAGGGCGCATGCGCTAAATAAAGTTCAGATCCGCAGACAGATTGACGTGAACTCAGATGTGAGGGAATTATTTTCGGCGCAGGGAAAACAGGGAAAAACGTGAGAGAACCGGAAGTTTCTTAAATCGTATACCGATAGTTTTTAAACTGTCAGCAAATGAATTCCGGCTGGCGGCAATGCAACTATGTCACATGCTTTGCTTCTGGAAGCAAATTTAGCGTTTATCATGCATGTGGAATTGTATAAAATAATCGTCTTTGTAATTTAGTTTCGATGTGTGGTGTTATTACTGGTCTCTGCTCGACCCATTCGTCATCAAGACCCAGATTTTATTGACCTCAAATGATATTAAACGAAATTATGACCTCAAACCTGTTAAAGTGTGACCGAAAAATAATTTCTGACACATTTCTGCGATGCCCCTTTATTTTTGTCGTGTTATTTGATTGATCAGCATTAAAACGTGTTCAACTTATTTGCTCAACGCAGGTTTTAGAAAAGTTATTTTGTAATAAAAACAAAACATGTATTGGTCATTTTACCTTTCTCCCTTAGCTGTCTTCAATTGTCGCAATTCGAATTTTTCGTTAAAGCGATTGATCTTGACAATAAATCGAAATGAAATTATTTCTCTCTTCCGTCCCTTGCTTGATCGATTCTTCCTTAAAAATAAAAGTAGCCTACTCTTGTTCCCTCAGCTAAATTTTCAGTAAGCATTTTTAAGAAAAGGAATATGTCGACAAGTCCCATCTTTAAAAAATAAGCAGAATATGACCCAAGTCTACAAAATAGACAAGATATGCTATTATGACCAATAAAAAACAGTTTTAATCTAATTCGCAAAAGCATGTTTATTTTAAGTAAAGAGGAACACGCCATGAATTTCCAATCTTAGTCACCATAGAGCTTAAAATGGCCCCACAGAATACCAGAAAAAGCTAAACGGAATGAGCCATACCAGATTTTACATCACTCTTGGGTCTTTTTTAGATTCGTAAACACACGTCACAAAATTCCATTATCTTATTTAAAGAACAAGAGTTTATATCATCTTTTTTTATGCTTGGTTGGTTTGGGCTTTATGGCGCATGGTCCAAAAGTGGACAAGCTGCGCCAAACACAAGATAGTACCAAATCCAGCTGATTACATTGTCCAATAAGATACATATCTTGTTAAAAAGACGTTTACTCGAGGACAATAAGAACTGAATTGTTACATTTCTTATTTTACAATACAGTGGCGCACCCAAGGGGCTGTTGATGAGCTTCAGCTACCCCAAAGCAATAGAAAAATTTAATGTTCGTCGTCTTGATGACATCAATTGGCGTTTTGGGTCTGATAAAACATTATACCCCAATCTCTAATGAAAGATTGGATTCATGAATAGTTAACTTAAGCTACACTACATTAGTTTCAGGTAGTATGCATTTTTAATTAACGTCGCACTGGAGCAACACGACGCATTCTGCAACACGACTGGAGCTATTGGCGACGGTCCGGGATCATCCCACGAAGGGAAAGTACCGAGGACAACACCATGTAATTTTGAACCACGGTCAGATGACGAGGTCACACCTGAGCTGACACCCCACTCTCCAAACTTCCACACCACGCACGCCAACGTGAGGACATTTGAGACCATGACAGATTTAACGTGTATCAACCTCTACGTACACGATGGTCTTTGATTGGATCGCGTTTCAAATTCGCATCCCTCCAGCTGCTAATCCGCTACTCTACCAACTGGGCCACCCTTACTCAGTTGTGTCCATTTACATCTTCAATTCAGTCTTATTTCTTCGCTATTCATTTCTTTATCGAGTTCCCAGGCAGAGTTAACGTCATTTCATTCCTATCTCTGAAACCTCTGACCGAACTGTAAATTTACTGATAGTGGACAACTCGCCGTTTGCACTTCTACTTCCTTGTACGGAAATATCACCCTTGAGTCCACTATTCGTGATTCTATTCGCAATGTCGTTATAATGTCTTATTAAGGTATCTGACTACGTTGAAAAGTCGATTTTTGACGAAAATTTCATATTTCATTTTAATCAATATTCTTAATCTTTAGACTTTTCTTTAAAAAACTGTTTTTTTTTTGTCTGTACGGAGAATAGAAGCGGAGATAATGCAATTCGAATGGAATTTGACAGCTGTTTTTTAATTCGTTTTCATATCTTTAAAATGCATTTTTCTGATTGTGATTTTGAACAAAAGTTTTGCACAAGAAACGCGATGACTAAAAATTTTACTATATATTTTTGAATGAAGTTTGGTGTATTGATTTTTATATTTGTTTTGGAGGGTCTGGATATTGTGAGATAGTGGTTTTTCTATCGGTGTTAATTTCACAAATTTGTTGTTTTATTTTGATTTTTTGTGATCCGAGTGTGAATTTACCAAAGCATTAGCATCAGTAAGAGTTATTGGGGTTTGTTTCGCATTTATTTATCTGACTTCCTTTGCCAATTGGTCTGCAACTTCATTTCCTTCAATGTCCACATGTGGGGAATCCACTGTCTAGAAGATGATAAGGTCTATAAAAGTTTAGTATTTTTTCCTACTTAACCCAAATCTCGTCCATAAGTCGCTCACGAGTGTGGTACAGGTAAAGTGTGCGTGACTTTAAAACTCTTTTCGACAATTGAAACTAAACTTTTGAAAATTCTATTTTATAACAATGAGTAGTAAATACAGTAACTCCAAAAAATTGCGCCTCTTGGGGGACAGGCAAAAATTGCGATATATCGAAGTGAGTGATATAGCGAGGATCGATAAAAATTTGCTTATAGACATCTGTTGAATTTTCCAAGTACTAGTTTATTGAATGGGTAACACATTGAAATGGAATCAAGAATTTATGAATAACAGATGTATATATGTTTAAATCTTATATAATGGAATGTACTTATCTATGTAATGGAATCTTATATAATGGAATCCTTAACTTATTATCCCTAGTCCACTTATATTTCGTCTATTTTTTTAAATTTTCACTCTTTTAGAGCTCATATTATTTAGTTTAGACCATCGAAATAATAAAAAAAAACGAATCAGTTGAAGAAATGATTTATGCTGTCTATGCTTAAGATTGCTTAAAAATGACCCTTAGAAATATGTACAGAAATTAATGAATCTCGAAAGTCAAAGTCTAAAATTGATTACTAGAAGCAAAATCAATATGATATATTTGGTGCGAAATCCTGTTTGAGTTACAGAAATCACGAAGGAGAGAATAATTTTTCTTACGTTAAATGCCTAAATAAAATAACCTTTAATATGGTTTGAGGCTCTTTAAAAAAGGATGCATGAATCTTGGTTATCTATATCTAGTTACTGATAAAGAAACGTGAGAAAATATTTTCACTAATTTTTTCATTGTTATTATGCATTAATCTTTTAAATCGCATTCCTTTTCAAAAGTGTGTCACAAAACGAATTCTCGCAAAAAATAACACTTCTCTCCCAACCATCAGACTTATTCCAATGTAGAAACTTTTTCTACATCAGTATATTTCCTAAATAATCTAATAATTCTCTGATTTGTGTTCAAGTTTTTTAACAACTCCATGACCTTTTGCAAGCTACTGTGTATATCAGATAAGTGCAATCTCAGCATGTCTTAAAAGCTCAAGCATTTTGTAAATAACGGACTTCAACGCGAGTAAAAGCAATTTTCCCCGTTTAAAAAATGGCGCAAATGAGTGCGAGCAGACTTACAGTCGTAAAAAAGGAAAAAGGTCGTATCTCAAAACAGCCCTCTTTGGATACCAGCTTGCTGTCAACTAAGGGTGAAAGGTTTAAGTAACGTCTGAAAGGGTCTCTTGTTCTTACATCTGATGGAGGGAGGGACCAGAAAGGGAGCTCTTTCTTGGAAGGTCCCATTCAACTAAATTATCAAGATAGATCTAGTTTGTTGTGAACTAGAGTAGGGGTGTGCAATAATTCACCTTACGCAGAAATACTCTCAGAAGTTTTTGTACACCGTTTAGAAGAGAGCGTCGAGATAGGAAATGTTTTCACGCTGTTTGAAATTTTATACGACTGATTACTTGAGTATCTTTTCCCTTGTTACAGAGGAGTAAAAATAAGTCAGTATAAGAGTAAGTCATTTAAAATTTCTCCGAACATAGAAGGGGTTGTTTTCTTATCTCAAAATTCCTCAAACATTAAATAGCCCTTTGTGTTGCTCCAGTGCTACGTTAATTAACTACCTACCTATCTTAGACATTAAAATTACTCACCTTTTTAAAAAAACTGACGCGAATTAACTCTGACGCAATCAATTAATCTGTCTCCTTTCACATGTTAGAAGGAAAGATTCATGTGCACATAGGATTAAATATGTGCCCTTACAAATTTTGGACGAAAGGAGTCGATCATAATCCACCAGTTGAACCGCCTTTTATCAAAAATTTTATATTACACCCAAACAAAGTTTCATATTAAATATTTAATTTAAAAAATCAAGTACTTGGTATTTTTTTTTCAATTAACGTCACACTGGAGCAACACAACGGGCTATTGGTGACGGTCCAAAGGGAAAGATCCGAGGACAACACCACGTAATTTTGAACCACGGTCAGATGACGATAAGTACTTGTGCAAAAAATGAAATAATTTCATATTTTAAACTAGCTATTGGAAAGAGCTTCAAACCTCTGGAACTTCTAGAAGTAAAGCCCATAGCGAAGTATCATTCGGTATCGGAGCTATAAATGTATTTCGGAGGGGGCCAAAATGGAAAATGGAATATCTTATGCAAAATTAAAATCTTATCACCTTTTTAAAAAGGCTCTTAATGTTGATTACCAGACTGTGAACCTATGAAATGAGTACTGTACGAGAGAGAATAAAAAGTGACAATATCGATTGATCTAAGTATACGAATGACTACTATGATTGTTCCGCAGATGTTCACAATATACTATATTGCAAAAACATCATTAATATTCAAACATTGTTCCTTGAAATTCCCTTTTTACTTTGCATCACTTTTTAAGGGTCGACTCAATAAATCTATATAAATAAGAATGGAGTGTTTGTACATTGAATTTAGTTTGGCTTAATTTGTTACTCTACAAGTCCTTTCTGCTACACGAGGACTGACTAGACTTACGAAAATTCCATGACTAATCACAGAATATGAAAGGATTAATTATTCTTTTTGGATTGCTCAAGGCTAAGAATACCAAAAAGGTAGAGCCTTCGTTTACCGAAGGGGTTCATAGTTTGGGTGAATAAAAACTGAATGCAGGTAAATCAAAAGTCAAAGTAAAAAGATGGTAAATCAAAAGTCAATGTAAAATTAATTTATCCAAAAAATAATAGGTAGGTAGATATTAATTAACGTCTCACTGGAGCAACACAACAGGCTATTGGAGAGGGTCCTGGATCAAACCCAAAGGGAAAGATTCGAAGACAACACCAGGTAATTTTGAAACACTGTCAGATGACGAGGTCACACCTGAGCCGGCACCCCACTCTCCAAACTTCCACACCACGCCAACGTGAGGACATTTGAGGCCACGACAGATTTAACGTGTACCAGCCCCCTTTGTACACGACGGTCTTTGGTTGGATTCGAACTCGCAACCCTCCGGTTGCTAATCCGTTACTCTTCTAACCGGACTTCTGCGGCTCCAAAATAATTATAAAAAAGAAGGGATTTGAAACAACTGAAATCCCTTCTGAAGTAGCGAAAGAGATAAAAAAATATTTGGTTGACTCCATATTAATTGTGCTACATACGAATAATTGATTGTTGGTTGTATTTCGAAATTAGTTATTAAAATTTTACACGGAAGGTTTCTTGAGGGGATATTTTTAGTGCTAACAGAAATGAAATTAGTGGCGTAGCCATAGGAAGGCTCTGGGGCCCCACGAAGCGCCCCATAACGATTGTTAATTTCTGATTTTTAAAATATCTACAAATAAAATACCACAAATGCATAAAATGCTTTTCTATATTCTTCCAAAAAAAAATTATTCTTTTGTTCTTAAAATAAATATATTATTTATAATTTTTTTACATTTCGTAGCGAATTATATTCGTTACTACATCTCTGTGTCGGCCCTTAAAAAGCGATGTAAAAGTAAAAAGGGAATTTCAAGAAACAATGGTTGAATATTTACTAATGATGTTTAATGAAATTTATTTTATTACTAGCAAAATTGCCCGACCTCACTCGGGTTGAATTGGTTAACTATACATTGAAAGTGACCAGAAAATAATCACTTTCCTCTTTCGTAGAAAAATACCAAATCATTTAAGTGTGAGTAAAATAATTTTTTAACACCTTTTAGACATTTTTATAATTCTACAACTTACTTTGGACAGAAATCCTATACATACATATCAATTCGTAAAATAAGCCACCTTGACCTTCTGTTGCTATATGACAAAGAATTTGTAATATTTCAAAAGTCCTAGTTCGGATTTTTTAACATTAACGCTCTTTCAATAATGACAAAATTCCATTTAATATTTGCTTTAATCTAACTTACATACAGCTTAAATCAAATACTTTGCGTAGGTGTTCGAGTGAGGAAAAGGGATCACAATTTATTAAAATAATAAATATTTAAAACAGAAAAGAGCAATGAAACAAAATAAAAGTTGACAGGAAAAAAGTTGTTCTAAAGATAAATTCGTGATTCTTTTTTCCTCTTGATCTCGCACAGTTGCCACAACTTACGACTAAAAATTAGAACAAATTTTAAAATACGAAATTAATTCCGAGCGAAAGAAACAGAAAATAACACTGCACGTGACAAACGAATACGAGTTTTCGGTTTTGTTGCAAATTATCGTCTGTCCCAAATATTCTCCCGAAATACTTTATAATTCGCAAAAATAAATAAGGCTCAAAACACAAAAAGTATTGTATTTTAAATTCCATAAAAATAGTTTGAAAAAATAATTGATTTTTCAGCAGTACTGGTAAAACAATCCAAGTAATTGCAATCTCAATATACTTTCCAGCTACTCCAAAACTACCAAATTATGGTTGATTTAAATATACTCAGATGTTTAAACATGGAACTTGCCTAAATAAGTAAGCAAAGAAGTTTAAAATAATGCATTCACTAAACTAAGATGTGGAATATCATATATAAAACATCAAATTAAAATATATTGAAAAATATTATGTGATACTTGTACAAACACAGACACAAAATCGAACATAGAACGGGAAGACGGACAGACTTACTCAACCAAGTTCAGTCACTAAATTAATGTAAATACTCACAGTATGCAAAGTTTCATGAAAATATATTTGGACGTATGTTTGGAATATGTTTTGGACGTAGTACGGGCAGACAGACAGATGGATGGACATACACCAAACGAGCAAGAGACAGATTTAGCATCAGAAGGGTCCAAAACGGATAAAAAAACTTGAAATGGGTCGAAAAACCAAACTCATAACTCCCTTATGTCATATGCGTACTAGACATTTACTTTGTGCCTGAGGGTTCATATAAATAATGTACATCATAACGATGTCTTAGTGTACAAATGTGTTAAGTAACAAAATCCTAATTTTTCAGTTCAGCGCTTTTAAAGTTTGTTAGTAATTGAAAATGTAATAAAAAATATTCATTTAAGGGGCCGTCGTGGCTCAGTGGCTATGCCCACTGTGCTAGCTACCTTCGAGTTGTAGGCGGCTCAGGTTCGATTTCTGTCAGGTGCATTCCTCCCTGGGTGTATTTCTCTCTTCCGTGTCAGTAAAACTTTCATTGTTAGTGTCTATTGCTTGATATTGTATGTTTTGTGCTTGGCACAGCATGGCCACATATGGCCCTTGAGCTCCAAAACCAACTAATCATTTACAACTCAGCACTTTATAGTATCAACTTAATACAGTGTGTCCAATACAACAGATTACGTATCGATAATTAGTATTGAAAATACTTTAACGTTGATATTGAATAATGAATACACTTTCGTTTGGTCACGAAATGTTCGTTTCTTGATATGAATATGTTTTTTTATTTCCAAAATAGAATTAAATATATTATTTAGACGATACCCGGTGATTTTTTCCTGGAGTTCTGGTGTGAACATTAATATTATTTTATTTTAGTTATAATGCATAGTTGATACAGATTTATTTTACTTAATTGGCTCTTGTGAGGTAAAACTTCGATGAAAGCTATCTGTCAGCAGTTCTAGAACTCCCATGCAAACAAGAAAATACCCACCGAAACCACTTTACTTTCAGACACAGCAGAATGCCAAAAATATGTAAAACACTTGCAATAGAAAAGTGGTTTATGGAAACCACAGAACGGGGAAATAGAAATCAATTTCGAAAGGCGAACTAGTTTTGTGTTGCCTCATCTGACATCACCACTTCCGTGATCAGAAAAATTCACGAAAGGGCATTAGTTATAAAAACAACATTGATGAAAAGTGGTTTTCAATTGAAATTGTAACTTGTTTCGTTCATTCAAAAATTGGCTAGCACTTTGAAAGTCGTAGGAAGGTGTTTTAATTAACGTCGCACTGAGCAACACAACAGGCTATTGGCGACGGCCCGGGATCAAACACGAAGGGAAAGATCCGAGGACAACACCACGTAATTTTGAACTACGGTCAGATGACGAGGTCACACCTGAGCTGGCACCCTACTCACCAAACTTCCATACCACACCAACGTGAGGACATATGACGCCCCGACAGATTTAACGTGCATCAGCCCCCTTTGTGCACGAGGTCTTTGGTTGGATTCGAACTCGTAACCCTCCGGTTGCTAATCCGTTACTCTTCCAACCGGGCTACCGCGGCCCTTTGAAAGTCGTAGATCGATCTAAGCAGTGAATTGAAGAATTTTCACTCTTATTTCCTTTAGATATACTCCTTTTCATACTTTTACTTTCTACATGCAATCGTCAAGGAAGAAAGTAATCAAGAAATGGGTATACAGAATTTGTGAGATCCCTCCGTAACAGTTTTAGGGCCGCGGTAGCCCAGTTGGCAGGGTAGCAGATTAGCAACCGGAGGTCCGCCAGTTCGAATCCAAGCAAAGACCGTCGTGTGCAAAGGGGATGGCGCACGTTATATTTGTCGTTGACTCAGCTTTCCTCGCGTTGGCGTGGTATGGAAGTTCGGAGAGTGGCGTGCGAGCTCACGTGTGACCTCGTCATCTGAGCGCTGTTCAAGATTACGTGGTGTTGTCCTCGGATCTTTTCTTCCTCGGACCATCACCAATAGCCCGTTTTGTTACTCCAGTGCGACGTTAATTAAAGTACCCACCGGAACAGTTTTTAGTGTTAAAAATTCAAACTAAATCCGACGTTAGTTTAATTTTGAATGAATGAAGTTTCGGTAACAGCTGACGCGGTGGCTAATTAACATCGCACTGGAGCAACACAGCGGGCTATTGTTGACGATCAGGGATTAATCCCGAAGGGAAAGATCAAGGACAACGCCTCGAAATTTCGAACCACGGTCAGATGACGAGAACAACACCTGAGCTGGCACTCCACTCTCTAAACTTTCACACCACGCCAACGTAAGGAAAGTTGAGTCAACGACAGATTTAACGTACATCATCCCCTTTACACACGACGGTCTTTGCTTGGATTTGAACTGGCAGCCCTCCGGTTGGTAATCCTTTACTCTTCCAACTGGGCTCCGTGGCCCCAACATAGCTTCGAAAATCACACATACAAATAAAAAAAGCAGACAAATCTAAAAATCATTTTAAAATCGTTAAACGATTGAAATTATTGAACGATTCAGCATGATATCGATTCAATTAATATAAGCATTGGATAAACGTTGGAATTCTCCGAAATTTTTTCTGAATACGCATTAGCATTTCCCATTGATACATTTTCCATTCGAGACTGATCCAGCACCGTCACCAATAGCCTGTAGTGTTGATCCATTGCGAAGTGGATTAACTACCTTCCTACCTACCCATTGATACATTCCATCGATAGGAATAATTTTTTATATATTTTAAAACACAGGGGCGCAGAATATTTTCCCCACCACAAAACCCTCAGATGAGATTCTTACTCAATTCTTCAGTTTTACAGTTATTTGGAATTAATATCAGAAACGATCTTTCAGCTATATGCTGTTTAAAATAATTGTTTCCCCCGTTTCATGTATAAAATAGATTTTCAGACCATAAATTACAGTTTGTAGTCCATAATAAATTAGCCATATCTCAGAAATAGTTTTAATCTAGATATTTTATTAGTTGATCAATTTATTTTTTCATTCGTCCAGTTTGTTGCAACAATGCGAGTACTATTTCAATGATTATGAGCCGCTTCCGTGATAGTTATATTTTATATAATCTTTGGGTTAATCAAACTCTAAATCTTTTATTCAAAATTTATAGCACATATAAATTTATATAAAGCATATATAAATTTATGGTATTTTTAAATTGAATTTCAAAAGATGCTTTTTGAAATTCAAACAGTGTGGATGAAATATAATGTACTAAGCGCATTTTTAATTAAAAGAATACGACTACATTAAAAGTATCGAATTTGCGTAAGGATAACACGTATTCTTCATTAAGTTCTTTGTAGATTTCAAAATCGAAAGCACGAGGAAAAGATGAAATGGGATTAATATCAAATTAAGGAACTAGTCAATTTGAATAACAAATCTATAGAAAATCTTACCAGGTTATGAAACTTAATATCTTAACCAAGCCCTTACTGATTGCTCTTTATTTTAGATTCTCTGCATTTTACATACGAGTACTTGTCCTACTTTAATTATATATTTAAAAAAATTTATTTGAAGCTTGAATATCACAAAAGTTATGTAAGTTAAAAAAAGCTGAACGCCGTAAAGTTCAAAGTTGTCACAATCCATGCATCTGAGTAATTATGTTTAAAGAAATTTATTTGAAGCATATTACAAAAGTTATGCAAGCTAAAAAATGTTGAACGCCTTAAAGTTCAAAGTTGGCACAAGTCGTGCATCTGTATAGTGACATGCGTGAAGTAAAGTATTACGGAGAATCGAAGTGGAAAATCCATGTTGCATCACAAAAGTGTTAACTTTATCCAAGATAATAGATGAAGTATGAAACAACTTTCTTTATTGGGCTTATCTTATCTACTTGAGACAAAAGAATAATGAAGTGAAACTTCGCTTTCAAGTCATGCAAAAAAGACTATTGACATAGATACGCCTCCAAAGCGAAAAATAAAATACCCAGTTTTATTTAAATATGAATACAATATTTGGTGAAATTTACATCCATTCAATTTTGAAATCGCATTATTATTTGGAAAAAATTAACAAAAACTTCTCTTTCCGTCGCAATCGATTTGCTAGCTTAATCATTACTATAACTTTAATAAGATCTCAGAACGCAATGTACAATGCGTAGAGCTTGGCTGCTCATTTTTGTGTCTCAAGACTTGTACATACCTTGTATATATTTATATTAATGTTAATAAATTAGAATGCATTTAAAAACCTTGATACTTGGATGTACTTCTTCACTCTGTGTCCGGCCTGCTCACAACATTTTGTGAAGATATTAGAACACTTCCATCGAAACGGAAACAATTTATATCATACACAATTTCTAAACTGTGAAGTCAGTAATTACCTCACAATAAACAGAAAAAGATATTTTTGTAAGCATATCTGCGCATTTCCAGCTGTTTAAAATTCAGAGCCTTCACGCCAGGGCCCCAAACTGTAGAAATGTGGGATTTCTTTGTACTGTGTAGTCCATTTTTTCTAAGTTCAAAAGATGAAAATTGCATTGTATTTGTAATAATAAAGTTGGCAATAAGTGTGCAAAGTAATGGAGAAAAATTATTCACTTGTTCATGTTAAATAATGAGTACTTGGGTTGATTGTTTTCGGGTTTTATAGCACGAGGGCCATATTTGACCAAGTTGCGTCAATCACAAGACAGACAACACAATGAGAGAGGAAGGAAAAGCAGAAGTGTAGGCGGGGTTGGTAAGTAGGTACTATCTTAATTAACGTCGCACTGGAGCAACACAATGGGCTATTGGAGACGGTCCGGGATCAAACCCGAAGGGAAAGAGATCCGAGGACAACACCATGTAATTTTGAATCACTGTCAGGTGACGAAAGGGTAGGCGAGGATGAAAATGAGAGGGAGGAGATATCACTCGGGTACCTCGAGGTGGTGATGCCCATATACACCTAAAGATGTACCCCGAGGGCATGAGTACTTGGGATACTTATTGGTATTTCATGAGAGCCCTTCACCTAACCTAATAGAGGCCCTTCATTTAATCTGGCACTTGGGTGCGGAGTTGATGAAGTTTGTTCTGCCCGCGGGCAAACCTCGACAACACCTCTTCACAAACATATTCTATTTTATAAAAGAATGCCCTTCATCAAGAATATTCCGAAAATAATTTCGATGGCCCAGTCCTCTTTTTCCCGATTCCCTACATGCCATAATGTAAAACGAGCATTGCGTTTAACCCTACTGGTGATGCCCAATCTTAGTGTCCAAAACTGCCCTGTAGTGGTCAACCTCTGATACAAAACCTGTTCGAAATGGCCACCAGTTCTCGCAAGAGACGATTTGTTTTTCCTACTTGGATCTTTATTCCTCTAGGAGAAATGGGGTAGTTTTGTCTTGACGAAGTATCTCGTCAATAGTAAAATTGGCCAGATTTTGATTGACGAGATGTCTCGTCGAAAGCCTTGGAGGGTTAATGATTTTTTTATAGTTTTCATATTACTGATGAATTCAGGCATATATTTTACCTGTAATGCACGAAACTTAGATTTACTCTGATATAACTAGCTTCAACATGTGTTTTTGATGGCGTTTTAATTCCAAAATCATGTCGGGAAGGACTCAAACCCCTTGGGCTCTCTCCCTCACAGTATCCTTACCCTTGATGCGTGCCTTTTGAATATATTAATACAAAATAAGAACAAAATATGCAGATTCAAAGTATCTTTTATTACAATCACAAAAAGAACCTACAAAGACCGAACAAGTATAAATTTAAAAAAATCGAAAAAAGTATTGCTGGGTGTGTTCATTTAAGGTATCTGACTACGTTCGAAGTCCTTTCTTTTAAATGTTCAAATTGTACTATTTTTTAATTTTCAAGGTGACAGCTTATAAAAACACATTCTAAAACAACAAAACCACTAAAAATTATAATAATTTATTAAAAATTGGAAAATTTAGGTAAAAAAAATTGTGTTAACGAAAACTTATGAGTACATTTGCCTAAAATGTTGCATAAAGTCTCCTAAATACATAAGCTAGGCCTAAACTAAAAGATCTATGCATTATTCCCTTCCACTCATGAGATATTGAGAATAATGTAGGAGAAAACATGACTTTTTTTGAAATTTTCCTTAAGCCACAACACCGAAATCTCTAAAAAGTTTTCCTTTCAAGATAACTCTTATATTCTACTTCAGACCCTCCAAAACAAATATAAAAATCAGTATACCGAATTTCATTCAACAATATCTAGTACATTTTTAGTTACACTGTTTCCCGTGCAAAAATTGTGCTCAAAATCACAATCAGAAAAAAATATATTTAAATGTTTGAAAACGAATTAAAAAACAGCTGTCAAGATCTATTCAATTTGCTATATCTCCGCTTCTATTCATCGTACCGACAAAATAAAAACAGTTTTGTAAAGAGAAAAGTCTAAATATTAAGAATATTGAAATATAAAATTTTAATCAAAAATCGATTTTCAACGTAGTCAGATACCATAAAGTTGAAGGCACAATGCACCGTCAGACGCCCATATCTTTTTCTGACAAAGTGCACGTGAGCGTCCAGCACACCACACAGAAACAGCCCTGCAGATGTGGAGGCCAGGTTTAATTATCTTATCTCATCTAACTTGTTTATACTGAATTTACTCGGACAATTTTTCTCAAACTCATTAAATGTTAATCGTTCGATAAATTGTTGTCAGAATGGAACCATTGCTATGAATTTTGAATTACTGTGCTGCTAAAAACTCATTCTTCGTACATAAATTGTGATCAGGTATATAGAGGGATGGAGAGGGTATGAGTTCGAATTTCCGAGAGTTTTTAATTTTTCATGCAATTTGAAAAAGCTTTGAAACTATCTGTACAGATCGAGCTTCTACAGGAAATTAACCGGACTCTTAGAAATTTGTGTTCATCCCCCAAACGCGCGCCACGCCTTTCCTGTGCTGAAAAACTCATTCCCAGAACTTTTTTTTCTCTCCGAAGAAATATTTATCTTTAACACATTTTCCCATAGTTATCGTTGGGGGCCATTGAATTTCGTACCAGCACTGTCCTAACGTATGGGCACCGAGGGCTTGCCCAGGGCCCTACAATCCAGGACCCCCTGTTATTATTAATATTATGATTATCAGTTCAAGTAATCGTGCCCATTTTTCCTAAGAGCAATACTGGTTAAAACTATACTTGCGTTTTTCGGATGGAAATGAAACACACATGTTATGGCATAAAACCTTTCCCTTTTCAGTCAGAGCTTGAATCCTTTATTATTATTTGTATTTTCGCCATTCATTTCCCGTCTCTCACACTTTGCTTCAACCTTCTCATTTGAATTTACTGTCTCAGCGAAAATTGCCACTTCTCATTGCCAAAGCAGCTCGATCGGATAACGAATGCGTACCACAACAAATACTTTCCCAGGCTCTTTTATTTTCTTTTATCCCTTCGTCCCATAGACATACCGTGTTAAAATATATTCTTGCTGTGGCCACCATCATGTGAAGAACAGAGATGAGTTACTTCTTGTAACTTTGACGATATATTTAAAACTTATTCGTGTCTTATGTGTTTAAGCATCAGATTACATACCCCATTTTTGCTTCTTGCTAAGAGTAATCCCTTTCCGTTTTGCTATTCGCGGAAGGAAGTCTATTAGAATTGAAACCTCTTGATTGAATGTCTCTGATAGCACGCACAGAGTCAAAAAGAAAGAGGCAACCCGTAAACCTTTTATTTGAAGTCAATTCTGTAATTTCTCAGAATTAAGTTTTGAAAACATTAGCGGCTAGTAATTATAAAAATACTTCATTTATTCCGTACAGTCCACCAGTGACTCATCAATTATGTGTTAAAATGTGTTTTGTATCGTATGTTTAGATGTTTCTTTGGGCTTCATATCATGATTTTTGTGTTCAAAAATATTGATTTTATTGAAATTATAAACTCTTAAGCCGTTTATTAGCTGTTTATGTTTTTATTCATGCAAATGAAGTCCTACTGCTTTTAAGACGACCAGGAGCGCATCCAGGATTTGAATCTGGAGGGAACATTGATAGCGTTAACTATTTTTTGTGGAATTTGAGATGATTTGAACGTAGAGTCGAGCGTTCTCGAGATTTTAAAATTTATTTGTGCATAATTTTTTACAGCTTTAGAATGAATGTCTAAAACATCTTCATCATGATCATCATCGCGATTTTTAGAGATCAGTTGATTAACTAAGGATGGTTTAGCTTTTTTGAGGTCTCTGGGAGCTATGCGCTCTTGCCCAGGCCTATAAGACGGCCCTGTTTTCACTCTATTTTGAGTCTAATTCTCGTTTCCGCAAAGAAGCTATGTTCACGTGTGAAGTCAGGAACGTCCCTTTTCGTTTTCCCCTTTTCCGCTCTCCCCCAACACAGCCCCCACATTCCCCATCGCTATCGCGTCCCGCAAGAAAAAGGAATCCATCAGATCCTTCATCTGAAAACGAAAGCCCGGGAGATACCTGATACCCGACGCCTTCGCCTTCAGGGCGGGGAAGCAGTCGGGGGAGGGAGCAATGTTGTATGTTGGTTGGCGACTGGTCCTGGAGGAGTCCATTGCAGAGGAAGGGGTTCTCCGCGAGAGTTTGTGTAGTCTTCGCCTACCCCTGACATCGAGAAAATGGCAGCCGAGCGATGTGGTCACTGCGATGTTTTGTGAGAAGGAAGAGCGAGCGTCAAAAAGAAGTTCCCGAGCCAGCGATGAATAGTGACCGAAACCTTGACTTGCGCGAGATGGCTGAAGTGCCCCGGGCAACGGGTGAGAATGACCGCCCAGAAAAGCATTTGTTGGAGAGGGAGGTAAGAAACTCGCTGTTTGTTTTGGTTTCTATTTACGCGTTCTGTCTTGAGTGTGTGCGAGTAGACGCTTTTGAACGGGCGCGGCGAATTCCGCTGGGCATGCGTTTGGCGGTGCGCGTCATTTGCGATGCGCGAATGGAGCGCTCGGATTTTCGGTTGTTTTTGACACTGATGATAAAACTCATTG
This sequence comes from Meta bourneti, assembly GCA_933210815.1. NCBI lineage: Eukaryota > Metazoa > Arthropoda > Arachnida > Araneae > Tetragnathidae > Meta > Meta bourneti. The sequence continues at coordinate 23,612,990 of OW119933.1, read as the reverse complement.
GGCGCAACTAGTGCAAAAAAACTGGTATACAATTTTCAAAAAGTTGCACTAGTGAGTTTTATCATTTTTGTCAAAAAACTCAATCCCCGAGCACGATTGGAATATTGGGATATTTTAACGCTGATGACAAAACTCATTGGCACAATTAGTGCAAAAACTGGTATGAAATTTTCAAAAAGTTGCGCCAGTGAGTTTTATCGTCTGTGTCAAAAAAATTCAATCCCCGAGCGTGATTGGAGCGTTGGGTTGTTTAGGCACTGTGATAAAACTCATTGGCGCAAGCAACCCGTGCCAGAAACAGGTGTAAAATTTTCAAAAAGTTGCGCCAGTGAGTTTTATCAATGTCAAACAACCCAATCCCCGTGCGCTATTGGAGCGCACGGGGTTTGATTTGTTTTGTCACTGATGACAAAACTCATTGGCACAATGGAGCAAAAACAGGTATAAAATTTTTCGAAAAAAGCGCACCGTTCGAAATTGGTGGGTTTGAGGACGCGTAACCCCCGATTATATATCGGAGGGGCCCAAAGCAAAGAATGAATTATATTTTAGCAAGCTAACGATCTTATCAGATTTTGAAAAAAAAAGACCTTTTTTGGTATTTTTGGTATTTTCAATTAACGTCACACTGGAGCAACACAACGGGCTATTGGTGACGGTCCGGGATCAATCCCAGAGGGAAAGATCCGAGGACAACACCACGTAATTTTGAACCACGGTCAGATGACGAGGCAACACCTGAGCTGGCACCCCACTCTCCAAACTTCCACACCACGCCAACGTGAGGACGTTTGGGGCCACGACAGATTTAACGTGCACCAGCCCCCTTTGTACACGACGGTGTTTGGCTGGATTCGAACTCGCAACCCTTCGGTTGCTAGTCCGTTACTCTTCCAACCGGGCCACCGCGGCCCAGACCTTTTTTGTTATTTGCCAGACTGAACTTTAAAGGAATTACTACGAGCTCATAAGAATGACATATCTCGATTGGTCTGAGAATTCATATGACTACGATAGTTATTCTACAAATATGTACAAAATAATTTACTTTAAATAGCATCAAGCAAGTATTCAAACCTTGTTTAAATTAACTTTTTACTCTTGTATCACTGTTGGGAATTGATACGATACATAGATAAGAGGATGGTTGAATCAACATTGAAAAACAATGTCCATAACACCATAGCTTTCATGCTTCGTTATGAATATTAAGTAATTAACTATTATATTACGTAATGAATATTTATTCATAAAAATAATAGTTAATGTATGAATAAAATAACTTTGAAGAATACATAAACATATTTCATTTATATTTTATTTGTAGAGATATATTTTTAATCGGAAATCAAGAGTGTAGAGGGCTCAAGCCCCAGAGTCCCCTTGCGTCACTGTTAAACAAAAAATATCTTCGAACAGTGTACTTGAAATATAAATTTATAAAATTATTGGTTATGTTATCAATTTGTTAGAAATGTAATATCAAAACAATATTAGTTGACAAATACTTAACCCTCCAAGTGGTTTCGACGAGATATCTCGTCTATCAAGCTCTGACCAATTCTGTTAACGAGATTCCTCATAACGATATTGCCGATTATTTGATGATGACGATATCAATGTCTGGAGATCTGGCCAGTTTTGCTAATGACGAGATGCCTCGTCGTGACAACCACCAGGAGGGTTAAAAAGTAAAAATCGTACAATTTAAAACAAAATGAAGATAGTAAATACAGTATATGTGTATTAAAAAGTATAAAGTATAAGTGTATTGAGAACGGATTGTCTTTATGATGAGCAAAATCAAAAAGCATTTGGAAAGAATAATCAAGCTCGTACTCTCGGATTAAGTTTATTGATAAGTATTTGTCAAGTTTTCATTCTTTCCAAATTATTTTTACTTCAGATTTAAATTTCAGTTTATTGATCTTTTTGTATAAATAAAGAAAAGGAGCATAAAAAAAAAAAAAAAAAAAAAAATAGAATGCTGGGTGAGCTCTCCCACCCAACCCCTCCTTAGTTACGCCTTTGATAAAACTGTTTTAAAACTGAACCCAATCCTCAAATCTAAGTATAATTAAAATGTTTGGAATTGCACGTATTTAACATTGTGTTGCCATTTGAAACTAAGAAAAAGAAAAGGAAATATCGGCCTCGTATTTTCTACGTATTCATCACTTGAAAATATTGCATAAAATTATACATTAAAACTCGAAAATTGAAAACAAATTTTTGCAAACTGCTTTGAAATTTATTTTTCAGTTATATGTTCCATTTCAAAATAAACGAAGCTAAACATTAAAATCTGTGGACCACTACTCCTTTATTGTCACTTTATTTCTTATAAATTATCGGTCTGAACCTTTAAATACTAAAAGTTAAATCAGATCACCTGATTAGAAAATATTCTATCCCCCTTCTCTTAAATCATTTAGTAAGTTATGAAAATTGTTCAAATCCAGGGTAAAATCGATGCATACAACTCTTTAAATGAACTTCAGAAAAAAACACACATTTCCCTCCTTCATAGTATCAATAAAATCTAAGGCGATTGTAATTGAAGTTTTAAGGACAGATCGCTATTGATAAGCGGGGAAGGAGTATCAAGTGCCATCCTCATTAAATTCACTTTGCTTGACGGAACTTAGATACAGATCTTTTGACGGACCTGATGCTGTGGTATCTCTACAATACTGTTTCAGGGTGTTTGCCGCAACTTTTTCATCCACACTTCTCCCTTTTGATGAGCAAAATCATATAAAACTCTAGTTAAATATACTGCTATGCTATCCAAGATGGCAGTATCTTATATTTGGCCTTTACGAGTAGATGATTATTACAAGCTGCGTAATAAGTGTTTTATATATAATAATAATCGCTCATATAACAGTGTGATCATTCGACCAACTATGGATTGATTGTGCTCTCTTTACCAACTTTAATAGACATCAGATACTTGTATCATTTTAGCAAACGTTAACCACAAAGACCAAAGTTGGAGATACATCTTTCTTGACAAGCACATAAGAATTGGTGTTTTATGGCACCAGGGCTAGATCTGGTCAAGCAATGTTTTTCCGTCAAGTAAATGGACCTACACATACAAGGAAAGTTTGTTAGTGATGCAAAGAAATAAACCTAGGGTAGTTACAGTATCTCTTATAGTTATATCCCTTGCGTTGCCTATAGCACGCAGGCTGCTAGCGCAGAGGGAAAACCCACTGAGCTACTGTGGCCACACGAGCACGGCAGAAAAGTATTAGATTCAAATATCTGTCAATTGAATAATTTCCCGCTAGAACCTAAAATAAATGTAATACACGCTTTAATTGTATAGCCATTTAAACTACTAAAACAATTTATAAACTGTTTATATTTCTACAATTATTGTAAACTAAATATTCTGAAAAATCGGATATTTTATTACTTCAGAATATACGGAGAGAAACTATGAGATATATTTTTACTGCATCTTGACTAAAAAAATTCCGACTTTTCTATTCTGTGCAGAAGCAGGTTTCTTATGTTTTCTTAGAAAGTTCTGCTTTCAGAATGTTTCATACTCCAATGGCTGTGAATTGAGTAATTATTGTACTTAAGTTTATTCCTTACAGTTTGCCCAAGAGCCTAACGGCAATTTCCTTATCTTCTAACAATAGCATGCTCTTTTGCAGTTCAAAAGAATCAATTCAGATCTAATTCACAGGACCATGAACTTGATTTTTTTCTTAGCACGCTCCTTTTTGAAAACAGGCAAAGGATTATTTTAACGTACGTTATACTGTATAAATACTAGAAAATATTGTATAAATATGCCTAATTATTTGTATAATTTGTAGTTCAGAATTATTTTGAACAACTGACTAAAATAGATACAATCATAGTTTTATGATCAAATAATCAAATCGACGAATCACTACTTTCTAGTTTTACTCTCTCTACAAGCCTATTATTTTATTGAAATGAAAATTACCATAAGATTGAATGTTTCAGTAATGTGACTAATGTCCTCACTTATCGACAGATAAATAAATTATTTACTTGTAACATTTTACACCATCCTTGTGTGGACTGATCTAAATCCAAACTTAATATCAATCGAACTATAAAAATATAGTTAGTCATTATTTTTATTTCTTGCCTGATGTAAATTTACCTATTCTTGGGTATTAATCAGGTGCTATTATCAGAATCTTAATTTGAAATTTGTAGAATTTGTTCACGTCTTTATTAAAATTTTTTAGCATATTTCCTGATTTGATTTTCATGGGCTTCGAGTTTAATAGAACCGTTTGTTAATCAATAAATAAAATATTTATTTTGAGTTTTGCCACTTATCTGGAGAAGTCCGCTGTGTATTCAACACCTGAACATCACGTTTTTCAGTTTTTCCATACTTGAAGTAAGGCATAGTTATTAAAAAATGTAGTTTTATTTCTCGTTCACTATTACTTAGTGTGTCTAAAATCAAAGTAAATTCCGTTGGCTCTTCAATGTTCATACTTAAAGCTGTTTTAACCCTTTCAAGGATAGTGGGATGTCGGGTCCCACCTCCTTGAAATGTTTAAGGCCAGGTTATATTATGGCTGTTAAGGTATATAAATATTCTATCATTTATTGTTCTGATGTCTAGAAGTATAGATGGGTGTTAAGATATAAAAGATCCTATCAACCCTTAAGAAACTAAAAATTAAATTTTTGTTATGCGTCAAATATACTCATTTCAAGTGTAGGTATTCATTCAGTTTTGCAAGAAAGCATTTTTTAACCCAGTGCCCCTTCAAAGGGTAAAGGTCTAACTCAGGGCAGTTCCTGGGTTACTAGTTTCCCACGTATAAACCTCGACAACTCGCCTGCTGTTCTCGAATTCATAATATTTGATTTGCCAAAACTATCGCCCTTGAATGCGTTTTGAATAGCTCAAGAACAAAAACGTAGATTCATAAATCTTATTTCGGAGGCAAAAAGAATCTTGAACACATAAGAAAACACAGACTAACAATCCAAAATTCATCGGTGGACATTTTTTGTTCAAAGTTGGAGGCACACCATGGCCGCCTTTCAGTCACCCTTTTTTTCTTACGACGTGCTAGTGCACGCCCAGCTCATCACCCAGGAACTGCCCTGAACCAACTATAACTAGTTCACAGAAGCTTTCGTAAAAAAATGTTATTTTTAACCTTGAAATGGGATGTCTGATTAACTATTTAAAAACCTTAAAGGGAGAAGTAATTTACCATCAAGCTGTCAAGCCGCAAGGAATGAATTGTTTGACAGCAAAACCGTTTCAGCTACACAACCCCTCACTTTCTTTTATTTGTAAACAATGAAGTAAAGGTTTCGGTTTTTTCTTTGTCCCTTTTCTGCTGATATTTGAGACCTTGACTCCTCTACATCCTACTGGGCAGGAGTGAAAGGTTGACGGGCCAATTTCACAACAATGAGTTCGTTTCTTTCTTCAGGCAGCCTTTCTTTGACCTTTATATATAACCAACATGTAGTTCGAAATCTCTTATTCAAACAAGAAGTATTTATTTAGAGCCTTAAAGAAGTCTACATTGTGTTCGTGAGTTTTAAAATAAGGAATCCAAGAATTGATTGATTTAAAGCTTATTTGGTGACAGCTTTAGTATTTTCTATTGAAGGTAACAAGGAAATCAAGTTTTTTTAAATCACTCTTCTGTGAGATACCCCCCTTCGAGTGCCTATGGCCTTGCTTTTCTACAAAAATAGTACTTCAGGCATCTATACTTAATTTTTTTAATTAACGTATTATTACATTAGAATAACGAATGATTTTCTACTCTCTCAGAGAAAGAAATTCATGAAGCACGTTAAGAGAACTCTCGCACACTCAATACTAAAACTATTTCCCTACAAATTAATTTTTTTAATTTCATAAATCGGTGTTTTGATTACTAAAAAAAATTGCATTTGTGCTCTTTTCTGAAACCATCCTTTGAAATAAAAAATGTAGCATACAAAGTTATCTGTTTTACAGTGACTAAATGATATAATTGTTTTTATCAATTAGCTAACCAGGGCTCCCAAATTGAGAGTCGCGACTCCCTGGGGCGTCGTCTGTCTTGGTCCTGGGCGTCGCTGTTGAAGGAAAAACTAAAACTCATAATGCATAGGCAAATTCCCTCGTCCAGGGCTGACACAGACTACTAAAAGGCGACTTTTTGATACTATTTTCCAACTTTTGTGACTTGGGGTATCTTTTTGAGCAAAATCGTCTAAAAAAGCTCCTATTATCAAAAAATTTGGCTACTCTTCGAAAATTCTGGCGACTATTTTTTAAATTCGCCAAAGGTCACAGAAAATTTAGTTCCCTTTTTTAACTAATAGAGGGCGGAAAAAAAACATTTTTCGGGTTTTTCTATAGAGATAGGTAGGTATGTAGGTAGGTATTTTAATTAACGTCGCACTGGAGCAACACAACGGGTTTTCTAAATATTCTAAGATACGCCCCACTTTTGGCGCCAAGCCATGGCAACCATAAAAGAAACTCATCGGAATCTGGTTGCTAGATTGTCACGAAAACCTTATTAAGAAAATTTTTAGTTTTTGAATTTTAAAATTTAAATTTATTGCCGAGATCTTCTACGTCTGTTTCATACTTAATTACACACTTTATGCTTTTGCCTATTCATTTTGTATCTAAGCAGTTAAAATTGCTACTAAAATAGGGTTTAAAAGGAGACTTTTTTACTACTATTTTTAAAAATTAATGCTATTTCACAATTGCTTTGGCTATGGCAGTTCTGCTTGTCCCATTAGGTGCAAATACTTCTGTTTAGGTAGTTTATAAAATTGCTGCAAAAATGTGAAAGCCATGCATTTGTTTCGCCATTATGAACAAACTGTACACCCGAAGTCACGTAAACCAAAAATGAGCCTATCCATCTCATCGATTTCTTCTAATTTCCTATCCTGATACATAATTTTATTTTAATTGTGTATTTTTACACTTTAAGTAAAACAAGCAAGTATATACATGACTATTTTCTTTTTAAAAAAATTTCACCAAATCGAATTTGGGCAATTTTAAAAACGTTTTGAGTCCAGGGCCGACGCACGAAAAATGTGATATCTGAAGGGGGCGTGGTCTCAGAAAGTTAGGCAGTCCCTGCCCTAATCGGTTTTGCAACTTTTTGTGGATTTTCTCATTTATTTTAACCCTCCAAGTGGTTTCGACAGATATCTTCTCCATCAAGATCTGACCAATTTTGCTAATGACAAGATATCTCGTCACAAGAAATTGCCGTTTTTTATGATGAAAAGATCTGATCAGTTTTGCTAATGACGACATTCCTCGTCGAGACAACCACCAGGAAGGTTAAATTCTAACGCGGCATCAACTGCTGATTACATTGGTTTCGGTTTCTTCGTTTGATTATTTAATATCTGTGTTCTCAGAATCCTGGGAACTAAAGGGTTAGCTACAGGATCAAACAGAAAAAGTGGGATGAAGTTTGAAAATATTCAAAGATATTTTTGCAAATAACGATCAGATGGCAAATTTCAACGTGCTGGGAAGCTAATGAAATTGATTCGAGTCATGCGAAAAAAGGATTAAGAGGCAAGAGGGAGAATATTATCCTTGAAAGTTCAAAAATAAATGTTTCGAAATGTTCATGGAAAAAATAATACTTGAAAGTTCTTTTGGGCTTGTGACAAATATTACTTCTTTAACCCTGCAAACACACTTTAAACAATTTCTCCTCTTTATTTTCAATCTTTTCCTTCGGGATTGATCCGGACCGTCTCCAATAGCCTGGTGTGTTTTTCCAGTAAAATCCAACTACCTGCATCATTTTAACAGTGGTTACAGAATTTAAACACTGAAGACTTTTTTCACAAGTGTACGAGATGAAATTAATTTTTTTGTGACTTTCATTATTCATGTTTAATCGTAAGTATTGATTGCTTGGTAAAATAAAAAGAAAAATGTACACGTAATTTGACTTTTTGTACAACTTTAGCTGATGTTGGTACAGTTTATTTTTTAATCAAAAAATGATTCATTTTACTAAAATTCGGTATAAAGTGCTTTAAACAGTGACCATAGAAGGGTATTAATAATAAAGTTTGCAAAATGCTGCTTGTTGAAGATCAATTAAAAAATTGTTAGAAAATTTCAATTTTTTAAAAAATGTAACCATCTTATTCTTAAAAACAAAGCAGTTTTATTCGAACACTTATTTACTTGATTTAAAACTGATATATAAATTTTTGTGTTAAGTATAAAAAAGTAATTTCCACAGTACCGAGACCCCTCTAAAATTTCTGTTTTCATTTGCTGCAGGAAATTGTAAAGTTTCAATATTATTCAAGCTTCAGAATTTCTTAAGATTATTGGATTTTGAATGCTTTATGTGGCATATGAAATGTACGATAATTTTTGCTTACAAACATTTCAAGCGTCTGGTTATACATAGTTATTGCTTTGATTTTAAAACATTTTTATCACTCTTCAACAGTCTCGTATTAGAAATTGTGTAGGCGGATGGTACACCCATTTTCCTGACAGTCAATCCTAAAATCGTTGTCGATTCGGTAATCAATCAGTTCACCACGCTCATTCTCAAGGCCCATTAAATTTGAAAATAGATTAGGAATAACCTTTTTCAGATCAACTAAGATATGACAACTATCAAATTTGAGGAGGTGGTTTCGCTAATGAGAAAAGGATAACCGGGCGTGTTCCCCCGTCTTATTTCGATTCGCTTATCGATTCGATAGTAATAGATGAGATTCCCCAGTCAGATAAATATGACATCTAAATTAGTTCCAGTCAAAGACAAATACAATTCTCACAGGTTGAAGTAAACATGGTGAGATTTTAATGATTCGATTTAAACTTGGAAAGTTATTTCAGGGACAAATTTTAACGTTCATCTGTAGGTTTTATGCATTCATTAATCAAACTTCTTGAGTTCATTATTTTTACAAAAAGCCAAATGTTTTCCTCAAATGTACAAGGTAGTCAGCATTCAATGTTTATATTAAGTCGTGGCTCTTCCTAATATCGAAGAGGAGTCTAAGTTTTATCAGTACCCTCACCCCACATAGGAGTCGCCGGTACCATGGCCAAAATGAGTCCGGTGAAAATGTGTCGTCCATTTTCTAAGTTTAAGAAAAATCTTCATTGTATATTTATTAGAGATGTAAATTTCTTTGGGAGAATTCTCCAAGGGAGAATAATCGAGAAATTTTTCAAAGGGGCATAAAAAGTAAAAATATGCCATGCACTGTATTTTTTAATAAATGAATGAAAAATGAAAAATTATAAGTTCAAGAATGTGGTATTTCTAAAGGCTAACATTAGAAATAGCAAAAAGAAGAGTAAACAAAACAATATTTTTTGTTCTCGTCCTCTTTTCAATAGCACTTAATAAGACTGCAATGGTGAAAAACAGCATTGTTGGTAAACTGCATTAACATTTGATAGGTGGAAAGAAAAGGGAAGGGATTTTAGGAAATTTCTAAGTAAATTCTATGCTTTTCTCGGCATCATTAGTCAAAGAATACTAATGTTTGGAAATACATGGGTTAAATTGGTTTTAAACTTCCAAAAAAGAATAAACATCAAAATAAATTTAATATTAGTCTCATGTAATATTAATAACTTACCTAGTTTATATAAGAAAACATTATTATATATATTGTGATATAACAAAATAATGATGTTATGTAACAATATTCTCCAAACATTAAAATTTGATTTGAAAATTTTCTATTTAAAATCTCATTTTTCCAGATTTCGGCACAGGTTCGATTCCTGTCAAGTGCATTCCTCCCAGGGTGTATTTCTCTCTCTTGTGTCAGTAAAACTTTCATTGTGTGCGTATGTCTATTTCTTAATATTGTGTCTTGTGTCTGGCGCAGCATGGCCAAATATGGCCTTTGCGCCATTAAACTTCATACCAACCAATCAACTTTCAGTGCTTGGAGAATATTCTCGTTCTCAGAGAATATTCTCTGTTAACAATTCAACTATTTATTTCAAAACTTCGCCAAAAGTGTGAAGAAGAATTGATTTGTACTCATTGTTAATTTGCTAACTAATAGAGAAAAATTAGTTAGCAAGTTAACAATGAATACAAATCAATTTTTAAGATAAGAGATTTAAGATAAAAGTTGTAAATAATGATCTATGGTATGTACGAGAAATGGATAGTTCTTAAATGGAAGTTTTTGTTCTTCAGGTAGTTTGTTATGTTTACTCCGTGTGTGTGTGAAAAAAACTCTCATAGTTTAAACGCAACTATTCTTCTGAAATTCTGAAAATTTAATTCTAGTATTAATAGTTGTGAATACAGTAATTTTCTGTTTCCCTGGTGTGATCTTCCAATGAGATACTAATTGATCTCGAAAAGAGGTAAATTGATTAGAGCTTTTAATAAATAATGAGTCGTTTCACTAAAAGTTTGTTTTATTTTCGTGCAAGAAAAATCGACGAATAGAATAGATCCTTTCGTTTTAACTCCATCTTCACTGTATTGTTAACTCGTATAATCCATAAATTATGAAACATTGTGTTCTAAATTGTATCCTAAATTTTTCTATTGATAATTTGCTTTGAAGTAATTATTTAATATACTGGTTTTGCGGCTGGTTACGGTTAAATGTTGAATCTACCAGTTAAAATAACCACCAGGCCGTAACTGATCCAAACCATTCAACAGACATATTTCAACGTTATCTGTTGTTTCATTTTCATATTTTATTCTTCATCATTTCAATGCATTCAAGCTTATTGGTGCTCAGTTTATCTAAAGTTAACAGTTCAATTTGTGATTATAAATATTTTTCTTCGTATCCACAAAAAAGAGCTTTATAAAACCTGTTTGATGTGGCTGAATTTTCAATAATTTTTTAATATAAAAATAGATTAAAGTTATCACTCGATAAATGTATCGAACTCACTGGTATATAACTTCTCGCATGGACTGATATTAATGTTTTCATAATTTCATTTGAAAACTGGACTTAAATACAGTAAATTGAACTGTTCATTTATTTCAAATAGGAACCTCGATATACGCGGCCATTTCGACCTGGCATAGATGTCAATTTGTACGCTACAAAGAAGAGTGTAGCTCAGGGAATGATGGATATCGCTCTCCTAACTGCCAACGCATCTCAACTGAAATATATATTGAAAGAGGGAGAAGAAAGCCGCTTTTATCTTGTTAATGTTATATGCATTGGCATATCCATAGCTTTGCAGGTGAGTGTTACTTTGAATCGGTTAGTGGTGCTTGGTCATAGATATTTGTATAACTGAAGGTATCTTGCATTTTACTGTATGATAGTAAATTCTAAAAGTGTGTGTTAAATACTTATTAATTGAAGATATGTGGTAATGTTATCAAATTAGTAAGGTATGCACAGTAAATATATTTGGAAGAATGTGCCGAAGATAATATTTTTAGTTAAGCTGGATACGTATAAAAATCATAATTTCTGGTAAGTGCAATATAAATGCAAGAACCTTGATTATCCGAAGTGATGTGGTGTTTTACTACGTCCTTATTATCCGAGTCGGATAACCAGAAACTCGGATAATATGAACGTACTAAAAAAATAGCTTCTACGCAATACAGAAAGAATTTACTGTACTAAATATTACAACTACTGCTACTGAAAGATTCTCATAAAGCTAGGATTAAGAATAATCTATTCGGATTTGAGTCACTGTGAGTATTCATTGTGATAATTTTACAATAAATCCAAACGTGAGTTAGGTACCTTTAAACTCACTTGAAAAAGTCCTTAAAGTTGTTCTGTTTCACCTTTTTTCGCACCTTTTTGAACTAAGCTCGCACTCGAGGTTATATTTGAAGCTTTAAAAAAAATTTGATAACAAATTCGGCTTGGATAACACTCGGTTATTTGGACATACACGGACACTCGGTTATTTGGAGCTCGGAAAATCAAGATTACACTGTATTATTATTTAGAGATCTCAAAACGCAATAATACGTTTTAAACACTAATACTTTGATACGGTAGTAGAGAGAGAAAACCACTTTTATGTCAAGCGGTTGTCTATTTTTCCTATTTCAGGCATAAACTGAAGTTTTTCTTAAGTTAAATCCACACGCCATTGTTCGTTCAGTGCAACATGTACGCTCAGCCGTGATGGGGAATATCTTTCTTGCGGTTCTTAATTTTCTTCCTTAATTATAGAGGGAAAGAGTGAATGGTTTGACTGTCGTTCTAGTCATTTTTTTGCTTCATGAAGACTAATTAGACTGAGACCTAAGGAGTAGAACAATTCTTTAATTCGTTTGAACTTTAACTCAGTGTAGCTGCTGAAACATGGGTATAATGCTGCCTAACATGTTATCTCATGGATTATTCGCAGCTTCCTTCAGTTTATGTTGTAATACAGAGCTTTCCAAATTCTTTTGTGGGCATCGTTCCATTTCTTAAAACTACAAATATCTTGAATGATCACCTATCTTTATGGAAACGGATATGCTACGAAAGAGAAGGAAAATCACAATAACTTATTTATACATTCATGCCATTTTGCTACTTTTAATTTCTTATTGAATGTACCTTCACTTCACAAATCTCTTTATCAGATGCATAGTGAAGTGCGAATGAAGAAGGTACTTGTAATTAAGTGATGCGAGTAAGTTTTAGGCTCAGAATTTGGAAATTGAAAATTTCTTTGGAAATTTAATTTTTTATTTCAACTGAAAATCCAACTTCATAGATGTACAAAACCATGAAAGGAAGTGGCACTCACAAAGCTACGGTATAAAAAGTTGGATGCGTTTATTTAACAGAAGTTAAAGCTATAAAAACAATTTTGCGTTTGCAAAGGTAGGCAAAGAACATAATATACAAATTTTTTTAAGGCAGCTAAGCTGATTTTTTCCAATAAAGGATGCTCAAGATATTTTGTGAATATAGTGAATGTATAGAATTCTATTTCCAATTCTATAACTCCTAATGCTGTATTTTTATATTGTTTTTAAATTGTGTTCTAAACACATTTTGTCTATTGCTTAAAATCCTTAATCTGAGATATACTATTACATCGTCGTTAGAAACAGGGACGGGACGTGTTCAGTGGGCACCCCCGAAATGTTCTTGATGTTACAAATAAATGCTGAAGTTAGCTTAATCTATGTACAAATTAAAAAATTTTAAACCTAGAAGTTGAAAAAACGTAGACAGGTCTATCGAAAATATCTACAAACCAAATGCTCATTTAGCATTATGGCAATTTGATAGGTTGCTGAAGCAAACGAAGAACCCATGTATGTGCGAGGTGACTGTTATAGAAGCGTACAATGCGTTGCAAATTTAAATATTAATTTCTTTAATCATTTGCAATTATTCATATACGTATATATACAGAAGTTTGTCATTACATCGAATAAAGATGCCGTATGCAAATCTGATTTGAGTTTCACACTTAACATGCAAACACTAAGTTTTTTCATGCATTATGTAGTATTGGTGTGGAGGTAGCATCATGTTTAGATACAGGTATGGTGAGGGGTCAAATATGTGAAGATAGGAAGTTCAAGAGAGTGGTACACACAGCGACTGGTCTTTGGCATTGGTCGCTGGGATGTCACTGATTCAGGGCACACTGAGATGAAGACCAGGCTACGGAGTCAGATATCCCTTTTTAGCTTTCATTTTGTTTTGTCGAGGAGCTCGTTCTTTTCTCGTCATCCATTCACAATATTTTTCAAATGTCTGGTGTTCCTCCGAGAGATTCCCAGTTTTGTCCTTTGTCGGTAACTCCACCCCAATAAAATCCAGCTTCATACCCAATGCTCTGACCAATGCCAGCAAGTCTTTCATCCCATATTCAATCACTGTGACTGAATGACCCCCTCCCAATTCATGATGCTGTAAATCGTTCCATTTCGTTTTATCTTGCTTTTCAACACTATGGTGACAGTGACGTCTTTGAATGGGAAGGGATGCGATAAGACAAGAAAATAGCTTCTTGTCCGTTCGCCTAGACACAAGTGCATATTCAAGTGGAGTGCCATGGGACTCGAGTCCTCCTTGAAATATATTTTATATTAAAAACAATTAAAGTACATTCTGAAAACAGTTTAATCAACACAAATAGAAGTTTGGTTGATTATATGTGTAAAGCATGTAAATACGTCAATCATGTAAGTATAACATATTATGTGAGGGAGAAGACTTAGTCATCCCCGAAATAATTTCCTGAATATGTGCCTGGATTCAACTTTTACTAAATCGCTGGTGAGTAATGAATATTTAAGTGTGAAACAAAAATGATAAATGTGATGCTCACTACTTATTGGGAAAGAGTTCTTATGGTTTAAGAATGTGGAAATATACTTTGGAAACAAAACAATAAAATAAGACATCCTCAAATCCGAATCCATGCTTGGTGCTTTCTTCTTACGCAAAAAAATGTTTGTTACCAAGTTATTTCCGATTTCAATAATTAGTTATTTCCTAATTAATGTATCCTTATATAAATGGATTTTAGATGCATTTTCTCCTCTTTACATAGCATTTATAATGGATTATATTCGTTTCATACTAAATAGATTATATGAATTCTGCCTGTTGATAACTTTTAAATGAAGTGTTTGAAAATGAATGTCATTCAAGTGGATAGATGGAGTGATGAAATATGAGAGCAAAATATTCAGATACTTATATTATTTTAGACAAGATGTAACCCGTTTTCAGGTTTCATCCAGTTCACAGCTATGCTCTATTTTAATAATTTGGTTATATTTTAAAATTTAGTTGTTATTTTTTCAGTTGGTTGTTGGCGTTCTTTTGATCCTCAACACCCGGTACAACATCAATTTAGTCAGTCACCAGTCAAGAGCTGAACTTGTCAATAATCTCACTATCATCGGTATATTTCTCATCACTGTATCAAATGTATTTGTTTCAGCATTTGGAACATCGCCAAGATAAATAAATCCTGTTAATGCTGCTTTTTATTCTTAATACTGATTGGAATAGTTATAGTTTTATGTGTATTCTTTTTTGCGAATAAATTTTGTATTTTGATAATCTTTGGATACTTGTTTATTTAAGCGAAACGCACGCTGACACTTTGCTCGCGAAAAACTTCAATTTATCAATATGCTTTAAATCTACCTATTTAAATTAGATATCTAAGATATTTTAAAATCTAAAGTGAAAGCAACGGATGCCATCTTTATTATACACTTTTAAAACTCACACACAAATCTTAAAAACACTTGAAAGAAAAAGAATAACATAATTTTGAGTATTCTGAAAAAGTTATGTTGTATTTGGAACCATTCATTTTGCTGTGTATTTTAAAAAGAACGTGATATTTTTAGTTTAGCAGATATTTGGGAACTTCAATTAATTTGTTCTATCAAAGGCTCTTTTTTTATACACTTGTAATGAACTTGTTTAAATATTTAATAGAATTATGTATACACAAATTTAAATACTAATTTCATTCAGATGTTTAAATTTATCATTGGAAGAAAACAAGTATTTTCAAAAAACAGTTTTGCTCAAATTGTTTATATACTATATCACAATGTTAAAATATTTAAATATAAAAAATGATTGATAGAGTATTCCCTACTGAAGAAATAGAATAACAAATTATTAGAAGTTTCCCGTAAGTGCCGAAATTGAATTTTCGAACGCGGTTTTAAGGAAAGTTGCTAAGAATTTAAAATTGGAATATGTATGGATTATTTCTATATGAGCAAATGACAAATATAAGGCAAAAAAGTATTTCTTAATTTTATTCAGCGAGTTTTACGAATATACTGGGAAATGGATAAGAAAAATATGACCATCAAAACATTAATGGGAAAGGATCATATTTTACTCGTATCTACGACTAAAAGTTTAAACAAAAGTTGGTTGAAGGCACTCTATATAATTAGACAAGATATGCAATATAGTTTATTAACATTTGTATTATAGATAACGAAACATAGAATATACATATAAGGTGTGTTCAGCAAGATGCTTTATGTAATAATCCATATTACTGATTTTTATAAGGCCAACATTGTCTGTTCTTTTAATAAATAAGACTTAAAACAAAAATTGATCCAACTATAGGGATATAAATTGACCTCAACACCAAAGAATTTTGATGAAGAAATAGTCACAAAAGAAAAAAAAGTCAAACCCGAAATACAGAACACGAAAGTTATTGAAATAATATAGAAAGTATTTGAACAATATTTATGTTAATCCTTGTTAATAAAGCGTTGGTCACTGATTAAAACTGTGATTATAACGGATTTATCGTTCCTTCTATTCGTGGAGTAATTGGAATGGATTTTACTGATATACCGAATGTACAGAGTGAATTTTAATAATAGGTGTAATGGAATTATTTGTGGGGAGAGGATCTCGGATCAGTAAACTTAATCCCCACATCGATAAAATTTATTTCTTAAAGGCTTTCATTTCCTCTCTTTAGAATCCACACGCAAGTGTTTTGTTTAAATTTTATTGCTCTTCGATTTTTTTCAATACGAAATTTTAATTTTAATCCTGTACTCGCGATCACATAACTGCTAGAAGTTAAATACTTACTGAATTTGAAATTTACAATATATACAGTAGACATTCACGACCACTCGTGGAATGTTCATCCAATCTTTCCATCTTGACTGGTATATCGTGATCGTGGAGAGGCCGCGCTTATCACATACGGAAAAAATACACTGATGAGATTTTATAAATTCACGGAAATATTTTAAACAGCGTTGATTTTTAAATATTTTTGCCGTGAAGATTAATTTAAGATTTACCGTAAAGATGCCGTCATTAGTTACATTGTCTCCTCAATCTCACTCCACAGTTTACTGATTTACTGAAAATTATCGCAAAATTGTTTCACCCAGAATTTTGTTACCATAAAAAGTATTAATTTTATTTCGTAACATGTTTCAAATTACTCTAGTGAAATTAAACTACATAGACTTATTTTTGAATTTAATGGGTACACAACAGCTTAATAGGAATAAAAATTAGAAGAGGGTTGACTGTATATTGTTACTTGTGAGATCTTATGATAGATTTTTCGATAAAGTCAAGTACAGGAGGACGTTACTGTATCTAGGGTATGAAATACATCTTGTTTCATTCCCAATTCCGGTTATCCCGGATGCAATTTCAGCACGTCGCTAATAATAATAAATGTTGTAATGTAAAAAATAGTAAATAAACACAACATAGGTACGTATTTGGCATGTAAACATGCCAAATACGTTGTGTTCAAATTGCTTGTGTATGAAGTATGGCTCTGATCGTTTGTAATCATCAGGGGAATGAGGACCCAACCTCTTTAAACCCCAATATTTGTATGATTGGGGCTTGGTTTACCAAACATAAGAAATGAATATAACACGGAAAGTAAATCGGATTACTATTTGGGATAGTATGTTATAAGATAAATAATTGTTATGAAATGATGAAATAAACTTAAATATGTACTTCAAATTTTATTTTTGCCGAACGAAAGTGTTTAATATCGACTCATTCTATGATGGTCAGTCTGCATGTGTCAAAGTTAGAAGAATGAGAATTGAGATTAAATAAATAAAAGATAAAATTTTTAATTCAAATATCATGTATTAAATTAAATTGATCAGTTAAAATATCGTTAAAACATCCTACAGACCGTATATAAATGTATATTTATATGAGCTTTAGATACCTTCTTTTGATGTTTTAAAGCATATGTAAAATCTTTTGTTTAAATTATGTAAAACTATTGTGTTGTTGAAAGAGTTTCTTTCCTTAATATAATTTAACAACTGAAATTTTTTAATGTGTCCGTTTTAGTGGAAAACCAAAGCAGTGCTTGAACAAATATTGAATTATTATTGCCTTGCTATATATGTGTCTGTTAGGGTATATATTCTTTAACATAAAACTTAGCTAGTGTCCAACACATAGAGAAAAATGCAATACAGCTGATTATTGAAATAGCATAAAAATAAAGACTAAAGTTTAACTTCTTTCGATCTAATTTTAAACATTCAGCGCAGTTGGAAATGTCCTTTTCGAAAACATCTGTTTGACATTCAAGATTTTGCTTCTCATAAAATATAAAAAAACTATAACTATTGTTACTTTTTCAATTACAAACGATTTATGTTTTTCTTCCTTTCGTTTTTGTAATTTTGTGATAAATTGCATAACATTAGGAACTTCTAGTAATTTCTGAACACATTTCTGTCTTTAAATTGCTTTTTTATTCGCGAAATAAATTTGACAACGATCAAAACACATTCGACAGAGACATGAAATCCCCCTATAAATAATAAATTTTGAACAAATAAAAATGAATAATAAGACTGTATGCATACACAAAACATGATTTTTAATTATACGAATTTTTTAAATATTGAAACAATTTTCTTACATTCAGAAAATCTAGTTTTTGAAACCTTGAATTAGTGATAACTTTTCCAGAAACAATTCATTTAAGGCATTGACTCTCGAATGGTTTAAAATAATTTTGTTCTTATGAAATGTGTAACTTTAAATAAAACTTTCTCTTTATCTGACAATAAGAGATTACATTAAAGATGTGCACACCTTTATCCAATTTGAATGGATTAACTTTTATTGTATTCGATACATTAGTTTTTCTTAGATGAAGAAAGGAGAAATTTGTGGGAAACAAAACTTAAAAGATAACTGTATTGTTAAAAATTACTTCAGTATTTTAAATGAAGTACTTTTTCATGTTTTATGTATGATGTACTCAATTACATGCGCCAAAATTTCGTAAATACAGAATACTGGATATATGAATTTGATAATATAGAAGGTTTACAAGAACTTATAATTGATTATTTATCTTTTGTATTTATAAAGTACTGCATTGCAAGTGGATACAAATTTAATATAAAAACTACACAGAAATTGTTCACCAAACCTTAGTCATAAAAACTTAGAAGTGTAGAGTTAACATTTTTTGCTTCGATAAATTTAAATTTTAGATGTACACACGTTTAACTAATTTCCACATTTTTTAAGCAAGAAATCTAACAGTGAACAAAATAACTTAACAATCTCAAGTATAAAAGACTTTAAAAAGCTATATACGTTAAATGGGTGCCACATTATTCGTTCTTACTATGTGAAAAGCTCAAACTTTTTTAGAAGCCCTACAGTTAACTTTTGAAGGATTTACATTTTTTTTTCACTATTTTTAACATTATGCATCAGAAATATACGAAAAAGTTTTTTGGAACTGTCATTGACAAACATACCATCTTTCAATTTACTTTAATCCATATGGTCGTGAATGGAAGGTGCATTACTGCCACCTACATTTAGTTTGACAGAAAATGCCTCTCATAGAGGGGCCGCGGTAGCCCAGTTGGCAGAGCAACAGATTAGTAGCCGCAGAGTTGCGAGTTCGAAACTCGGTGCAGCCGAAGACCGTCGTGTACACGGGGGCTGGTGCACGTTAAATGTATCGTGGCCTCGAATGTTGGCGTGGTGTGAAAATTTGGAGAGTGGGGTGCCAGCTCAGGTGTTCACCTCGTCATCTGACGTGGTTCAAAATTACGAGGCGTTGTCCTTTGATCTTTCCATTCGGGATTGATCCCGGACCGTCGCCAATAGCTCGTTGTGTTGCTCCAGTGCGACATTAAATATCTACCTACCTCATAGAAACAACTATTTCTGGATTTGTATTTAAAAATTCCAATTTAAAAATAATGTATAATTTTAAAAGGAGTTATAAGCTGCATTTTAAGACAATCTCGATCTGTATCATGCGAGAACATTTGGGTTGCGTCTTCACATCCCATCTGGTTTGTCTGCACTGAAAATCTCCCTTCTAGCTTTACAAGTAAGTATAGGTAGGTATTTTAATTAACGTCGCACTGGAACAACACAATGGGCTATTGGCGACTGTCCGGGATCCATCGCCAGGGAAGGGATCCGAGGACAATAACCACGTAATATTGAACCACGGTCAGATTACGAGGTCACACCTGAGCTGGCACCCCACTCTCCAAATTTCCACACCACGCCAACGTGAGGACATTTGAAGCCACGGCATATTTAACGGACACAAGCCCCTTTGTAAACGACGGTCTTTGGTTGGATTTCAACTCGCAACCCTACTGTTGCTAATCCGTTACTATTCCAGCGGTGTACAAAGGGGGCTGGTGCACGTTAAATCTGTCGTGGCCTCAAATGTCCTCACGTTGGCGTGGTGTGGAAGTTTGGAGAGTGGGGTGCCAGCTCAGGTGTTGCCTCGTCATCTGACCGTGGTTCAAAATTACGTGGTGTTGTCCTCGGATCTTTCCCTTTGGGATTGATCCTGGACCGTCACCAATAGCCCATTGTGTTGCTCCAGTGTGACGTTAATTGAAATCACCCCCCGTTACTATTCCAACGGGGCTACCACGCCGAAAAGCTTTACAGAGAAGCTTCTCATAGAGATCAAATTTTAAAAGTTTTGGGTCTCCGTGGTTCAGTGGGTTTCCCTCTGCACTATCAGCTTGCGAGCTGTAAGCTATGCCAGTTCGATTCCTGGACTGGTGTATTTCTCCTTTCTGCGTCAGTAAAATTTTCCTTGTGTGTATGTCCGTTATTTGACAACGATTTAAAAGCAATTCCTTGAGATAAAGCCACCTCAAGTCGGGATACAGTGCACTCAATCAATCAATTAGGGATGTTCCTGCAAACAAAGCAGAAGGTAGGTAGGTATTTTAATTAACGTCACACTGGAGCAACACAACGAACTATTAATGATGGTCCGGGATCAATCCCAAAGGGAAAGAACCGTGTACATCACGTAATTTTGAATCACGGTCAGATGACGACAAAGCAGAAGATGTTACTTCCAGTTACCCAAATGCTCTTGCGTTGGCGTGGTGTGGAAGTTCGGAGAGTGGGGTGCCAACGTAGGTGTTACCTCGTTAACTGACTGCGATTCAAAATTACGTGGTGTTGTCCTCGGATCTCTTTGGGATTGGCACAGGACCGTCACCCGTATACTCCGGTGTGTTGCTCCAGTGCGACGTTAATTAAAATACCTACCTACCCCAAATGCCCTTGTATGATGCATTTCGGGATTACCTTAGCATGAGAGTTTATTGTTTTCTTTGCGACGTTTGGCGTTTAATCTAATTGGTGTTGTCCAATGAACTATATCTACCAATTCGGAATTTATTCCTTCGAATTTTTATTGGCGAAATGCTGAAAGCGTATTCGAATCACTGGCGTCACGTTAGGTAGGTAGATAGGTATTTTAATTAACGTCGCATTGGAGCAACACAGCGGGCTATTGACGACTGTCCGGGTTCAAACCCAAAGAGAAAGATTCCAGAACACCAAGTATTTTTGAATCACTGTCAAATGTCGAGGTCACACCTGAGCTAGCACTCCACTCTCCAAACTTTCACACCACGCCAAACTTTCACACACTCGCAACCTCCGGTTCCTAATCCGTTACGCTTCCAGCCGGGCTACCGTGGCCCATACGTACAGGAAGAACGTTCCATGGTAAAACTACTTCCACCTACATTTAGCTTGAGAGGTAGTTGGATTAACGTCACGCTGGTGCAACACAACGGTGTTGGAGACGATCCGGGGGTATTTCAATTAACGTCACACTGGAGCAACACAATGGGCTATTGGTGACGGTCCGGGATCAATCCCAAAGGGAAAGATCCGAGGAGACGATCCGGGATCAATCCTGAAAGGTTGGTTGGTTTTGGGGTTGTTATGGCGCAAGGGCCATATTTGTCTATGCTGCGCCAGGCACAAGACATACAACATCAAGTAAATTGACACACACAATGAAAGTTTTACTGACACAGAAGAGAGAAATACACCCAAGGAGAAATGAACCTGGCAGGAATTGAACCTGCGCCTCCTACAACTTGAAGGTTGCTAGCGCAGTGGACATACCCACTGAGCTACGACGGCCCCTCAATCCCGAAAGGAAAAATCCTAAGACAGCACCTCGTAATTTTGAAGCACTGTCAGCTGACGAGGTTAACACCTGAGCTGGCTCCTGATTCTCCAAACTTCCACACCACTCCATCGTGAGGACATTTGATGCAACGATAGATTTACATACACTAGCCCGAACACGGCGTGTTTGGTTGGATCGAGTTTCAAACTCGGAACCGTCCGTTTGCTAGTCCATTACTTTTCCAACTGGGCTACCGCGCCTCTTAGTTTGGGAGAAAAGGTCTCAAATATAGTAAAAGGTTTCTGTATAAAATGTATAATTACACTAATTTTCTAATTTCGTTTCATAAACTTGGATTAAAGAAATATTTTAAATTGCTAACTAGATCTCTGTCATGTCAATCAAAAGTGAAATACTGATACTGTGCTTGATATATGCTGTGTAACATTTCTCTTCCTCAATTAAGCAATTATCAGGTTTTAAACACTCTGCTTTTATGGCCACAGTGATTTGTCAAGAGTTTTATGCGAAAATCCCTTGAAGTACTCAATAGCCCGTGTGTTGCTTCAGTGTGACGTTAATTAAAATAACTACGTTGAAGTGCTCCACTAAAAAGATTTGCTGCGTACGCCTCAACTTATTTAGCTAGTCTGAGCGGGAATTTAGGTGTCGATGTTGTTTATGTACTTGTTTACAAACGGTTTTTGTAAGTTTTGAACTTAAATATAATACGAAAATTCATTAAAACATATTTTTAATGATTCTCAATCAATCTACGAGAAAGGAAAATGAATCAAAATATTCTTTTCGTATTTGTTTATGACATTCAGTGATTTAAATTCTTAACTGATTTTAAAATGTTCGTGGGAATTCTTACACACACTTACAAATAATTTTACCACTGAAGCTATAATTTCCAAAAACTTGGGTTCTCAACGACTTCTTGAAATGTTGAATTGTGTATTCAAAACTTAAATATGTAAAAATGCGTCCTTTAACAGAATTCTTTATTAACTTTTTCCCATACATTTTGGCGCAGCTTGTCCGCTTTTGGACCTTGCACCGTAAAACCCGAACATCCATCCCATATATTCGTGCTAATACTGACTGCTTAAAATGTCAAAGCCATTGAAAAAGTAGAGTCCATGCAAATCAGTGACTCAGTGAGTTTGCCCTGTTCTCTAGCAATCTGCGAGCTGTAGGCGACGGAGTTTCGATATCTTCCTGGGTGTATTTCTGTCTTCTGCATCAGTAAAACTTGTGTGTATTTCTCTTTCTGGATATTTGTCTTGCGCAACTTGGCCAAATATGGTCTTGTGCCATAAAACCCAACCTTGTAAATCAATGTCTCAATGTAATGTTTTATGTGTAGTGTCACTGCTTGTAATGAGGTGTTTTACATAATCTATTTTTCTATACCTCCTAATATGTATTGGCATAACTGAATTTGGCTCTTGCGCCATAAAACCTCAACTATTTTTCTGTACAAAATTGTGTTTTAAAACTCACTAATCTTATGAAGGAAAGAGAAAATGTGATTAATTCTATATCAAACAATCTAACAATATAGTTGCATGTATATTCATGTGCTAAATGTTGCAAATATTAACAAAGAATTAAATGAAGTTCTCTTAAGAAATACTCTTCAGATTTTCATACTTGTGCGGATTTTAAGGCCTTAATTTAAAATAATTAAGTAGGAGAAATTTTTAGCATTATTTTAATGTTTGAAAATAATGACAGCTGCAGGAATCAGAATGTCCTTGGACTCTGAATACACTATTTATTTAAATGAATTATTTTTGTTTTGAGTGGCAAGGGGCTGAATGTACTTCCTAAAGCTGCTTCTATATAAATCATGCTGAAGACAAATATATTAAAAATGTCTTTTTATAGATAATTAGTTTTGCAGTTGTGAGTCAATGTAGTTGTGGGGCCGCTCTCTGTTATAAGCAATTCATCACTGAGCTCCACATGCTTGTAGTCAGTACCAGAAAACCAATTTTAACACAATGGGATTGAGGAGAGTGGGAAAGTATTTGGGGTTTGATATTACAATGGGGGCCTTATTTGGCTATGGAAAAGTGACAATTATCGCTGAGACAGTAATATTCAAATGAGATTTGAAATGGAATGTGAGTAAAGGAAATGAAAGAAAATATATTATAGTTCTTTCAGGATTTAAGTTGAATTAAAAGGAAAAGGTATGCATGGCACTTATGTAGAGCAATGCTAAGAAGCAACTTATTTTCCCATTTGACTTTATTGTCAAGATCAGTTGATTTTCATTTATAGTAATTTGATGATTAGTTCAGAGAATAGACTTTTGGGACATGTTCAACTCAGAATGGATTACACAGCTGAAACAGCTGAAATTACTCCTGTGAGTGTACAAATTAAAAGTAACTGATTTGAATTATCTGAATTGTTTTTCCATATGATTATAATTGGTATTGGGGTTAAACTATAGTATCTAAAGCTTTCTTTTTGGTTGTGGAGACTACTACTTCTAAATGCAAGAATTTAGAATTCGTGAGAAACAATTTTATTTATCACTTATTTTGGTTTCCAAAACATCGATATCACTCATCTAACATGTTCTTCCCTTTCTCCCAGTTGCCAAGCTAACCACACTCAAATCTTCTGTGCTCAGGCCATGCACCAGCTGCAAATGTCAACAAATACAAATTGAGCAAGAGCAATCTATTTGAGTATATATTTTAAGTTTCATTGATATGATTTTTTATGTGCATATGATAAATTCAAATATTAACTCAAATAAAATTTTAACTGTATATTTGAAAAGAAAAAGATCATAAAATGATTGTTAAGTGACTTGTTTTTTAAAATATATTGGATATTTTATTTATAGAATTTTAATCACTCATAATGGCTGGAGCTGCTGGTCGAAGAAATATCCTGCGAGAAATAATAGCACTTGGAGATCACAGTATGTATTTAAATTTCTTATAAAACACACACACATCTGTTTTGTGAAATTAGTTTTTTAGTAATCCTATTTATTAGCAGATTTTCTGAAAATTTAGAAACTTTCATTTTAAATCAGGTTATGCCAATTTAAATCATGGTTTAAATCAAGTGATTTTTATTAAAAAATCATGAAAATGAAATAGCTGCACAAGATTTTATTCAAATAAGTTAAAAACTTTGCCCTCTTCCACTCAATTCACCTAAAAAATTATAATGAAAATCATCCTCCCTTTGCAGACACTAAATAAAAGTATTCGTTGATTGGGATCATAATTACCAGACAAGTATGTATTTCTCTCTGGTATTCTCAACAGGTGTGGGTTTTGATTAAATATTCCATGTGACTATAAATTACAAGGTGGCCAATTTTGAATCGTCCTTCATGTGATGGAATTCATATAAAGATTCGAAATATATTCACTCAAATTATTAAAATTGGGTAATTTGTATTCTTTTTTAAGATATTCTAGATATTTATTTAGTATTGCAATCTGGTCATAAAAAATACACTTAGTAACAATGAAAAGGTTTTCTGCAGTATCACAAAAGCATTCCAATTTTTACAATAAATTTTGTTGATTGACAATTTTAGTATTTTCATTTTGTTTTGTGTAATTGTGGGTTAATTTTTATTTAAACATTATTTGGAAATTTTATTCATTGATCTCTAGGACTCCTTTTTGCTGTTTGTATAACTATTCTGTATTTATGGGATTGAAATTTGAAATGTAAAAGTTATTCGCCTACCTGATAATTGAATGAGTTGGAGACGAAATAAATTATGGATTGAAGCAGAAAGCTATTTCAATGTTTATGATTGCAAAGTGGTGAAATTTTTACTGAAAGTTCGAAATTTAGATGTGCACCAAATTCAATAATAAAACGTTATGTAATGTATCTAGAGGAAAGCACGCGTTTCAAAACACACACTAGCTGTTATACATATAGAAATGATCTATTTCACAAATAGAATTTTGTTTTCTTAGAATTTAGGCAAAAAAAATTGTTGGAAATTGGATTGGACTGCTTGTGTTAAATCAAAATGACTCGCGTAAAAAGAGAATGAAATATTTATTTTGAATTTGTGTTAAATCAAATTCGTGTGAAAAGTTCGTGCAAAAACAGAATTAGGTGTATTTCTTAATACATTAATATTCGTATACATTAATGTTTAGCATAAATCAGAACTATCTAGAAACCACTGATTTGCATGTCTCATGTCCAACAAGTTTAACACCATACTGGGAAGGAATTAATTAAAATCATGAAAATCTGGTTTAAATAAAAAAATGGGATTTAAACTAAATCCGATTTAAATTTAAACTGATTTTTTTATTTAAAAAAATCATGAATTTTCATACCCTGTTTTAAATACTAAAAATGTTATATAAACTTGTAATACATGCCTAAGAGCAGAAATATTCGATAAATGTTTCACATATAAGCTCTGAAAGATTGTCTAGAAACACTTCATTATTCACTCTTGTGCTTTAAAATGTACATATCAGAATATTTTATTTTTATTGCTAATCTGTTAAAATCACACTTTACTCTGCACTTGTATCTTGTGCATGTTTATAAAGCATTTT
This sequence comes from Meta bourneti, assembly GCA_933210815.1. NCBI lineage: Eukaryota > Metazoa > Arthropoda > Arachnida > Araneae > Tetragnathidae > Meta > Meta bourneti. The sequence goes on along the minus strand of OW119933.1, from coordinate 23,586,470 downwards.
AGGATACTTTCTCACAGAACCATCTTTCCAAAATATTTTTTCAACTTTATATTCAAGAAAATATTAATGACTTGGCTCTGTGTTTGGAGAAAAGTTTTGGTATCATGAGAAATAATCTGAAATGTGTACTGAAAAATTTGTATGAATAAATACAAAAAAGTTTAACTTATTCCTGCTACCCTTATTGCATTGTGAAATGGTAAATTGAGATGTATATAATTCTAAAAATTCTTATAGAATCATATCATAATTTTGTTATAGTTGTCACAATGTTAGACTTAATTAAATTTCGATACCTTCAGGAAAACTTACAAGTACTCTTAGAATTTGCTTTACTAAAACATGTTAAAATTTTACCCTCTTAGCATTTATTTTTGAATTTGTCATTGAATTTTATTGAAATTATAAACAAAATTTATTTTTATTGAGTTTTGTTATTGATATTAATATGATTATTTGAATATTCTAGGTGTTATCAGTAATATACAAAGCTCTTTTGTTCCTGTAACTCCTACCTCACCCGATGAAACTGTGATACAACATCGTGGCCACAAGAAAAAATCAGCTACATATAACTATGGTATGTATTTCAGAATTTTTCTTTTGTAAGCTTCATTTTTATATCTAAACCATCAATGATTCAATATTCTTAGCAAATTATTACATGGAGAAATTTCAATGTGCAATTTTCTTTAGTGTGTTAACTAGTAACTTATTTTTTACATCCCTGCTTGTATGTGTGATTTCAACCATCATGGTCCTCTAGACTGGTAGGATTTTGCAGGTTTGTTAATAAACTTCAAAAAAATATGTAAAGCAACCAAAATCATTCAAATTCCATTATCTGTAGACAAAGCATACTAATTAAGCAGATGCATAAAAATTATGAATGAGTATTTGAACTGCTGGCAATTTTACTGGGCCTTCTGAGTGGTATGAAAACATACTAGAATCTTCACATTCGATACTAAACAAAAGTGCAGTTTCCTTAACCCTGCAATAGACACAGTATGACATTGCAGACCTATCCTCCAAATATAGCTGTATAGTATTGTCGCCTATTCAATTTTGAGATATAATTTCTAATGCGTTGAGGAATATTAATTGTAACTATCTGGAGTATAAATTGTCTTTATTTTCTTTTTTTAGATGCACCTGATCCAGTCTTTTTCAAGACGCCTACAAAATCTCCTAAGAAACTTTCACCCCTTCATAAATTTTACTCTCCCAATAAAACCCCTGTGAGATCATCCCCGAGAAAACGTCTGAATTTGACTCCAGACAAAATGAAATATAATGAAGCTGGTATTGCTGAACTGAGTTTATCATGCAAGCGTGTAAGTGATTTTCGATTTTATGCTAATTTTTGGAATTATAAAAAATGCAGTTATGAGAGTGATAAAAAAGTAAGTGGATACAAGAACCTCACAAATCGATTTTAGCGATTATCGGATTTTTTTTTATTAAATCAGAGTTGTCTTGAATAAAAGCAAAAAGTTCTGAAGTTCTTCCCAAATTAACACAGAATATTTTGTGTTCATGCTATTTTGCAAATGAAAGGATATTCAACATAGCAAGAAAAATAATGTGACTTGAAGCCAAACACATGCAATGAAATGCAAGATCTTTTAATAGGAAAAGAAAATTGAATACTATATTACTGTCCTTAAGTCCTATTATTTTATTTTTCTCTCAGCCATGGGATTGTATAAAAAATACCAAAATTTCATTTTGTACTTGGAAAGGTCCTTATGTTTTACTCAGGAATTTATTTGTTACAAAATTTGCCTACAACATTACTTTTATATTTTACTCCTATTTTCATTTTTATTTCATACTGCTAATCGATTTAAGTTTCATTTTTATGTCTAATGATCACAATTAAAATTTTTGACAGAATGCTGTGTTTCTTTTTAAAAGGTTGTGGTGCTGACATGCTCTTTTATTTTACATTCTGTTTCAAAAGCGAATTTTTGGCATTACTATTCTTCCAGAAATTTGAATTATTTATTTAGAAATATTTTTCTATTAAATTTAATATCTTAATCTTTCACAAACCATTTTATTAAATCCCCGGAAAACAAATGCTCATTGTTAATAGATTGAGGTTCTTGAGGATTGATTGGAAGTTCTTGTATTATCCTTGAAAAATACTAGAAATTTTTATGTAAGAGTGAGAGTCCTGTACCACAGAAAATTTCCTTAATGTGTTGTCGTCTCTACATACATAGGTTGCTGATTTGATAAGCCTTTGAATCCATATATAATTAATACAAAAGAACGTATCCTAAACAGTGCAAATCCTGTGAAATATTACAAGCTTTATCCATTTCCCAAATCGTGGTTTATTTTTGTATTGCAGGTATTTTAATTTATGTATGCAAGTTTTATAGGTTATCTAAAGCACTTATAATTTGTTTTCTTGTGACAAAAATAATTGTATTCCATGTTTTTATTGACTTGAAAATTCATTTTAGTCGCATGAAATATTAGCTACTTGAAATAACATTTTCATGAAATCAAATGGTGTAATTAACAGTTTAAGAAAGGCCATTTGGAGAAAGTGAAGCCTAGTGCACAGTTTGAAAAAGGATTGAAAGCTCTAAGTCATACACAATTAGTTGAACTCATTTGTGGTGCTGTGAAAGATTCTCCTCCAATTTATGAGGTAAGATTTTACTGTTCTTTTCAAGTTTTCAGAATTGTAGATATGTATTTTTAACTCAGTTGGATGAAGCTGTTATGAAATTAATATTGGAAAATAATGATAGCTACCTTGTAATGATGAAAATCTTTACAGGATTTTTCATACTATAACACAAAATTTCAGCTCCTCCAAGTAGAAAATTATTTCTTTTGCAATAGCCGAAAACAGCAAATTAATTGTAATGACAACTATTGGTAGGAAAGCAAAATTTTTTCAGTCATAAAAAGTCCTGAATTGATTAATTTTTTGAAGGCTTTAAATTTCAGAATTGCTTCAATGTTAATTTTCTTAATTTTTTTCTCATTAAGGTTGTTCACAAGTTACTTCCTGTGCCAGATCTTTCACCCATTGAAGAACGACTTCACATGTTACAGCGCAATGTGTACAAATCATTCCCTCGCAATGTTTGGGGAACACAAGATGGCTCCTTTTGCTACTTGCGGGTGAGAACCCACTTGGAAGCTTTCAAGGTTTGTTACAAGTATAAATCTATGAGCTACAATAATTCCATAGAATACAAGATTTTTATAACAAGAACTAATTTAACTGTTTTGAACTAATTTTTGGATGCTGATTTCAGATCTGACCTAAAATATGTCCATCATGTCAAGTTTCTTATTATTAGCCATTTAATATTTACTATCTAAAAATTAGCTCTTTTCGGCTTGTAAAACGACACTAAATCTTTTAATTTTATGTTTTGCACCTGACATTGTTAGGGTGGCAACCTTCTGATCAGCTGAATGATCTCATTCGATACCTACGTCTTTCCAAACAAGATTGACTTTTCGGTTCCCAACTTCAAGATTGGAAGCTTCCAGATAAGAGTACACATGTTTCTGTATTCTGAAATAGAAATTTACTCCTATCTTGTTATGAAATGCAGGCTGGTATGTCCTTTTGTTCAGATATTCCAGGACTGATGACAAATTTATCAATATCTTATGATTGTATGGAATGGCATCTAAAGACTCATCCAAGAAGTTGAAAAACTCCTTTTGTACGATGGATTGGCGCGGTGTGAAAGTTTGGAGAGTGGGGTGCCAGCTCAGGTGTTGCCTTGTCATCTGACCATGGTTCAAAATTACGTGTTCTCGATCCTTCCCTGTGGGATTGATCCCGGACCTTCACCATTGGCCCATTGTGTTGCTCCAGTGTGATGTTAATTAAAATATGTACCTACCTTTTGTACGATGGAACCCTGCAGACGCCTTCCGTTCCATGAAAACATGCTGTAGGAATGAAGACTTGTGTGAGCATGGGAAAATTTCTCACTGCAATAAAATATGACTACTCTTAAGTTGTCAAAATGTGGTGAACTGAAAGTGATATCACTCTTGGTCTTCAAAGTGGTTTCACCAAATTTTGTTGTTTCCTTTATATGGTGGGCCCTCAGGGCATATCTCCTTTAGATGTGTATGGGATTCACTCCAAGGACACTTCACACTATGGACTCAAGGTACTCTAGTGATATTTTCTTTTCCCATGGGGCTTACTGTCTTTAGAAAACATGGGTATCGTGCTCACAGGATACCCAAGTGATCTTTTTCTGCTTATTTTTTTGGCTATCTCATGCAGTAATATGTGAGTGATATTTATAATTTTTAACACCAACTTCATAGCTAACCAAAAAAATGAATGCTGTATCAAATTAGAATTTGAAACTCAGCTTTAATTTGGTATTTATTAAAAAATATGATATTTACTTTTACTACCAAGATGTTTAAATATTGCATTGTATATACATATTTTGAAATATAGCAATTGTTAATATGCAAAACACTGAAGGAGATTTTTTTAGTTGTATTTGAATTCAGCACCCTTAAATTTAAAATCTTATTTCAACCATGTTATGAAAAAAGTTTAAAATTGTGGTCCATTGTTTTAGTTATGGTGGATTGAAATAATTTTTACTTACAAGTCATTAAATATTTGTGTATTTAAAAATTTTAAAATGTATTCTGATTACGCTTTTAATTTCATCTTGACTTTGAAAAAGTTTGTATATTCCTTGAAGCAAGATTTTATGCAACTAAAACTGAAATTTGTATGTATGTTTTATACTTTTTTATTAGAGGCTGGAGTCACAAAGAAGGTATTGCATTGCTATTTTAAACAATTTTATATTGATAAAAATAATCAATTAACAATTTTTATATTGATCCATACTAAAACTTATGAGCATTATAATCATTTTTGAATATCAATGTCTAATCTGTTTCTAGACAACACTTTTATCAATGCAGAATTCATACACAAAATATTTTGAGTAATATGATTACCTTTGTGTAAACATAAACAACTTTGATCAATTAAGAATTATAAATGTGATAAACTCTTACATTTGGCATACTGTTTGCATTTTTTATGATCAAATTAAATTGAGACAAAAAATCGAATTTATTCTTATATAAGTATTGTAATGATTTAAAATCAAAATTCTAATTACCCTTATAAAATGCAATTGTTAAACAAATTTCAAAATATAATTGAACTTTACATATTTACATTTTGTAAACGTATCTTAAACATTTACTTGTAGTCTTTCAACTTAAAAGTATGAGTATTGCGTTAACACACTATTTGATTCAATTGTCCTATTGTGTTATTTATTTGTCTTATTTTATCAAATTTGTACACAAATAGAATTGTTTAAACATTTTTACTATACTTTTAGTTGCTTAATAAAATAAATTAGTTGGAGTATATATGTATTAGACTGGCCTTACAGAAGCTTGTGAAAATAATGGGATTTCATCATAACAAGTGCTTGCACATCTTATTTAATCACACATTTTAACTTACTAATTTACCCACTTTGAAATTGCTCAGGATGTACCAGGACCTACAAAATTTAAAGTATGCCTGCCATGTATTTAGTAAATAAACTGAAATTTTACTAGAACAGAGTTAGTGATCTAGTGATAACCTTTCTATTTGTTTTAAACATAAATGTGGTTAAAAAATATGCAGATCTATTATGAATAAATTTGCTTTGGTAAGCATAAATAATCACTTCTATATTTCATCATAAGGACCTGTTTTGTACATTATTCTTATTTTGAAGCAAGGGTTGAACTTGCAACAATAACTACAATACTAAACATGCATAATACAATATAAACATGCAACAATACTAAAAAAATATACTTGTTTCTCTTATTTCCATTTTCATTTGAATGTACAATACATCATTGTTTTAGTTTTGCTGCTATCTGATATGTAGTGATATTCTATGAACTTAAGAGGATTGACATTTGATGCTGTTTAGGGAATGCTCTAAGAGTTGCATCTTACATGCCTTTTTGTAATGATTCCTACCAGATTGAGTGTAGAAAATGAAGCTGACTTGTGTTACTGCCATGTAGCTTGATCTAGAAGATGTAGCAATTGTCTGACATTAGAGAGCCACATTAAGTCCATTAAGTAACAAATGACATTTTTACAAACCACTCAGGTGTCCAGCATAAGGAATATTTTTCATGAAACATTAGGGGCAGTGGTACTTGCTTGGAAAAATTATTGGGGGCTCAAGTTGAATCCTCTTATCCAGTTGTCTCTTATATTAATGAGTTTAATTGCAGAATAATTTATCATTGCTGATGTTATCTTGTAATATTTGTTCCCCTTGATTGGGCTGCTATGACTTTATACCCCTGTCTCTTGAGATAGAGACCATCTAATGAGTGCGATCAAGGAGCCCTATGTATTTCATTACCCATATTACCATACTCTTTGAAAGACGGCTCAAATCATAAAAATGTTGGGACAAGGTCCATAGTACTTGGCACCCTTGATTAGAGGCTCAGTTTGAAACTGTTTTTGACATGGGCAAAAATGCAAGTGTTTTGCAATGAAACTTGCAGACTTGCTTGAACAGAAACTTGCTTATTCAATGGGCTTGTACATACAAATGGGACTTTTATCATTCCGAGAATACTCACTTGTGCTTGCTAGAGTTAGTTAATTCAAGATTCAAACAAAATCTCCAGAGTGCGTGTCCTACAACCAAATGAAAATTTTCATTTTTACTGAATTATGTGTTAAGTCTAAATTGTTCAACAGTATGGTTGTTTTTCTTCTAAGATTTAAATTTCTTTTCCAGAAAGAATGTCTGGAAATTTGCCGCCAGTATGTAGATAGTCAACATTGGCCTACTGCATTGGAATATATTTTCATGGCATGGAAATTTACAATAGGATTGCCCGACTGGACTGATGCAGCTCATAACAAAATTAAGAATATTTGTATGAAACAACTTGCTGCCCAGTGTGTAAGTGTTTTGAAGAAGGCTAATCTTGATCATTCTGCTATATCTGAAATAATAGAAAGGTAAGTTAAACTTGACAGTAAATTAAAATTTTAGAATTAGTTGTTGATCTAAACGTATATTTTATCATGCCTTCGTATAAGCTATTTTTATTTATTACTGTGAACTAAGTTTTTGTAGTCCTTTGAAAGCAAACTCATTTAAAAAAAAATTAAAATGAATGTTAAAAATTTACCTGTGTCCAAATCCATCTTAAGGCAAGGATTAATTTTCCAGTTTTGATTTTATTTGTATACATGGGGGCCATTAAATTGTGTGCCCTTACTTAGAGGACTATTCTAATGCTTGTAATGAAGTTTAATTTGGACACCACATATACTCTCATCATAGAATGTGCTCCCCATTTATTGAGTTAGAAATTGTGAAACAAATTGAATCCATTAAAGAGTAGTGCTTTGGGACTACATTACATATACAGATGAATTTCGTTAAAGTGAACATTCATGGGATAAAACCTTCGTTCATCTTATCAGAAAATAAAAACTACTGTAGAAAAGTTTATTCAGTCACTGAAGGCATAAAAATACCAAAGTATGTACCTATTAAAATTCATATATAGTCTTTAATATATGAGAGAAACATGTACAATTTTAACTCAAACTTTTATTTTGGAAGTAAACAATTTTATTTCTTAAAATCACAATTAATTATGTTACCTAAATTCTATGGTATTCATGTCTAAACATCCTCCACTCTATTCTCTGTTTCACTGCAACATCAATCTTTAATTTGCTTTTAGTCAATGAATGTTACTTTCTAATACAAGTAGGAAAATATTGTTAAGTTACTTTTTGGCAGTGCATTTTTGTGATGTCAACAAAATTCCAGTTGCCAATCAATGTGCGTGACCATTTCCTCTTTAGAAAAGTAAAACAGGTGTGAAATATTAGTATTAATCACAGCCAAGACACCATATTCTGGATTGTTTGGTTGACGTGTTTCTTTTGTCCTGGTAGGATGAGTCATCAAGACAGGAATTAGGAAGGAGCATGAACTAAAAGCAAGTTTTTGTTAATTTCAGCAGCTTGAAAATTTTAAAGGACCATAGAATTCAAGTTCACAATTGACATTTCATTTCATATTTCATTCATGCTAAAAGTTTGAAAAACGTTAGTTTTTAATCATTTTGACAGGGAATGGAAAGAAGTTTATTTTAGAAGTAATTTGATTTAGCAAGGTTCAATTGTTGTAAATGCGTATGTGTTTCTTTTTTCAATCTGACTACATAGCACTTTACACGTGCTATTATTGCCCTCTGCTGAATGAGTTTAAAAATGGTTTTTGGATGGATTTGTAACATTCCATAGTACATGAATGTATTAAATTTGATAGTAATGATAGGTCTCAAATATATTTTATAATTATCTAATAAATCCTGTTATTTCTGTTTCCTGCTACTAGCCACTTCATTATGCTCTGAATTTGACTAAATTTTCAGCATTTATTTTAAGAGCCATTCTCATGTCACCATTTTAAAGTAATTTACTATTAATATCTTAAGCATACCTCAAGGAGTATAATAGTGAGCAATTAAACTTGTGAAACCAGTCACCAAAAATATGCAAAGTAGCATATTTCTCTTTAATGCAAACATGTAAAAAAGGATATTTTTTTTGCATAATTCAAGGTTATGTTATTCATTTCTTCAAAAAGATTGATTAATTGGTAAAAACATGTGTGATTAGAGCAAAAAATTAATGTATTTTAGTGCCAAAACATGAATAAATAGTACTGTTGAAATTGGAACGATCTTTTTTTATATTTAATTAATCTTTAAATTGATCAATCAGGGTCAATAGATACTTTTTAATAGAAAATTTATTTACTAATGTTTATCTATAGAAAGGTAATTTATATTTCTTCGACTGAAATTGATACTGCATGTTTACATTTCGATAACCTAATTTAACTGATTTAATTTAAGTTACACTAAATCTGGTTGCATTACCAGCTTTTAAACTGAAAAATTCTCTTTTTGGAATTCATATTTGCATCAACATTCGTTGTACTTCGATAATTTTGTAAGTTTTAAGTTACCTTATACTATTTAAATTTTTTGTTTAGGATGAAAGAATTCTCAGATGATCAAGCTGTCGGTCCCTGCATTAAGTTTGCTTCTGATTTAATGAAAACTGCTAGTGTAGACAACAGCATAATTTAAACGGTTTCTATGTTTGTCTTTATTATGACAACAGTTTATATGATTTTTTTACAAACTGTTATTAGTATTCTTTTTATACATACATCTTTGAGTTTGATGCATTTAAAAACTAGGTCTATGAATTATATATATTATTAGTTGACAAATTGACATTTTCCATACCTCACTAAAAGTTTAAAATTCGGTAAGATCAGATTTTATTAAAAATGTAATGTGTTATTTTTCTAACTACCAAAACTAAAAAATTAGCATGAATTTATTCAGATCTCTGTAAAATGCATTGGAAAGTCATTTATAAATTCCTCTATAACTCCTGAATTTCATAATTACGATACAATTCGTGATATACTTGTGCCAAGGCTTCCAACATTAGCTATCAACAGAAACATGGTGTAATATGTTTTATCTGGTAATGGATTTGTTGATAATTTGGATAGTATAGTCTTTATTCAACTGATTCTAATTTTTGTAAATGGAATCTTAAATAAGTATTTTAATAGATTTTCTATGAACTGACTTTTGTACTGACTTATAACCTGTTAGATGTTTTAATGCATCTATTTTACTTATTGTTTTAATATTACGAATTGTTATATTGTATCAGATGAATTAAATTTTAAAAATTTCTTTGTAGTTTAAGAATATTTTATGAAATTTATCTATATTTGTACCAATTGATCAATAAAAGTAAATTTTAAAGTTTTAACTGTTGTCATGGAAGTTTTGCTTTTACATCTAGTATCTAATACTCATCTGACTTTTCTGATCTTGTGAAACATCGAATTTGGGAACAAACGTTCAATTTTATTAAATTGAATTTAAGTTCTAAATTTTCAACTCAAATTATAAACTGATTATGATTTATCAAAGCATTGTTTTTTGACTTCTGATTATTTTTGTTATTAATTGCTATGTCAGAAATTAAATGAGTTAAATGTTTAACATTACTAGGTATTCTTATTACCTTAATCACAATTTCTCAATTTCAGCTACTTTTGTGAAATTCTGTTAGAGAATATCTCTTTAAATCAAATCTTGTCTGCAGTGAAAGATCTAAGTATGCTAGACTTTAAAATCAAGTCAATTCTTTGACTGTATCAAAGGAGTGATTGCTCAATAATTGAATATACTTTGACGTGCATTAAAAATATGACCCTTGCAAATATACTGATAACAATTTTTGTGAGCTCATCAAAACTAGGTTACTAACTAAATGAATTAGGTGCAATCTAAAATTTTGAGAAATTTTAAGAATTGTATTGAAATTCTTAAATTGAATAGTATTGAATTCTGAAATTAAGAAATTATTGAAAATTGAGCCCTTTCTGAATCTGATGAGCCAAAGTCATGTAAACACACCTGGAAACAAATAGGGTAAAAGCTTATAATTGCAGAGACGTCAACCATTATTTATTTTCCATGATTGTTATGAATTTTCACCTTTTTTTCAGTATTATACTACCGTTATATTGAAAAACCTCGGAAAGCTTAAAATTATGCACTGGCTATCCCAGAGTCACAATCTCAATCCGATATAGTATCTGGGATGAACTGGATCGGAAGTTCTGAAACCTAAGAGTCTTGAATATAAATCAGCTGTGGGAAGCTCTACTTGCAAGAGAAATACAAATCACACTGATAAATATTAAAAAATTGCTTGTTAGAATGCCTCGTGTATACAAAACTGATAAAAAAGCATGAGGTGGATATTCTGAAGAATCAGATTTAGACTTAAAATTGTTTCAAGACAAGTTTTTCCTTATATGATATGTAATTAAGTGAAATCACTTTTAATTTGAATAATTAAATTTTTTAGGTCACATTATAATCATATCTTGATATTTTATTTGTTTTAGAGCACACAAGGAGTTTCACACACAAGGAGTTTCCAAACTCATGAACAGTAGTGTATATGAGAAATAACAAAATTATGGAAAACCTCACTGGATAAAAGTTACCAAGTTGGCATCTCAATCTGAAATTTTCAATCTGTTTTATTCTCATAACACGTTCTTTTCAGCCTATAAGCATTTGACAGTGGCTTGGTAAAAAAAATTTGCACAAAAGCCACAATGTTTCATAGGATTCTCCCAAAAGGTTTTAAAAAAGGAAAAACTTGGGCAAGTGGGGATTGAGTAAAAACTAAAACTTCGGGATTAAATGGAAAGTGCATACTGAAACTGCCATAATTTCAGCATGAAAAATTTTCATTCGCAATCATTATGTATCCTTTATGCCAAATGAATATTTTTCCAGTCACTGTATTTCATTATAAGACCCAATGTACCAATAAACAGAACGTTGCCGTATTCTGAATAAAAAAAATTAGACTTCCGATTAAAATAATTTATGATTTTTAAGTAATATATATATATCCTGTTTTTCGATGACTAATTTTTTTAGCCAATTTGGGCGATTTTTCACTGTTTCTATATTGAAAATATGAGATAATTTTTCTATTTAAAAGTATATTTAAATATAAATTGTATTGGATATATGCTAATGTTTGTATTTGCTTAAGAAATGTGCCATGAAAAACCTACATTAAAGCACTTCAGAATTTCGGAAGTATATCGAAATTTTATTAAATAACAATTGATTTATTTTAGAACTCAACTGAAATCCTTTATTTTACCAAATAAAACGAGAATGAAAAGAAATTTACCAAATAAAACGAGAATGAAAAGAAATTTACTTAATTTTTTACTTTTTTTGAGCCAAACAAAAAATTTTTTTTGTCCCAAACTATATCTTATAAGATTTAAAAAGTACAATTTAAAATTTTAATTAACAAAAATAGGCCCTTAGAATATAAAAGTTCATTTCAACAACTTACATTTTCTGGTAGCCTATGTGAAATATGGTTTCACTAACAGCTTCAATTGGATATTTTTAGTTTTCCATGCAAACTGAAAGTTATTTCAACAGTCCAGCATTGCAATACAGAACTAAAACCTTGTGTAAATTTTCAAAAGAATGATTTTGCAGTCAAAACTGAAAAATCAATCGTTTTAAACTTTTGGCATCATTCTTTGGAATCAAAACCATCATCCATCTGGTATTTCCTTCCTCACAGTGCAGCATTTCTTTTTCAACAGAATTAAGCTCCCTGCCACCCAGCAAAAATTACAACCCATGATTCTCTGAAAAATTTATTTTACTGTGACTTGGCCAAGTAGAGGCTGAAACCTAAACCCAGTGGACAATGCAAGAAAAGACTTGGGCAAATAAAGCATCCATCAAGAAAGGTAATGAATTAAGGTTACAATTGCTTTCTGGCACCCGCATAACGAAGGAATCATGAGGCGTTTCTGCGACGTTATTTTTAAAAGTTCCGAAAAATGCTATAGTATATTTAGGGCAATTTCTGAGAGGTGCTAGACGTTTGCATATGTTTATCCGGGCCCCACATCCGCACACTGCGCCCCAGTATCAGGATAGAAAATGGGTTTTTATCAGGTTAGATGACGGATCCCTCATGATAAATGTCTCATCTCGTAAGCAATGTAAAGCTTTTATAATTTGGTTGGTTTTTTACCTGCACAAGGACCACAGAACTGCCAATTCCTTTTCTATTAAACATTTGTTCAGTTTATTAATATTCGCATAGAAAAGATTTAATTAATTTTAAACTTATAAAACACCAGATCCCCATTACTTTCGGGCCCCGTAGCGGTGACCCTAATTTCCTGTATGGGGGTGATTTACACGAGAAAACATTAAATTCGGCCAAATTGAAGCTCATTCAACAATAAAAAAGTCATCTCCAAGAGACGAAATCAAATCATTAAAAGTGATCAACTTTAAATAACTACATACCACAATTTAAAGCCTCTTCCCTGTTTTCTTTACTCGGTGGTGACATCTAGCGGGCTATACTCAAATGTGATGCCGACTTAGGAAATGAATTTTCCCAAGGTATGAAGAGATTGTAAAATTGTTTAAAAGATTATTTTGTTTGCATATGTTAGGGGATGGCCGACCGTATGCGATTCGGCACGTTATTTTTTGCTGCCCGCCAAGTAGTCACGATAAATAAAGTAAACATAAAATACATAGAAATGTGATAAAACCCTCTACCAAATCATCTACCGCGACAGAAGCACGAAAGGAAGAATAAGTTAGGATCAGTTTTATCAGCAATTAAATTTATAGTTGGAAGAGGCGTTTATTTCATAACAGCGATGTGTTCCAAGTTACTATAAAAACTCGGAAACGAAACAAGAAATTCAGTGGTTGGAAGGTAACTTTATCTGCTTTAAAGTTTCGCTCTATTGATGTAAGTCAGAATTTTGAGCTTTGTTTTCTTTATTTTTGAAGTGAATTAAAAAGAAAGATTCGTTAAAACAGACGATTCAGCAATCATTGAAGTAGACGAAAGGTTATTGCGAAGAAAAACGAACATTTCAGTAATTTTTTTTGAAGTGTAAACGAAAAGATATATGGAGATATTTCTTTTGTCTCTTTTCACAGCAAAATCGATATCACTCGGAATACATGAATTGGGAGCGTTACTTTAAAGATGCAATTAAACACATCTTTAATTGGGTTAGATGGATGGATGTCTGTCTTATCTCAGTTCTTTCCAGAGGCTTCAAATACTTTTGGCTACAGGAGGCAATGGCTGATCAAGTGGTTTTGAGGTTCTAGACGCAAATAACTTTAAGGTCCCTTATCCGTAATTTTTTTGGATTCTCTGACCCAAATACATTTCGATATTTTTATTACTAAAATGTAAATTCAATTGTTAGGACTAAACAATAAATTCTATTTATTACTATAAAATGTACAAGAAAAGATTTCATAGAAATCTGTTAAGTAGAAAGCACAATGCATTCCAATAAGTCTTGTGTTTTGATACATTGTTCTAGTTAAAAATATTTGTAAATTGATATTGCGATTAGTACTAGTGTTAAAATTCCACTCGTAAAATAAGCTGATTTAAATTCTTTCACTATGAAATTAATGTTACGAAATTTTAATATCGATTGTTCGAAAATTATAAATTTTCGACTTAGTAAGCGAATTCTCATCCTATTATAGAAAAAATGATAATTAAATTACTATTTAGATTGAATATCACGTATTTTGATAACGCTAAATCTGAGAAAATTCAGCTTAAGGATCTCGTGAATTCTTACGTAATTGTGATTCTCCTATAAAAATTACACATGTACACGCCTAGTGGATGGGGAGTTTTATAAATAAGAGGAGCTACCTATTTATTTGAAGTTAAGTGTTCACTCAAGAATCTATCCCAGTCCTCTTCGACTTCCCGTTCTTCTTAACGCTTAATTTATACAAATAGCGATTTTAAGTAATTTGTATGAGGTAGAATTAAAAAGTACATAGCTCCCAAAGAGAGAATAAAAGGTGATAGCGAAAGAGAATAATATTTATATATTTCAAAAAATGAAGCGGTGTTGATGGATCAGGGCGTCATCACGGAGGAGTCTACCCAGACAACACAGGATGGTGTTTTCTGCGTGTGGGCAGCAGTTTGCCAAAAGTATATATGTATAATAAAAGAAGGGAACATAATAAAGGTGGGAAGGAGAGAGATATAGAACGAAAGGAGAAATAGAGATAGAATAAAGGTGAGGGAGCGAACGAAATGAAGAGAGGGATTGATAGATAGTGAATAAAAGTGAAGGAGGGAGAACGAAAGGAGAGAGAGGAAGAAAAGTGAGGAGAGATGATTATAACGAGGGGTAATTTATAACGTATGGTAAACGTGTACTAAACATGAACTCTATTTTATCCGATTGTGAAACTAAGATGGTAGTGACATCTATCGATGGATTTGGGCATGATGAAACAACGTATAAGCTCTTTTCGAACAATTTACAATTTGATTAATTATAATTTTATTTTTTAACAAACTATACAAAAATATAGTATATTGATTGAAAACAATTTCATGCAGTAGAATTGCAGACCATCATGTCTATTGGGAGAAATATTTTTTTACCCAAATTTCGTGTATATTCATAATTTTTCATATGCATTCATATACTTTTTGTACTTCATTTTATTTAGTTAAATTTCAGGTATTTATCTTTGAAAAGTAACGGAACAAAATTTGACTGGTACATAAAATAGCTTTGATCATCGTTTAACTTTTTACATTCTAACATTGCTGTTCATTTACATTGTAAGAATGCTATTTGTGTTAGTGAATTTTATCGTATAAAAATTGGAAGTTTAAAGTAACCTTTCTTTCCAGAATAGTTTACTTTAAAAGAACAAGGGAAATTGAAAGTTTGAAAGTACGGTTTTTAAGAATTGAGCGTATTGAGCTAAGAGAAGAAATTTTACCATCTTTCAATTATTTTATTTTGATGGAAATCTAAAAATGGTAAATCCGATCCTTTTTCAGATGCATAGCTAGACTTTTTTGAGACCGGGGCGAAGGATGCCGATGGCACCCTTCGTCCAAAACAAAATTTATGTATTAAAAACTTAAAAAGTAATCTATTAAACAGACTACCTATTGAAAACTACTATTACAGATAAATTATCCTAATAAGACGATGTTAATTTTCATTAACTGATCTGTTTCGCGTTACTAGTAGTTATCGATTACAATTGATTGGACTTTATTGCTGAAAAGAATTTGCTTTAGCATGACTAAAATAACTGGGCATTAAGCAATTTTCTCTAGTGTGTTAAAAATTTCCCCTCTATTTTAAATTCAAATCAGGGAGTAGTAAGTATTTGACTTGCAATAGGCAGATCTGATTTATTCTGTTGAAGGCTCGTTTACACATGAAGCTTATTTCTTAATCAAAATATTAAAACGAATTTGGCAATATCATAATTACTTGATAATTTCGATATTACCAATGAGGAAACTAGTTTTACGCTCTCAGTTTTTATTAAAAACTCACAATTTACGATACATATACGATACATATATAAAAAGACTATAAAAATTATACAGAATTTATTGAGTTCTGCGACGAATTTGCTAGCAAATCGATTGTTGTACTCGGTTAGTCATTTTTTTAACGATTTAATACAAAGCATATGTAAAAAACTTGTGAAATTAAAGGAATATTTCTTATGCCAAAACATTTGATTTTTGTAGTTCCTATTCTTAATAAGGTCTTGTTCAATTATTTAGTTAGAGCATTAATGCGATGGCAAATTTACCTGCTGTTCAAGCATGAAACACATTACTAACAAAAGAGTGAAATATATAAACGTTACCAATTACTGCGATAATTTAATTACTTATTTTGACACCGTTGATTTCATTTATGCAAACAAAAGATATATGGCTTTTCTCTCAGTACCTCAAAAATTCGGACGATAAAACACTTCTTTTAGTAGAATGCCGTTTTGGGAAGAAACACATATAACTACAATAACGATAAATACCAGCAATACTAATTATAGATACTACAAATGAAACCACATACCAAGAACAGAATACAAAAGGTTAAAAATTTCCAAATTGGAGAAACTTGTTCATGTTATACATAATTACGTTAAAAGTATCATTTCTACATTTAAAAGTACGCGATAAAAATCTATACAAAGTGTCTTTCTGTAACTCAATAGAATGTTTCGCATAGTATAATTCTAATTTTATGATGGAATGTCTTTGTGAGAAAACTTGTGTACAAATAATAATATACAATATATATATATATATATATATATATATTGTATATTATTGTATATATATGTATATATATATGTATATATATATATAATATGTATATATATTGTACTATGGAAGAATTCGGATAATCTACAGGATAATGCTCCCTTTTTGTGTGAACCTTTGAGATTCCTAATGTGTTTTTCTGTGTTTTCTGAACACAATTGCTTGATCAACTTTAATAACTTAAATCATTACAATGGTTTAGATTTAGTTTTAAATATAGTAATCATTACTATGCCATTCGGATCTAATTCTCCTTTACAAGCATTTTTTACTAATGAGTACCATTACACGTATGGGTTTAAATTACTGAGGCTATTAACAACAGTAGGAATTTGAAATGATTTGATAAACACTGACCATATCTCCCCATCTCTGAATTAAGATCTTCCTGTACTAGAACGTCTGTTCTTATTGGATATTGTACTAGTCCTGAAAAGAAAAGCCTCTGACAGGTTAGAAAAACGAAATGCAATGTGCAATGCAGGATTGTCATTGTGGACATTTCCCATTGCAAATCATCTTTCTCTATTCGAGCTCTTATCTAAATAGACTTGATACTCCTTGAATCCATAATGAAAATGGATACAATACTATATAAACTTACAACTATAATGAAAACGGCCTAATAACCTCGACATACGTAACTAACACTTATAAAACTGCTCTGAAGTCAGAAGAGAAGATAAAATGCTTTTACAAGAAAAATAAGACTAGTATTTCTGAAATGCCGACAGGGGCCGCTGCCCCACAGTTACGCCACTGCCCTAATTTGTAATGAAACATTTAATTTTATTAATCGGTTCAGATGCTTTAAGAACTGCGGTGTTTAATCTAGGTTTTCGAAAGCAAAGAATCGAAGTAATTCTATTTAAAACATTTTATTATCCGTTGTCTCAATCAGTGAGCATAAATCCATGGCGACATTTTTGAAATTAATCGATAGTTTTATACGTGAAAAGTTGCTATTGTCTGTAGCTTACATCCAGAACGTAGATTTAAAGCATAAAAATATTTTGACTATATACTTATACTAGTCAAATTCTTTAACCCCCCTTTTTAAGCTTATAACAACAATATTTAAACTAATCAAACACCATGGAACACTTTCGAAGACTTTTCGGCATGCATTTGTCTAATATTAGAAATTAAAACCTTAACAATTCTAAAAAGATTTTCTCAGAGCTTTAGAATTCTAAAATAGTTTAGCCTTTCAGAAAAAATAAAATTCGAAAGAAAGCAATCAAAGTTGAATAACTTATAAACATTTATAGAAGTTTTAGCAGGATCGGGAACAAAATAAATTTTAAAATATTCCTAGAGTATTTACATAAACACTTAAAGAGGTAGGTATTTTAATTATCGTCAACTGGAGCAACAAAACGGGCTATTGGTGACGGTCCGGGATCAATCCCAAAGGGAAAGGTCCGAGGATAGCACCACGTAATTTTGAACCGCGGTCAGATGACGAGGCAACACCTGAGCTGGCACTCATTCTCTCCAAACTTCCACACCACGCCTACGTGAGAACATTTGAGACCACGACGGATTTAACGTGCTTTAGCCCCTTTGTATACGACGGTCTTCGGTTGGATTCGAACTCGCAACCCTCCGGTTGCTAATCCGTTACTCTTCCAACCGGGCCACCGCGGCCCTGGTTCGTATGAGGAATATACAAACATTGACTAAATTTAATTTAACTGATTAAACGGGATTGCAGTTAAATAGGTCGATTGATTCAATTTGTGAGGTCATTGCTTTTAAGAATATTGAATACAACTTCGCGTTAATAAATATGAATTACCTTCGAGTTAAATACCTATAAGTTTATCAGAAAGGCAAGAATTCCTAAAACTGTTTAAAACGATTAATAATTTCTTTAGGATGTGACTTCAAATAGAGAATAATTCTTTTACTCTTAAATAGTATTTTCGTGACATTTCTTCATTGTAGCATAATTTATTTTTCTATAATTTACATTATTTTTTAGGAACTAAGCGCGTTTAAATTATACCAAGTGACTAAAATATAAGGCTCTTTTAGAGTGCATCTTTTCTTTCTTTCATTTCTAATGAGTTCGCGATTTGAAATTGTTTCCTTTAAAAACATAAAAATCTCATAATTTCCGTTGCTTTTATGGCTGCTATTTATAAAAGATAAATAACAAGAAATGGGCATTTAAAATTTATAGTTTCTATGGTGAAGTACTATCTCGATATATCTATATAATTTCCTGATTGTATTTATAGTTAATAATAATGTAGCTGCTACATCAAAAGTAAAAATTTAGGACCTGTAGAAACGAACATTTTATTATGTATGTGTATTTGTTCCCGAGAACTCGTTTCGCAAGAGTCGAAGGAGCGTAACCATAGATACGCTGTGCATAACATGTGAAGCATTTGAAAAGGAAATGGTGCATAAGTTTCTCTTAGATGCGTTTCGGTTTTCAGGTACTTTAAATAGCTAGGAAACACGTATTTCTGTGATATATGATATCGCCACCTGAATGCAAGAATTTGGTAAAAAAAATGGATATTTTGAGTTATATAATACGTAACCCTTCTGGTAGTTGTCTCGAGGTAATTCGTACTTTTTAAAAGTGACCGGATCTTGATGGACGAGATATCTCGTCATTAGAAGAAAAATGACTAGATCTTAATCTCGTCATCATAAAAAAATCGACAATATCTTGCTGACAAAATATATCGCTATTAGCAAAATTGGTTAGATCATGATGGACGAGATATCTCGTCGAAACCACTTGGAGGGTTAGTATTTTGAGTTATAGTTAAGTAAGCTGGAGAGTCACACGGAATTTAATGCAAGAGCTAGTTAACTTTTTTGACCATTTAAGGCTTCATCTACCGGCTAATGAAAATTGAAGGTATATATGAAACCTGTATCGGTGTGGAAACTAATTTTCTCTTTATCTCAAAACCAAAATATTGAGTTATTTAGTTCTTGTCATTCCAGGTGACTATATATGATCTCAATCGCTCGTCAGAAAATATTTTATTACCACAGTAAGTGAATTCAAGCAGCAAAATAAGTTTATAATGGATTTGAACTAAATATCTGGAGGCTTGAAATCTTGTCTAGTCTCGATATCATCATATCCCAATTTATGTATTTTTTCAACTTTATATTCAGCGTTCCAGATGCTGAAGCTATTTTCAATCTACCCGATTCCATGAAAGACCACATCAGTGTAGTTAAATTCCGAATGCGTTTCACGCCTTGGAGGCGGTAAAACCTCAGATGATACCGTGAGAGTGTATAATATTCCTTTGCTGTAAGTTGCGCTGATTATTTTCGGAAATGCATGCCTAAAGGCTCGTACCTCACTACTGCGGAAAAAGTCCCTGTGATTCAGATTGAAAAGCCTCACCTCTGCAAACTGTTGTATGGTGAACTTTTCCTCACCGAGAAAGAAAAGTCCTTTTTATCTGCCGCTGCGAGTCATTTAGTGGAAAGAAGAAAGAAAATGCGTGTCCACACACACACACTTGCAGGAAATGGGACGGAACAGGACCTTAGAAGAAAGGAAATAGAGAGAGAAGCAAAAAGGACGCCTCTGCTGTACGTGCTAAAAGGGGATATGTTTTTAGGATCTTAGCAACTTACTGTCAAGTAAGGGTATCGGCATTAGACACTCCGAAGAGTTTGCCATTACAACATAAAAACCGCATTAACACAGCGTACATCTCCGGTAAATAAGGTATTAGTGTAGATGTAAACTTAATGGGGAGTTATAAGTATTCTTTTTGAGCTGTTGAGCAACTTTCCCGATAAATTAAACCTTTCTAATGAAGTAGTCGTTTAGTTTTGCGCGAAATCTCTCCACAATAATATTTTATCATGAAAGTTTCGACATCTAATCTGTTCTAATGTCGATAAAAGAAAGGTACTCCTGCAAAAAAATCTTTATAGAGTTCAATAGAGTTCTTATGGAGGAACGAAATTACTGTTTTATAGAGAAAATTCTATAGAATTTTTGTAGAGATGTCCTATACAAGAGTAAAGTTGTGATTGTATAGAAATGAACTTTTATAGAATTCTATTGAGATGTCCCATAGAATAGTGAAGTTGCGATTCTGTAGAAATGAACTTCTATACAATTCTATAGAGATGTCCTAAAGAAAAGTAAAATCATGATTCGATCGAAAATGACTTTTATAGAAAAATGAAGTCGTGAATCTATAGAAATAAACTTCTATAGAATTCTATAGAGATGTCCCTCAGAAAAATAAAGTTGTGATCCTATAGAAGTGAACTTCTATAGAATTAATTCTATAGAGATGTTCTATAGAAATATAAAGTCGTGATTCTATAGAAAAGGACTTTTATAGAAAATGTAGTCGAGATTCTATAGAAATGAATTTGTATAGAATTCAGTTGAAATTCATTCATTAAATTTCTATAGAATATATCTATTTTTATAGAATTCTAGAGATGTTTTATAGAAAAATGAAGTCGTGATTCTATATAAATGAACTTCTATAGTACTCTATAGAGGTATCCTATAGAAAAATATCGGATCTTTCCCTCTGGGATTGATCCCGGACCGTCACCAATAGCCCATTGTATTGCTCCAGTGCGACGTTAATTGAAAATACCAATACCAATACCTATAGAAAAATAAAGTCATGATTCTACAGAAAATGACTTTTATAGAACCATGAAGTAGATTCTATAGAAAAGAACTTCTCCAGAATTCTACAAACATCTTACTAAGAAAATCAACTTTCCATTCAAAAGAAATGAAATTCTGAAGATTTCTATAGCTAAGTTAAGATTTCCAGACATGAAAAAATGTAATTACTCACTTATATAACAATTTAAACATTCGTTATTCGGAAGTACTTAAATTTAGTATTTTACAAAATGTAAAAAACTACAAAGAAATTCACACATTTTCAAAAAGTCAAAAAAATTCAGTTGATAAAACAAATTAACAAATAATTGTCGAAGAAAACTTGTAATTGATAGATACATGTTTGAAATTGGTTGAGTTCCCTTTTCAACCAATATTTATGTGTTTTTGATCGGATACAATTTTATTTCTTTCATGAAAAAAAGGTACAGGACACAACTGAATGCTTTAGTTTGATCTGTTCCACAATGATAGATATTAAAAAGAACTTAAAAAATTATACTAAGCAAATATTTAAAAAACTGAAAGCCTTTCGCATCGTTAAATATTCGAATAAGCTATAGACAAGATGAAAATAATAGTAATGCATTCATAATTATCAATTTGCATGAGATCACAAGTCTACAATCTACGTATATAAGCTCAAGCCTAACAATAACAAGGCTGTAAATTGTATGAAGAAAGTATAAACAATTTCATTGATGGAAACAATGATTAGAGTATACGTAAAAAGTATCCTTTTCTGAAAACGCACGAAAGCGGATGCAAGTTTTGTTATCTAAACGTTGAATTCCATACGAAAGTCAATTTTCGCCGAATTCAGGGAATCTTCGATCTGCGAAATATATGAAAATTACATTAAATGTCAAAAGAGTACAGAACGTATTGTATTGAAATAACATTAATCTGCAAAATGGATTATTTTATAATTAATAAATTAATGATTATGAAAATTGATTATTTTCATGAATAAAGAAACTTATACCTCACTTATATACACTTTCAACTAATGCGAACACATTATGCTTTCCTTTTTAAAGCGTATTTATACTTTGGTTCTGTCATATTAGCACTGTTTTGCAACTTTCATGAAACACGTAACCTTTTCCTAGTCCAGTTACAAGGTAGGATCCCTAAATTGAGCATAATTTCTGAGAGAAACGATGCAGACCCACTGGATATACTGCACATTTCGTATAATATCGAATAATACACTTGCATGTAGCAACGTATACACATGACAGTGTTGCCAACTCCAAATCATCTGCATAATATGCTTCGTATAATGACTAATAACTCAGATCCATTCCTACATACATACTGGCTCTCGTATCTCAACTTAACGACCGCAAACATTGCATCACGTTTGTGGGATAGTTGCAAACCTGCATCAGTACCCGATTATTGAAAAAAAGCAAAACCGTTAATATAAAACACATAAATAACTTATACGAGTCACCATTATGCTTTGTATTAAACTTACAAGTATGAATGGATAATATAGATTATGATTAACCGGTAGCGTATAGATAATGAAAATGATTAAGTTCCAACGGATGAATACCTTTTACTTTTTAAAAACTGTAAAAATATATTAATTTCTAGCAGTATATTAGCGTTCGGAAGTGTATGGGTGCATAATATCTAAAGCTCACGAATTTAAGGATATATAGGATAATATAATAAATTAACCCTCCTGGTGGTTGTCTCGACGAGGTATATCGTCATTATCAAAACTGGCCACATCTTCATGGACGAGATATCTCGTCATTAAAAAAACTGACCTGATCTTGATCTCGTCTTCATAAAAAACGGCAATATATTCATGATTCAGAGTTCAATCGACATTATTAATGACGAGATATCTCGTCATTAACAAAATTTGTCAGATCTTGATGGACGAGATATATCGTCAAACCACTTGGAGGGTTAAAAGAAGTTCTAACAATGTATTAGAATGCGTCTCTGAGAGATAGACGCAACTCAGTGTTTGTAACTGGTTATTAACAGGTCACAAATTTTGATGGAAACTTCTTTTTCTTAGCATTTCGTAGATAATTCCCGTACACATAGAAATTCCGGCAGGACAGTGCTCCTATACGTGATGCTAACTTTACTTGATGTGGTTTTCAGTTTATGGAGTTCCTATGTCGGAGTCCTGATGTAAATACATTGAGAAATATTCAAAGATTAAGAGTCTGATCAGTTTAAAAAGGCAGTCGCTAATATAAAAACACAGTTGTGCTTAAACAAGCCGTTGTTAGTTCATGAGGAAAATCTTTATAGGACAGTATAAAAAACTTGTAACTCTAAGTTAACACGAGTGTTTAAAGTTATCAATAAGCGGTATAACTTTATTGGACACTGAAATACTTATATGTTTAACATTTTTAGTAACCAAAGATGGATCTATCATTTTGGAACAGTCCAGAAAATGTCCAGATTTAAGTCCAAAAATTATGGAAATGTTATTTTTCATATAAAAAGAAACTTTTAATTTTATACTTTTTGTTAAAAAATTAAAGTAGTTATAAATAACAACTATAAATTTTTCCTCCGGAATTTTGACCTGACTCTTTCGCTACAAAAAACAATCAATCAACCTTTGGAATGTTCTACCTATGGTATTTTTCCAATTTCATTTGTGCTCTATCATTTTAAACACAACTTATGTGTGTTTTTGCAATTTTTATTTACGTAAAGTGTGGGAGTGGGGTAGTTGAATTAGCATCGCACTGGAGCAACACAAAGGGCTATTGGCGATCAATCCCGAAGGGAAAGATTCCAGGACAACTCTCGTCATTATGAACCACGGTCAGATGATGAGGTCAGCACCTGAGCTGGCACCCTATCCTCTAAACTTTCACTCCACGCCAACGTGAGGGCATTTGATGACACGACAGATTTGAAGTGCACCGGCCTCCACGTCCACGAAGGTCTTTGGTTGGATCGAGTTTCGAACTTGCAACCCCCGGTTGCTAATCCACTACTCTACCAATCGGGTTACCGCTGCCTTATATATAGTATGTGTTAAAATATGAAAACATATTTTATTTAGACATTTTGCCTGCAATAGAAAATATTTTGCTAATCGAAAGTACATCAGCTAATTTTTTAGGTTATATTTATACATTTATTAGGTCTCCAAATGCGGGCAATGGCTTGTAATATACTGGATAATATGCAACTATCTTCTTTTCTTGTAGAGGGAGAACGGAAAAATGATGCGTTTTTAAACTTAAAATCTCATAAATACCCATAGAGACATTGGTATTACAGCAGAGATAGTCGGAGAAAAATTATTTTCCATAACTAATTTCTTTTCGACACTTAACGTAAAGAGAACTGTCAGTAAACGCTCCGTATACATTGCAATAGAATAATGGTAGCATCTCAAATGTGTATGTACCTCATTTATCTGCTTGCCTACAGCCAGAAATGTGATATGGATGAAACTTGCATGACGTTAAAGAGATGAATCAAGGATTCAGTGTCATATTCAGCCTCCCGCTAAGCATGCATTGGGTTGTAAACAAGAGCGCTCATTCTATTGTACATGACCGATATGAATTTTGATGATACTGTAGCGAGCACGGAATTTCGATCGAGGTCTACAACAAATCACCTACGAACATTTAGTCTTGTAAAGATTTTAAATGAGCTGTAGAAATGTATTTATAGATTGGATGGAAATAGGTCGATGTATTATGTCGTATTAATATCAATGGATTCCCCTTCTATTGATACCCTTTGTACATTCCATTCAGTTATCACTAAACGCAGTATGCGCATTCCGCAATTTATAACAATAGTGATTTACCCAGTGAATGTGTTTATAATATTCTATATAATTCACTATTTTGCAATATAAATTTAATTTTAATCAGTTTTAGGGCATTAATTAATTGAGACTTCAACTAAAATATACTTTATCTGGATTTCTTCAGACTTAACCCTCCGAGGGGTTCACACGCATCTATCCGATCTGAAGTCTGCAGTTTTCTCTGCATGACTTCTAATCAGTCTTGACCAATAGAATCTTTCCTAGGATTCTTTCAACCAATAGATGTGGTTATTTAGTCATTATGTGTGTTGTGGGTGAAGAGCAATACTAAACTACTTAGAAATCTCGTGACCGTTCAGAGGGCTAAATTAAATATTTTCCTTCACGAAAAGATTCACATTAAACTTATGACACGCAATTTATTTTATTTCAAGCAAATCTTAGAAGTTCTCCAGCTAACAGATTGAGAAATTAGAAAGATATAGCAGTTATGTATGACCTGAAGTTTTCGTATATACACTATATGGACAAAAGTATTTGGACACTGCATGTTTTTCAGAAAAAGTGCTTTATTATTCTATTTAGTAACGGGTAGGCCCTCGTTTTGCTTGTATTACAGCTGCAACACGTCGAGGCATACTTTCCACAAGTTCTCTATAAGTCTGGGCAGGAATAGCTCGCCATGCCTCTTGCAAGGCTGTGAGAAGAGATTGTTGTGAAGATGGGCGTGCGGGGCGGTGTCGTACCCGTCGCTCAAGTTCGTCCCACAAGTGCTCGATCGGATCGAGATCGGGGCTCTGAGCAGGCCAGTCAAGCAAATTCACCTCATTTTCAGGAAACCAGTCCAGCACACGTTTTGCAATATGACATGGAGCTCGATCCTGTTGGAAGAAACAACCATCATCGCCGTAGTATTGCCATAGTGTAGGCAAGGCCGAATTATCCAGAACGTCGAGGTACACGTCAGCGTTCATGGTACCAGGTATATAAAGCAATGGGCCGAGTCCTAACCAGGAAAAAAACCTGATTTTCTGCAATGTCCAAATACTTTTGTCCATACAGTGTATATAGTAGACTATTCTCATAATATGCAATACTTAACCCCCAAGTGGTTTTGATGAGATATCTCGTTCATCAAGATCTGACCAATTTTGTTAATGACGAGATATCCCGCCATCAAGATATTGCCGATACTTTGATGATAGCGAGATCCAGGTCTGGTCAGTTTTCTTCTTATGACGAGATGCCTCGTCGAGACGACCACCAGGAGGTTAAACACATTTTCTTCATTTAATATTGGGCACCAAGAAGTTGTGATTACCAAATGTTACTTTGGGTGACATTTTCCTACTTCTAGGCCGGTAAAGAAGATTCCTTGCTTTTATTTCATTCCTAACGACTACTAAGATTCCTGAAAGCAGTCCACAATCGGTAATAGATATATTTAGGCAATCAAATAATTACAAAACTATTTAAAGCGTAAATTTATTTGTCTTTGCTTTTAGTCTTTTCAAAATCTCATAGCATAATATATACACAGTTACATATAACGTTACTATTAGAATAACTTTTTACGACCTTTTCAGATATTAACGATTCAGATACAACACTAACATTCTTTCCATTTCAATCGTTCCTGGTTAGTAGCACACGTGCAATAGAGTTGTAGATTGTTTCATAAAGTACGTTATTCCATTGTAAATGTTATTTTATGGATATTTCGAATTTTCTGATTAGAATTTATTATTCATATTAAAACGTTTCACTGAAAATATTTAAGGGGACAGAAGACTTTTAAAATCGATCGAAAAATCAATTTTTCATTTTTAGCGTTAAAAACTAAATTAAATCAAATTCTGTGGGTAACTAAAGTAACTTCAGTTTCGATCATTTTTGAAGGAGTTGCATATACAACACCAAAGATATAATCGATAAGTATAGTAAGTCTACTTCAAAAACGCGTTTTTCTCCGATCGGGATTTTTTGACATTCTTCTGATTTCAAAATGTTCCTGCGCATCAGGTTTTAATTGATTTACTTGAAATTTTTTTGAATTATTCTTACAATCTGCTTTATGTATCTAAGTACAAATACGAAATATATCATGCTTCCAAATTTTAACATTTGGTTTAAAATGTTGCTTAACTTAAAATTCAACATAAAACACCTAATTGTTTTTACAAAATTTTAGGTGTTTTAGAACAGAAACCTTTTTTGCTTTACAAGTGAGCGATACGCTTACTAAGTGGAGTTAATTTGATTTATATGTATGCAAACTATCATGTAAATTAAAATTTTGATAATGTATGGAAAATTAGTGCGCATAGGACCTATCACTTTTTGCTAAATTATCAAAAATTTCACCATGTTTTATGTAATAACTTCCACACAACTTAGTATTTTTGGACTAAACTCTATATTTAAGCTTCTTAATAGAAAACAGTCTGTTCAAATTTCTTAATAATAGGGTTATAACGGCAAAAGTTTGTTTTAAAAGTCCACTGTTCCCTTAAAACCCCTTAAGAACTTTTCACAGGACTTTATATTGCTTAAACTTTCAGCGAAAAACGGATAAAAGTTTCAAAGTTATGTAAAAAACTTATTTTTCGATGGATTCTTTTCAAATTTATATAGATAAATGTTATATTTTAAAATGGAATTACTTCAACGTTTCTGTCATTTAAATTTTTATGTTTATAAACAAAAGTAAGAACAAATTTTGCCAAAATACTATTCTTATAGGTTTAGGTAAAACTAATTGCTTTACAAGAATGTATACTTCTAGAACACATTACCTATAAAATGACCTATAATCAGAATGATCGTTCATTATTATTTGAGTTATGAATTTAAACACATTAAAATATTACATTGTAGTATATATCCTGTAAATAGCAAAAATATAGATAATTAAAAATTTACTTTGAAAATAGTTCATTCCATAACAAAAAAATTATATATATATAAAATACAATTAAGAATTAATCCAATGGATTAATGCTTAATTTTACTTTAATTAAATTATTAGATGCATAATAATTTGAGTTATCTGCGGATCATACAAAATTTTAAAATTGCACCTTCGTTCATAAACAAAACATTTAAATGATCGAAATAATGAAAGTTAATTTCAGTTTTAAATGTAACATTCATAAGAAAGTCCTAAATTTGAAAAACATACCCCTGAAATGTAAATTTTTTACAAACTTTAAAAATTCTGCATGTTTTCACTAAAATAGAACATTTAAAATTCTTGTCCCCCTAATATTGCCAATCACTTTTTCTACCCATGTTTTCCAGAGTTTACAATGTTTTGGCAAATGAGTTTAAGTTATAAATGTAAAATGTCTAATCTTCCACAATCTCAAATTGGTTTCTTGCCAAATGCAGAACTATATCGTCGCGTGAAAAGAATATAAAATCACATTTTCCCCTAACAACTTTTTTATCAGCAGCGTTCAACACCTGTTTCCTTCTAAAAAGTGTCTACTTGTTGAAAACCAAAGCCGCCATGTGTTAACAGCGTGTTTCACCCTCAGTAAGGAGCCTTTCCCCGCTACAAGATAAGTGGTATTTGGTACAGAGCAGCTCGACAATTACGACGACTCGAAATCTATTGGCTAGCTCTTGCTATTATTATAACTTGACTGTGGCGCCATCATTAGTCATAATATTAGTCTAGGAAATAATGTAAATATCCCGAGAATGCAGACAGGCATTTCTGGGCTCCTATTTCTCTTCTATAGCACCAACTAGTTACCGCATAGGAGTGAGTGTGATATCAAGAAGTAATCGATATTGTGCAAAGGAAGAGGGTGGATGATTCGCGGTGGACAAAGGCGAAATGAAACAATGAATAAGAAATGCGGAATTTGAAGAGAAAGCAATTAAATTTTGTTACCTTTCAAAGTCAGTTTAATTTAAAACAAAAGAATATTCTCCGTCTTCCAGTATTATTTTCCGAGCAGGGGAAATGTCTAACGAAATTTGCAACGACAGTTTCCTCGACTTATTTATTTTCCTCCCTTCTATGAGATTTAGCGTATACCTTAATGCGTTTATTACAACTCTGAAGGAAATTAATTCAATATGCAATCCTAAATTTTCGAGTTTTGTTTCGTACGTGTTTGTTTAGATTTGTTACGAAATTTACTGAAGGAAGTTAAAACAGGAAAATGGTGCGTTGTGTTTTTATTCCTTTAAAGGAAATAAGTTTTAAAGACGCTGAATAAAAAATTGTGTGTTGAAAGTCGTGCGAAAGCTGGAGTTCGATGTAATGAGTCTTTAATGGCTGAGTATGGTTTATAACGAATTTGAAGGAAATCAACCAACATTCATTCCTAAAATTTCGAGTTTTGTGTTGTTTTACATGACATTAGTTATGAAAAATTTCTGAAGTAAGTTAAAACAGGAAAATTGTGCGTTTTTTATTCCTTTAAAGAAAATTAGTTTTAGACGCTGAATAAAAACATGTTTGTGTTTTGAAAATCGTGCGAAAGCTGAAATTCGATTGGATGATTCTTTTACAAATAAAAAAGTATCATTTATAGCTCGTTCTGTGAATTTTCAACCTTAACAAAGAAGGGATTTAACTTAAAATAAAGCTTCACGGGGATTATTTCATTACAGATTAGAAAATTAATGAAGTCGCTGGAATGATCAAATACTGAAAATCAGTACTTGTACAAGTATTTTTTGGGAATGTTTTAATTCAGGTAAAAAATAATTTGTCGACTACTTGCTAATGAGGAACAAACATATTTCTAAAGACTTTTCTTTTAAAAACAGAAATATATAGTTAATTATTTTTTTAACACATATTTAAAGTTGGTAATAGCCTAAGACCTAATCGATTTTGTAAGTAATTGATGAAATAATCAAATATACTTTTTTGTAGCTGAATAAAGAAAAAGGATTTAATTTTAGATTAAAGTAGGGTCTCTGAGTTGTGTACTGAAAAATATTTTTTATGAGTCTATATTTGGTTTAGCATTTGATTAGTTTGAGAAGTAATTTTTGAAAAACTTCACTTTTCAAATCTATAGACCCGCATTACTACCCTTCACTATATAAAGTTTACATGCTTTTTAAACGAAGTTTATACTGTTCAATAACGTTTTGGACATTTTTTTTTCTGCGCTGGTTCAACCACCTTTCACATATTTACGTATCCTACCTTCCAAAAGTGATACTAAAGTAAAAAGTGAATTTTCAGAAGCAATGTTTGAATATTCGCGTAATGTTATTCAGTGTAATTTGTTTTGTAAATATTTGCGGAAAACCACTATATAAAGTTACTAGAGTACTTCGATCAACTGAGATTTTAACCGATGTCACTTTTTATGCCCTTATCATTTTAAAGTTTATAATCTGGTAAACAAAAACATAACGATCTTTCGAAAAATGGCATAACATTTTAACTTTGCATAATTTAAATTCACGTAAAAGGAGAGATAGATAGAGAGCTATTTTAAGGATAAATACTTATTTATTTAAAGAATATAAAAAAGTATTTCACGAATTAACGATATTTATTTGTAGAGGTATTTTGAAAACCAGAATACAACAGTTACGTTGTGAGTTCGGATTTCCAGAGAACCCCACTGCATGATTGCATATTGTTGAGTACATACATACAGTATACAGGAGGATTGAATACTAGAAGAGGCGAAATCATTGTCTTCCTTCTGTTAGGTGGAGTTATTCTGCACATATTGCCCACCAGACTGAAATAAAGATATAAAAACTAAAATTTATTTACCACTACATGTCTGTTTTATTGAGTTTCGTCTTATACATTGTTAGGAGTGGAACGAAATTCTCTGTCAGGTAGTGGTTATTCACGAAAATTTACTCAAAACCTTTACTTCTATAACAGTTCAAACTTTATTTGGGAGTACAGTATTTACCCAATTAAAATCTTTTACTTGTCATTTTCCATCACGCAATCTTTGACTGAAAATTTTTCTAGTACAATATGATACGTTAAACGAAAACTTTATTTGAGCCGTTTATAAACCGTTACAGAGGGATAGAAAAAACTTTAAAGCGTTTATTGGAGAACAAAGATCAGTATAAATGTATTAGGGAGCTCAAATACGTTTTCGTTCAGACTTCCTTTCAAATTTGTTTGCACATTATTTTTTCAGTAAATGTATCCGTTTTAAAATTCTTTTGAGATGCAATATACTTCCTTAAGGCTATGTGTTACTTAAATATTTTATTACATTCAGCTTGTATCTTATAAAAATGGACGACTATTTGCTTCAATCCCTTGGATATTTTCACATTTTAGGCGTTAAGACATGTTCTATACTTTCTTTAGATTGGAGATAGTTACAAACTATTTCCTTAAAGTGTTTCTGTGAAACGTTGTATAGGTATAGTTTTCAGTTTTTCATTACATTTGTCTTCTGCATAGATATCGAGTTGACTGAAGATTTAATTGGATTGCGAAGATTCTAGAGTTGTATAAATCTAGTGCTGGAATTTTTTTCACTTAAGCATTTTTCTGCTGATAAAATTATGCTTCAAGTATTAATGCTGATGCAATGAAAGTTTGTTAACTTTTAGACTTTTAGAAATTTAAGTGCGCTTTTATTTTACATCAAAACCATCAATCACTATAATTTTTAATCATGAGATAGTAGTATAACTTTTGGATACAAAATATTTTCACCCCGTTGGCATATTATATTTACACATTTTACAGCACTTTTCATGCCAATATGATTAATTCCTTAAATAAAAATACCTATTTCTTTAAACATCTATCCGATAAACTATACTTGGGATTCGAAGAAAAGTTTTACAGCTATAAGAGTATTTTTTAGGTAGTAGTGTTACTCGACTCCATTTCTCTTTCACTACTTTAAATAGTCCTACTCTCTGCCTTGCCTTTAGAAAGTGCCTTTTTTTGACAATCCAAATGCACAATAGTCCATTGAGAACACGTCAGGATACTTTGGAGGAATGTGATCTAATGGTATTGCATGGATACTTGTCTATAGACATTTCCCCAGAAATTTAGTGGTAGAATTTAATGTACAACTGCTGATTTTACCCTGATGGAGTTCTACTCTGAATGTTTCGTAGATTAAGGGGTGGCAATGATATTAAATTATCTTTCGCTTCAAGGATTTGTACTTTTCTTTCACTACTTTAAATAGTCCATCCACTGCCTGCCTTTAGGAAGTGCCTTTCTTTGACAAGAGATGTAAAATCCGAGATATTCAGCGTTTTAATTAAAGAATATGATTGTTTCCCTTCGGAAAGAGCAGATGTAGCCTTAGATTCAAAGCTTGTTTGCGTGGGATATTTTTAAAGGAAGCAATAATAAACTATTGCAGATAATTGGTTAGGCTTCATAAAATGATATGTTCTAAGTACATTTCTTGAATTACTTTATAGTTCTGGCCCTTTTTTATTGCAAAATCGTTCTGTAATGTGTAAACATTTTATGAACAGACTAATGTGTACATCTTTTTACAAATAAGTGATGTGAAGAAATACGAAAATGTCTAAGATCGGAGAAGATTTAGTTGAGAAACGGGTATAAATTCAATGTCTTAAATGAAACGGAAAGGAGATGAGATAAAAAAATACAAAATTGCATTATTCTTTAAAATTTTGCTTTTCGACAATTAATCTTCATAAAGTGCACTGTTTGTAATCATTGCAAAAGTTCAATATCATTTTAAAATAAAGTAAGAAATAAATTATTCAGTTTGGATATTTAAAAAGAAACCTTTTTAGGTTTGTTACTGGAATAAACATTGAAACTTATTGTTAAAAGTTTGAGCCTTAATGAAAAATCAAAATATCTTGTCAATTACTGTATTTTTAACATAAGATAGTTGATTGGGTTTTTATGGCGCAAGGGTGAAGTAAATCGAAACATACGCATAAGGAAAGCTTTACTGACACAAAAGAGAGAAATCGAGCTTGCGCTGCCTGCAATTCACAAGTTGCTAAACTAAAAGATTAAATTAATTAAAATTAAATGATTGATTAACGTTGATGAGTAAAATAATTTTTTTGTTGTTTTTAAAATTTATTCTGTGTTTTGATTTTTCTAGTTACTTTACCCTTTCTCGTTGAAATTGGGCGAAACCAGTGAGCTACAGCGACCCCCTTTAAACAAAGAATTTATAATAAGTCTGATGATTATATCCCCTTTCCTTTGTGGTATTACAAGCCTTTGATTGAGTTAGAGTAGGTATTAGTAATGCCAAGTTTGATGTATGCATATTTTTATTTTTGAAAATATGTTTGTACTTTTTATTTTATAAGGTTTATACCATTTTTATAGTACAGAATTAAACTCGATCTACTATTTCATCATAATGCTTATACAAAAGGTTCATAGTTGAAGAACAACGATGAACGAATTTCTTTCGAAGAGAAAGCATTACGCATAAAAGGAATGTGATATACTATTTTAAAATATTCTTTTCTTCTGTTTAATAAAAATGGATGCTGCAAAAATGTTAAGCTTCATCACATATAACAGAAATAACAAATCCTAAAGCGGGAAGCAAATATTACTTGCGTAATATAATTCATTATTACCTTTCGAAATAGTTTCTAAATTTAAATTCTAAGATTTGTGCATCCAGTTGAATGTTGCTGTCTACCAATTGAGAGTTTTGGTATTTTGGACTCCTAATTAACTCTCAGGAGAATGAAGGATTGACTTAAAAACATTCATAGAAAATAGGGAAGAATGTTTGAAAGTGTAACAATTTTTTAATTCTAAGCTTTAACTCATAATGCGCAGTGACAAATTCCCTTCAAATGAATTCATTCCAACAAGCAACGAACAACTCACTCAGAAGAACATTGCGCAATATTTTTCCCAACAGAGACTTGCCACTGACATTTAATCGAATAAACAAGCTCGACACGCAAAAGACAGTTTCACGGATTTCCCGAGGAAAAATTAATATAGTCAACCGAGCACTTATTTTCCCCAAACTTTTGTGAAAGATGATGAGCTTTTGGGAATGAGAGACCGACTTACCAAATGAATACCAATTCCAGTTTTAAAACATCATTGGAAGTAATCCGAAAGTATTAAGCATTGGAAACAGATATAAGAATTTTGTCGTTTGTCGCCTCTCAGTTCGAGAGAGTGCCATGGAGGATTAGTCAGGGATAAATCCCCTTAAATGAAATATATTCCTCGCTTGATTTTCTCTGGTGAGTGTGAAATGGTTATCTCGCGGAAGCCCTCCCATAGCGCTGGAGGGAAGAATCTTTTCATCCAAAACAAACAACTTCAGAGAAGAGTGGCTTGCTATTTCCCCCGCAACTTCAAACAATTCAGAGCAAAAGTTACCCCTTCCTTTTTCTCGTGGAGACAAATTGGAGTTGCAGTACTCGCAGTCTTGAAAGCAATCAGCTAAACTGAAACTCATTCAGAAGCGAATTAAAAATTTTGTTTAATTTTTTAACGAGTGAAACATTTTTACTGTTCATTTTATAATTTATTCTACGTGTTTTGATTTTACCCCTCCCTCTTTCTCGTTGAGGCGAATTGGAGTTACAGTACTCGACGTCTTGAAAGTAATCAGCTAAACTGAAACTCATTCAGAAGCGAATTAAAAATTTTGTTTAATTTTTTAACGAGTGAAACATTTTTACTGTTCATTTTATAATTTATTCTACGTGTTTTGATTTTACCCCTCCCTCTTTCTCGTTGAGGCGAATTGGAGTTACAGTACTCGACGACTTGAAAGTAATCAGCTAAACTGAAACTCATTCAGAAGCGAATTAAAAATTTTGTTTAATTTTTTAACGAGTGAAACATTTTTACTGTTCATTTTATAATTTATTCTACGTGTTTTGATTTTACCCCTCCCTCTTTCTCGTTGAGGCGAATTGGAGTTGCAGTACTCGACGTCTTGAAAGTAATCAGCTAAACTGAAACTCATTCAGAAGCGAATTAAAAATTTGTTCCATTTTTTAACGAGTGAAACATTTTTACTGTTCATTTTATAATTTATTCTACGTGTTTTGATTTTACCCCTCCCTCTTTCTCGTTGAGGCGAATTGGAGTTGCAGTACTCGACGTCTTGAAAGTAATCAGCTAAACTGAAACTCATTCAGAAGCGAATTAAAAATTTTGTTCCATTTTTTAACGAGTGAAACATTTTTACTGTTCATTTTATAATTTATTCTACGTCTTTTGATTTTACCCTTCTCTTTCTCGTTGAGGCGAATTGGAGTTGCAGTACTCGACGTCTTGAAAGTAATCAGATAAAATGAAACTCATTCAGAAGCGAATTAAAAATATTGTTTAATTTTAACGAGTAAAATATTTTATTGTTAATTTTATAATTTATTCTTCTTTATTTTGTCAGTTCAAAAGATTCCGTGAATCTATGAATTATATTATTATTAATGAATTTCTTAGTTATTGAAATAGAGTTTACATTTTTATCTAAGGGACACAGTTCACTTTGAGCA
Organism: Meta bourneti; assembly: GCA_933210815.1. Taxonomy (NCBI): domain Eukaryota; kingdom Metazoa; phylum Arthropoda; class Arachnida; order Araneae; family Tetragnathidae; genus Meta; species Meta bourneti. The sequence goes on along the minus strand of OW119933.1, from coordinate 23,550,689 downwards.
CTTTTTTGATTTGACTTTTGATTACTTTTGATTTTTCATTCACAACGAACTGTAAAAAAGTGTCTTATTTAAGTACACGTGAAATATGCATTAAAAAGGAAAAAATCCTTTTTACACAAACAAAAAAAACCCTTTTTCACCAAAATATTTCAATATTTAAAAATTTCTACTTTAAATTTTAGTTATTGTCAAATATTTTTTCTTTATTTTCCTTTAAGTATTTCCGACAATTTTAAACATGGGTTTGCATGTACTTACTTGCTTTTCATTTTTTTACAAATATTTTTATAACATACACTGAAATATAGTAAAAAAGCCAGTCATGATTGATTTTTATCAATTTTTAAATATTATCTATTCTTCTAAATCGTTATTCCACGCATAAAGTTGTCAATCACATCATAAAAAATAACCACAAAAAGAGCCAAATCTCTATTTTCATTCCAAAAAATAGCGGCATTTTAAGTATATTGTAGACATGAAAAACATAAATCTGAGAAAAAGGACATAATGTTTATAAGTTAGTTGGTTTCGCATCTGCCATTCGATGAAAGAACTTAAGTAACTCTTAAAACACTGTAGCTATAACACAATTTTGCATACATATTCTCTAGAGCTGTATAATTAATGTAAGCTAATAAAAAAAATTAGCGTTATTGACCATTTTTAGTGTACTGTCCACTTAAGCCCTCTTATTAAAACTATATGCATAATATTGATAGTAGTTTTGCTTGAGAAGCAAAAACTGATCGAACAGCGACAGGTCCAAGCAATATAAAAGTTTCTTAAATTTAAAGTAAAATTAAATACGAAATAAAACCTACTGTATTCCTTTCTGCATTCATGCGACATTGTATACATACGTAACAGAGATCATTACATCTCTAGGTTTGTACCATGGTGGCATTTTGATATCTATAAAATATTAAATTGATTACCATTAACCATTTCCTGTACGGATTAATCCAAATCATTAATCAAAAAGAACATCGACATTCCAAAAGCATGACAGCTGTTAGAAAACGAGCTGTTATAATAAACTGTTAATGTGTCTGTAGGTACTAACAATTGTTAATACATTTCTAAGTTATCAGCACGTTTGTTAATGTAATGTATTGCTACTATCAACATACAGAATACGGGTTACCAGAAGACGGATGAAATTTAATAGCTTGTTTGGCCTATTTTAACAATATCAAATGAGATATTTTAGTCGAGTGCAGGACATATTCAGCTGTGTATTCAATAGTTAGGGGGTGATGAGATTAACTAAATTGTAAAAATTAAAAATTATGTTTGCATTTTAACTGTTAATAACTGCTATTAGCAAAAAATGTTGCAAGCAGGCATTTCATGATGAAAATGAGGTTCAGAGCATGATGGTTAAGTGCCCATTCATGGATGCAATGCATAAATTTCAAAGAAAAATTAAAACTTAGAATTTCTGTTCTTGATTAAGATATAAGAGATACTTAAAAAAGAGATCTTTTGATGGAACAATTTTGTGAAAGCATTTTAGAAGATACCTTCCTACGATACGTGATGTTCAAATTGATATCCGGTAGCATTTCCGAACTATTTTCACTTTTGGACGAACGAACAAATCATAATGCAAACAGCGGTACATTAATTACTCCTTTTTTCAACACGAGGGCTAATAATTATTCATAGGAATTTTAGATGTTTTTGATTTTATTTTCGCAATTATTTTAAAAATTCAATTCGTAACTGGAAATGTTCAATATGGTAAAAACTAAAATGTTATAAATGTTACCGCTGAAGTACAGAAATCAGGTTATTACCTAGGTAATGTGCAGATTAACTAAGCCGATCCGTTAAAGTGCGGAAAATTGTTTCATTTCTCAAATTAACTAGGTAATATGCAGATCACCTAGATAATATGCAGATCACCTAGATAATCCGCATATTACCTACTAGGCACTCGTTAAAGTGAAAATAAAATCTTTGCTCGAACAACAGCAACGCTTTTGTACGCTTAAATAATACTCAAACAACTCAGTAATACTAGGTACTACTAATTGAAAAACACGCTATACTTTTATCCCATAAAGTTATAAGTAATTTCATATAATAATCAGCAGATGTAAATAAAATATACTGACAATTGTTAAAACATAATATTATTTATTTATTTTTTGATATCTAAAGAATCAAGTTGATAGAATCAATCAATCAACAGAATAGTTGAAGCGTAAGGAGAAAGGGAAGGAGGAGGGAAAGGAAATTAGAGAAACAAACTTTTGCACTTTAACGATTCGAAAGCCGTTAATGTGCACATTACCTAGGTAAAGTGCGGAAACCTCTTATTTTGTAGATGATTCCACACTTTAACGGAACAAATCCGCTAATCTGCAGATTACCTAGGTAATGTACACATTAAAGGCATTCCAGCTTTAACGGTAGCATAAATACCACGAAAATGGGTACACATAAATAGTAACACCAATTTATTTAGCTAGCTTCACAAAGACTAATTTATTTTATTAACCTAATTAGACGATCTATTATTTTTTATGGAATCCCCACTCTCCATTCAACTAGAATCAGATCACAAGCAGAAAATATTCTTACGCCGATTCCCTAAATTGAAACAAAATTTTTATAGATAAAATTCCTTAACACAAGATAGACAAATAGTAGGATGCAAGAAAACTCTTATATGTTTTGCGTTTACGCATGCGCCCAAGAGTAGAAAATCTCTTACGAATCTGGTGTCCTTAATGTTATTTGGAACGTATTCAGTCATAAAGGAAGACCGTCGTGTTCACGGGGGCTGATGCACATTAAATCTGTCGTGTCCTCAAATGTCCTTACGCCGGCGTGGTGTGGAAGTTTGGAGAGTGGGGTGCCAGCTCAGGTGTAACCTCGTCATCTGACCGTGGTTCAAAATTACGAGGCATTGTCCTTGAATCTTTCCCTTCGGGTTTGATCCCGAACCGTCGCCAGTAGCCCGTTGTGTTGCTCCAATGCGATGTTAATAACTACCTACCTACCAACTCAGTAAAAAAGTTATTTTTTGTATTCTGAATAGAAAAAGATTTTAATTATCATTTAATTCCGTTAAATCTATTCGAGAGATTCCTAAACGTCAGACTCGTCGCCTGGTTCAAAATCACGAAGTGTTGTCCTCGGATTTTTCCCTTCGGGATTGATCCCTGACCTTCACCAATAGCCCGTTGTATTGTTCCAGTGTGACGTTAATTCAAATACCCCTAAACTTTAGATATCAAACAATGGATGATTTGTAATGAAAAGAAGCCTATTATCAATATTTCAAGCCGAATAAAAGACTATAAAGATAACGCTATACAGACAGTTAATCTGCATGTTAACATTTACTTATAAATTGATCGATAGGTTGATTGAAATACTTAAAAATTACTAGCTTACATGAGTTGGCGACTAAATAACTACCTTTAAGCTATCTCGAATAGATATTTTGATAATATATCATTGATGAACCTGCACATTCTCACTTTAAATGACTAAAGTTCATTCCCTTCTGTTTGCATAGGGCTAACGCTTCACGTTTTGATTAGTGAAAAAGCCTTTTATCATTAGAAACATTTTTTTACCTTTCCTGTTAATGCATTTTCTTTTTGCGGCAGCTAGTTAAGGAGGATATACTTTTGGTGGGTAATGTACCAGAGAAACACATGATCTGTGTATTTGCAATCTATGTATTTCCATTACAAAAAAAATGTATATAATTAATTATTGAGCGTATTATCCATATATTTAGTACTTGAATAATGATATTGATGAAAGAAATTCTTATAAAATGCTATAATTAAACATGCAAAAGCGAGATATTACGCGGACCTGAAAAGCGATAGAATCTCGATATTTATTGCTATAGAATAAAAAAACTACGTCTCTTTCATGATCATCTCGAACGTAGATGCAGATAATGAGAATAATTATCATCTACAGTACTTTTTCCAGTTACATCTAAAAAATGAGAGCATTTGCTGTTGGAAAGAGAGCCAAAGTTATTTTTTATTTTGCCATCGGGTATCGATGATACTCAAGTGAATCGATTTATTTTAATTTCATTTATCACGTTGTCATGAGTTCGTTAGTTAGTGTAGAAATCAACGGCATTAGAAAAACAAGGAACTTAAGAAAACCCATTTTCGTTTTCTTGTCCCTTATTTAATTAACAATCGTGGACTCAGTTCTTCGCCTTATAAGTTTAGGGAGTAGTTTTATTAATGATGATGAACTTCTAAGAAATTAATGTATTTGATAGGAGAAATAAGCGTACAAAAACAAATAGAAGTGTTTTTTCTTTTCATTATACAGTAAGGAATGAAAGAATAATTGACTAGTTTGAATTAAGTTTAGAAAAGAGACGGTGATTATTTTATTTGTGTAGTTTCCGTAATTGTGTATGTTATAATATTTAGGATAGCAAGTATGTAGCACAAAATTCGGTTTAATTATTTCACATTTTGTTTCTAAAATAAGATTTTAAGGGTTCGAAATATTTTAGAAAGGTTAGAAATAAAGAATAATCTGGTATTAGTAATTTTTTTGTCAAGCTTTTGAACAAAACATTGACACATTTTAAATTTACTTTTAAATATTGCAAATAAATCAATTCTATTAACGCTGTTAAAAGCACTTTTATAATGTAAGGAGAAAATAATGGAAATTAGTTATTCATTAGTCTATTCATTTTTATTTTTCAATTTATTGGAAACCTCTAGGGATAGGTTGTTAATTCCGATAGAAGTAATTATTAAGTTATTTAATTAGTGAACAATATTATAATTAAAATTAAGTGAAAACGTTATTATTTTGTTTGAATTGTGGGATTGAGTTAGTCTGAAATAAATAATTTTCTTTTATAAGTATCTAAAAAATATGCAGCGTTATAATGTGATTATTTTCTACCTTGAAAAAATACATAATTTTTACAGAAATACATTGAAGCTTAGATGTTTAATGATAAATCTGACCTTTGTATTTTTCTTTGAAATTTCATTTTATACATATTAGAAATTTGTAATTTTGAAGTATTCTACTTCGTAGACAGTATTCCGCTGATTGTTTGGTTATTTTTTGAAGAGTTGTAGTTAGACGAATTAGATTGCATGCAAAACAACTGTCTGATTCCAAATGTTTTAAAGGTGTTCAGAATAGAATACGTTGTCTAAAATCAGACATGGTTTCAAATAATTTTGAGGCTCGAATTTAAAAGCTCTCTTAAGCAGAGCAACAGATTAAACCAAATTCGGATAAAAATTTTAAAAGTTACTACTTGCAAAGTAAAAATATAATTTTATTGCAATCTTGTTTGAAAAAAAAGAGCTGAAATTAACGCAACTTCAGATACTAAGAATAATTTAAAACTTTTCCACAATATAATAGGTCAACAAACTCACTTCATAAGTAGAAGTAACTGCATATTTTCACGTGGAATTATATATTTTATAAAATATTTTACATTTACATATATTTCTTGTTTACATGACAAAAAGTTGAAAGAATCAGAAAAGTCTGAAAAACAACCTGTAGAGATTAGAAGAGCTACAACTATGATAAAAACCTCAAGTTTGAAATACAGGCTAGCCATAAGGCTATCTAAATTTTATCTGGAATAATTTGTCATTTTTTGCCATTCTAAAAGGACGTTTTAGGTTTCAGAGAAACAAGTTTCAAAATATTAAAATATGCTCATTTCGTTTCTTTGTGTTGCTTTAAATGCTGATGATTAAGATTCATCGAGCCATAAAGCCTAATAAAGACGGTAATAAGCAAATGAGGGGAACAGGGAAAATGCAACTGAGTCCAAAAGTACGAAAAATGCGATAGTTGAATTACCACCTTGTACTCAGCCTGCGTTTCACGAGGGCTGAACCAATAGTGTCGCAGTTTTAAATCCGAAAAAACGAGTACAATGGAAGATCCAATTATAGACGAAATATAATAGAGTGAGCAATGGAAAACTTTTTATGTTCCCAGAATCATGTGACCAAAACTAGTAGTGACGTAACCCTTAGACTTCTTTCGTCTGCGGGTGGAAAAGAACATTCATCATCTGATTGCTCTACGGAGAGGTAGAAGACTCCCACCATTGATTCATCATCTGATCGGTCTACACGACATTGTAGAGTTTGGAGATTTCACCATTTTTGCCACCATTCTATAGAAATGCGCATTCACACATCTAACCTGTCATAAGATGTTATATCGCCAAACGAGGCGATAAGATGCCAAATCTTTCAACCAAGCTAATTTTCACAGAGCAATCACGTGACTACTAGTCGACATGTTGGTCGCACTATTTGAAGCTCCTCTCCATAGAAATACTCAGTTTACTTATATTTTACGTTTGTGGATCCAACACAGTCCAATTCAAACCGTGTAAGAACTAGCAGAGTCCATGGATGCGCATACAATCTGTTGTGACAACAAGCTATGCTGCTTCTAGGCATTCAAACGGTCATTTTCAGACGTGTGGTTTGTTCGTGCTTGTACTACTGTTTTTCGGAATACATCACACATTTTTTTCGATCTTCAAAACATTAATTTTGCATTATTATATTTTTTACTTTAACACAAATATATTGTCTAATACTATAATTTGAACTAAAAGATTCCAACATGGCATTATTTTATTACATAAAAATATAATATATTCAGAATTAAACCAACAGAGTCCAGTTAATAGATATATAATTAATTAATACCGGATGCTGTTAATATAGTATGTCCGTGACGATACCAGGTGTGGTTTATAGTATCCAAAGGGATTTTTTTTAAATATTAGGCCAAAGAAATTAGCTCTCGTACTATGAGATACGAGTCTAAATTTTGAAATTGAGTAAGTGAAAAATTTGGTTTCTGTTGGCTTTTCCTCTGTAATCTTCAAATTTAAACGGATTAGTTAATATCATATTAATTGATTAATCGCAGTATAAATATAAAATATTCATGATTAGAATGGTCATGTCAGCGTCTGTGGTTTATGTAAATTCGTAAGTTTCTTGCTTTCGAAAGGTGCGTATTAATGCATAATAGGCAAGTTTTCTCTACACGATAAACTATTTAACTTTTCAAATTATTTGCATACCTTATCCTCCAGACATTTAGACAAGTTTATGCGCGCGCGTGATGTCATTATATGCAGTAGGGGTTAGAAGTCATTCAAGTGTGGACGGCCCGTCGCTGTATGCGTGATAACAGTTTGAATAGCATGCTTAAAGTTAAACTGAGAGAGAGAGAGAGAGAGAGAGAGAGAGAGAGAGAGAGAGAGAGAGGGCACACAGAAGATGCGCGGATGCAGTGCAGTGAATGAGAATCTGTCCACTAAGACAAATGCGTACCTCAGTCACATAACTACAAGTAGTATTTTAAGTGGGGGAATATTTAGAAACGATTAAGGGTGGTCACATAAGAAGGTAATATCGTCAACAAAACAGTATATCAGTGTCTTTTATGAGAAGCCCATCATAATTTAAAACAGTCGAAATTGTGTAGGATATTATCCCTCCAATCCACTCCTTTGGCTTCTTTTGACTATTTTTATACCCCGGTATATTGGCTTTTTAGCCTTTTCGCTTTTTGCTTGTCTTCATTTTTGACCTTTTGGCGTTTTGCTGGTCTGCTGCATTTCTGTTACTTTATGTTTAATGTTTGTATGTTTGATTTTTAATATTTTGTAAGTTTGATTGTTTATTATATATATATATATATATATATATAATTAAGAGATGTTAATATACATATATATAACATCTCTTAAAAGTGATTACATCTCTTAAAGTATTATATATATATATATATAATATATATTTTAAGAGATGTTAATATACATATATATAACATCTCTTAAAAGTGATTCCTGCTTTACTCCTTGACAAAGTAAGCGGGCTCACTCCCTTCACATTTTCTGATCCCCACACATTTTCATATATATATATATGTATAGGGTAAACAAAACAGTTATTGACACCCTACTATATATACTATGAATTCATGGAAAAAATAAAAATAGTTCAATCAAGTTGAAATTCATTGTAACTTTTCCTGAATTACTCTACTTTAAGCTGAATAAAGGGTTTCATACAAAAATTATCCCCGGAAGGTATTTTGCAATATATTGAGAATAAATAGGGCAAAATCGGTTATTAACACCCTATGGATGAGTAATTGACACCACAGTTATTGACATCCCTTCATTCTTATTTAGTTTATTTTTGCAGTATAAATGGATTTATGCAAAGGAAATTATGGCTAACCTGTCTTACAAAACATGCTCATGCTCTCTTCTTAGCAAAAACTGAAGAAACCATCCTCTTAACTAGTACCTCGTTTGTATACTTCTTGATAACGGTTATATTACCTTTTCTGATGTTAAAAAAGGATTATAAGGATTAAAAGGATTGATGTTATAAATGGATTTATGCAAAGGATCCTGATGGGTGTCAATAACTGTCCGAGGTGTCAATAACTGCCTAGTTTACCCTATAATATATATATTATAAAATATGTATTTATATATGTTCTAAAAAGTAATACTTTTACACTTTTAAAAGTAATCACATGGAATTAATATTTCTCCATATGGTAATCTGCATGAAGTATCGTAAACTCTATTTGCATGTTATCGCGTAATTAAGTGCAGCTGAATGTGTGGGTTTGTTACGTTCGAATATCTCATAATTTATAATCACACGTTTATTAAGAGCTTCGCACAGTGCAACGGAACTGTACCAGATAATTAGAAAATGATAATAAAATATGTTACCAGATTGTCCAGGAGTTCGTTTACACAAATTTGCTTAAAAATAGTATGATTAAAGTTTACATTAATTTATTTAAAGGCAATGTAGTTCTTAAGTTTAGATGAATTTTTAAATTTATACATTTCGAAGTTCTTAACTATTTAAAAATTTAAAAGCATTTTTATGGCTTTAAAACTATTATTTATTAAATAATATATTTTTAAAGTTTTGCACTCACAGAATTGCAGTTGTGAAGTACGAAACAGGATTTTATAGAAAACGAAAAGTGGAATTTCATTATGGTAATACAGGTCACAACGATAACTCAACTATGAAGGGTAATTCTTTCACAGAAGAGTCTTGCTGTCAAGGCATTTTCTTTAGTCTTAAATGACGGATTAACTAGCTTTTTCATTTGATTTTAGGACGTGTGGTTCTTTTACGCATGAATAAAAGTGTTTCAGTAGTGTTTAAAAAGTTTTATAAATCTTGAAAGAAAGCCTTATACTTCAAAAAGTTCCAAGATTCGTAGGAAATCTCCACAATTCTTTCAGGGAAATACAAAAAATTTCCATAAAGAGAAACATTAATAATAAACACAATTAGTGGGTTAATTGAAGGAATTATCAAAATAAATATTATTCGATGAAAAGTTCTATAAAATTATGAATAACGTATGTGTGTGACTAAATTAATCAATAAGTATCTTACTTTAATTTGAAATATCGGAGTATTTTTGGAAACTGTGATGTATTAGGAAAACTGAAGTGAAGAAAAAAATAATACTATAATATTTTAACTCAATGGCTATAGCTTCTTATATTCATGATACTAATATTGGAAACTATTCATTAGAAGTTCCCTGTTAACATTCATTTTATGGCTGCGTTTTCAAGATTATTTCGCATCGTTTTTCAAAATGAAAAAAATACCTACAGGCTAATTTCCCAAACAAGATGTGAGCCCATGAGAAGCTTTGGGTTAGTGCATGCGTTTCCTAGAAGGCGATTAAAACATTTCCAGAAATTTCCTTTCTGCCTAACTAGACATGTAACAGGTATTTTGAAAAATCATTTTAAAATTTGCTAAAGAAGTTTCAGGAATTTTATTTCAATGGATAGCAGCAAACCAATTCAAATTTTGTAAAATGTTCGATTATAGGGATTCACTGATTCACCAACATAGCTAGTTCTATGTTGAAAAGCAGGATGGCGATTTTTTAAAATCCATTTTCATATTTTTCTATTTATTTATATGTTTTCTTTTGTGTTATTTTTATGCTTACAACTTCTACTTATTTTATTCATAGTTTAAATTTATAACGTTTGATGGGTATTCATTAAGTTTTATTCAGACATCAGTTTTCATAGATATTTCACCTATAAAGATGAAAAAGTGTCCAGACGCTCACTCAATATAACAATTTCAAGTGGGTGGCACCATAGACCGTAAAATATAACGGATTGAGTATTTCTATTGAGAGGAGCTTCAAATAGTGTGACCAACATGTCGATAAGTAATCAAGTGATTACTCTGTGAAAAATTTACTTGGTTGACCGATTTGGCATCTTATCGCATCGTTTGGCGATATAACATCTCATGACAGGTTAGATGTGTGAATGCACATTTCTATAGAATGCCGACAAAAATGGTGAAATCGTCAAACTCTACTATGCCATGTGGACCAATCAGATGATGAATCAATGGGTGGGCGTTTTTTACCGTCCAGTAGACCAATCAGATGATGAAAGTTTGTTTCCATCCGCAGACGGAAGATAGAGTCACGTCATTACTAGTTTGGGTCACATGATTCTGGGAACATAAAAAGGTTACCATTGCTCACTCTACTTTTATATTTCGTCTATGGGTGTCACCAGATTTGTATTTGCTGTCAAAAGTTTTGTAACATCATTGAAGTGATTTTCTTTTTAATTCATATTTCTGAACAAATTTATACTCGCTGAATACAATTGTACTATTTTTATACTTTAAACCAACATTTCTTGTGTTGACCATTCTTACCCCTTGGTTTATTGGAAATCACCTTTAGTTTGCTTTCAAGTTGCGTAGAGCCAAATACTTAAAAGGCACACATCTTTATTACACATATTTGTCTCTTGAAGGATCTCATTTTTGAATTCCTAAGTCATTTAAATATTGGTTACAATGTCAGGAAAGTCCTGAACAGCACCAATCGATTAATTTAAATTTTGATACATCCGTTTGTGAAGTCATTAAAGCTTTGGATCTATTCATTGGATTTGCTTTTTAATCAATGTTTCTGATGCAAATTTATAAGGTTTGTTGGGTTTTATGGAGCACGGGCCATGTTTGTCCAAGCTGCGCAAAAAAACGTCAAGTAAATGGACATACACACAACGAAAATTTTACTGACGCAAAAGAGAAATACACTCAAGGAGGAATCGAACCCAAATTTATGAAGACTGAATACAGTTGTGATACTTTTTGTACATTTATCCCAGTTTTTTTGTGTTGATCCTTTTTAACCCTTGGTTACTAGGAATCTACTCACATTGTTTTACTTTAAGATTAGGTAGTGTCATTTACTTAACAAAGGTACAAATCTTTATTATACATATTTATCTCTTCTACAGGCTCCGAGATCCCATACAAAATCTCTTGACAGGGATTTTGTATGGGATGGATATTTGAAAAAGTTTGGAATCCACTTTAATCCGTTGCCCCCATCTATTTTGGCCTTCATCTAGGATAAAAATGATCATAGTGCCATAAACCAAATCCAATATGGTTTTTTACCTTTGTTTTTTCATTTACATGTCTTATAAACGAAGCATGTTGTATTGCGCCCTTTATCGGTAAAAATTCGAACAAATATTTTTATGCTATCAAAACAATTCCTTTTCCTTGATAACCTATTTCGTTGCAAACCGCACTTAGAAACTCGTTTTTCCAATTTTTAGAATTTTTGAAAAGTCTAATCAATGAATAAATGCCCAAAACAGTTTTTGACTGAAATTTGAAAAAAAAATGGGTATGTTTATTACTGTGTATATTTCATAGCATACTATTAAATACAGCACCATGAGAAATGGATTTAAATATTTAATGCTTTAAAGATTTTTTACCCGGCATCAAACTGAATTTTTTTTACCCGGCATCGAAAATCGGAAAACCCCGTTTTTCCTGTTTTATAAATTTTATAAAAGTCTGTAATCACAATGAATAAATACCAAGAACAATTTTTGACTGAAATTTGAAAAAAATTGGGAATTCTTAGTACTGTATATTTCACAGCATACTACTAAACACAGCACCATGAATAAAATGGATTTAAATATTTAATGCTTTGAAAATTTTTTTACTCGGCATCGAAACGAGAATCGAATTAAAATCCCCCAATCCTTCGCTCATTCATCAGAAATCTTCCGCCTCGACGAATTTCAGGTCCATGAGACAATTCACATTCGCGGCGATGAACAATACTTCCGTTACACCCAATCAGCTTTTTAGAAGTTAGACAGTAAAGAACATTTCAAGAAGTCTCTGAATTTGAAAAAAAGGGAGGCTGAAGAATAAGGAACTAGTGTCAACTGCTAGCGTAGAAGTTAAAAATGTCATTGAAAGTCTGATAAATGATATTCTGGACTGCATCGACGAACTGCAAATGGGGCACAGAGCTGATAAGTAGAACACAGGAAAAAAAGCATGCTCCCTACTTTCGAATTTTCCAATGTTAAAAAAGACAGGCAAATACAAGAAAAAGGTCTTTAATTTTAAGATGACTGTAAATCATATTTCTATAAGTGTGTAGTTTTTTTAAATATTACTTTGTGGGTTTTGGGGGAAGTTACTGGATCTGATCGATTGCTGATGAGTGCGAAGAGTTGAGTTTTTTCTTGGTTTTCGTGGTGCTTCATTATTCCTCCGAATACTTTTTATGAAAAAATATTTTGTGTAATAGATCTTCTGGTGGTACTTGTGAATTGATAATTTATATAGAATCGTGTTAGCTTTGTGGTAGGAAATGAAAAGTTGATAACATTGTTAATAAACGACCTGTAACGATTACTTTATTTGAAGCAATATCTCTCTTTATATTTCTGGATTATATCAACATTATAAATGATTTATTTTGAAATATTTGAGTTTGTGACTGTGTTATAATGCAGGAATTTAATGTTGGGCTTAGAATGGAAAGTTTTCATTTAAAATTTTCGCTAAATCTGAAATGAATTATTTTCAAAAATATTTTCCAATTAAACATGCCTAACTGGTATAGCGGCCAAAGCGTTTGTCTGCCACCTAATAGATCCGGGTTCGAATCTTGGTATGTATATATTTTATAATAATGGAGAATAGTATCTTCTAATGAATGAATGCTCGATATAGTTTTGATTGAATAGCTCAAGTAAACTCAAATTGAACAAACACTGAAGTGTCTGATAAAAATGATACACCAGCCTAATACTTGGTAGGCCTCCCACTGAAGCGTAGAACTGTAGAAATACGACGGGCATGAACTCCACGAGCTCACTGAAATTTCTGGAGACATTAAACCCCATACTTCCTGCAGAGCGATCCACAATTATGTTGTATTCCTAGATGTAGGATTTCTGTGTTCCACAGAACGTTGCATAATTTCCCAGATGTGTTCGATAACTTTGAGACTTAGGTGGGTAGGTAGGTAGGTATTTTAATTAGCGTCGCACTGGAGCACAACACAACGGGCTATTGGCGACGGTCCGGGATCAAACCCGAATGGAAAGATCCGAGGGTAATACCACGTAATTTTGAACCATGGTCAGATGACGAATGTGCATTAGGTGGGAATGGCAAGTATTTTCCATACTTCCATTCGCATAACGGTGTGTACACATATGCATCAAATTAACTCCACATTTGGTAAGCGTATCACTCAAACGTAAAGCAAAAAATAATTGCACTAAAACACCTAAATATTTGCAGAAAAAGCATAATTTAAGCAACATTTTAAAGCAAAATTTCAAAATTTGGAATTTGCGTACTTAATTCTTGATTAAAATTGGAAAATTCTAGACATTTTCATTGTTTGAGGCAGCATACACGTAAGTTTGCCATGTATGAATTTATAAATTGCCCAAAAAATGAATCTCAACTGAGATGAAAAAATTACTTAATTAAAATTATTTTAAACAGCCATAAAAACTTCTATCTAAAGATTAAGCCCCAGAAGACTTATGATTTCTTAATTCATTTCGAGTTTCAATGCGTTGTTACTTCATTTTTCTCATGTAAGTGAAATGTAAAAAGTAACATAAATTAAGAAAAATCCGTATCATAAGCTTAAAGTACATAAAGCAATTAAAGATAAATGAATATAGAAAAATCTCACGAGAAATTATGTAGACTTGTTAATTTTGTGCGAAACACTTACCTTTGCCAGTCCGAATAAAAAGGATAACTTCTATAACACTTTACTAGAGCTAAGGAAATAAAATGAAGACGGAGAAAAACTATCAATATAGAATTTTTAAATAAGTAATTTATAATTCAATTTACATGAAACGTTTTGGTATAATATTAAAATATAATCCAAATGTAAAAAATTGAAAATATAGATGACGAAGGTGATCGATATTTCAAGCAAAACAATAAATGAATAAAAACTAAAGTTGAAATACTAATATTTGAAGATTTTAAATGCGCATTTATTTACATTTTCGGGAAAAGCTGCATATAAATTAAATGAGAATATTAATGATATATGAAGCAGAGGTCTTCTCAGAAGGGAGTTTTATTAAACACAAGTATGCGTTAAAAATAATTGAAATTTCAGTTTCACCCAATACGATTATACAACAGCGAAATGAGATAGAGGTATATTAAATAAACTAAAATTTTTATGGTACTTTAGTTGCATTATGAAAGAAAAGTTTACGTCATGTCTCAAATTAATATTATATATGCTTTGAATGAGAATATAAGTGAGTCAGTGATAAATATTAATAAATATTTTATAAAGTATGTAGAAAATATGAATTTAAGTGATATAGGTTAAAGATAATGCACTGTTTTTTTGTGCCGATGTTTTTATACTTTGTTTTGTGGATTGTGAAAATACTGTATAAATGAAATTATTCCATAGTCATAAGAAGTTCTTGAAATGAAAATATATGATATTATATCGATCTCGTCTCATGCATTGAATACCCCAACATAAGTACACGTACATTTCTTTTTATCATAGACACTTCATATTAACACTTATCCCCTTAAATGAAAGAACTCTTCATTTTCGTTTTAATAGTTCATTTTGTCGATTACCGAAATGCTCATAATGAAATGATTCCATAGTCATAAAAAGTTCTTGAAACGAAAATATACGCTATTGTTTCGAACTCGTCTCATGCATCGAATACCCTAACATAAGTACAAGTTCATTTCTTTCTTGAGTCTACCTATTAACCCTCCAAGAGATTTTGACGAGATATCTCGTCCATCAAGATCTGACTAATTTTGCTAATGACGAGATATCTCGCCATCAAGATATTGCCGATTTGTTGACGATGATGAGATCAAGATCTAGTCAGTTTTTTTCTAATGAGATATATCGTCCATCAAGGTTTAATCTGTTTTGCTAGTAACGAGATACCTCGTAGAGGCAACCATCAGGAGGGTTAACAATTCTCCCATTAAATGAAAGAACTCTTTATTTCTGCTTTGTTTTTATAGTGTGTGTGTTGTCGATTACCAAAATACTGAAAACGAAATGATCCCATAGTCATAAAAAGTTCTTGAATTGAGAATATACACTATTGCATCGATCTCATGTCATGTATCGAATACCCCAACACGAATACACTTTCATTTCTATTTATATTAGAGACTATATTAACACTTCTCCCCTTAAATGGCAGAACTCGTTATCTATTTTTGTTTTTATAGTTTGCGTGGTGGTTATCAGAATATTGTAAATGACATGATCGTATAGTCATAAAAAGTTCTTGAAATAAAAACATGCGGTATTGCATCGATCTCGTCTTCATTCATCAAATACCCCAACATAAGTATACTTTAATTTCTTTCTATTCTCTAGTCTACTTATTAACACTTCTACCCTCAAATGAAAGAACTCTATTTTTGTTTTATAGTATGTTTTGTCGATTACCAAAATACTAAAAATGAAATGATCCTATAGCCTTAAAAAGTGTTTGAAACGTCAACGTAAAATATACGCTATTGCATCGATCTCTTCTGCATCGAATACACCAACACAAGTACACTTCTTTTTGTACTCTAGTAGACTTCTTATTAACACTTCTCCCCCTAAATGAAAGAACTCTTTATTCCAGTGGCGAGAGCTTAAATTACTACCTTCATAGTCACTCAACTAATTACTTTTCTCAGGACCACCTGACAGCATACGTAATGCCATTTAAGGATCCGTCATAAGGTCATTTTTCAAAATTTTCCGAAATATCTAACCCGATTCCTCGAGACGTTTCTTTTAAAATTGGTGCTGCAATTCTTTTAACAAGCTCCACTCTAGTAATTTAAGGCTCCAGGCAAGAGCTCATTTGCAAGGACGCTCGACAGACACTTTAATTAACCAGTATTGCAAAAGACTCCGTCCAACCATTGTCAACAATTAACGCTACGCTCATTCGAGATCATTTATAGCAGCTTCTGTCCAATTCCCTGCACTTTGTAATCCATTCAAGAAAAGCGTACTATAAACGTGAACGAAAGAGTGCTCGCAAGCAAAGAGAAAAATGTGATTGCACTCAGCAAATAAATTGCAGTGTCTCACGATATTTATTATAGTCATCGAGAGGTATTTGTAGTCATTGAGGACACCTAATCTGAGCGATTGCAATTTAAACATTGTGTTATTGGAGTGAATGTTATTTCTTTAATTTGCTGGATACTTGAGAGGCACATTCATTAAAATATTGAATCAGCTCTACTAAATGACGATGCTCATGTAGATGTTTGTCACAACTCGTTAGATGTTGAATACTTAAATTTAAATGATGCAGATTGGTATAAAACACGGCCTATTACTGAATATCTGCAAATTTTAAACAAAAGAATTAATAAAAGACAACGTGTTTTTAAAGAACCATTAGAAACTCAAGCGGATCTGAATACAAGAATATTTTAATTGCATCTAGATATTCGAAACAATAAAAATAAGAATTATCTCCGTTATAATTTTTAATGATTAGGAAAATTGAAACGAGTATTGTGGGTTGTCAAAT
The DNA here is from genome assembly GCA_933210815.1 of Meta bourneti. Taxonomy (NCBI): domain Eukaryota; kingdom Metazoa; phylum Arthropoda; class Arachnida; order Araneae; family Tetragnathidae; genus Meta; species Meta bourneti. The sequence continues at coordinate 23,533,711 of OW119933.1, read as the reverse complement.
AGAGATATATCTGTAATTCGACCAATAGATTATGATTTATTTGAAATATAAATAACAAATGAAGTTATCAACTACATCATACACTTAATATAGACGGCTGACAGCTAATATTTCTTTTTAAAGATGATTTCCTAAAGTATTATAAATGTTCTCTCATTCTCCAAGTCGCAGAATCGCATTTTATCTTAAGAATTTATAGCCTCTTGCCGTAAATCCGTACATTATAATTTCGAAGCATCAAGAACTTACATAAATGCAAAACTTTTGAAAAATAATTGGATAAAGCAGATTTATTTGCATTAATATTTCAAGTAAATCATTCCAGCAAAATAATTAGCGTATAAAGCAATTTAAGTAAAGAATACTTCCTAATCCATAAATACTAATGGAACAACTTACTTACGGCTGCTGCAATTATTTTCCTCAAACATAATTAAATTTCTAATTCAGTATTTCCCAAATAATTATTTCATAACCTTATTCCATCAATTTGGAGCTTTCTAATTTCAATCCAAACACTCTGTCATAGACATCACGAACGAATAAGCTTAATGCTCTAGGGCAGTAGTTTTTGTCTCTAAGTACACCCGTATTTAAATGAGAGGGAAGAGCTTTGCTGCACAAGGCCGAGTTGGGGATAAAACGGATGCTTTTAAAAGATCCGCTGTTTTGCTGTTATCTAATTGGAAATCCCATTAAAAATCATGTCATCTGTAGTAATCCAGAAGAAAAGCATCTTAAGGGGGAAAAAGTCTTAAAATCCTCCCAGCCTTGATCGCCTTGGCTTGCTTTGTAAGTTTTTATTGTTCTTTAGTACCCCTTAAGGGAAATCAATCGGAAACTCGAATAAAGGAGTAATTGAAACGTAAGTATTTTTGTTAGCTCCCGACCAAAATCCTCCACGTTTAATTGTCTTCACTGAACCCCATTAAATGCATCTGATTTATTGATGCTTAATGTTTTCAGAAACAACCTTTCCTCCTGTTTTCACATTCACTTTAGTACGACAACCGTGGTTATGGAAACACGAACAAGAACTCCAATGCTAAGTATCATTGCTTTTTTAGACGTGGTAGATTGTGTAAAACACCTGAAGTTATCTCTGTAGACCTAAACAGATGCAAATGAATACGTTTGAAAAGCAGAATGTGCCTTTTGAGTGAAAGAAACGGATGAAGAATAGTGTTGAGAAAATTGACTGTTATCAAAATGATGATATAGTGCTAAATAAACGACATGCAATTACTCTTTTATTAAAAGTAATCTCTACATATTTCTGAATTATATCAGCATTGTAAAAATTACAATTTAAAAAGCTTAGAGTATTTTAACAAACTAAATTATTTGGGTAGACCTAAATACAAATTCATTTATTTATCCAAGTATGTATCATAAAAGATAAACGTTTCTTCCTGAAACAACTTCGAAACCAGAAAAATCAGAAATTTTGTCCGGTGTGTAAAGGATTAAATCGCTGATTACGATAAAATATTTATTAGGGACCAAAATCTGTTTTTAAATCTGTCTTATATGCAACTAGTATAAAGTAACAGAAAGTTTTCTTCCGAATAGAATGAACTGTCATTACATCCTCAGGTTTTAACCCTCCAAGGGGTATCGACGAGATATCTCGTCCATCAACATCTGACGTTTTGCTAATGTCGAAATATCTCGTTCATAAACAACTAACGTTTTGTTAGTGACGAGATATCTCGTAGAGATAAAACTGTCTTATTACTCCAAGGGAATGAAGATCGAAGTGGAAAAAACAGTCTCCCTTGCCCAGAACTGGTGGTAATTTGTAACAGGTTTTTGCATCAGCGACTGGTCACTACCAGACAGTTTTCGTCTCCGAGATAAGCCATCAGGAGGGTCAAATACCGTGTTAAAATGTTAAAATCAAAATTGTTTCATATTAAGGCATCAAAATGGTATGATATGCAAGCACTGTTCACAATATTTAACTAAATTAGGATTCAGTTGAAATTTGAGAGTATGCACATTACTTATTTGTATCTGTTAATCGTCTTTTATTTGAATGAAAATTCCCAGGAACTAAAGCTACAGAGGAAAACAACTATATGGATGGTGCGTAGATCCTTTATATCTTCCAAAGAGTTTTAACCCTCCAAGAAGTATCTCGTCCAAGATCTAGTCAATTTTGCTAACTGGCTATAAACTCCAAGGGGAGTGAAGACCAAGTAGGAAAAACAAATTGTCCATTGCCTCAGACAGTTTGGAACAGTTTTTTGCATCAGGGTTAGCCACTACAGAGCAGTTTTCGACGCGAAGATAAACCACAAGGAGGGTTAACGTCAAGCATCTTTCAACGTCAGCCGGGCTCTGACGTTGAAAGTTAAGAAACACTTTCAACGTCAGAGCCCGGCTTATAAATTTCTCCAAACGCTCTATTGAAGTGGGATCGGAATATACCGAACAAAAAAAGGCAGCGGTAGCCCGGATGGAAGAGCAACCGGAGGGTTGCGAGTTCGAATCCAACCAAAGACCGTCGTGTTCAAAGGGGGCTGGTGCACGTTAAATATGTCGTGGCCTCAAATGTCCTCACGTTGGCGTGGTGTGGAAGTTTGGAGAGTGGGGGGTGCCAGCTCAGGTGTGACCTCGTCATCTGACCGTGGTTCAAAATTACGTGTGGTGCTGTCCTCGATCTTTCCCTTTGGGTTCGATCGCGGACCATCGCCAATAGCCCGTGCGTTGCTCCAGTGCGACGTTAATTAAAATACCTACCATACCTACCGAATACAAAAATTAATACTGGAAGTTGCTCCATTACGGAAGTTGGATGCCCTTGCGAACCAATGAACTGAGTGTGATACACAAACACCGAAGTTAGTGCTTATTTGATGCAAAAAATCTGATAGGGCCGATAGGATCTGATCTACCGTTATTCGTCGAAGAACTTGAATGGGCTAGACATCATCACAGACTGAGATGCACGAAATTAAATTGTTATTCATTCATAGAAATCTCTTGTTTTACATGACCTACATCAAAGAAATCTGTTATGTTGATATCAATCAACGTATACCATAATTCAGTGATTTTCAACATTTATTCGCCCAATTTGCTCTTCTTTTAAACAAAAAAGTGTTGCCGTTCTTCCAGTTTTTCGTTCACTGTACCTTCTTAAAATATTTTCTGAGATCATGATATATTTAAATGAACAAAAGAATTATTCTGCGAATATGAGAAAATGATAATTACTATTATAGATCGGTCAATTGATTAAGCGGGAAGACAAGTATTCTTAAAACAAAGAAACCAATAAGACTATTATTTTACAAATTTATTATCCACAGAGCTCTAGCTTCTTCATAAATGCAACAACTTTATCTTTCTGTACCAGAGCATGAATTTGAGGATCATACATAGACATATTTTACGTATTTAGTCAAAAATATTATCCAATGCGTATTTATTATTATCACTGAATAACACGGATATTTCTTCTTTCAGTTTATTCTACAAAGTACCTTTGACACGAGAAAACCAACCAAACCTCACATAATCACACAATCTTACAAAAATCTTCATTTTAAATCGTTCGTTATAAAATCAATGGCTCTTGCAACAACTTTAAACTATAGCAGTTTGTTTATAATTTGACTTTTTGACACAATCTATGGAAAATGTATCGGTGACAAAGTCGTTTTGGAAAACATTTTTCTTGTAATAGAACTTCCCCTTACAATAAACTAGCGCCCCACAGTTTGGTAAGTAGGTAGGTATTTAATTAAAGTCGCACTGGAGCAACACAACGGGCTATTGGTGATGGTCCGGGATCAATCCCAAAGGGAAAGATCCCGAGGACAACACCACGTAATTTTGAACAATGGTCGGATGACGAGGTCACACCAGAGCTGGCACCCCACTCTCCAAACTATCACACCACGCTAACTTTAGGACATTTGAGGCCACGACAGATTTAGCGTGCATCAGCCCCCTTGTACACGACGGTCTTTGGTTGGATTCGAACTCGAAACCCTCCCGTTGCTAATACGTTACTCTTCCAACCGGGCTAGCTACCCACAGTTTGGAAAACACTGCCTTTATCAACCTCTTTAATTTTTTATGTATGGATTGCATATCGAAATCTAGATGCATATGTGCTACCACGAATTAGATTTCTCATAATTTCTCACGTTGATGCGGAAGTTTGGAGAGTGGGGTGCTATCTCAGATGTGACCTCGTCATTTGACCGTGGTTCGAAATTACGAGGTGTTGTCCTCGGATCTGTCCCTTTGGGTTTGATCCCGGACCGTCGCCGGGAACCCGTTGTGTCGCCCCGGTGCGACGTTAATTAAATACCTACGTTCTCATCATATCAATCTTATAGTACGGCCAAAAGGAATCCCAGACTTTTCTTTTTATATTTTAATTTAAGTTTTTTAAATAAGTTGCTCGTCACCGAACTTTAAGACTTTATGTATACGTTAAGTTTACGAGTTCATTGTGGAAAAGTTGGGTGTATACCGTTCTCTGGCTTATGGTTGGAAAGTTATCTTACGCATCTAGTACGGATTTATTGACGCAGCAATTTATTTTTAAGTAACAAGAGATAAGTTTCGAAAGTTGTAGACATTTACAAGGATCTATACTTTCAAAACCAGCGTTAAGAAGTTTCTGTAACGCTCTTTTCCGAGAATCTTAAAAGAGAAAACAGTTTGCTACACTTTTTACGTAAGAACTTAGGAAATGCGACAAAACGGGAAGCTGAAGCAAAAGTAAGTTAGCCATCAAAAGACGATAAGCTAGTCAAAATAGAAGTCGTAAAAACAAACCGAAAAACGAGAAGAGGAAAGAAAGCGAGTTGCTAAACTGTCTAGGTAGGCGATTACTTTAGATGGTAGAGACTGAGTAATAGGAAGAAGGTATACGCTTCTCATAAACATGTTGCATTTTGATCTTCTGTTGTTTCGTCAGAAAGGGTACTTTTATGAAGCATGCGAAGAATGCTACAGGAATGTTGCCTTATGAATGTACATAATTTCCATCTAACGGTTTCCGCCAAAGTTGCCTGCCGCTTTTTTTAGTGAAAACAACTCGACTCTTAAGTATGCAGAAACATTTCTAAAGGAGGTTTGGTTTGTGGGTCTACGGTTACTTTTTGCTTTTCTAGGAATTTCTAAGGTAGGGACCTGCAAATGCACAATGAATGCATTTCAAACCTTTTAAAAGTACTGCTTCGTGTGGAGTAAACTTTGCTTGTTTCCCACCAAAAATGAATAACTTTAAATGACAACTAGTAAAGCTAATGCTTTTGGTGTAATTCTAATAATTACGTAATTGTTAAGAATTGTCTTTCAGAACTATTCTGATAGAGTAAACCATTTAGGTAAGATTAAATTTTTTTCAGAACCATAATTTGTTTTTTCAGGTACCTAATCTTGAAATTTTAAATGTTACTCTAGAGAGAAATAATGCAGCAATACTACATTTCTATGCGTCATTATAGGTTGGTAGGTACTTAATTAACGTCGCACTGGCGCAACACAACGGGCTATTGGAAACGGTCCAAGGACAACACCACGTAATTTTGAACCACGGTCAGATGACGATGATTTCTGGTTGAAAGGTAGTATCAACGTGAGGACGTTTGAAACCACGACAGATTTACCGTGCACCAGCCCCCCTTGTACACGACGGTCTTTGGTTGGATTCGAACTCGCAACCCTCCGGTTGCTAATCCGTTACTCTTTTAATCGGGCTACGGCAGCCTCGCATCATTAGATACTTTCTGTATTAGAAACATTTGGAAAAAACAACGATGGCATAATAATTATGTTTATACACTATCTAGTAGTGACATTGTTTTTTCGAGGAGATATTTTCTATATTGTCAACTTTCTTTTATATCTCCCACAGTAAAAGTAAAAGGTGAATCGAATACCTTTTAAATCATGTAGAGAGAAATTCTGTATCAAGACTTCCTCTATTTTTCATCTTTTGAATGTGTTAAATCATTTAAGGGGACACAGTACCCTAAAAATGACTAAAAAGTCGAATTTTTTTATTATTATCTTACATTAATTATACTACTTTTAAGAATATGTGTGCAAAATTTTATAGCTGTAGTTGCAATATTTTGCGAGTTATGAATTTTTATAAGTTAATTCTTTCATTTATTTAACTGCCATTTGAAACTTTAAAGTGCTTTTTCTCAGCTTTTTATTTTTCATGACTACAGTGTATTTAAAATGCTAAGGCTTTTTTTCTAATTGATGTAGAGTTTTGAAACTTTTTGTGGTTGTTTATTATGATATGTTTAATAACTTTGTGCATGGAATAAGAATTTGGAAGAATAGTTATTATTTCAAAAATTGATGAAATCAACTATGGCTGTTTTTTTGCTGTTTTTCAGTGTTTGTTACAAAAATATCTGTAAAAAAGTAAATAACAGTGATACCCATAATCCCATGCACAAAATTGTAGGGAACACTTCATGGAAGGTAAGTAAATAAAAATATTTGAAAAAAATTTAAATTTGAAGACGGAATAGAAATTTTAAAATATTGAAATATTTTTATAAAAATTTAATTTTTTAGTTATTGTAAATGTAAAAATGATTTTTTTTCTTTTGTAATGTACATTTAATGTGTATTGGAACAAGGTACATAAAAACATTTTGTTGTGAATATGAAAACAAAAAAAATGTTCAAAGGGTACTGTGTCCCCTTAATACTGCAAATGTGCATTAAGTATATGAATTCTAAATGAACAACAGGAGTTGTTTGGAATTCCTTTAATGTGTATTTTGTGTAATGTATTTTGGGATACCTTATTTCTTTGTTTTTAACGCATAACTTCACAATTTCTAAGCAATCAAAAATACGTGTTTTTGGAACACCTTTTATAACTTTTCCTCTGCCCCAAATCATGTGGAAATTAAAAGAAATGACTTTAAAAGGTCATAAAAGTTTCAACTTTACTGCATCGATGTTTCTTTAAAATCATGCATTAGTTATAATTCCAATGAATAAGCAGTTAACTCAGTGATTATCTGAGACAAAAGAAACGTACACAGAAAAAAATTAAGTGAGTTGGATGCCTCTTATATTTAAAGCTCTACATTTACCAAGGAAATCACTTTAAAGTATAATTTTATTAGAAGACACAATAAGATTAGTTTAATTTGGAAAATTATATTTATAAAGAGCTGATTTGAATTCAATATAGAATTTGATCTCATCTTTCATTTAGTGAATAATAAAAAAATGTTTGGCTGCGGCACCAATTTGGGGAAATTAATAGGAGAGGGGCAAATATCCCCATTGCTTCAATTCATATACATATTCATATTATTTGTATTTTTCTAATTCTTATCCATCACTTTCAAGGGTCTCGGACTCGAAAATAAAAATATTTGGTGGAGAAGGGCTTGGATTTTTAGGAGTTGGCATCTACGATAACTGTAAAATACTGCGAATTTATGTATCAACACTGCCCTTAATTTATGATTACTGTATTTCCCCCTCTCAAGAAAAATTGTCATTAGAATGATTCTTTCTAGATGGGATGATAGGATGCATTCTATCTTACATTTGAAGATAGAATGCACTCTTGCACAATATGTACCACATTCACTATGTCAAAACTGACTCTAATAAATGGTGCCACTATGCGCAGAAACAAGTCTAGTAGGCGGAATTTTTCAAAAACACGTCATTAACCCTTTTTTGAATAACACTTCTGCGGCATTGTTGTTACAAAATATTATCAAAAAACTCATCATAGGGGCATGATTTATGACCTTCTGTATTTACTCTTCTCAAGAAAAAATAATCTTACATAATGCAACGCGTTCACCATGCCCAGAACTGAATCTATAACAAACGGCGCCACGATGCGCAGAAACAAGTCTAGTCGGCGGCATTTTTCAAAAACACGTCATTAACCCTTTCAATTTTGAATAACACTTCGGCGGCATTGTTGTTACAAAATATTTGAGCAGTTAAATCTCTCCCTCGTTGAATGCTTTCCCGGAGAAAAGGAAACCGGAACGGAGTCCCAGAATGTGCAGCATCCGAGATAGAACGAAGAGGGTGAGATTCTCAGAGAACGAGAGAGTAGGAGCGGAGACGGTAATTAATGAATGCGCAGTTAAGCTTTCCAGAATGTCCCCTTCTTTCCAGTGACCGTTCTGGAAATAGGGGTTCTATTTAAATGACTTGTTTCTATTCGAGAATGGTTAATTAGGAAACGAAGATAAAAGTAAATAATGACGAGAAAGACAGAGAAATCAAGCTAATTAACTGAAATATATCGGTTGTCTTTTAACTATATATAGTAGTTCTTATTGCATTATTGTTGTTAAAATGCTCTTTTGGATCCGACGGCACTTAATGTGGTGTGTTTTGTTCGAGGGTGTTTACCAGGGTGAATTTATGTTACGCATTTTCAAGCATGGAGTCGAAATGACTCCATTGAACTGATATAAATTTCCCGTTTTGCCTTTTGTTAACTTCGTGCGAAGTTTGTTTTAGAAACTTGTGATATTTTGGGGAGCGGTTGATTCTAGGAAAGGTTAATGAGATTGTATTGTCCGACAGGAGTTGCATTTTAGTCACTTGGGTTTGAATGAGTCTATTCGTTAGGTTTGAAACAATATGCTTGCACAATTGGCTTCTTTAGGGTGAATTCTGGTTCCAAGTTTATCATTATGGTGTCATAAGTGATAGCAAAGGTTAACCCTCCAAGTGGTTTCGAAGAGATAACTCGTCCATCAAGATCCTACCAATATTGCTAATGACGAGATATATCGTCATCAAGAATTGCGAGTTTTTTATGATGACGAGATCAAGATCTGGTCAGTTTTCTTCTAATGACGAGATATTTCGTTTATCAAGATCTGGTAAGTTTTTCTAATGACGAGATACCTCGTCAAGACAACCACCGGAAGGGTTAATAGATTCCTTACAAATAATCATCTTTGGCGATTGCCACTCATGATTTTACGTATGGTAGCCCTTTCCCTTGGAAAGCTCATCTCTTTTTAAAAGTGGAGTCTCCAGTGTAATTGTGATTCTATGTATTAGTGTTAAATAAAATAACCCAACCACAATTTTAATTGAAGTATCTCTATATATTACTAATCTGGATAAATTGGGTGTTGGATTACATGCATGCATGCATACAGCTGCTTAGTGTTTAGTATACGAGGAGGCATCTCAGTTTATGAATATTGCGCATTTGCTCCCATTGGCAGGAGTTTGATGTGTTGCGTTAACCCTCCTGGGGTTATCTCGAAGAGGTATCTTGTCATTAGCAAAATTGACCAGATCTTGATGTACGAGATATCTAGTTAAAACCACAGCATGCCTCTTGTCATCTCATCCATGTGCGTTCGTTTGTCTATGTGCGTAGTTCTACGAAACATTGCAGCCGTAGAAGCTTGTAGAGTAGTCAGAGGTAATCCCAACAATGGATGCCCTGAAAGAATTCCCCGCTGCTGCACACGATGTCGAATTGTACGTGCTCATACAAGTTGCTGTGCAACACACCCTAATTCTTGAGCTAGGGTTCTTGATGCTGCAGTACGACTCGTAATATTCATCCACACAAGATGTCTGTCCTCTCGTTCGGTGGGGTGGCGAGGCTGCAATCGTTCACATCGGTCAATTCGTCCCTCCTGCACCCACCGATTCCATATTTGCATCGTTGTGGCTTGATTTCTTCCAACAAGCGCAGATTTCTCGGAAAGATAATCTGCAGTTTCCATAAGCCCCAGTTCATCCACTGTAAAACTAAGAAACGCGCTCGTATGACTACCGTATTTTTCGACAAGGCATAATTAAACTTCCTTGACACAGATAGAGAGAAAACGCAATTCCAATACTTAAAATAGACTATCAATTTCCCTTTTTACACTGCTTAAAGGATTCTAATCATTGTATATCCTTCCATGATCTGTGCATCCTGAAAATTTCAAGGCTATTACATGCTTCTTTATGGCTTTGCATCTTCGATGGCCAGAAGTAATACTTGTCAGGTATTTATGAAGTTTAAAGAGCTGTTACCTATATGAATGGAAAGTTAGCACATGGACATTAGTTTCTGAGCATGCATGGATGCCTTTTTGAAGACTGAAAATAATACTGTAGCATCGTGATATTATACGGATTCTAGAAAATTGCACTTGCTTACTAATAATTATACAAGTCATACAACTTTTAATATTGTTACGTGAATTGAATTCAAAGACATAAATATTGAAAGTAAGTTCTATTGATGCAAACGGACTTTGTATTAAATTTTAATGACTATTTCCTAAAACAGTAATATAGTATTGTAACGTAAATTATACAAATAAGTACTTCTATAGGCACCCGTATTCTACTCACTAGCTTCCTATTTGGAATCACCAGAGTTATAACTCATAATGACAGAATTCCCATAGGTACAACTAATTAAATGGAAAAATTAATTAACTGAAGTTAAAGTAATTAATCTTAATCTTTTTAAGTACGAAATTCTAGTTTCGAATGAAATTACTATTGAAGATTAAACAAGACCGCTGCAGCCCAGTTGGAAGAGCAACGGAGTAGCAACCGGAGGGTTGCGAGTTCGAAGCTAGGTCCAGTCAAAGATCGTCGTGTACAAGGGGACTGGTGCACGTCAATTCTATCGTGGCCACAAATGTCCTCACGTTGGCGTGGTGTGGAAGTTCGGAGAGTGGGGTGCCAGCTCAGGTATTGCCCTCGTCATCTGACCGTGGTTCAAAATTACGAGGCGTTGTCCTTGGATCTTTCATTTCGAGATTGATCTCGAACCGTTGCCAATAGCCCGTTGTGTTAATCCAGTGTGACATTAACTACCTACTTACCTACCATTTGCAGTTCGCCAATGCAGTCCAGAATATCATTTATCCCACATAACATCAGTAGCTATAGCCATTGGGTAAAAATGCTATCGAATTTGATATTGGATATTTTTCGATAATACTTGATTGATACGATTTGATATATTTCGATAATACTTGAGTTTCAGAATAAAGCAAGATAAATAGAATTACGTGGTATTGTCCTTGAATCTTTCCCTTAGGGTCATCCATGTGAAATGAGCAAAAATCAGAAAAAAACCTGTGGCTGTAGGGTGACGGATTGTCAAGAAATTTGCTACAGGGGTTAAGTTTACGCATAAATACCGATATCCAAAATATTTTGGCTCAAAATGAAAAAAATTGGAAGTGTTTCAGGCATTTTAAGGACTTGCAACTTTGAAGAGCAGTTGTGAAATCGCTTGATGTTGCATGTTTGAAGAGCTCTTTATCAAAAACTACTTAACGTATACAACAATATTTCATATTTTTGTAATCTATGAAGAATTTTCTTTTTATCTATTTGGAAACAACAATTTCAAGCATTATACTTAAACTAAAAATTAGTAGCGAAAAATGGAAATAGTTGATTTGATAGAATTAAAAAGGTTTCTACGGGCTGTAGGAATTTAAATGCATCGTTGAAATTCATGCCAGATACAGTGCTAGGTATGATAAAACTCCTGAAGTTTGGAAGTCGGATTTTATTTCCATCATCTTCCAAACAGCCAAGGAAAATTATAAAATGAGTTTTCCACTTAAAATAGGCACACAAAATGAAATGAGGGACAGCTCTGACGACAACTATAATTTGGAAGAATATAGTTTAATATGTCTATTGTAAAAAATTCAAGATTGTATTTTGAGTCCCAAAGCAACAATAACAAAATTAGTAAAACGCAAAACACGTTCTTGCCGATCGATCAATTGGTGACTGAAAGTTTCGTCGACAAATGACTATTCGGATAGGCCTACGACGGGTTACCATATTTCATCAGTATCGCCCTAACTGGCAATATTTATTATCGCCAATCAGCATTTCCTTCACATTCTATGCATTTACTCGTTTCAAATGAAAACAATGAAATGGAAACAATAAAACTCCAAATCAACAATGAAATGCCAAATTATTTTTAACTTTTAAAGGAAATTATAAAAGCAGGACATTAGATCACAATTGAAAAAGCTTAAACATTTAAAAATTTTACTTGATTGTCTTTTCAAATTAACTTTCAATCTGATAAAGGTCTCTTGTTCAATTTCGTAGTTGCTTAAATTGAAATTTTCCTAGTTCTGCCGAATCTTGAAATCTTTACTTCTTTCACTAGTGATTGTGATAAATATGGAACAAGGATTCGTGAGTTATGTATATTTGGGAGAATCGGGTGTAACAACGATGTTTAAATTGTTTTTTACTCTCAAAATTAGGGTTTACCTGACTAATGATGCTTAATATTTACAAAACGAATTTAATATTCACAAGTAGTAGTATTTAATACTTACGTTTCCAAAGGAAAAAGCAAATCGAAAAGACTTCTCTAACAAAATGAACTTTTCACCTAATTGTTTCACTGATGGAAATACTCCTCGGATTAAGAAAAAAGACTTTAAAAAGAAATTTCATGTAAAAGTTTGCATGTGCACCATAATAATAATTATTTAATTCTTGTATCGCATTTTTTATATAATCGAAGGTTATAACTCATTATCAGCTGCGATAAAAAAGTAAAACTTATATCTAGTTAGAAATTTTCCTGAGACAAAAATAATCAAATTACAATTATGAAAATTTCAGGATATATAATAGATATCTTGGTCTTTTATGTTGAAAAGTTTTGATGTTTTTGGAGCTTTCGCTCACAGTGAAATATGCATTTTAAAAAAATTGAAAAATTGCATTTTCCATAATTTTTCTTTAAAACGTTTTTTTATTTATAAAGGAGTAGATATGCAATCACCAAATTGCGCCACTCTATTTCTTAATAAAGGCTCTTCATTAAGAATAATTTTAATATTGTCTTTCCATTTCTAGATACCAGAGCAATTTGAAATTTGTAGCAAATCGGCAAAATTTCTATTTTCGTCGATCTCTCAGATTCAGCAATGACGGTTATTAAATAATATTTTGAAGTTTCCAAAGAGACCTTTTTCTGAAGAATGCAAAGATATAAACATTTTAAACTTGTGTCAATAACTTATTGAAATATAGGGTCGCAACAGTCCACTTTTAGTGCTAGAAAATCTAAATTTGTGTGACCATAAATTTTAAATGTCAATGATTAACAAATTTAGATTTCTGAAACCTAATATTTTGCAGTTGCTCTTTACTATGTGACCTATTTGAAAACTGATTTTCATTAAAAATCGGTGATATGTCAACCACTGCCGATTTGCACATTTTGCTTGGAATGACCCCTTAGGATTGATCCTGGACCGTTGCCTGTAGCCCGTTGTGTTGCTCCAGTGCGACATTAATTAACTACCTACCTTAAACATTAAACTTAATGAAATATCTTTAACTGTGCATGTGTGTAATAAGAAACAAGCCAAACAAATTAAAATTGAATCGATGACTGAAGACTATAGTTAAAAGGTTATGGATCTTTGTAATGCATTGACTGGAAAATTACTGGGAATAAATAACCCAAGGAAGAATTTTACAGTGTGCTTTGATGTTTTTAATAATAAACTAACTGAACTCAATGTTTGTTTAGAAGTAATTTTAAAACATTTATGAGTTTTTAGATGACAAAAAAGAAAAATATCTGAAATATCTGGAGTCATAATTAACGCATTTCATCAATACATGATATCCAACTATTACAAAACATTAATAAAGACAATTATGTACATAAAAATTCATCTGATTGATGTACACGATTTCTTTGCTATAAAATTATAACTCAGCATATATATATATATATATATATATATATATATATATATATATATATATATAGTACAATTAAATCCTATTGCAGCATTTCCATTTAATTTTTGTGGTGATAAATTTGTATTATACAAAAGTAAACAATAAATAAGTTCTTGAAAATCTTTAGTCTATTTATTTGAGCTTTAGAGCAGAGAAAAATACTAGTTTTTACGCAAAAATTTAATCTGCCTTAGATTAATAATTATAAATTGTTCTCTGTGTATGTAATTATACTAACCACTGAAATGTTAATTATGAATTTTCTCTATAGGTGACTTTGAAATTAAAAACCTACAGCAGAAAAATATTTTACAGCAGATTTCAAGGTGCGAAAAGCAAAATAAGTGTAACACGATGGTGTTACTTAGAGTAATATAAATGTAACTTAAAAAATTATCAATATAAATATATAATGTAAAGTGTTCTATAACTTCCCAGGTAGAATGATTTTGTTGTAAAATCCACTCCCAAATACTAGTTTTTAAGTAAGAATTTAATTTGCCTTCGATTAGTAAAAACTAGTATTTTTTCTCTTCTCTAAAGCTCAAATAAACAAACTAATGATTTTCAAGAGCTTATTTATCATTTATACTTTTGTATAATGCAAATTATCACTACAAAAATTAAAAGGAAACGCTGCAATAGGATTTAACTGTATATATACTCTGAGTTATAATTTTATAGCAAAGAAATCGTGTACATCAATCAAATGAATTTTTATAATTGTCTTTATTAATATAGCGTAATAACTTGTTGGATACGCGCATCATGTATTTATGAAATGCGTTACTTATGAAGACTCCAGATATTTTTATTTTTACGCAATTTAGCCGTAAAAGTGGCTCTCTATTGCAGTCGAGAACGTAAAACCAGAAAGAAAGAAACAAGAAAAAAAGCATCGAATCACATATTCTAATTAATTTACACACTGGACAAACACCTTTGAATGACTGATTTCAATTAACACAAAAATTTCCAGTATTAAATTCACATTTTGTATTTAACAGTGCCATTTTCGCAAAAAAATTGTCCCCGTAACTTAATAATAAATGCCCTCTTTAGTAAAGATCACTTCAAAATTGAAGAACTATATACTTTTGTAATAAAAATGTACAAACTTATCTTGGGGCAGAGGGAATATGAGACGTTATATGAATACTTCAAATAAAAGCTTTAAATATTTGATAAAATTTAAATTAAAAACCTTGCAACATTTAAAATAATTTTATTTATACATAAATTAAAGCCTACACACTTAATATTATTCTAAGTTTATTTTATAAGATTTTAAAAAGTTTCTCACCATTGCTAAATTGTTTAAAAAACAATTGATAGAGATTAACAAACTTGCTTTTAAAATACTTAATTGAGTCAGACGGCTCTTTGTGCGATAGGTTGTGCTTTCTAATTCTTCTCTGGTGTCATGGATCCTCCTAAATTTCGGAATCGCCTTTTTCCTGTAGGTGGCGCTGCAATTAGCCTTTGTGAGTTAAAAGTGACCTTCAACTGGAGGCCCATCACATCTACACCCTCAGTCCCAGTATAAAATCAGATGATGGCTCCAAGTTCCGGATTAAATTCCGGGCCTCTATGAAACACAAATATGAATTCTAAGTACTTAATGCCTTGCATAAATCTATACATTTTCTCTTTCCTTTGTACACTTTTGATAACTTTATAATTATAAATTCATATAGTATAAAGATTTGTGACTTATAAAGAACACCTCACATTTAAGTACAAAAACAAAGTCACATTTTCCGATTCCGCTAGTCCTTCCAGACCGGTACAATGGTGACCACGGCCCGCACATGTGGAGGCCATGATATAATCAGCGCAACCATGGCACAGTTTCTTCTCATCAGATTCGTGATCACTCAGTTCAATTACTGAAACATGAATTGCTGGTTTGATATTACAGCTCATTAGAAAAACTGACGGGCACACATTCAAGGAACCACACACGCACGCTTGAAGACACACAAGACCTTAGACCGTAATCCCACCACATGAACACTCCCAGTCCTATTAGTAAATCAGTTCAAGATTCAATGACAGGCTATGAAATACAAATATGCATACCAAGTAAACTTTTCACAACTTTATTATCATATTTACACATAATATAAAGATTTGTAAATTTTAAAATTAAAAATAGATCTCACATCAAAGTACAAAACATTTCCCAAGTTTCCAGGTCCTCCAACCCTTCGAGACCGGTACATTGGTGACCACGATGTGGAGGCCCTGATATAGCTAGCACAGTCTTGACGCACAGCTTCTTCTCATCAGATTCGTGACCACCCAGTTCAGTTGCTGCAACAGAAAATGCTGGTTGTGATATCACAGATCATGACAGCAACTGACGGACACACACTCAAGAAGCCACACACGCAAACTTTAAAGACAGAACTCTACAAGCAAGAGAAGCGAAGGATTCGGGATCTTTGCAAGCGACCTTATAGAGCCATTCTTAGATTCATTGCAGGAATTTCACCAATTAGTGATGGCGGCATGTTCATGAATAATTCCACTTGTCGCCTTCTGTATGCGCATTAATTGATGAGTTCCATTTGCCACTTGCAACTCTCCTCCTGCAACCAGCACGACTTGGGTGAGGACCAAGATTTGCTGCATTGAAACATGCTCGCATGGATTTCATTTCATACGTGGAAACAAATATTTTACAGTTGATCTTGTCACCTCGTGATAGTGTCATTTATAAATGGTTGTCACCTCTATTTTTTGAAGGAAGAACAACGAATTCTTTGATGCGCCATTTTATCGTTAAAACTATTCAAAGCAAACGGGTGTGTGTGTATTATCACAACCGTTGATAAAAGCAATAAGAACGATATGAAAGAAAAGTAGCGAATAAAGGGAAATGTGAGATCATTTGGTATGAATGAGTAGGTAGGTAGTTAATTAACGTCCCACTGGAACAACACAACGGGCTATTGGTGACGGTCCGGGATCAATCCACAAGGGAAAGAGCCGAAGACAATACCACGTAATTTTGAACCACGGTCAGGTGACGTTGTATGAATGGGATCTATTGGTTTTTTATGCTTTTTATAAATATGTATATACATATTTGATACAACAGTCATTTTCTATGAATAAACCAGTGTTTTTATTTGAATATTCTGCCAACGAATCGATCTAGGGGCCAGGGGGCTGGCTTCAGGATCGATTCAGGGATAAAGCATGGGTGTTTGTCCGTCTGGATTGAATATGCGGCCTCTTTTCAAACGGATTGTGCCTAGAATGTGTGTTATGTATATGAGGTGCAACGTGATCCCATCCCTGGTGGTACACCAGGGGTGGGTCACGTTGCACCTTACTTACATAACATGCATTGTAGGCCTAACCCGTTCTACTTCGTGGTACACCAGGGTAACTCAAAATGGTTCACTATTCCTCCCTTGTAGTGCTGTAATGAAGAATATTCAATTGGAAAAAAATGTTCTTGAAAATTGGTAAAACAAATAGGCTGTTGTATGTGGATTTAGCATCCTAAAACGATAAACGACTTCTAAGTTTGAAGATATGCTTAACAGTGGCAGAGTTTATTATGGTTTCATTTGTTTGATCAAGGGTAAGCGACATAAGAAACGCATACATATGAATGAAAAAGTACATATCTGATTTTAATTACATATGCATTCAAAAATCGATTTAATACTTATTTGAGCTAAATGCTTTTTAAAACCTAGAGGATATTAAACCACAAGGCTAAGATTTAACTATAGAAATATTTTAAAATATTATTTTGTTCAATTAATCCTGGTATATCGTATAAACAATCAAAAAGAAGCAAGAAACCCCAAATATTTTGGTTGATTTTTAAATCTTAAAATAACTTAAACATATAATAGTAATGATATAGATGTTTCAAAAGGACTAAATTATGCTACTCATAATTTAAAAGTTTAAGATTACGTGAAAATTCTTGGGATTCAGAATCACATGGACTGCAATATAAGTTGGAAGTTAATAGCAGATAAAAGAATCGGTAGTTCTTGTTTAGGGTTTACGACAAGCTATATAAGAAGGGAATGGAACAAACTGCAACAGGAGCATATTCAGAAATTATGGGTGCGTATAGCAGATGCGGATGTCCTGATATCATTGAGTGATAAGCCAATTCCCTAGTTTAATGCATATCCTCTAATCTCCTGACAATTTCCTCTAACAACCAATAGTTTAGTGTATCTCTTCAACATAACTGATTACAAGAGTAATGTATATTTAGAACCCACCAGCATAGAATTTCTCCTATTGAGAGAGAGAATTCGGATATAGTGAATTTTATTGAAATTGTACTTTGCAAACACGAGCCAGAAATAAATTTTTGCTAAGAAAAGAAATAATCATACACTGCTGGCCACCGTAAATGCAACACCCTGAAGGAAGCATGCAAATAATATGAAATTTACAACATGCATTAGCGGAGGTGAGATATGCAAATGATTAGAATTTCAGCGCAGACGCACATCACGCGCGCCTGTGGCGCCACTTCAAAGCGCTATTTAAGGCTTGGAGATTTCGACGATTTCAAGTACGGCAATTGTGTTTTTCTTGTGGTTTTTTCAAAAAAACGATCAATTATGCGTCGTAGAAAACAGCGATCATCTTTTGATCAAGTATCCGAGTTCGACAGAGGAAGGATAGTGGCCTACCGAGATTGTGGATTATCTTTCAGGGAAATCGGTAGTCGTGTTGGACGAAACCAAACAACTGTAATGCGGATATGTGATCGTTGGATGCAGGAGGGTACGACGGACCGACGTGTTCGATCGCATCCACCTCAGTGCACCACTTCACGTGATGACAGGCATATTGTGCGTATGGCAGTGACGGATCGCTCAGCCACATCACGAACCATAGCACAGCACATTCAGTTTGTACCGCATCATCCAGTGTCTGCGCGTACCATTCGACGCCGTTTACAGCAGAGTGGTTTGTCCGCAAGACGTCCATTGCTTCGTCTACCCTTGACGCAGAACCACAGACGTTTCCGCCGCCAATGGTGCGATGAAAGAAGGATGTGGACGGCAGAATGGAATGAAATTGTCTTTACTGACGAGTCACGCTTCTGTCTGCAACACCACGATGGTCGGATTCGAGTCTGGAGACACCGTGGAGAGAGGATGCTGAACAGCTGCGTTATGCACCGCCACACTGGTCCTGCACCGGGTATTATGGTATGGGGCGGTATTGGATATCACTCTCGCACTCCTCTAGTACGCATTGCCGGTACTTTAAACAGCCAGCGCTACATCTCCGAGGTGTTGGAGCCAGTTGTCCTTCCTTACCTTCAGGGCTTGCCCACAGCCATATTTCAACAGGATAATGCGCGACCACACGTGGCACGCATTGTCCAAGGGTTCTTCGTCAATCGC
Source organism: Meta bourneti (assembly GCA_933210815.1). Lineage (NCBI taxonomy): Eukaryota > Metazoa > Arthropoda > Arachnida > Araneae > Tetragnathidae > Meta > Meta bourneti. The sequence goes on along the minus strand of OW119933.1, from coordinate 23,514,539 downwards.
CAGATTGAATTGCTTCCCTGGCCAGCTCGCTCTCTGGATCTTTCGCCGATAGAAAACATGTGGTCCATGGTTGCTCAACGATTGACCCAGAATACATCCCCAGCTGCCACACCAGATCAACTTTGGCAACATGTGGAAGCTGCTTGGTCTGCTGTACCCCAAGAACACATCCAAAGTCTCTTTGAATCAATGCCGAGGCGTGAGGCAGCGGTGATCTCCAACAATGGCGGCTACTCTGGCTACTGATTTTGGCAGGAACCACACTTCACAGAAGTCTATAAATTTAATCATTTGTTACTTGGTCAACATGTTATCTACAAAATAAATTTTGTTGTGATATCTCTTGTCTTTCTTGGTGTTGCAATTTGGGTGGCCAGCAGTGTATGTTATTTCAAATATTTGTTATCTACCGACCTTAGTTTCTTCAAGGATTTTAATTAAAAAAATAAATTCCTTGACAATTTTGTGTGTTGAAAAATGATCAGTTTTTGAATTTATGATTATAGATTTACAAATGAAATGGCGTACAGAAAATTTAATATAGATTCTTCCAAATGATTTTCTGATGGTGTATAGAAGGCTTTGTAAAATAGATGTTTAGGAAAGCGGCTAAAACATTAATTTATATTGGTTCATATATTTTTTAACTAAAACTTTTAATGTGGAAGATTACTTAGCATTTATTCTTTACATTGGCATTCTAAATAACACGAAAAATATTTACCCTTAAAGTGGTTTCGAAGAGATATCTCGTCCATCAAGATCTGACCAATTTTGCTAATGACGAGATATCTCGTCATCATGATATTGCCGATTTTTTTATCATGACTAGATCAAGATCAGGCCAGTTTTCTTCTAATGACGAGATATCTCGTCCATCAAGATCTGATCAGTTTTGCTAATGACGAGATATCTCGTCGAGACAACCACCAGGAGGGTAAAAATTGCTTTAAAAGTGGTTACTGGAAGGAGACATTTATATAGAAACTGATATTAAATTACTGCTTTTTTGTTAGTTAACCGGAACAAAGTTGGTAGAGTCGCGGATTAGCAACCGGAGGGTTGCGAGATCAACCAAAAACCGTCGTGTACATGGTGTCTGGTGCATGTTAAACATGTCGTAGCCTCAAATTTCCTCCCGTTGGCGAGGCGTGGAAGTTTAGAGAGTGGGGGAGCCAGCACAGGTGGTGACCTCGTCATCTGACAGTCGTTCAAAATTACGAGATGTTGTCCTCCGATCTTTCCCTTCAGATTGATCCCGGACCATCGCCAATAACCCGTTGTGTTGCTACAGTGCGACGTAAATTCAACTACCTACCTACTTGTTAGTTAACTCTTTCAGGGGATCTGTTATACAGGGCGTCTCACCTCTCTTATATGGTTAAGGTTAGGTAAATGCATATTCTAGATATATTACGGCTGCTAAATGTGTATAAATATTCTCTCATTTGGAATTATGATGTCTCCAGATAGATGGTGAGATAATAGAGATCCAACCACCCCTTAGAGGTTAAAAAAACCTTTTTAACACACCTGTGGTTGTCTAGACGAGATATCTCGTCACTAGCAAAAACTGACCAGATCTTGATAGACGAGATATTTCGTCATTAGCAAAAACTGACCAGATCTTGATAGACGAGATATCTCGTCATTAGAAGAAAAGTGGCCGGATCTGGATCTCGTCATTATGAAAAAATCGGCAATGTCTTGCTGACGAAATATCTCGTCATTAGCAAAATTAGTCAAACCTTGATGGACGAGATATTCGTCGAAACCTCTTGGAGGGTTTTCATAGCGTCCTTCAAAGGTTTGACTTTCTTTTTCCAACCCATTTTTAATGCTCAATTTATCTATCATTAGAGATACAAAGCTCAAACTGCAGAGAAATGTCTCTACTACACTAACCCTAATCTGTCAAAGCATTAATCTTATTCAATGATGCAGCCATTCAGAGTTCAGATTTTCGAAGGAGCTCGTAGACTTAGCCTGCAGGTTATTTTGTCGATGGATACTTAGATAACCTCGACGTCGCCGCAGTCTTTTATGGATATTTATTTACCCCGATAGAAAGTGATATCGCCTGTTGCTGCCGAAACTGCGACTTTATTTCGACTACGCAAAAGGGCTCCGTGGCTTAAGTGGCGTTATTATGACATGTCATTCTCTGCATAGCCGATGAGTTACGAGTAAATTAGACGACCCAACTGAGACTAATCCAGCAGCGTGGTCGGGATTACGAGAATGCTCCATATTATCTACGCATTTTACGCCTTCAGTTGTGAAAGTTTTCGTCATACTTCAGCAGCTGTAGGGTTTGCAGAGTCTGGTATCTGGGATTACGTGGAATCGACGGAGATTATTCGCAGTTTGGGGATACCATCGCGACTCGAGTGCTTTTGAAGATAAAAATGACTGTTTTTCCCTCTGAGGGACTACACACTTTCCATGTTGTAATCGGAAGCATACGTTTGGGATCACTTATCATCTTGTTTTCTTTCAAGTATAAATAGAATGACATCCAACAGCTTGTTTTGACGGATTTAATCCCGAATGTGTTCCTTCACGTTTTTTAGGGATCACGAGATTAGGTCTTTATACATTTATTTCAGAAAGCATCAGGGTATTGTTTTTCGGTCAACTGTTTCTCATATTATAATGGTAAGTTCTGAAGACGCCAATGATTTGAGGCTTAAGTCAGATCAACGTCTGTTAAAAACAATTTTAAATCTAATCTTGCCGGCCACCCCTGGGTGATCAGGGTCATAAAAAATAATCTTTGGAAATCCCATTTTATGTAAGTTCTCTACACTTTATCAGCATTTACTAATGTCTACGGCATTTAAACATAAACAAGTTATTGCTATGTCAAAAATGCTTCATTAATTAACTCTCGTGGTGGTTGTCTCGACGCGGTATCCCGTCATTAGCAAACTGACTAAATCTTAATGGACGAGATATTACTCCATTAGAAAAACTGACCAGATATATCGCCATTAGAAGAAAGCTGACCAGATCTTGATCTCGCCATCACAAAATGCCGACAATATCTTGATGGCGAGATATCTCGTCATCAGCAAAATTGATCAGATCTTGATGGACGAGATATCACGCCATTAGAAAAACTGACCAGATTTTGATGTACAAGATATCTTGTCATTAGAAAAACTGACCAGATCTTGATCTCGCCTCTTGTTGTAGTGTTGTATTTATTTTATTCTGCCTATATTTGCCTTGGCCATTGGAAATAAAAAAATGAAGCGTACTTGGTAAAAGATTTTTCAACTGTCCTAAAAGTAAATCCTCTACTTTTTACTGAACATTTAAGAATTTTTTCTCAATATTTACAACATAAAATCTAATAGTTTTAGCAATAGAAATAAGATGCATTAATGTTTTAATCGAACAATTGAAAAATATTATAATTTGAAATTTCTAACCTTTGTTCTCAACTGGAATTAATGTAAATTAATATTCATATTAGGCCACGTTTAAATAACTCGCACATTTTTTAGTAATTGGTCCACGTAAAACAATTTTAAACCTTTAAGCATTTTCGTATATGCTACTTAAAAAGTTATTCCCACACACTATTATTCAAGTAGTAAACGCTTACTTATCTCTGTGATGTATTCTCATTTATTAAACCGTGTAGGGACTTAAATATTCTCCTACATAAATATTCTCCTACATAAATATGCATTTAGAGGGAAAAAGTAATTTTAAACCTTTCTTTTCATTTAAGATAAAACTTAGTTGCAATTTAATGCTAATGCAGGTTGACACACGCAGTTTCTTTCTTCTACCACGCAATTTGTCAAGTGTAACTAATAAATATAAATGCAGGTTTAATTTGACACGATGTAATATGTTACACACGAAGCATTGTTTTGCGTTGATTGAAATCGATCTCTTCTATGCCTGTTTAGAGACACGAGAAAGGGATAACTGAAATTTAATTAAGTGTCATTCTCTTTCAGTGATTATGAGCTTGAATGAATCTGATCTTATATAATAAATTAATTTTACTTAGACATGTTGAAAAAGGAAAAATATAAAAAATTCGGAGGCATATACAAAGGAGAGAGCAATAGAAAAGACACTAGCATCTTTTACTTTGGTCTCGAGAATGTGTTCTCTCTTAGTAAGCTTTTATGACCACTGAAATGACTACTAAATATAAATAAGAAAAACTGAGGCGAAACGATGAATGATATATGAATATTTATCGGGAACGGATTTATTGATACGAGGCCCTCTACAAATTAGTTTATTTCAGTTTCTTCGAAAAAATAATTTTCTATAGCCATTGTGTGTCTACTCTCCCAAAGCGTTATTTCAGGTTTGCCATTTTACAACTCTAGTTAGTGGGAAGATATTTCTGATACTTATAAGGGTTGGCTCAAAAGTCACTATACCATTTTAAAATATAACTGTTGCTATTAATTTTTTCATTTTTTTCAGATTATTTATATTTAATCCTTGGAAAATAGTTATGGAGAAATTCACGACAGAGCAACGGGTAAAATTAATCCAATTTTATTTATAAAAACAACGGTCAATTGTACTAACCCAAAGAGATCGCATTCGTCATTCAGCAGTTGAGAACACACCAGATGTATGGTGGCAGCAAGATGGGGCTACTTCCCATACAGCTAATCCGACGATGGAGCTCGTAAGGCAAGTTTTTGGACGGCGGATAAATTTCGCGAAACTCTGAATTCAATTGGCCTCCACGCTCCCCTGACCTTACGGTCCCAGACTTTTCTTGTGGGGATATCTAAAACAAAGAGCGTACAGTCACAAACCTCGGCTCTTCCAGCAATTGAAGGCCAACACGGTGAAGAAATTGAAGGAATAAGCCAAGAAACATTACGAGAGGTGATGGAGACCACTTTAGAAAGGGCGCGCCACTGTCAAGAACAAAATGGTGGCCATTTGAAGGACATAATCTACAAAAGCCAATTAAAATAATTTAAAGCTAATTAAATAATTAAATAATATATTTATTGTTTATAAAAGAATAAATATGAATTTTTAATACATAAAAGAGTTATTCTGTTTTTAAATGGTCTAGTGACTTTTGAGCCACCCTGTACAATCATAGTAAAATAAGGAAGTAATGAATGTTCAAGGAAGTAATTAATTGAATGATTAAAGTTTTTTGAAAAGGTAATTAATTTTTAGTTTGGTGTTTAATAGGGTTTTTGTGTTTTTCTGCACTTAATTGTTTTGTTCTTTTATTATTAAAATTTTACATGCAAAACTTATCTTTAATTCTTCATATCTATTTTATTATTCTACAAATGCTTAATGTACGAAAGATAAAAGTTCAATACAATGATTTTTTCATGTAGAAAATTTTTCGATACTTTCTTTCCTTTCAAAATTAAGTTTTTTAGTACAAGTTTTATAACTTTATAATGGAGTTTATTATTGGATGATTTAAGTTTTTTTGCATGAAAAGTAATTAATTTTTAGTTTGGCGTGCAATAGATTCTTAGCGTTTTTCTACACTTAAGTGTTTTGCTTCCTTCATTATTTAAATTTTAAGCTTAAAAACTTATCTTCGATTCTTGATCGTATCTATTTTATTATTCGACAAACGTTTAATCTACATAAGTTAATTGTTCAATACAATAATATTTTCATATAGAAAACTTTTTCGATAGTTTTTCCTTTTTAACCCTCCTTGACCATCCAATCTCTTCATTACCAAAATTTCCAGAGCTCTTGTTGGACGAGATATCTCGTCATTAGAACAAAACATGATTAGAAGAAAACTGACCAGATCTAGTCATAAAAAAATTGGCAACATATTGATGACGAGATATCTCGTCATTAGCAAAACTGGTCAGATCTTGATGAATGAAATGTCGTCGAAACCACTTGGTGGGTTAAATTAAATTTTTCAGTGTAAATTTTATAACTTTATTATCCCTGGCCTCCTGTTTAAAACTCCCTCTAAATGTTTTAAATACACAATAAGCTGCATTATGATAACCACACAAGTATACTTAACACTTTAGCGTTCAGAGGGACGTTTTTCTCCTGTGCCTACTAATATTTGGAAATTACAAAGCTTCCGCTAAAATCAGACTACATGACGCATTCATTCTTGAGAATTCACAGAATTCTAGCTTTTCTGCCTTGGAAAAAATTTCGGACATGACGCTTCTTGTAAAATAAATCGAACGTTTTCTCAAGCAGATCTAAATAATGTAAAAGTAATCTTAATTTTCTACGTCCTATTTTCATTTCTTTGGCGGTTACAGAAAACAAAACAATGTCCATCGCAGGAAACATCAACATACTAAAAGAGGTAAAACTTTTCATCTTTTGAAAAAAGTGTCTATGCATAAATGTACGTTGCAAAAAATGACCGTAGAGCGAAAAATAAAACCAAATCTACGTAGAAAAGTGAGTGAATACCAATGGGGAATCTTTTCATTCCTTAAGATAAGCTTACCTCTTTGATTTGAATCTTTATTGTATTCCGTTAGGATTACATTTATGAATTTATAATCTCCATTTAGATTGATATAAATAGCAAAGTTATTAAAGATATTGGTACAATTGAAAATATTTGCAATCTTAATACATGGTTTCCACCTATCTTAAATGTAAATTTTCTGCATAACGAATTCCAAGAAATATTTGTAGATCAAACATTATTGTAGTTTTGGTGGTAGAAATGGCATTATCACTCTCTTTTCTCTTTTATTTATATATATATATATATATATATATATATAACCTCCTTTCATACTGAAGTAATGAAGTAAATAGCATATTAATTTAAGATATTGGATGAATTAAAACAAATTACAATCTTAATAGAGTTTTTATTATCCTAAAGGTAAATTTTCCACAGAATAGATGTGAAGAAATATTTGCAGAGTGAAATTTGATATTACACTTTTAATGGTACAAATCAGGTATAATACATCAGTATACAAATTTATAGATTCGTAACCTCCTCCATTCAGATTGAAACAACTGGCATATTTATTAACCCTCCAAGTGGCTTAGACGAGATATCTCGTCTAAGCCACTTGGCCACGATCTGACCAATTTCGCTAACGACGAGATATCTCGTCATCAAGACATTGCCGATTTTTATGACGACGAGATCAAGTTCCGGTCAGTTTTTCAAATGACGAGATATTTCGTCCATCAAGATATCTGGCCATTTTCTCCAATGACGAGATGCCTCTTCGAGACAACCACCAGGAGGGTTAAGAAATATTGGTACAATTAAGTTCAATCTTAATACATAATTTCCATCACCTTAAACACAAATCATCCCCATAATAAATTTGAAGAAATACTTGCAGAACCAATCATCATCACAGTTTTAGTAGCAGAAACAAAGTATTATCACCTTTTGTCAATCCGGAAACATTAATACACCAAAAACTTTAAGAGTCACCCCAATGACGGCAGGGCATTTACATCCGCGAATAGTTTCTTCCCGGAAATCGATAGCTCTCTTTGATGACACACATCCATGCGAAGTCATCTAAACGAAAGGCTATGGAGGGCAGTGAAGTATTTCCTGATTATATATATTCCAAGAACAAATGTTTATGAATCTTGGATGGTAGGAAGCTTGGAAATTCTGATATCGATTGCATTTTCTCAGGAGAACTGAACATGCGAAGATCATTAGTGGGCGATGCCTCACTTCCCTTCCTCAGAAATCACTCCCCGGATTTGTAAAGTTTAGGGAAACGAAAGATTTCATTGCGGTGTTTAAATTTACGGAACTTTCCGAGAGATGGGCCCTCAGATCCCACGTTGGAGAATTGTTATCTGCTTCATATTGGATCGCCGAGAATTTGATTCAGTCCAGTAGTTTGGCAATTATTCAATTGGGTTTCCATTTCAAGTTTTAAATAGCAATCGAGAGGATTTGCGTAATAATATAGGTTCATAACATTGTTAATTCTCCTGGTGGTTTTCTCGATGGGGTATTCCATCATTAGAGAAGCTGACTAGATCTCGGTGGCGACATATGTCGTCATTACAAAATTGGTGAGATTTTTATTGACGACATATCTCGTCCAAGCCACTTGCAGGGTTGAGGACGTAAATAGTGTTTTGTGTTGGAAAATAATTTTTTAATAACCTGTAATCATTGTTGGTACAAGTATAATTATGTTCTGGATGAATTATATAATGCTCGAAAAACAAATTTTAAAACTGCGATTAATTATTTTATCAAGACCGTGTTTTAAAACACGGTTTCGCAAGTCTTATAAGTAAATGAATTAGTAATGAGTCTATCCCTTATGAAAATAATTGATAATCAACTATGCTAAATATATGTCACAAATAGAGAAATATAAAATTGAGCTATATCTGTGTTAAAAGCAAAAATAAAAAAATTCAAAACTGACCAGGTACTGATCACTTCATCAGCAAATTGGCAATATCTTGATGACGAGATATCTCAAAATTAACAAAATTTAACTGATCTTGATGGACGAGATATCTCGTCCAAACCACTTGGAGGGTTAACATCACGAATGAGGGTGAGATTAAACTGTTTTGTTGATGCGAATGTGTATATCAGAGGACTGCAAAGTTGTACTCTAGCCAGACTAAAAGAATGTTTTGTTTTTATTGGGATGTATTTAGTACATTAACGTTTGGTGAAGTGAGGTAAGTGAATATAAAACGTGTCCGTTATTAAAGTAGGGGCTGACACCTGCTGGAAATGCTTGAAGGAGTCCTATAGTTCCATAGCTAGAGCGCTTAGAATTTTAGCAGGGAAGTTGAGCAAACCAAAGGTCATGAATGAGATGATATGCTCTTTCCCACTCACAGTACTATCACATTACAAATAAGAAAACAGTTCACTTGCCCCATCATATGAGGAAAGCTATACGCCATGAAATAGCATTAGAAAGCACTTTTAAAATTATATCTATGTCAAGTTTAAGCAAATAAGAGTGTGTATATAATATTAAAGTGTCTGAGAGAGTGTGAAAAAATGAAAATTTAAATAATTAATGCGGACAGAGTAGCAATTGGTTCAATATGAACTTTGAAATTTGTGTTTGCACATGCCCCACCTTTTCTTTCTTAACCCTTCAAGTGGTTTCAACGAGATATCTCGTCTATCAAGATCTGATCAATTTTGCTAATGACACGTTATATCGTCATCAAAATACTGGCGATTTTTGATGACGATGAGATCAAGATCTGATCAATTTTGCTAATGACACGTTATATCGTCATCAAAATACTGGCGATTTTTGATGACGATGAGATCAAGATCTGGTCACTTTTCTTTCAATGACGAGGTGTCTCGTCCATCAAGATCTGGTCAGTTTTGCTAATACCTCGAGAGATTCCTCGTCGAGGCAACCACCAGGAGGGTTAAATTAAAACTAGACAGTTTTTATTCTTAAAATTGCTTATAGTGCTACTTTGGTATGAGCACTAGCGAAACATAACCTATTAATTATGAATCGTTACACTTTGAAACGGGACTATTTAATTGCACCGATATTTAGCAAATTTCTGTAAAATTACTGGTGTGAATCCACCTCACCCTATTTTAAACACCAGTTTAGATTAAATGAGTAAGGAATGGTATGCTAGTCATAAAGAGCATATGAACACAAACAATAATACAAGGCAAATGAACATAAACAATGTAACAGCATGTGAACATAAACAATAGAATAAAGCTGGAGCAAAGTGGACATAATGATTTAGAGCAGATGAACATAAACAATGCCATAGGAAAGCGATGCAAAGCCGGAAACCCGGAGTACACATATACATCAAGTTCTCCATCCTTTCATTATGACCTGTGAACTTTCAATCATTAGTTTGTCCTTAAAACCTTTTGCCTGAAAACTTATCATTTCCTTTTGAAGTTATTTTCCTAGAATAAAGTCATACTCTTACACATATGTCTTCGAAACTGATATTATTCTAAAGAGGATGATCATTTAGGAATTCTGTGACGATCATTAGAATGATCATTAAAAATATGAGATTGAATGAATACCAATTTTGTCAGAAATGTTTTAACCATGTGTTTTACCAAGTTATTAATTCAAATTATTATAAATAAAATTGTATATTTAACCATCATGATGCAGAACTAATTTATCACTAACGTCATTTAGTGTTTACTTCGTCTATAACTTGCCCTCACTTCTAAGTACCCATTGATAAAAATTGAATCAGAAGTTATTTCCACAGATTCGGGCACTTTTATCATATATAAAATCTTACTAATATAAAGAATGAATGCTTTTGAAGTTTTTCAACAAAACAATTTCAAAATTTTTAAAAGTTGAAATAAATTCTGGACCGATTACTCTTATTACTAGTGTTTTGTCAAAACTGTGGTCTTCCTTTTTCCTATAGTAAAAAAATGTCCCATTAAGTTTCTACAGTTATTAAGGCATGTTTTCTTAACAATTACAAACACATACATGTTGGAATACTCCAATTTCAATTAATGTATTATGATTTTCACTATGAAATATATGCCTTTTTCTATAGGGTTTTAAAAAGATTAAAACTTTTATAAAATGTGTTAATTTATTATTATGAAATTCTTACGAAATTTTTATATAACGTTTTGTTAAATTAGTATTATTTTTAATTTATTTCCTATTAAGCGCTTTTGAATTCAATAAGTTGAATATATTTGGTTATTTGAATTGTTGTATAGATGTATGAGTACAAATAATTGAAAAATATTGCATAATTTAATTCTGTGAATATTTCAAATTGATATTACCAATAAAGCAAATGAAAAAAAAACAGAATTCGCAGCCAGTGGAAAAAGAAATTAATTAGAATATTGTCTTTTGGAGTATTAACAAATTGTGTGTGTATTCGTCACTTCAAGTAGAATCATGTCAGGTAAAATAATACTTCAACGAAAACTAAAACAATTTTTGAGACTTATTAATTTGCTTTTGTTGCATAATCAGAATGTATTAATATCTAAATTTTATATAGTTTGTTGAAAATAGCAATGTAATGACTAAATTGTGAATTAAAAGAATAGAAGGATTTGAAAAAAAATATTTCTGGTGTTAATTATATGGCAAATAAAAATTTTATTTTAATTCTGTTTAAAAACCGAATTCTCAAATTTTAAGTTACCGATCACGAAGATGTAGTCCAGACCAAATAGATACATCTGAATATTAGAAAAGAGTAATGGATATACGTTTATAAAAATTTTAAAATTAAATACTTAATGATAAAACGTGTTACAATGGTATAGAATTTTGAAAATGCGTTGGATGAAAATTGAAAAATCGGGAAATAAAATGTTTCATGCGCCCAAATAGATTTAAATTTATGCACATATTATTACACGCGCGTGCATATTTTCAATAAAAATAAATGTTTCCATTCACATATTGTACAGTTAAAGCATACAAGAATAAAACAACACATTCCGAACTAAATTCTAAATACCAACTAAGTAACAATGAACAGTACTGAGATTCTTGCATTGATTAGATGCGATCGTTATGTAAAACGTTTCACAAAAGTGAGATTGGAAAAGTAACATTTGATTAAGATACGACCCTAAAACAACTTCTATTTTAACCCTCCTGGTGGTTGCCTCGACGAGGTATCTCGTCATTAGCAAAGCTGTCCAGATCTTGATCAACGCGATACCTAGTCATTAGAAAAAAACTAATCAGATCTTGATCAACGCGCGATACCTAGTCATTAGAAAAAACTAATCAGATCTTGATCTCGTTATCATAAACAATCGTTAATATCTTGAGATATCGCGTCATTAGCAAAATAGGTCAGATCTTGATGGACGAGATACCTCGTCATTAGCAAAATAGGTCAGATCTTGATGGACGAGATATCTCGTCATTAGAAAAATAGGTCAGATCTTGATGGACGAGATATTTCGCCATCTAGGGGGTTAGACATCCTCGTTGTTTCAATTACAACTCATTATGTATGATTTTTGAGTAGAATACCATTTTGCCATACTTTCCATTCCCATTCGTTTCACAGCCTTCTAATTGCAGGAATAAATGATATTACAGAATTTAATATTTACAGAAAAATAATAATTTAAGGTGAATGTATATACTAGAAATCGCGAAAAATCGACCAGAATATCGATTTTTTATTGCTTCAAAATATTTTCCAACAACTTAGCTTTTAAACGATACCAAGATATTGTAATTATTCGGAATGTTTTTCTAGTTACAAGGATTTTTCGTTTGTTTTGGAAACATGTACAAACATGTTTCCTAAACTTTAAACTCAATTTCTGAAGAACTGATTTTGCAATATACTTTGTTGAAACGGTGATAATTGAACAATGAATTGGTTTATTATAATTATTTTCGTATCATTACAATCTACATAATACAGAGGATGCTTTCACTTCCAATCATAGTTATTAGTTAAGAAATGAGTTTTTAGCTGACTTTTAAATGTTAAAATTCCTGAAAAATCTCGATTTTATACTTCCTTGGTGAAAAAAAATTGTAAAAATCATATTCCCTCTAGCAACTTGATTGATGAGCAAAACATGAAAAACAATACTAGAAGTAATTTCCAACAGGAATCGTCTTTCTGAACGAATTAGAATTTGAGGTTTCACCGTTCAAAAACATGCTTATTATATCTAAATTAGGCGATTAATGATTAGCTTAATCTGATTTTTTTACACTGAAATGATTTTAAGCATAAACTAATGACTTATTGCAGAAAAACTTCTAGTCAAAATAAAAAAAATCTAGGTTTATACACCTTAATGTTTAATTTCAATTTCTTTGAAAAATATCTGTGAAGATATAGTTTCCGGCGTTTCTCTTCCTCTCAAACACATCAAAGAGACGAACCAAGCAAGTTGTAACCAATAACCATCGAAACGAATTTCAATACGCGATCAGTCCCCCAAAATAAATGGAAACGAAAATACAAGTTCGATAAACTTTGTCGCTGAGGAAAATTGATCTGAGTATCAAAGAAGCTCGTTTCATCGATACCTGATTTTCTTTCTCCGTCTTTTTGTGAAATCATGATTGATGCAAATAGGAACACTTCGGAGGAAGTACATTTTTTCCTAATTCGAACGCGTTACCTGAAATCGAAGATCGCGAAAGAACTGTTTGCATTCGTTCCGAAACGGATATTACTGATTGCTTCAAACTAGTTGTAAAGGACGCGTTTTGTGATGCTAATCTTTTAGGAATTCCCGTTCCGCGTCATGTAAAAATTAAACAAGCATGATGTCAATAGCTTCGATTTTTTAGCCCTGATTTTACACACTTAGGAAACGAACTTTCCGGACACAAATGTTCAGTCTCTTGCACTCTTAACTGATGGTTAAACTGGTAGAGTCACGGTAGGTATTTAACGTCGCACTGGAGCAACACAACGGGGTATTGGCGACTGTCCGGGATCATCCCTCGAAGGGAAAGATCCGAGGAAAACACCACGTAATTTTGAACCACGGTCAGATGAAAAGTCACACCTGAGCTGGCACCCCACTCTCCAAACTTCCACACCACGCCAACGTGAGGACATTTGAGGACCCGACAGATTTAACGTGCACCAGCCCCTTTATACACGACGGTCTTTGATTGGATTCGAACTCGCAACCCTCCGGTTGCTAATCCGTTACTCTTCCAACCGGGCTACAGCAGCCTTGGTAGAGTCACGGATTAGCTACCGGAAGGGTGTGAGTTCGAAACCCGATCCAACCACAGACAATCATGTACGTCGGGTTCTGGTGCACGTTCAATCTGTCGTAGTCTCAAATGTCCTCACGTTGGCGTAATGTGAAGGTTTGGAGAGTGGGGTGCTGTGGCTTAGGTGTTGATCTCGTTATCTAACCGTGGTTAAAAATTACGAGGTATCCTCCGATCTTTCCCTCCGGGATTGATATAAAGGATCGTCACCAATAGCCCTTTACATTGCTCCAGTGCGACGTTTTTTCAACAACTTACTGATGTATTACTAGTCTTTTGAAGGGCTTAATGCTAAAACCTTTTTGGAAAAACCCTTTGGAGAAATTTTTCTTCAATGTTGGCCTCCATAATCACCTGATCATAATCCGCTTGGGCATTTGCGGGATTGAATCGAAAAAGGTATCAGATAGTTGGATCCGTCATCACAAAATCCTCATAGAGCAAGGGGTTTTACTTCGTAGCTATATTTCGTTCAACATTCCTTTAACGCTTTGTTCCTCCCTGTGTGTATTTCTCTCTTGTGTCAGTAAAAACTTTCATTGTGCGTGTCTGTCTATTACTTGGTTGTGTCTGGCGCAGCATGGCCAAATATGGCCTTTTGAGACATAAAACCAAACACCAACCAACCTTTAGATCTTTGACAGGAACTGGGCTTAAAATAAGTTTAAAAAATTTGGGGGAGAGGCCTTATCACCTTATATGAATATATTTTGCACATAACAAAAATTGTTTTTTTTAGAGGATGGTGAGGCCTCTTTTTTCATGTGTCACCACCCATATAGAGCACACCTATACATAATATCAAGAGAGCGAATATTCATATAATTCAGTAGCCCCCTTAATATATCCCTTACATTTTTGTAAAACCTAGTATTAACCATTTCAAAGAGGTGGAAACGCAGACATTCCACGTACCAGAAAAGATTAATAACTTATATAATCGATGTTTTCAGTACACTTCCTCTATACTCAGATATCAAAGTGATGTGAGCATTATACTGAAGTATGTTTTAAGGAATATATTCTTATGGTTGTAAGTTAGTCTTATACAATAAATATTCTCTTATAATATTGATGGTAAATTAAGTATTCAAATTCCTTCACGATTCAAAAAAAATATTTATCTTTTGTTAAGAAATGTGCATGCACTTATGTAAGTGTAAAAATTTTATCAATGCAGAAAGTATAAAGACAGAAAACACTTAACTCTAAAGTACCATCACTTCACCACCAAACGGTTTTTATAACAGAAATATGGAGAAACAACTCCTGTTACCTGAATAAACATCTATTCCTTCTTTTCAAAGGAATTCACTCTTTTTGTAGAACGAATACTGTGAATTCTTAACCAATAGAGCCGTGTTACGGCAAATGAAACTAATTTGCTGAAAATCGAAAAATATTTTCCAGTTCAAACAACTATTCTATTTGAATAGAACACAGAAATGTTAGAATCATCTTCACAAAGTCTGAGCTTCCGAATGAATAAATTTATAGACTTTTGCTTCATCGGCAGCTTACACTTTTGCTTTTCTTCAGTAATGGGCATAGGAAATCTGCAGCTTTGTAGACTTTTCTTTAACGTTGGCTCAATATAGTGGTCACATGAATTGTTTCCCGATAACAACCTAGATATCGAATTCCATACCTCACGTGAGGATATGAAAAGCCTCGAATCTTGACGACTTAGAAGAAAAGTTCTTTCGTGGTTCGATTAAATAATATGCGGCAATTCCCAACCTTAGAATTTGCTCGAAACCACGAGGATAGGCTCACTACCATCCAATGGTAGATTCTAAAGGTAGTTAATTAACGTCGCACTGGATCAACACAATGGACTATTGGTGACGGTTCGGGATCAAACTCGAAGGGAAAGAACCAAGAACACCACTTAATTTTAAATCACGGTCAGGTGACGAGAACACCTGAGCTGACACTCTAAACTTCCACATCATGCCAGCGTGAGGAGATTTGAGGCCGCGACAGATTGTACGTGCGCCAGTCTCCGTATACACGTTCTTTGGCTGGACCGAGTTTTGAACTCGCCTCCCTCCGTTTGGTAAACCGTTGGTCTTCTAACTGGGCTACAGTGGTCCTACAGTATGTAAAGGAAAGTAATGTAAAAAGCATGTTTTGAACCTTAATTATTAAGTAGTGAGATCTGTATTTACAGACAACTTATTAAGTTTAAGACAGCATAAGATTATTAATAAATAACAAGATATGCCAAGATAAAATTGAAGAGTTTCGGGCAACCATAATATGTCACCCTTCAAATATAAATATTTCTGGAGAGCAAATTTAAAACTTTAAAAGTTACAAAATTGTAACTATTTATAAACTATTCAAGGGGTCATGTTATCTTAAACTATCAATTACAGGGTGGCCATAAAATAGCTTTCACTCCTTGGAAATATGTAGGTATTTTAATTAGCGTCTCACTGGGGCAACACAACGGGCTATTGGCTACGGTCCGGGTTCAAACCCGAAGGGAAAGTCCGAGGACAACACCACGTAATTTTGAACCTAAGTCAGATGACTACACTCTTTGGAGGCATCTGAAGCTAAATAGAATAAACGAAATGGAACCAAATTTGGTATTGAGAATTTTGAAGACATGGGGAGAAGTATTTCGCGAAAAAATTTAGTACCAAAAATCGCCGATAGGGATAATGAAATGATTTGAATAAGTATAGATACACCAATCCATTATAAGTATTACTTACATAATAATATCACACCATTAGAAGTAATAACATCTTTTTAACTCACACTGTATTTCATAGAACTCTAGTAAAAATTTGTCAGGTGTGCAAAGCAATCGCAAATCACTCGACTGCGAAAATACTCGAGACTTAATTTACAAACGCTCATTACCTCTTCATAAATTAACGCATGGGCAAAAGCCCGCTTGTCATGTAAGAATTTCAGCTCAGATTGTTACAGAAATGCATGGAGACAGTATGTCCGGAAAATAAGCTATTCCACATCAGTGTATTCCTTTGTTTCTTATGGGTTAAAACGTGCCTGATCGCATTGCCGTGAATCACGTCCGCCCATTCTATTCTAATACACAAATTCCGTAAAAGGTAGCTTGTGTTTGGAAGTTAATTTGTACGACTTGCGTCTGAAATGTCACAAATATTTTAAAACGCTACCTCAATTTAAGACAATTGGCGCAACGCATAATGAATAGCATTTTATTTCTAGAGGGTTTAATTTCGAATTTCCTTCCGAACGGGGGGCCGCGGTAGCCCGGTTGGACGAGTAACGGTTTAGGGGGTTGCGAGTTCGAATCCGACCAAAGACCGCCTTGTACAAAGGTGGCTGGTACACGCTAAATCTGTCGTGGCCTCAAATGTCCTCACGTTGGCGTGGTGTGGAAATTTGGAGAGTGGGGCGCCGGATGAGGTGTTGACCTCGTCATCAGGTCGTGGTTCAAAATCACGTGGTGTTGCCTCGGTAGGTATGGTAGGTATTTTAATTAACGTCGCACTGGAGCTATTGGCGACGGTCCGGGATCGAACTCGAAGGGAAAGATCCGAGGACAACACCGAATATTTTTGAACTACTCTAAGATGATGAGGTCACACCTGAGCTGGAACTCCACTCTCCAAACTTCCACACCAATGTGAGGATATTCGAGGCCCCGACAGATTTAACGTACCCCAGCCCCCTTGTATATGACGGTCTTTGGTTGGATTCGAACTCGCAACCCTCCGGTTGCTAATCCGTTACTATTCCAACCTATTGGCCCTATGTTGTCCTCGGATCTTTCTCTTCGGGTTTGATCCCGGACCGTCGCCAATAGCCCGTAGTGTTGCTCCAGTGCGTCGTTAATTAAAATACCTACCTTCTGAACACGAGGTAATGGCATTTAGGTTACCAAACAGAAATATCAGCGCTTGGAGTAAAATCTCGCAATCGTTTCGGATTGTATTGCATCTGTCAATCCCACATTTTTATGCAATATTTATGATTTCGCATCGCGTGAGAAGAGATTTTTTAAAAGCGTTTCATTGTTTGGAGAACTTTCGAATCTTTCGCGGATTCTTTGCATTTCGAAAAGCCGAATAAAACGGTTGGTTGAAAAGACTTTCATTAAATTTAGAATATTCAATTGTTTGCCCCTTTCTCTTCCTGTAGATTAATGTTTTTGTATCCATTTGGTGCTTCTTGCGCAGATGAAGTTCTCGTGATTTGGGGAAAGGCGCGTCGCTGCTGTTTTTGTTTATCTTGTTTTTTTCAATTTATTATCGATATTGAATTTTGGCTGTGTAGGTATGCGAGAGCGAAAGCCAGCGCACGCATGAATGCGCTTTCAAATATTATTGAATTCAAATATTGCTTTCATGCATTCTATTTTCTTTCAATGCCTCGCTAAAAGCTCTTTCGATGAATTATATTCAAGTATGCTTGATGCGTTTCCATTTCCATTAAATTACTGAGAGTTCGGATTTACATACCACTGCATTTTTCTTAGATATCTGGATAATGTATATAAAGGGGATATGCATTTTTATTAATATTACTTAATAAGTTGCTTCGGGGACAATAAAGATATTAAAAAATCGATTCAGATATGGATATTAGTGCATTAAAATTAAGGTTTGGTTTCTTCATGGTATTATAATACAGGAATTTTTTAAATATAACCCTCCTAGTGGTTTTGACGAGATATCTCATCCATCAAGATCCGACAAATTTTGCTAATGAAGAGATATTAAGAATGCCGATAGAATTTCGAATGAAGATATTGCCATTTTTGATGATTACGAAATCTAGATCAGGTCAGGTTTTCTCTAATGACAAGATATTTTGTCCATTAAGATCTGGTCAGTTTTGCTAACGATGATATACCTCGTCTAGACAACCACCAGCAGGGTTGAGGTTAAAAAATCGTTGTTTCTATTGAGCCACGATTCCCGAAGATCGTAGAACTGAAATCAGAACTCAGAATTTAAATTAAAAAATAATTTCATTGAAAATACACTATAGTACCTTGTGCGTGTTCAAGAGAAGATTTGCTTAAGTTGATCTGTGATGATTAAGAAAACAATTTATTGGATTAATATTAACCCTTCTGTGGTTGTCTAGATTAGATACCTTGTTATTTGTAAAGCTCACCAGATCTTGGTGAATATCTCGTCATTAGAAGAAAACTAGATCACGATCGTAAAAAGAAAACTGACCAGATCTTGATCTCGTCATCATAAAAATGTCTGCATGATCTTGATGACGAGATATCTCGAAATGAAAATTGGTCAGATCTTGATAGAGATTTCTCATCGAAACCACCAGGAGAGTTAAAACAAGCAATTAAGATAAATATTTTACGCACTTATTTATATAAGCATAATGAAGGTAGAAGAAAGGGAATAAAAAATGTGCGAGTTCTGCAGAGCTAATGGTTATATTCATATTGCTTTGAGTTTGATAATTAAAACGTATAATTAAATATAAGCTAATGAAATCGAAAGA
The DNA here is from genome assembly GCA_933210815.1 of Meta bourneti. Classification (NCBI taxonomy): domain Eukaryota; kingdom Metazoa; phylum Arthropoda; class Arachnida; order Araneae; family Tetragnathidae; genus Meta; species Meta bourneti. Next base: position 23,495,343 of record OW119933.1, on the reverse strand, counting down.
GATTCGTGTTTGCTATACACTCGAAATAAATAGCATTTGTGGAATAAACAGAATTAAAACTCATATGGTTGACAAGGTGACTGACATTTGAATTTATTGATTACGAAAATGATTGTAGTTGGTATTGTAATGGTTGTCGAATAGACAAAGATTTTCTATTACAGTAAAATATAACACAAAAAGTATGAAGTTGATAATTTCAATCAGATAATTTCAATTTTTTTGAATTGAATGCATATATACTATTTTATTTCTAATGCCCAATCACTGACTTCTTTGGCTTTATGCTCATATGTAATGCGCATTGAAATGTCAGAAGTTTCTACTGTTTATGGTAGCTGACTTTGGAATAACGGAAAGCTATATTTTGTAAAAAATATGCTTAAAAAATTCGTAGATCCTGAATAAATATTTTAGTAAAACGGATTAATTTAAAGTAGGTATTTGCATTCAAAAGAAATAATTAAAAGTATATATCAATAAAAGTATAATCGAATGCTGAATAATTAAGGAATTTACTCACATTTGCGTGTTAAGTATCAGTTTATACAAATAAAGGATGAGGACAAATATCCGAATGTAAGATAAATGTCTACTTAACATGGAACTCTGTTTTCCTTTTATCAAGGCAAAACTTTATATCATGGTTTATAAGTATAAAAGACGAGGACAAATTTATCCGAATATACGATTAATGTCTACTTAGCATCATTTCCATTTTTCTTTTATCAAAGTAAAACTTTATATTAAGGTTTATAAGTATAAAAGTTGAAGAGAAATATATCCGAATATACGATAAATGTCTACCTAACACGAACTCAGTTTTCCTTTCATCAAGGTAATACTTAATGAAAGTAAAAAGAAAGGATTTTTATTATTCTAATTTAAACTTCTTTTATATTTCAGAATATGGTGAATATCTTTCAAGTTTCGGTATCAGGGGATTTAGATGTTAAAAGACACAAGCAGGTTGAACCTAACCCGGCAAAGAATTACTTGTATTCTAAGCCCTCGGACATGTGTCCAAATTTTTTAAGAAAAGACACTTGCTTTGAAATGGATTGAAAATCAATACACTTCTTAAAATCTGAAATAGCTTCCAGCAAACGAGAGTGATTTTCGTAGATCAATAGAGACCATCACTGGAAAACCATTGGGACCACTTAAGATGAAGAGAAGGAAAAAATGGCAAAAAACCCCTCCCATAAAACTTCCTCCGTTTCTTCAGAGTATTTTTTACCTTATTGTGCCATCACAAGCAGCAATTTCAAGAAGTAATTACGATGTAAGTGCTAGATAAAGATTTATGAAATCAATAACATGACGGCAAATCAATTTTTGGCAGAATCTTCAAAGTAATAAGTTCCTACCAAAGCAATCTTCTCCCTGTTACGAATGATACATCCTAGTTGAAGCACTTCTCAGTTTAGTTATTTCAATATAAATAGCTGCATTTAACCAGTAGTGCATTATTGTGACTGAAACTAAGCACGTATCGCTTTTTAATAGCTTCTAAATACCTGATATTTATTTCTTTTATGCACGAGTACTGCACAGATGGTTACTTATGTATGTTAAGCGATGATTTCTCGAATGTTATCTATTAAAATACCATAGTTTAACGTGAAATATAACATAAAATAATGTATGGATTACATCCTTGTACTATGGAGTTGTCAAAACTTACGTTTGAAAACCTATTATAGTTTCATAATTAAAAAATATCTGTTGTATATGAGAAATATAGTATAATTTAGTGTTCTGTTTTAAATTAGTTGAACAACCAACATACTGAAACTATTATAATTGGCACGTGATAATTTTACAAGTGATTTTTATAATATAATTGTGTATTAAATACTACTTTTAATATATTTTAGGATCCTCCTCCGAATAGAAAAATTTGGTAAAGAAGTTGAGTACTCTATACGCATAACCGATCCTCAAATTCCGAAGCTTAAATTTATGTTGTCTTGTGTTTGGAACAGTTTGGCCAAAAAACCTAAAAACAACCAACCAAATTAATCTTAAACTATTTCTGGAAACTTTAAATATAGCGAATAATACATCTAATACTTTTATCTATATTATTTTAAACGAGAAAAACATTTCTACATAAAATGATTGTTCTAGTTTCTCAAAGTTGGCCTCTGTAAAATGCAAAATTGAAATTACAACACAGAACCGCTTCTTCGATTTGTTTGAACCTTTGTGTAGAGGATCGTCGTATCAACATTTCTAGTCCCGTAGAAGCTGAAGCTGATGTAATGCAAAACCTGGGAAAATTCTGTAGATGTTATATGTATGAAACGAATTGAAGAAAACCATCTTGTTCCTGAAAGGGCAACCAAGTTGTGTGTGTTCATTGCCCAGTCTCGTTTGCAAGAAATATAATCCACAAACGGACTTTGATAGACGACGAATAATTGGTCTTCTCGTGGCTGGGTGATCAATTCGGCTTAAAGGATCACACATCTTATAAAAGGATATGTGTCAAGGAACGAATAGAGAAGGCATCCACATCCGGAAAATTGAGATTGGAACACAGGTGGAACACAGAGGGTGACTAGTTTGATTTGTCTGAACCTTTGTGAAGAGGATCGTCGCATCAACATTTCCAATGCATAAAAGGCTTCTAGCAACCTCGTAGAAGCTGATTTAATGAAAAACTTGGTGAATTGTTCTGTTGATTTTCCATGTAGTTTGAAAGAAATTGAAGAAAACCTTGTTCCTGAAAGGACGACCAAGTTGTGCGTTCATATTGCCCAGAGTCGTGTTTGCAATGAATATAACCAACAAACGGACTTAGAGGACGAATAATTGGTCTTCTCGAGGATGGTCGATCAATTCGACTTAATGGATCTCATCCTATACAGGACTATGTGTCAAGGAATGATTAGAGAAAGCATCCACATTCGGAAAGTCGAGATTGGAACACAGGAAGTGACTAGTCATAGCGATGATTGGTCCTAACTCCAATACGTCCAACAATCCAAAGACCGTCGTGTAAATGGGAGCCAGTGCACCTTAAATCTGTCGTCGCCTCAAATGTCCTAACGTTGGCGTGGTGTGGAAGTTTAGAGAGTGGGATGCTAGTTCAGGTGCTGACCTCGTCATTTGACAGAGGTTCAAAATTACGAGGCGTTTTCCTTGGATTTTTCCCTTCGGGTTTGATCCCGGACCGTCGTCAATAGCCCGTTGTGTTGCTGCATTTCGACGTTAATTAACTACCTATCTAGGTACAATGCGCCTTTGGCAAGATAGCATTTGAGCCACGTGCTTCTGAACGACTATTTGTTCAATTAAAGGCTAGGTCAAACTTAACGTTTCTGGTGGTTGTCTCGACAAGGTATCTCGTCATTAGCAAAACTGGTTAGATCTTGATGGACGAGATATCTCGTCGAAACTACTTGGAGAGTTAAGCAATGCGCTTCCATGATTGGCGTATTTGGTATGGATTCTGGTTCCGAATATATCGGCCAGTGTCGGAAGCGATATCAGTGATTATACGAGTTGGCGAAATAAATAATCGCCTATGGCGGTCTCCATACTTGATTTTGCGTATGGTAGTCCTTTCTCTGGTGACCCTTACCACTTTTGTAGAAATGAATTTCTCTAAGGTCATATGTCTTATCATCGGAGCTGAATTATACCCCTACAACCTTTCTGTTGACCATCAGACGAATGGTAATACTTGTCATAAATCGATTTCTGCTGCTAGTTACCGTCTATTTCGCTTGGATTTGTGAAGTTTACGAGCGATTTGAGAAGAGTGGTATTATGTTGTCCTCACTAGTGAAATCCTGCTTTTGCTTATGCTCCGATTATGACAAGTACCGACATGAAGGTGATATGGTGAACAGAATTCACTAACTATGGAAAAGGGCACATGGCTTAAACAACGTAACTAGGAATCGATCGGTCAATTACGACTTGTCCAGTCTGGTGTGTATTGCTGGTAATTTCACAGCTAAACATTATGTTGATGAATTTTGGAATTGTAGCACTCTCATAAGTGGTAAGAGCAACACCTAACTTTAGCACGATAGAGCCCTCACCCATACGGCAAATATCGCTATATAAATATAAATATAACTCTAACAACTGAAAAAACATTCCGTACAAATGCAATATAAATGCGTTCTTTTGTTTTGGAACTTATATCACACCCTACAGTTGAATTTTCTGTTTTACCGAGTATTATTATTGTATCTCCTTTCCTACTTTCAATTGCAACTATTATTTTTCAAACGTGGAATTCTATTTGTAACAAGCAGATTTTTGTGGCAAATATATATATAACGACGCAATTCAAATATTCTAAGAAACAATAATTCATTTAAGCGAAAAATGCCTTCTTCCCTTTACGGGACAATTCTTTTGGTATTCGTGAAGTGTGATCAAAAACGCACAAAATGTTCTTTATAGTTCAAGTTTCAAGTTATAGTTTCAAGTTCTTAGTTCTTTCATACAAATTTAAGTTGATATGCTGTCTTCATCCGAGGGTATACATTTTAATTTGAAAGATAGCAATCGTAAGGATGAATTTGTAAATTATGTCGAAAACCAATGGACCGTTTCTTGGAAGTATTTTTACAACCTTTTACAATTTGAAACTAAAGGAATCACTATATTGAGGGACGGTTAAAATATTATTTATCTCAAACTCTGGTTTCTTAGAATAAACTCTACGTTTGGAAACAACACTAATCACGAGGCTTAGAATATTTATCTTGCAGATCTATTTTATCTATTCATTCTACTTTGAAGAAGAGTTTAGATTAAATACATTTCTGTATTTCAGTTGCTTTGTCAAATTATTCTTTCTAAGGTTTTCGTTTTTTGTGCATATTTTTGTTCTTTCTTCAGTTGAACAAAACCTTTTCATTTACTTTTACTCGTAAAATTAAACTGCTTTACAAGAATTAGAAATCAAAGAAAAAGGGCGGTAGAAACGAATATACGAGAAAGTTCAAATATAAATATACAGGGTGGGCCACGGAAAAGCAACACGTCTCTATCTCGTTACAGTATATGGAATATCATGCGAAATATGATTTAAAGACGTACGTTATCCGCACCTACCTTTTACAGAAGATGTTGAACATGATCTCCTTGAACATCAATGCAATTCGAAGCATACTTTGAAACACTCGTTGCAACTCACGGACCAAATAGAAACCCGAATGTTTTCCTTCAGTTCGTCTATTTCTTGGAATTGTTGGCATACACTTTCCATTTAAAATTTCCTCACGGGTAAAAATTATACTTCGACAGGTCTGGCGAACGAGGAGGCCACACAACCCTTTGTTTACAGCGCATTTTTCAACGAAGGCTTCATGGATTCGAGTCAGGGATTCACCAGACGTGTCGCAGGTGTCTCCGTCCTAATGAAAGAAGCAGTATTCCAGTTTCTCGGACGTGAGATGTGCATAGAATTCTTCAAAGATTTGCCTTTTTGTGGCCCACCCTGTATAAAAACTATGTTGCATATGTTAAAGAATATCCAACTTTTTGCGTGAAACAATTTTTTATGAAATTTTTTTTCTTAACCCTCCAAGTGGTTTCGACGAGACATATCATCCATCAAGATTCTTACAAATTTTGCTAATGACGAGGTATCACGTCATCAAGATATTGTCGATTTTTTAATGATGACTTGATCAAGATCTGGTTAGTTTTCTTCTAATGACGAGATACCTCGTCCATCAAGATCTGGTCAGATTTGCTAATGATTGCGTTTTTGATGAGATTCCTGGTCGCGAGAACCACCAGGAGAGTTAATGGTTAAAAATTTAATCAGACATAAAAAGAAAACCAATCTTAAAATTTTATTTTTAGGTTGGGTCTAATCTCCACACTACTGACAATGCTATTCAGATGCGTACTATAATCAGACTCACTCGAAGAGGCAATTAATTTCGTGCAATTTTTTAAAGCCACCATAGTTTTTTTGTACCTTAATTTACGAAAACCAAGTTTCTGACTTAAGGAAAACATACATATACACTCAAAACTTTATTTCAAGCTTTTAAAGGGTAAACTTCTTACGAACGCTAATGGAAGTATTCCGTAATTCAAAGTATTATGACTTTGAAATGAGAAATGCTTTATGATAGCCTTGTTTTTTACTTGTTTGTGATAAATTTTACACTAATAAAATATTTGCATACTTAATTTAAATTTTGATTCAAGCACAGATTCTCAGATTTTGTATATACAGTCAATTCAAAATAAAACTATTAGTAAATGAATATACAAATATGAGGCAAATATATTAATAACTCAAAGCTTCTCTTCGTTTCTAACTCAAAGTCACAGTGTGATATATAACAGCTTGAAAAGACATTAGCTGTTAGCGAACGTGGTAATTTCCTGGGCGAAGAGGTTTCTTTTTTCTGCACAACGCCCACAAGTCTGTATAAAAAAATGAAGAGACCGTATCAAGAAAGTGAATGACTGCTTTTACAGCTTTACAGAAAGAGTTTCACTAACTGATGCGCTTGATTTTGATACCAGAGATGTGTAGAGGGATTTACTGGGTTCCGAAAGCTAGCTTCGATAAAGAAAGGCCAATTTCAAGCAGAGGGTCGTCAAATTTATTAGAGGCCGATTTTTCTCAGTCTTTGTTTCTCTTTGTTGATGGTGGTAGAGGCTTAAGCGACTCAAGAAGTTAATGATTCCTTTTCTTTCATTTCAATCACAAAGGCAATAAAACTCAGTAGATTTTTAGTGTAACAATTATATAACTTATCTAAAAATATGTCTGATAATTTAACCTAAATATGTCTAATAAATTTATCCGAAATATCTCATAAATTATCTAAAATAAATATGATAATTTATCTAAAATATATCTAATAATATATTTAAAAATATATTTATTAATTTATCTAAAATATATTTAATAATTTATCTAAAATATATCTAACCATTTATCTAAAAATACATATAATAATTTATCTAAAAATATGTACAAGAATCTATCTAAAATATGTCTAAGAATCTATCTAAAATATGTCTAAGAATCTATCTAAAATGTCTAAGAATCTATATAAAACATGTAATAATTTATCTAAAAAGATATTTAATAATTTATCTAAAATATGTCTTATAATTTATCTAAAATATGTCTTATAATTTATCTAAAATATGTCTTATAATTTATCTAAAATATGTCTTATAATTTATCTAAAATATATCTACCCATTTACCTGAAAATATATATTATAAATTTCCTAAAAACATCTGATAATTTATCTAAAAACATACATGATAATTTATCTAAAAATATGTCTAATCATCTTTATCTAAAATATATCTAATACTTTATCTAAAATATATCTGAAATAGGCAAAATAAAAAGCATAAAATTATATTTACGACATATAATGAAGTAGTCTTATTTGTTATGAGTGTCTAAAGGTGTGTCAATACAAAATTAATGAAATATCCTTCCTAGAGTTTTTGGGTGCGTTGAAAACTTTGTACACAAATAAAGGGATAACTAAAGCTGTGTTTAAACGTAACCATATGTTTTAATTGTTCCGAGTTGTAATTAAGTTGAAATATTTCGAACGCATAAGCCTTAGAGCAGATGAATATTTCCCCATTTAGCCCTACACCTGTTGTTTGGAAGCAATTATCAAACTGTAAGATTTATTTATATATGAACTACTGTATAATAAATTAAAAAACATTACTTTCCCTAGCCTTACGAGTATTATAAGATAGAATAAACGAGTTTGATGAATAAATAGTTAGAAATGTACAAAGAGAAAATTGAAGAAAAATACTTTTAATTAATAATTATTTTGATATATGATGTAAAGGGTAGCTGATGACAAATCATGACATATGATGCTTTGGATTGTTTTGAAATCTAAGAGGATTTTGATAAACTTCATTTACGGTTGCATAGCATATACACTAAAATACTCTAAATGTTGAAAATTTCAATTTGTACCATTTTCATAGTAAAGAAATATATGTAGTTAGTTCGAATACAACATAATGTTCAAATACAATTTAAATAAGCAAAATACCAGAATACAAATTCAATTTTAGAATGGATTGAAATCTATCACAAGGCTAAAGAGTGAAAAGATTAAATATTATTTATGCTGTCGAATTTTATAAGTCGATTTTATAATTATTGGATATTTGTGACAGTTAAACTGGTCTTCCAAGGCGTACTTTGGTAGCAAACACGTGTAACTGAACAATGGCACACGTGACACGCCTGAACGATGCCAACTTTGTTGGCACATAATCAAATTTTAGTCACTAAATATAGTTAAAAACTTTCCAAAGGAAATGTTTGACATAGTTGTGGCGCTGATCTTTAATGTGGCTCATTATATCATTGTATTAGAGTAAATTTTTTCGATTTTCATTTTATTAACTTATATGCACACGCATATGTGGCATACAAAAACTTTCTCTCTAAAGCTCTTTATAAGGTTCATTTTAATATGCTATTATTAACTTCGAGTTTGCTAATAGATGACGAAAATGTTTGCTTCCTTTTGGGGACTATTATATTTCAAGGATGCGCTTTATAGTCGGTGGTATTCCCCCACTAACCCTAGTCAGTTTAGTTAATAACTTAATTCTAATAAAATTCTATTTTCTATTAACGATGTGTGGTTATTATGCTCACCAAAACGGAATTTTAACAGTAGAGAAAATTCAAAGATGGCGTTTGAAAGGAGCTAACGTCTTCTGTAAATTCAAATGCATAATATTTGCATAAAGGGCCGTCTTCATATTAAATGGAGCACTAACTTCATAATTTCCAATAGAAACCCCCTATTTCGACACACAATTTCGAATCTATATCAAAATTTAACTTCAGATACCATACCGAATTTCATGTCATTAGGCCTTATCGTTTCGAAGTCGAGTACAGAAAGATTGGAGCTCCTAATGCTAAATCAGTTTCTTAGACTTTTAGGATATCTTCCGAAATAATATTTCTATAGCGCTGATATTTTGTATCACGTTACTGTTAAACAACTCAAACAAAATCCACCTAATATTTTATTTAAAGAATAGTTTTTAGTATACAAGAGTAATTATTAAATTAATGCTTGAAAAAATTATGAATTGGAACCTTACTATATTTTGATGGGAATCGATTCAGGACTTCTAATATGACCATGTAAAATTTCAGCTCATTCCAATGGTTAGTTTTTGCTTTACATTAAATTTTCCTCATTATGGTGATTTTAGGGGGCAACCAAAAGTTTAAAAAACGTCTGACAAACCTCGGATAATAATTCTCGTATCGTGGAAATTTTGTTTGTGCAAAATTTGATATGAAGACGTCCCCTAATGCATTTTTTTTGGATTTGAATTTGTAGAGGACGTTATTCCCTATTGAATGATATCTTTGAATTCGCTCTGCTATAAATAGTGCTCGAAATAAAGTGGTTCGTTTTCTTCCCGCGACTGTACGTCTGCATATCTGTATTTTATGTTTTTTGGGTTCCCTGCCATGTGGGTATCAAGGGCAATGAATCAGCCGACAATACTGCAAAAACCACCTCTACCTCATTGTCCCTGGCTGTATTCTTTTCAGACGTCAAGAGTTCCATGAAGGATTTTATTCACAGCTTATGGCAAAGGTCCTGGAACCTGCAAGTCGACAATAAACTTCATCTCATTAAACCTCTCATTAACCAGTGGCCAGTTCCAGTGAGGCCAACCACCAGGAGGGTTGAATGAAAGGTAAATACCGTTCTAGATTAAACAATTTCTTCTCACTGGTGTGTTTCTTTCGATCAGCTAACATAGATAATCAGGTTCAGATGTTTTCCATTTAATCATAAAATTAAGTCTAAAATAACATAATGTATACAAATTGTATCTTTTAAAGAAATAATTAAATATTCATGACGTAAATTCATGCTGAATGCATGCTCCATAAAACCGGCGTATGAAAAAAATGCATTTCTAAGTTCAAATCTAGCATAACACTTATTGAGGTCTGAAATTTTTGATTTGTAAAGTGAGTTTAACGTTTTTCTACTTTTGCATTTAAAATGTCAATGCCCTGTGAAAGAATTCCCTTAAAGCCTCCAAGTGGTTTTGCGGAGATATCTTATCCATCCTGATCTGACCACTTTTACTAATAACGAGTTATCTCGTCCATCGAAATCTTACCAATTTTGCTGATGACTAGAAATCTCGTCATTAGCTTGAATGGCTAGCTATATCGTTTCAATTAATATGCTACTTTCACGAAAGGTTCTTGATTCTGTTAAACCTCCAAGTGGTTTCGACGAGATATCTCGTCCATCTCAATCTGAACAATTTTGCTAATGACGAGGTATCTCGTCTTCGAGGTAGTGCTAACTTTTTGACGATGCCAAGATCAAGTTCTGGTCAGTTTTCTTCTAATGACGAGATATCTCGTCCATCAAGACCTGGTCAATACTTTTCTAATGACGAAATATTTCGTTGAGACAACCACTAGGAGGGTTATAGGTGATATATTTTATAAAAACACCGCTTTACAATGAGATCTGTAAGTCCACAAATTCTTATGAATGTTTTAAAGTCTGTTTGGTTCTTTTCCAAAGTACCTTATCCGAGACACTCGATTCTTCAGCTATTTTGCTGGAAGCCATTTCGCAAATGCTCCATAACAATGCAAAATGAATTATGGTAATTTAAATCAATAATAATAGCCGAGTTCGACTACATTTTAAGAGAAAGACTTTCCAATCGTGCTGCGTTAAAACGCTTACACATTGATCGAATTTCTGGGACAGAATAAAAGATGATCATTCGACATTGTTCTTTTCCTTTAAATAATAGAGCAAATTGAGATGCCTCTTTTCACAATGCAAACGGTTCGTAAGATTTCACGGGAAAGAATTACTGAATATTTTCTATTTCGGTAATTCATGCAGTTCGGAATAACAATGCTTCGTTAAAACAGTATTTTACTTCAGTTGAAAGAAATAATTTATTTCACTGGACCTCTCTAATTTAAGCGAACTCTTTAATTTAGGTTGTTTAAATAACTAGGGTAAGTATGTACTAATTGATTAAGAGTGGAAGATAATGGAAGTTTTAATTATTAGAATTAATGCAATTACATGTTTTGGGTATCACAATATTTCATTTAGATATACTGAAACGCGTTATTTAACAATCTATGCACTTATGTTTAAGTACCAATAAATTTAAATTGATGTATCTATGGTACTGTAACGCTTAATCCTCCTCGACGAGGCATCCCATCATTAACAAATCTGACCAGATCTTGATGGACGAGATATCTCGTCAAAACCACTCGGAGGGTTAAGTAATGACAGATTTCTTTTACCCCAGAAATGTTTATAATTCTCATAAAATTAAGTAATTTAATAAGTAAGTTTACGAAATTGATGAACTTCACTAAGGACTGCTTTAAAAAGCAGAATAATTACACAAGAAAAAGAAGCTGCTGCGTGGGTAGTAATTTAACATATTTTGTCATGATTTAAAAATAAATCGAAAACCTATTTTTATGAAATGAGAAATAAACAATAAAAATGTTTGAATGCGGAAGTCTGCATAAAAATTTTATTGCAAAAGTAGATATCATCGATTACAAATCAAACACACTAAATCAAAAAACAGTTTTGAGAAAACGAAGCGGAAAAAATACTACTTATGCTAAACTGACTAAGCGTGTTCCTCAAGAAATTTAACCTTCATGCAAAGAAAAATGACTTAATGAACTTTACCAGTATAAAGATCACCTTATTCTGATCTACAAAAACTGAAAACTCATATTTCGTAAATTTTGACTTGGCTTGTTTCACTTGTAAGCCGACGATGTAGGACTTGATGTAACAAATTTTAAGTATCATCTATTAAACAAACGAAGATAAAAAGTTCCATTGTTTTATGACACTCAATTATAAAATAAATTAGTTTCAATTTTAATATCAACAATACCACTATCTTGATAACGAGATGTATTGCAGGATTTGTAAAATATTTATTATAAAATTATTGCTTAGTTAACTTATTAAAGATCTTATATTTCTCCCTTCTTATCTGCCGTATATTCTGCTTAATTTCTGTTATTTTTGTACTATACTTCATGTTTATTACAAACAATAGAATCATGTGTGTATTATTAAAAAATAATTTGCTGAAATATTTACTTTGAGCTTTGTTAATTAATATGGTATACTAATGGATATCACTAAAGCACTTTTCCCAGTAGAAAAAGCGAGTTATAGGCTGCGCAGGTTCGAATCCTCAATGAATGTATTTCTTTCTTCTGTGTTAGTACAACTCTCCTTGAATGTGTGTAGCAACCTTCGAGATGTAGGCGGCGCAGGTTCGATTCTTGTCCGGTGCATTCCTCACTGGGTGTATTTCTCTCTTCTGTGTCAGTAAAACTTTCATTTTGTGTTTATGTCTATTATTTGGTATTGTGTGTCTTGTGTCTGGCGCAGCATGGCCAAATATGGCCCTTGTGCCATAAAACTCCAAAACCAACCAACCAATCAACCAACCTTGCATGTGTAGTCCATTTAGTTGACGCTATTTGGCGCAGCTTGAACAGAAATGGCCTTTGAGCCATAAAACCCAACGAATCATCAACCACCCGAGTAGATTATTTGGTACTAGATTGGTAGAACTATTTAAGTGTGTTTTACTTTACCCCAAAAACCACCACTACAATATCCAGACTGAGAACAGGACATTTTAAAAGCATGAAAATTAACAGCGATGGAATCAGAACGTATAGATATTGTAACAGCTGTCTGGGCGTTGAACTCACAACTAAACATATATCCACCTGCCCTGCATTAGTAGGTGCTCTTCAAACCATCGATTACCACCCTGAAGAACAGCTTTATAGCTGTATAAAAATATAGCGAAACAATAATCGACATCGCCAAAACTGTGCAAAATGCACTCGGTGATATCTGACTCAGAAATGGACACGACAATATAGATATTGTAACAGCTGTCTGGGCGTTGAACTCACAACTAATCATATATCCACCTGCCCTGCATTAGTAGGTGCTCTTCAAACCATCGATTACCACCCTGAAGAACAGCTTTATAGCTGTATAAAAATATAGCGAAACAATAAACGACATCGCTAAAACTGTGCAAAATATACTCGGCGACATCTGAGTCAGAAATGAACACAACCCGAATATTTTTTGCATTGCTAACTAGTTGTAATTGAAGAATGAGCAATAGGATTTATACAAGTGGTTGACATTCTATGAGATGTGCCTGTAGAAGGTATAGTGCATGCTGGCTAGCATCATAGAAATATTGTTTTGCTTATAACTATAAGAACTCAAACAAAAGCATTAAACTAAACCTATCAAATACTTTCTTACAATCAAGAAAATGAACAATACGTTTTAGTTCGTTAAATATTTCACGCTATTCCCGAAAACAAAACAACACAGCCTGTCGCAGGAAAAGCGTACAATCAGAGTAAAAGCGTCGATTACCAAAGTGAGAAATAATAATTCGAAGCGAAGAAAAATCTCCTTAAAGTCGAAATTACATGTTTTTGTCTGAAAGCCGCTTTCTCTTACAAAAAGAAACAGCAAAGAAACCCAAGCTACGGGGTGTTGCGTGTCTCTTTTACAGAACGACCCAAAAACAAAAGAGCCTTCAGAAAATACTGAAAAAGGCCGAAAAGTTGAGGGAAAAAAGCTCTCCCGTCACCGAAACCAAAGAGAAATCATTAACAATTTGATTTGGGGAAGTGCGAGGGTTCAAGAGCAATACTTAGCTAACGAATCCAGCATACAATTGAAGTGATCCGAGTAAGTATTTTTCTTCGTCTTATTACAAACTACTGAGGGAGGTCTCTCTTCTTAAGGATGCATTTTCTAAATTTTATATCGGAGAGAGGATTCCTTTTCTTTTAATGGAAAAAGGTTTTCTGTGCGAATACTGAATAAACAGTTTTAAGTAAAGTTTTCCAGATGAAGGATTGAAATCTTGTCTTAAGTGATCGCATCAGATACAATGGAAGAGCGGGACTTAAATAACCTTATAACTATAAAGATAAATTTGGGATGCGATGTTTTGGTTTTAATTTAGGTTGGTTGTTTTGGGATTTTATGGCGCAAGGGCCATATTTGACCAAGCTGCACCAAACGCAAGACCAGACAACTGCAAGAAAATAAACTTCACTAAATAAACAGTTTTAAGTAATGCTTTCCAGATAAAGGATTGAAATCTTGTCTTAAGTGATCGCATCAGATACAATGGAAGAGTGTGCCATGAATAACCTTATAGATATAAAGATAAATTTGCGATGCGACGTTTTGGGTTTTAATTAAGTTGTTTTGGGGTTGTATGGCGCAATGGCCACATTTGGCCAAGCTGCACCAAACGCAAGACAGACAACTTCAAGCAAATAAACTTCACTAAATGAACAGTTTTTAAGAGTAAGTAACAGTAAAGTTTTCCAGATGAAGGATTGAAATCTTGTCTTAAGTAATCGCATCAAGAGATACAATGGAAGAGTGTGCCCTGAATAAGCCTATAAATATAAGATAAATTTGCGATGTGATGTTTTGGGCTTTAATTTAGATTGGTTGTTTTGGGATTGTAAGGCGCAAGGGCCATATTTGGCCAAGCAAGGAACATAAGAACAGAAGACATTAGAACACAGACAACTTCAAGCAAAAGATATCGTGAAATGGGAAAGAGGGATTGGGAAATAGAATAACAGGATGAAAACAGAAAAAGATAATTTGGGTATCTCGGGAGTTCGACACCCGTGTTCAGTAAAGACAGTAAACCCCCTGGGAAAGGAAAAGATCCCTAGAGTACCTCGGGTTCGTGAAGCCCGTACACACCTGAAAGAGATGTACCCTTGAAGGCTTTAATTTAGGTACTTGTGAAATAGTTTATGTCGGGTTCATCTGTTTTGCTTCATTGTTAGCCAATAGATTCAACTAATTCAAAAACAACAGCTGTTGCCTTTTATCCTAAGATATTTCGAGTAGCTGAAACTTCCAGGGAAAATAAAATAATTCATTTCCCGTTCTTTGTTCCCATTGTTATTGTAGTGATCATATAGAATTATCTTGTATTTTTTTATGTTGAATCCTACTCAAGTATTAAATTTTTTACCTATTCTATGACTCTCGCCTTTTTAAAATAAGCTTTGATACCATTTTTTGTGAGAAGCAATTGAGTAAGAAAAACGAAAGTAAGTATTGACATAACTGACGTAAAAATATTCCCTAATGGAAAAAATCTTTTGTACCGCTCCATATTCAGTGAGATGATTGCTAGAAAAAGTGTAACATACTAGGCAAGCAATTGAAATTCTTGGAATTTCATGGATTAGAATATCAAATTAAAACTAAGCTCTAAAAGGTAAATTAAAATTATTTGACAAAAGGACATTTTGAAATTCGTGATGAAAGGTTCAATGCGACATTAAATTCATACGAAGGACGACAAGGGATTTTCGACTACTTTTAGAAATATTAATCTCCCGAAGCTTTTTGTTGAAATGATTAAATTGGCTCTATTTTTACCCACGAATACCAATGAACACACCCTAAATACAAAAATTAGAATTGCTGAAATGGCTTTTTAAAGCTGGAGTAATAGTTAAATTTTCCTATTTGTAGCAATATCAGCTATTTATGTGACTTGACGGTTCCATCAAGTCAAAGACCTAAGAGTTAAAGTCTGTAGACATTTGACATCCATCAAATCAAGGATATAAGAGTTAAAAGTCTGTAGACATTTGACATCCTTCAAGTCAAGGACCTAAACGTTA
Source organism: Meta bourneti (assembly GCA_933210815.1). Classification (NCBI taxonomy): domain Eukaryota; kingdom Metazoa; phylum Arthropoda; class Arachnida; order Araneae; family Tetragnathidae; genus Meta; species Meta bourneti. The sequence goes on along the minus strand of OW119933.1, from coordinate 23,479,553 downwards.
AAGTCTAGACATTTGGCATTTTCAGTATCAAATGTTACATCAAGTCAAGGACCTAAGAGTTAAAGTCTATAGACATTTGGCAATTTAAGAAGCATCAAAATCAAGTCTTGAAATTGACATCAAATGCAGAAATTTTCTCCGTGGATCTTATAAGACGTACCAATGAGTACGGAAAGGAAATTAAAATATATATATTCCCTTTTCCATCAGTAGCTACATTTTTGCACTGAACTAATGCCTAATTTTTTTACGACCATCCTTTTATAATTCTGCAGGTAAAACAAAATTAAAATAGTTATACTGACTGGGCACAAAGTGATCATAAAGGCAAAACAGCACACACACAATAGATAACAAATATTTACATAAGGATTATTAACTTGATATTTTAAGATAATTGACTCTAAAGCCCTAATAAAAAAGTTCTAAAAATATACTCGAATTATTTCTGCAAGACAATTTAAAAATACACAACTCTTACAAACTAATTTTCATTAAAAAATAAATTATAGACAGAAAATAATATCGAATATATTTTTCTAATCTTTTCAGTAACACTTAAGATGATTGGCATTTTTATAGCTTTCTGAATGGATTGTAGTAGTTTTGGATAGAAATGTTTGGTTAATAAAAGCATTTACAAAAAGCATTTCGGGAAGTGTTCCTTGTATGGACTTAAGGAATTCTGTGTGTACTTCCAGCATGAATGAAAATAAATCTTTTCTTTTAGCTACGTACACATAATAGGATATATGATGTGGTTATAAATATACACGTGTTTCTTTTATGTATACGAATAGAAGCGGTAGCAGCAAATGTATAGTATCCATATGTTGGGCAATAATAGCGGCTCAAATTTAATGTCTGACTAGAACCTTTTTCAATAGTAAGGAGAGATGTCTTTTTCACCATTTCTCAAAGAATGTCAGAATCTTATTGCTTAGATATAAAGAAGGTTCCATTCAGACGGCTCAGATAATAGTTATATATGGTGGCGCCAAAAGAGTTATTTATCAGAAAGCAAGTAGCGGAAAAAATCCTCCTCTACTGATGATTTCACACATCATATTATTATGGTTATTTTCTGAAATATTACATCTTCCTTTTCGAATAGTTTCATCCAAACTTTTTCACTGTTTCAAACGCAAGGGTGATGAAGATATAACAGGTGAAAATATACCCTATTCGTATACTTTAAACTTTTTCAACTATATATAGAGATATATATGCAGGTCTGTATATATATATATATATATATATCTATATAGTTGAAAACGGAAAGTTCCTCCCTACTGATGATTTCACACACATCATATTATTACGGTTATTTTCTGAAACATTACATCTTCCTTTTCGAATAGGTACAGTCAAACTTTTTCACTGTTTCAGATGCAAGGGTGATGGAGATACATAAAAAGGTGCAAATATACTATTCGTATATTTTAGTACTTTTTCAACTATGTATAGAGATATATATATATGCAAGTTCATGCACAAATTACTAACAAGATTTAAAATTTTATTTTGTGATTCAATTCTTTCATAAAATAGATAAACGGTTTTCAAATCAAAAGGGAAACTTCAATTTTACATGACACACAGTGCATACAGCGATAAGCAAAATTATGTCATTTCATAGTACAAAAAAGATTAAAAATCAAAGCAAAGTACCATCGACGGTGAGATTTCCAATAAATTAGTTAAAAAAGACTGTCTAATTAGTGATCCACTACATTCCATACCAAATCGTATTAGATCCCTTAGGAAGAATAACTTATTGTATTGTCATCTTTGAATTCGTTTTCTATGTAGAGTAAAAATTATGATGACTTAACTGGAACCGTATATTCTAAAAGGAAATAAGTGATTATAGAGTAGTTGATTAAAAATAATAAGACATGATTAGTGAATATAAAAAACAATGCTAGTTTTGATCTTTTAATATTCTTTGAGCAGGAATATCTGGCACACTTTAAAGGGATTAAATTTGTTAAAGAAAACTTATGAAAATGACAATAAAACAAACTTTAATTTGAAGTCTAGACAGTTAAATTTGTATTATTTCATAAAGGAATTCGTTTTATCTCAGGTATTGCTGCTGGTTTTCATAGTTTGTAAGTGCTGTAGACGGCTTATTATCTTCTTTTATATTAATTATAGAGAGTTAGTAAGTTAGTTTAGTTTATATTAATTATAGATAGTCTTTTATATTAATTATGGAATTTTAAAATAAAAATAATTGAGCTTTTAATATTAGTGAAGAATTTACTTGTCATTTCATGTTTTATAGTTTGTTAATTTTATTTTTAATGTGTGTTGGAAAAATAAACAGATAATCTACGATTGAGATGTTTCCCCTGTTGACAGCATTCGGTCCGATTGTACGTTCATGTCTCTTGTGAGTATTTTATAAAACAGACAAAACATTGCAAACATTAAAAAATGTTTCACCGTATTCCGTTCCCAATGTTTCGTAAAAGGGTTGTGAGTAATAAGGAAATCTATTATTTTTATATTCAGTAATTTGTAAGCTTTTTTGAAATCTACAGTGAAGTACGTTTGAGTACCTTACCGAATTATTCAGGACGGAAGAAATTGAATTTATCATTTCAATACGTTTCACAAAAATACGATATACTTCATTTTAAAATAACTAAAAGTGAAACGCGCATTCATTGTATCAGCTAAGCAATTATAATGAAGTGAAATGAATTTGACAGATTATTCATAGATGACTGACTTAAGATCACTTTAGATCGTAATATCGAAGATTGTTTCATCTATATAAGAATTTTTAAATCATGTACTCGGCAAACCAAAGAGATAAACCGAACTAAACTTTATATAAACGAAATTATTTTTTTAAATTTTGAAGACATTGTACAATAATTATATTTATAAATTTTCTTTGGTAAGGCTCCTGCGATCTTCAAACAGAGTTCGTTTCAGTCCTGAAAAAAGACGTTCAAAGGAACATGGTGTCAGGGGGCAAATTTCATTTGAGAAATTTCGATGGCTGTCCACCTTATATCGATTTTCACTTTTCTACGAAGAACTCGGGACACATTTCCAATTATTTTGAAGTCGGGTTCTTCTTGATAGGACAGTATCTAACTCCTGGATACAGCTATGCCAACCAGTCTATGCACAAGGGATTCCCTTTGCTTCCGCATCAAATCTATCGCTTCGGTCAAAGGCAATGATGCGCTCTCCAATCTTGTAATGGTAGAAGTTAAGTTGCTGTAGTATGCTTTTATGAATGCAAACGAGCCTTAATAGTTGAAGAGACAGCTAAAGCCTCTTTTGCAGCAGTGATGGCTAATGTCTGCTCTTCTGAAAGCGACTCCAATGCACTTTTAATATCCAATGGTGATCGGCATAATACTACTATATTGCAGACAACTACTTTATACAAACTATTTTATATTGTTTTTAAAATTTCTTTTAAGGTAAAGAACTAGCATAGCTTCCTATAAGATTTGTTGGAAAAAGGATTTGGCAGTCTACGTTTCTAACGAATATTGATGGAATTGCTTGTTTTACTCTTTGATTTGAAGTTGGGCGTTACCTTTCTGCTTTTTTTATACAGAACAAATGGCGAATTTTGTGATGTCTAGCATCTATTTTTTGTGCATCTATTTTTAGTAATTGCTAAGGTTTGGATACTATAATCCAAGCTTTCTGTTGGCTCTTCATTAATTCAAAGTTAAGAATAAATATGTATTACACATTTTAAAATATAGAAGGTAGGTTATTCGCTTCTCATGTGGTTGGCAAAAAATAAGTATGCCGTCCGTGGTAAAATTCATCTCCTTGAATCCAGCTTTTTAGCACTGTGCTTCTAGAATTCTTGGCATTTTTAAAATGATGGATGTCTTCGAAATATTAAGTAAAATAATAATGTTCAAATTGTTAACCAAGACAAATATTTTAAAACGGAAGAATGAAAATAGCATGATAGACATTTTCGATCTAGCTAAATATATGTGGCGGTAGTGTTTCTGCAGCAATACATGTTTCTGTACGTATTTAGAACGTGGCGTCATTTGGCTTATTTTTAGAACATGATTTCAGTACTTTGTCAATAAAAATTCCAAAGAATGAATCCAGAATTGATATGATAGTTGATTGGGTCAATCTAATTAGGTTATACGCCAAACGTTGCCGAAATGGCGATAAGCTACGTTTTAAGGTAACTCCGATTTGTATCATGCGAAAGCATTTGGACAGCAGAAGCCTTCGCAGATCTGGTTTATTTATTTACAATGAAAGTCACTCTCATGGAGGCTCAAACGGATTTTGAGCTATGATTGGCTGACAGTTGGATTTTGTTTTTGCAGTAATGGACTTTTTGTTTTTGCTGTACGTTTTTGTTGTAAGAAAGTATCACACTTCGAAAATGACTCAGCACACGGTTTAATTTGGATTAAAAACGTATTCAAAATGCATTTAAAGAGAAAATTAACTGGTGAAAGGTATCTTTTATGTTCCGAAGAACGTTTTAGGTCTTCTTAGGTGCTTAAGATCGTGTTAGGCTTTTGTAGGTCCTAAGCCTCGAGTTAGGTATTTTTAGGTGCTATAAAAATTTACATATTTTATTTAAGATATCTAAAATCGCAAAAATGTATTTACAAATTTGAAAATAGAGGACATGGATCTAAATAGGTAAAAACCTAAGAATTCGGGGTTTAGTTACTAGTGCTGTTAAGTAACAGATATTTATATACGCAGCACATAACTGTCAACTCGAAAAGACAAAACTTGGATGTACTGCCTTCTTGACTAGTTTGCCCAAATGTTTCCAACTAATTTTGTTTGATGAATGATGGATGACAGCATAGTTGTATACGCAGCACATCACAACCGTCAACTCGAGAAGACCAAACTTGCAATGTTGCCTTCTTAATAAACATTCTAGTACTGTATAAGTGTTTCCAATTAATATTTTTCGGGGAATGATGGATGACAGTGTACTTGTATACTCAAGACGTAACAACCGTCGACTAGAAAAGATCAAACTTGGAGATACTGCCTTCTTGACAAGTATTTCAGTATCGCATAAGTGTTTACAATGAACAGTTTTGGTGATTGATAGATGACAGGTAGAAGAGTCTTTACTCAAAAATTGACAAAAATGGTTTTAGATCCACTATCGTGTTCCGGGATCGATCATAATCTTTGAGACTGATCACAGTGGTAAACTTACTACGCGATTGAATAGTCTAGAATCGAGAACATATTTTCCCACCCTTGTACAACTTCCACATCACTCAAATATTCCCATCACTGTATTTTTTACAACAAATTTTAAATTTAATCTAGACAGTAGATATGAAAATGTACACACTTTGTGGATGAATAAATATCTTGATATGATGCAAAAAATAACAGTATGATTTGTAAAATTATTTGTCGAATCATTATTTTTTATACATTTGATTTTCTTTTATTCGAAGATTGATCTGGAATTAAAAGAAATAATTCCTTAGAATAATGTTGACATATACTTACAGAATTTTCTTTATTATTATGTTCTATGTCATTAGAAATTATGATCACTAATTCTTCCAACTAACAGTTCGTTTTGAACACAGATTTAAATTTGCGATGAGTGTAACGTTCATACAGGCACATTGAGTTACATTGTATACATGATTTATTTAAATCATGTATACAATGACGTTTTAAATAGCTATCAATAAAAGCGCATAAATATGCTCTGGTTTATCATCATGAATATTTTCGAATTAGAAACAATATCTTTTAATGTATTGTCTAAAAATTTCATCGCAATTTTTATGATAGTAAAGCGATTAATAGTCAAAAACAGAACAATAACTTATGTAAAAATTGTTCTTTTAAAAAAATAAGCACAATTGATTAATTTGATGCCACCTTTTTATAGAGTATTTTATCCTTTGTTGCTAATTAATAATCTGATATACAGTCGTATACCCTAAAAAACTGCAATATACAAATAACGCTTTCTCAGTTATGCGCTTTTTAACGTTGTTCTCTATTATGATTATTTCTTTTCTATTATTCAATTCGCCACAATACAAAAAATCGTACACACTTGACATTTCATTATCTGTCTTGCTCTTAAATTATTACTTTTAAATATTCATAACAAATTTTGCAATTGCAATTTTATTACGCTTTATTCTTATGTAACTTTAAATGCCTTTTTATGATTTTCAATCTAACTTTTAATTTCATGTACCAGAAAAACATGAAATCCTTATTAAACTTTTTGACATATTTTAGTAAAGTTGCTTGAAATACGATTCAACAACAACGAATTATTGTTATCCAAAAGATTATTTTAAAAGTTATCTAAAAGAATTATTATTGGAGGGGATATATTCCTACTAAATCTTATTCTTATTTGAAATTTGAAACTTCCACATTTATTTTTGTTACAGATACTTTCCTTTTCACACATTTTATCATATTAACTATGTAGCCCATTTGGTATAGTCACTGATTAGCAATAGGAGGGTTACTAGTTCGAAACTCGATCCAACCGAAGACCTGTCATATACGTGGGGGCTAGTACATGTTAAATCTATCGTGACCTAAAATGTCCTCACATTGGCGTGGTGTGAAAGTTTGGAGAGTGGGGTGCTAGCTCAGGTGTTGACCTCGTCATCTAATCGTGGTTCAAAATAATGAGGTGTTGACCTTGCATCTTTCCCTTTGGAATTGATCACAGGCAGTCGCTAATAGCCCGTTGCTCCAGTGCAACATAAACTGAAATACCTACTTACCCCATTACTTATATTAGTCAAATACAAAAATTTTGCTCTCATAAAATTGTTTTTCCTTAAACTAAATGAAAAAAATTAAATTCAAACAATTTGTCTTAGTTACAATAGAATGATCGAAACCAGAAAAGAAGGTTCAGAACCACAGATGATCATCCTTTTGGTAATGTGAATTTTCCCTTTTTCAACATTTAAAATGCCCCAAACCGTATTTTTATCCACCTTCCATTTTCCGTATGATTTTTTCCTGTTTTGCGCTTAAACAATACTAAAACGTCGCTAGACTGCGAATTGCTAACCCGATTCCATTTCAATTTCAGATGATCCTCCAGAACCTCAAACTTTACCGGAAATGAAATCAAAACATTAAAACAGTTGGGAAAATATACTGACTCTCATACAGGACCCCTTCGCTAGCAAATAAAAACCCGAGTTATTTTTATACCCGCTTTTTCATACTCGGAATGCATCATCTTCGGGAAGTAATATTTCATATATATACCAAACGTTCGACCCAGCGCAAACATCTGAACCAAGTAACGCAAATTACATCAAGTATCTGCAAAATCAGAAACGAATTCTCGAGCATGTTTCTTAAATGTGGCTCTTTAAAATTGGCTTATAGTAAACCCTAGTTTCTCAGTAAGCTTGTGGAAAATCTCGAATGTACAATTCTATTAATCCATAGAAGGAATCTAAATCTAATCTTTATACTCCCGTTTCTCTCCCTGAATGGATTCTATTGGATACAAAAGAAAAGAACCAGGAGATCAGAGCTCTCCATGTAGCTTGTTATATATTTTATTTTCTCAAAACAAAAGTTTGCTTTATTGGATAAGCATTTCCCCGCGTTCTAGTTGGGGATTTTTTATTGGCTCCAACGGCATAGTTTTTAGTAGCAATATTTACTTATAAGATAGAGAAAGCGATGTGTATGTGGTTACCTATAGTAAACAACCGAGGGAGAGAGCCCAGTTGGTCTTTAAATGGAAACAACTCCACAAAGACCGAATTCGACAAACTAAATTCTGAATTTCGATCCATCTAGGTATAAGAAAAGGAAGATATAAAAAGGGACCACAAGCCTCTTAATAATAAAGAAAAGTCTCTCTGAGAGAAGGTGGATCGTGCCATTCATCTCCAGAAAGAAAAGGAAGCGAAGAAATACAAAAGGCGGAGAGTGAAATAAAAAGGAAGGTGGGAAAAGAGCACCGAAAAAAATCAGCCACGGTCTTGTAAGTCGTTTCATTGCACCGTACTCTTAATTTTGCTATGATCCGACGTACGTGACCAATATCTGGACTTGCCATTAGACGGACCAGCTACGTGATGAAGTAGACTGATTGTAATGAAGTAAGATGCCTTTTCGTAATCTTCTTAAATTTCCGTGTTTATTTATTTACTGGATATTCGTTCTTTAGTTTTTCAATTACACTCGGTGCTCAGTCGAAGTCCAAAAAACCGGATTGGGAAAAATTAAAAACAAAAACCCTGTTGTTTCTCCGCATCGATCTTTGGTTTATTTTACTCGTGTTTTAGGCGTTTGGGAAATCGTTACTACTGTGGCGGGCATTTGCATATTCAATGAAATCCCATCCTTGCTTTCCACAGAGAGGGGAGCGAAATTAAAAACGCAGATATCGAGTGATAAAAATTCAAAGCAGACGGTTGAGGAAGCGATAAATTCCTTTCCTCTTCACTTTGCATTTTCCTCGCATATTAAAAAACGACGCCATAAAAGAAACAGCCGATGTCGTTGCGTTTGGTTAATCGTGTCTTGAAACCTAATTCGAGGGTAACACTAACGACACACGTATTTTGTACGAAAGAATTATTTTTAGAGAATAATATAACCACACGTTTAGAGGATAGTATTCTAGGTATTTCTATCCATAATTGTTATTGTTCTAGGAAGATATATATATATATATATTATATATATATATTATATATATAATATATATATATATATATATATATATATTATATATATATTATATATATATATATATATATATATATATATATATATATATATATTACTTTTCTTAACGAAAGGAAACTCACTAAAAACTAGATAATTCAACCGAGTGTTGTAGAAAGCGATCACGAGAAATTTATATTGCCTCGAGTACAGTTTCTAATATTTTTTAGCTTTAAACAAATTGCTTGCTTGCAAAGTGTCGCAAAACTTTGGGCTACAAATTTTTAATGGGTAATTTTCGCCATAGTACCGTACACCAAGTGTACAAGTTGAAAAGCAAGACAGTAGGAAATGGAACAATTTACAGCATAATGAATTGGGAGGGGTCAAGCATCCACAGTGATTGAATATATGATGAGTGGACTTGCTGGCATTGGTCAGATTACTGAGTTGAAGCTGGATTTTATTGGGGGTGGTTCAACTATGGTTAAAGAGTTATAAGAGATACAATTCCATAGTTTTTGGAGAGATTGATTGTCTACTAAGCAGTGAAAGAATCGTAAAAGGAAAGATGCAAGGGTGGCAGCAGGTGAAGTGAGAGAAAAAGACTGAAAAGTTCTACATCAAATTGCTTTTTAACAAACAATGTACGGTGAAGCTGCTAATTTTCCTAAAAAAGGCATATCAGCTACGTAACATGCTTTTCAAGTTATTCGGAACAGTCTTTTAAACCTCCAAGTGGTTTCGACGAGATATCTCGCCCGTCAAAATTTGACCAATTTTGACAATGATGATATATTTCGTCATCAAGATATTGCCGATTTTTTTATGATGACGAGATAAAAATCTGGTCAGTTTTGCTAATGACGAGATAAGTCGTCATCAGCAAATATAACTAACGTTGTTACATCCACCAGAAGAGTTAAATAAAAACGGGTCGCTTCTCTATTTCAGACGAATTTTCGGAAAGAAATTTAGGAACCTCATGTCTAATTCAGCATTTTGGATCTTCTGTTTCTTCAAGTGGTTCTGACGAGATGTCTCGTCCATCAAGATCTGATCAATTTTGCTAATGACGATATAGCTCGTCAACCAGATACTGCTTATTTTTTATGATGACTAGATAAAGATCATCAGGTCAGTTTTTTTCTAATGACGAGATATCTCGTCCATCAAGATCTGGTCAGTTTTACTAATGATGAGATAGGTCGTCATTAACAAATCGGACTATGGTCGAGACAACCACCAGAAAGGTTAAGTAAAAGCCGGTTGCTTCTCTATTTCAGACACATTTTCGGAAGGAAATAAATTGCACTAGGAAACTCAAATATTTACATGTTAACAAAAGATTGCGTCTTATTTCCTACTCGACGACAATTGCTGCAATTTCGGAAATGTGCTTAAAATAGCCCAACAAAGAAAAACAGAGCTTAAAACCAGTATCTGTACCTTTGTCAGTAATTTACCGGTAATGAGAATGTAATTTGCAAACCCTAGCAAAGGGCTTACTGGTTACACATGAAGCACCTTGCGTGCGTGACTCCCATTGCTTCATGCGAACACATTGTCCATTTCATGCATTGCTACCGCCGTTGAAATGTTCACGAAGTGCAGAGAATATTTCTAAATGCACAGCAATCAAGAAGCTTTCACCTATCGTTGGCTTAGGGCAGAAACTCATTAACTGACAAAAAGACAAATTTTTCAGTAAAGCCTTTTAAAGGCTACTAGTTTTCAGGATAAAAATAAAAATTATAAGCATTTGAAAGTGTTAAATTTTTCCAAATAGATTATAATATAACGTTTCAAATATTTTTTTACTATGTAAAACAAGTATTTAGTGTCAAAAACGAAACATTTGCTAAAACTGTCATTTAATGAGTTTCTGCTCAGCCGACGATATACAGTCCTGTTGCCTGTCTCAACTTGAAGAATTTTCATTCAATAAACACAAAGTTCCCATATATTTCCATTTATTGATATGATAAATTATCTTAAGGTCATAATGTATTCAGGAATCAGATTTATCATAATGTATGCAGGACATATACTTGTTTAAGCACCCTATATACCTTATACCCTTTAAATCCCTGTATAAGGTAAATACAAAATTCACTCAACCGACGATATACAATCCCTGTTGCTTGTCTCAACTTGAAGAATTTTCATTCAATAAATACAAAGGTCACACTTTTTCATTTATTGATGAACTATTTTAAGTTCATAATGTATACAGGAATCATGCAAATCATACAGATTTACCATAATGTATACAGGGCATATTCTTTAAGTACCCTATATACCTTATACCTTTAAGCTCAGTATAGCCTAAAATAAATCCAGAATATCATCATCCGATGATATATAGTCGTGTTGCCTTTCTCAACTTTAAGAATATTCATTCAATAAACACAAAGTTCACACGTGTTTTCATGTATTGATAACTTATTTTAAGGTCATAATGTGTGTAAACAGGAATCACATAAGTATACAGGTCATATATATATAAGTCCAGAACCAGAATTAAAGGGGACTATAAATGTTTTCTTCCATTAGTGATGAACACTTCCCCTTTAATATATTTTCGTTCAAGAAACTTGTTACCCCTTAAATGACAATTTCTAATTTAAAGTGACCCGGAAAGGCGTTTGCTTGTTATTGAACTAATTTTTCTTAACACAGTATCGATCTGGCCAGCATTTAAAGAGACACACCGGTCCGTCTGTTCCGAAATCACATTTTTTATCCGACTTTAATTACTTATCTCTACCGAGCGAAAAAAGGGGGATTTTTTTAATATTGAAACTCGCGCCGGGTTTTTTATTATTTTCCCCCTTAACTTTTGACGTGAGATTACGGTAGAAATGAATACTTTCAGCTAACTAAGTGAATGGTGTTTAATTAAAGAAATTCCGCTGGATGCTACAAGAGATATTACTTGGGATTATTCAATCATTATACTGGTATAATGTGAACGCCTATGCATCACTGACACCTGCTGCCTCTACCCCGTATCGTTTCTTCATATAAATAAATTGCTTAAAGATAAGTATATTGTTCTTGCGGTTTCTTATAATTAATAATTTTGACTTTGATGCTGTTTCTCTTTGGATGGAAAAGCATAATATTTATTTAACTTTTAAAACTAGATTGCGGGTTATGACTTTGAAATAGTAAAATAATTTCACGAAGCTACGAGGGGATTTATTGAAAAATAAATAAATCGTAATTTAAATAAAGTAATATGGGAACGAGGACAGACCGACGTTTCAGAGAAAGCTAACTGTAGTTTAATGAATTTAATAAAAATCACAGGATAGACTTGCATTTACAGATTATTTACAAAATGGTCGATACAGTGCACATCGTCATCGTCATAATATATAATATATCTCTGAGCTCATCTTTTGGAGCTCTCATCTACTTCCGTCGAATATCGTTATTTGTATAAGGGGCCGTCTTCATATTTATTTAAAAATTATTTACAAAATTTCAAATAGCATTACCCAATTTTAATGTCATTAAAAGATTCCCATAGTATGTATAATTTTAACCCTCTATGGGCCCGTGTAACTTTCAGGTCACATGCTAATATATCGACATTTTACCAAATAATTTTAGTTTTTTCACAAGATGACGTATACGTCTTAATTATATAATGTCTCTTAGATAACCAATAACAATATTGATGACGGTTGGCAGCACCATCAACCTGAAATATCAAAGTAAATGCCTTGCAAGTTGTCTGCAGATAGAAACCAACGGAACCATCTTGTGCAATTGACATTATTTGTGCTTCTGTTGGTGTTTACTAAACAAAAAAAGCGTATTTAATAGCTCTGGGTTTGTATATCAATAACAACTTATTTGTTTGCATTTCAATAATCATTTTGTTACTATTTGTATATGATACAGTTTTGTGATTTTCAGGTTAGTGTGTTATTATGGTAGATTTCGGTATATTTAGGATAATGCTTGTGCTTTCTTCTATTTTCAGATTTACATATCATATACCCAAATATGGATACAAAATCACAAAAATAAAAGAGGAATTAGAACGTCCAAATATAGTAAAAATATACAACCAACACATGGGGGGAGTAGACTTGGTCGATTCATTGTTAGCGTTGCATCGAATAAAAATTCGATCAAGGAAATGGTACCATCGTATAATATTTCATCTATTAGATTTAACGGTGGTGAATGCTTGGCTGTTATATAAGAGAGATTGTTCATCGCATTCTATAAGCCCCAAGCGTCAATATACTTTATTGGAATTTAAAACTGACATTGCATCTTGTTTATGTCAGGAGCACAAAGGAATCAGTAGGAAAAGAGGGCGTCCTGTTTCAACTTTCGTAGATAAGCAATTAGAAGAAAAAAGGAAAAGGAGATCAAATACAATACTTCCAGTACAAAACGTGCGAAAAGATGAAGTAGCACAATGGCCAATTTTTTCGGACAACAGAGGACGCTGCAAAAAGTCAGGGTGTAAAGGAGTTCCAAAAATAAAATGTTCCAAATGCAACGTACATCTATGTTTAACGCCAAGTGCAAACTGTTTTATGGAATTTCACGCTTAAGCTTTTATGCACAGAAGAGCAAACATTGTAAGCCGTTGTTACTTCAAAGTTACAAAGTGAATTAATTATAATAAAATTGTTTAAACTGGTAATTTTTTTTAATCTGCATATATAGGTTTAAAATTGTTGATTTTCCGTTGCATAAATTTTTTATATTTAAGAAAAAAATTCGGCCCATAGAGGGTTAAAAGTCTGGTCACGTATAGTGTTTTAGTTATATTTTCCTAGTCTGCACTCGATTCTTGAACAAAACGTTAAACCATAATTGCCGGAAAAATTAGAGAAAAACCATTCGGGGTCCATTTCAATATGTATAATTTTAAAATTCAAGTCATGCATAGTGTTTTAGTATACTATTTCCATCGTCTGCACTCGATTCTTCAGTTCCTTGGACTTTTGTTTCATTTTGATTAAAATAAGTTGTCTATTTCGATGAAACATTAAGAACATTAATAAAAAAATGTCCGTCTTTAAATTATTTTAAATTCTTAACTAGATCACACAAGAAATAATCGCCAGGTAACAAATTCAAACGCTCAGTTCCTGCTCCATTTTTCCTATTCACGCGGTTTCGTAACACAATACGATATTATGGTCTTTACATTTCATAAAAAAAATTATGTTTTTATTTATAAATAATAAGATGAGCCAAAATTATACCCATACTATAAGTAACATTGGACCCTCTTAGTTGTTTATCATATATCAAACATTTAAACTAAATTTGAATTATTTCATTCTATTAAATGCAAAAAATCAATACAATATAAAAAAATTATGAAATTTGAATTTTTATGTTTAAAAATTATGAAATATACTAGCTGGAAAATATACAGAACAGCATTAATTTTCTTGCACAAGATTAATTCTTGCACAAATCATTAAAGTAACATGTAAACAAATCCTCTTTTATGAAACTTTTATTTTAGCCTTTAAGTATTCTGCTTTTTCTTTACATTTACAAACAACGTTCAAGTAAAGCAAAAATATTATGAGAGTGCATTTAATATTTGAAACAAAGAAAAATCATACTTACAATATATAGTGCGAACAGAGTTTTGCCCTGTCGTGATTTTCTTCAAGAAAATGAAAAATAAGGATTTTTTAAGACAAACTTTTAAGGAAAGAATAAAAATATCCATCCTATCTGAATTGGTATAGAATGAATCCTATGAAGAATGAATTCTGTTTTCTATATAAAATCTAAGAAAAATAATATCTACCACTTCCATCAATGCAACGCAGAAAATGCAAAATGATGACTTTTAAAAGAAACTTTTAAAGGAAAGAATAAAAATGTCCACTCTATTTGAATAGGTATAAAATGAAACCTATTTTTTCTACATAAAATCTTAGAAATGATTGATCTAAGAAAAATTATAGCCACCACTTCCATGAATGCAACCTAGAAAATGCAAAATGATGATTTTTAAGAAACTAAAAGCAGCCTATCTGACAAAACATTGGTAAAGAATGCATCCAATAGAGTATTTAATTCTCTCTGAAACAGCATGATTTATCTAAGAAAAATTATACCCACCACGTACACCAATTTAATCTGATTGTTTATTCTTGGGATGCTTCCTTCCTTCCCTTAGATCATAGTGTTCAATCACAATTATTAGAAATGACCATCACAATGACCTTTCTGTCTCTACTTCTCTTTCTGCCATTCTTATGACCTATTTATTGCATGGTCTCGGCCCTATCTCATTAACGGGTGAAATTGCCGTAGCGATTAGATGTAGTGGTATACTTCCACTGATAATACCTAGGAAGGCATAGAAACGGATGTTTGCCCAAAATTATGGAAAACTTGTAGTCTATTAACTCTATTAAATTGTAAACCCACTTCAAACAATATATTGCGTGTACATTTGTTGTACTTTCGATGCTAGTGACAAAGGAGAAGGACTATTAATAACAAGAAAAGTGTCGCAATTCGAAACGGAAATCTAACTTTTTAATGAACGATGAATTATTTTAAATTAAAAAGAAATATAGAAATCAGAAGCAGGAAGTATGACACATTGTAACCTTCCAAGTGGTTTGGACGATGCGTCTCGTCCATCAAGATCTGACCAATTTTGCTAATGCATTAGCGAAATGACTATGAGCTATGATTGGCTGATTGTTAGATTTTGTTCTTATAGTTCACTTATTGTTTTGGCTGCAGTTTTTGTAGCAAGAAAGTATCACTTAGTAACCAAAAATGACTCAGCACACGGCTTTATTTTGAATAAAAACGTATTCAAAATGTATTTAAGGAGGAATTTAACTAGAAAAAGGTATCTTTTATGTTCCAAAGGTCGTGTTAGGTCTTTTCTCTCTTAGGTGCTTAAGATTGTTTTAAGTTTTTATAGATCCTAAAACTTGAGTTAACGTATTTTTAAGTGGTAAAAAATTTACATATTTTATTCAAGATATATAAAATCGCAAAAATGTATTAACAGATTTGAAATAGAGGATATAGATCTAAATAGGTAAAAACCTAAGAATACGGGGTTTAGTTATTGGTGTGTTAAGTAACAGATATTTATATACGCAGCACATAACTGTCAACTCGAAAAGACCAAACTTGGATGTACAGCCTTCTTGAGTAGTTTGCCCAAGTGTTTCCAACTCATTTTGTTTGGTGAATGATGGATGACAGTATAGTTGTATACGCAGCTCATAACAACCGTCAACTCGAAAAGACCAAACTTGCAATGCTGCCTTCTTGGTAGACATTCCCAGTAATTTATAAGTATCTCCAAGTTTTTTGTGAATGATGGGTGGCAGTATATTTGTATACGCAACACGTAACAGTCGACTAGAAAAGACCAAGCTTGGACATACCACCTACTTAATAAACATCCTAGTACTGTATAAGTGTTTCCAATTAATATTTTTGGGTGAATAATGGAAGACAGTATACTTGTATACGAAACACGTAATAATTGTCAATTAGAAAAGACGTAACGTGTTTTGTGTAACATAACTTAAGAAGACAAGATTCATTAAAAAGTGATATATTTCTTTCCTCTACATTTATCACTAAGAATTAAGTCTATCTTGGAAACGTACAAAGCAAAAGCTCAAAGCCAATAGAACTGCACAGAATCTTATGTAGATTAGCCTTAATTCTATACCAATCTCCGAACTTGAAAATATTACCTAATGATCATATGTATCACCAATTAAATAGAGCTTACCTTTTCCGAGCATCATATTCTATCACATTCCTATTGAGAGTTACTCCCTGTATCTTATATCAGGAATTTAATATGGAATAGTTAGGTTAGTCATTATTTTCACGATAGAATTATCGGATCTGAACATTTGCAAAACTGAAGTATCTTAAGCAATACATGTGTCACACATCTTCAGGCTTCTATAATCCTTTTAGGTAGACACAATTATAAATTACATTGGACGATGTTATAGGTCTGGTATTAAATTTGTACCAAACCGATTAACCCTCCAAGTAGATTCGACGAAATATCTCGTCCATCGAGATCTGATCAATTTTGCTATTCACGAGATATTTCGTAAAGATATTGCCTATTTTTTGATGATGATCGCTTCAGTTTTTGATGATAACAAGATCAAGGGTCATTTATTTCTAATGGCGTGATATCTCGTCCATCAAGATCTCACCAATTTTGTTGATGACATGTCGCCATCAAGATATTGACGACTTTTTGTCATGGTGAAATCAAGATCTGGTCAGCTTTCTTCTAATAACGAGATATCTTGTACATCAAAATCTGGTCAGTTTCCTTCCAAGGACGAGATACCTCGTCCATCAAGATCTAATCAATTTTGCTTCTGACGAGATATTTCGTCAAGGTATTGCCGATTTTTTGATGATGATCGTTTCAGTTTTTGATGATAACGAGATCTCGAGAGTCAGTTTTCTTCTATTGAGATATCTCGTCCATAAAGGTATGGTCAGTTTTGCTAATGGCAAGTTACCTCGCCGAGAAAGCCACCAGAAGGGTTAAGATTTTACCCCTGAGAAAGATCAGGACTCTCTCACTGGTTGCTGGATGCATTTTTCAATGTTGCTTTTAGGGACCTCCATCAGACTTACCCTGAGTAAATTTCTCTCTTTTGTGTCAGTAAATCCTTACTTGCGCGTTTATGTCCATTACCTGTCTGTCTTGTGCTTGGTGTAGGTTGGCCAAATATGACCCTTGCGCCATGAAACAAACTAACCATTAGGTGCTTCGTCGCATTTGTATTGATTTCACATCTGTGTTTGCCCTTAGAGGCACATCTTCTTTATGTGTGTACGGGCTTCACAGACCCGGGATTCTCTAGTGATCTCTTCTTTTTCCATGGAGTTTACTGTCTTTAGTAAACATACTCCCGGATACCCAAGCGATCTTTTTCTCCTTTAATCCCACTACTTTGTTCCCCAATCCTCTTTTTTTCGTTCACGACATTTATTTGACGTTGTCTTGAGTATGGCGCCGCTTGGCCGAATATGGCTCTTGTGCCACAAAATGCAACCAAGCAACTCATGATTTTGCTACAGCCCATGGTCCTACATTATATACCAAGCAATCCATGAACAATGGTTTCCTCACAGCGACTGAAGGGGGTATCTCAATTAACGTCACACTGGAGCAACACAACGGTCTATTGACGACGGTCCGGTATAAAACCCGAAGACACCACGTAATTTTGAACCAGGGTCCGATGAGCAGGTAAACAACTGAGCTGGCATCCCACTCTCCAAACTTCCACACCACACCACCATGAGGACATTTGAGGCCACGACAGATTTAACGTGCACCAACCCCCGTGTACACGACGGACCGAGTTTCGAACTCGCAGCCCTCCATTGCTCTTCCAACTGGGCTGCAGCGGCCTTCTCGCATTTCACGATAAGAATACAAGAAAACTTGAAACTTTATCACAACATTGGGGCATATGCTCAGTATCACGATATGGTTCTTGATGATTCCTAACTTATTCAATGAATGAATCAACAAGGGAATCATCAAGATATTCGTGAAGCAAACTTTGAAGTTCGGATACATTTCCGATTACACTACTGTGAATTGAATGCATAATGAGGTGTCAAAATATAATCTGGAATATCCCCGCCAATTTCGGAGCTCGATGATCTTAACTCAGCGTAATTGATGAGGTTAATTTTTCTTGGTTCTCAGGTTACACACACAAATTAAATTCATTACACAGTGGATTTAAGCACTTAAACTTTGTTTTTTAGTCGTTATTTCTTCTGGTCTAAATGTAATTTACGTAAACAATTTTCCACGAGAATTTGATTTTAAGGTAAGAATTGGGGAGTGTTTAAAGTGATTTCTATTCCTAAAATGAATTGCTTTAATTAAATGTTACTGAAATGACTATTTAACTTTTCATTCTCAATTTTTCAGGATGAAGTTTTATCGGTATTCGAACTTTAAACATACATGTAGCTTACATCAAAGGTTTAATCAAGCATCATTTAAGTTAATACTTGTAGAAAGCACCAAAGAGAGATTGATTAAATTATGCTAGATTTCGTATATTTTATTTAGGACATTGAATTGTTTTAATTAAATGTTACTGAAATGACTGTTTAACTTTTCATTCTCAATTTTTCAGGATGAAGTTTTATCGGTATTCGAACTTTAAACATACATGTAGCTTACATCAAAGGTTTAATAAAGCATCATTTAAGTTAATACTTGTAGAAAGCACCAAAGAGAGATTGATTAAATTATGCTAAATTTCGTATATTTTATTTAGGACATTGAATTGTTTTAATTAAATGTTACTGAAATGACTGTTTAACTTTTCATTCTCAATTTTTCAGGATAAAGTTTTACCGGTATTTAAACTCACACCAAGGTTTAATAAAGCAGCTTTTAAGTTAATACTTGTTGAAAGCACATATAGAGAATTATTTATTAAATTATGTTAGATTTCTTATATTTTATTTATGGACATTGTCCCTCTTTTTTGCAATGTGTAATACAAATAATATCTCGAAAATATGATTTTTAATTTTACTGTGGAAACATGTTTGGATGTGTTCATTTTGTTTTCTCTTCCAATTTTACAATGTTATAGCTCTGAAATGTTTTCACTTCCCCTGTTGTGTTCATCTGATTACTGTTAAGAGTTTTATGGAAGTTTATTCAAGATTATTATCAATAAATAATTATAGAGTATTAATATACAGCGAATTCCTTCGTTTTACATAACATTTATAAAATGAAAAAACTCATTATCATCACACTTTTGAGCTTAGGCTGCTTGGATTACTTTGTATCAAGAGCTTTATTAAATACAGCGATTTAATTGTGTCTTCTAAAATACAATAATCTGAAATACATTGCTATTTAACAAAAACTGATGGCTTTTAGTTTTTTAACCCTACTAGTGGTTGCCTGGACGAGGTATCTCGTCATTAACAAAATCAGTCAAATCTAGATGGACGAGATATCTCGCCGAAACCACTTTTAGGATTAAAGGCTATTGCCTACCTAGAGCCCTTCTAGATGTCAGAATATTAAATGATAGAATATTTATAAACCTTAGAAATCTTAAAAATTTATAATAGTTATGTACCTAGCTTTAACCATTTCGAGGGGGCGTTCCACTAATTTGAAAGGGTAAAGTAGTCCCTACGATTTAAAATTTGTATACCAAAGTCAATTGAAGCAGTTTAAAAAGCAAATTTGTCTGAACAATGTACTATTCAGATTTCGAATCATGGCCACTGTATATAGTTCGTTGCGTTACACCAGTGCTATGTAAATTCAACTACCTACCTAATATATGGCCACTATGTAAATAAAAATGGTAAATTACAGTAAAATGGATTTCAATCTACACTCGTATTCTTCTCCACGTATTTCAATGGCAATCCGAGGGGCTGTAGTGGCTCAGAGGGTATCCCCCTGCCCCAGCAACCTTCAAGCTGTAGGCGGCGCAGGTTCGATTCCTGTGAGGTGTATTTCTCCCTGGGTTCCTGTGAAGTGTATTCCTCTATTCCGTGTCAGTAAAACTTTCATTGTGTGTGTGTCTATTGATATTGTATGTCGCGTCTGGCGCAGCATGGCCAAATATGGCCCTTGCGCCATAAAAAAGTAATGACGATCGTAACTCGAGGTTCAGATTTTTGGTATACCTCGATACGAGATATCTCATTCAGTAACGGATTAGCAACCGGAGGGTTGCGAGTTCGAATCCAAACAAAGACCGTCGTGTACAAAGGGGGCTGGTGCACGTTGAATATGTCGTGGCCTCAAATGTCCTCACGTTGGCGTGGTGTGGAATTTGGAATGCGTGTTGCCTCGTCATCTGGCCGTGGTTCAAAATTACGTGGTGTTTCCCTTGGATCTTTCCCTTCGGGTTTGACCCCGGACCATCGCCAATAGCCCGTTGTTTTGCTCCAGTGCGAGATTAATTAAAAATACCAAAAAAACCCAATACCATATTTTTGTCATTGAAATATCGCTAACTTTACCTCACGGTCATCATATTTTTATTTTATAGGGAAAGGATCTTGTTACTTTTAAACCCCGCTTAAAATACCATTTAGGAAATCAAAATCGCGTTTTCTCATTTCCTCAGTGAAATTTTATCAAATGTGACTCGTAAAAATATTAAATCCTCGGAGAAAAAATACATAATATCCCATTAAGCGGAACTATAATTGGCAAATGGCTTCAATGCCATATTTCTTGGATTTTAAAGAATAAACTGTCTGAACGATTCAAGCGAAAAGAAAACCTTGTGTCATTTACAAACGGATCTTTAAATTGAATCTCTCTCATTGCATTTCCTTTACGGATCTTACACTTAATCTTCCAATTTCTGAGCCGACATAAATGATTATGAGCCTCCAATTCGCACTCCTTGGAGATAATGAGTTACTTAAATAGCAACAATGTAAATAATATGTATGCTTAGCATTTGAGTAATCCAACGCTGCGATTCGGGTTGAAATGGAAGTAGAAAATGGGAAGATTGTTGAGGAATTCGATGGCACACATTTTCAAACTCCAGATATGAGGAAATGAAAATTTATAACTGAACATGAGGAAATAAAATTATGATTCTAAATATAAAATGAACACAATCATTGCCAAAACTGTTGATGGATATCCTTATGTACAAAATCAAATAAGTCCGAAAAAAATGTTAGAATAATGCATAGGGTTTTACGTTTTTTCTGAACATTTGTATAATTAATGCTGCTGTAAAATCGGAAGTCATTATTCAATTACAATTAAAAACGTATTTAAACATACACGACGGTCTTTAGTTGGACCGATCATAATATAACGATATTGTGAACATGAATGGTGGGAAAAAAGGATAAGATGTCCGAGTTGCATGTAAGTTAGTGACAGAAGACCGAGAAGGGTTTGCCTAAAACGATAAACAGAACGGGATAAAGGCGCACAATCAGCAAAATAAGAGGTTCTGTCAGAGGCGTCTAGAGCGAAATGCTGACGTAAAATTAACGAGTTTGTTCCTGGGAACTCGTTTGAAAAATAAAAAGCGAATATAAAAAGTGTATCAGAGACCTACTTCGGAACTCAGTTACATATAATGCGTCACATTTGGGCAAGCATACTTCAGTACCTCGGTAGAAAAGGGGCCAATGTCCAAATTCGCTGATTTTGAGTTAGGAAGATCGAAGATTTTGTAGTATTCCATTAAAAAAATACTAAATCACTTATTAAAAACTTGCAAAATGGACATTGACCCTTTTTCTATCTAGGAACAGATTTATTCATTATATAAAAAGATAACAGAAATTTAGGGTCAAGAGAATGACATGATTTGTTATTGTTTGTATAAGCAAGAGTTAGAGGTGGGAAGTTATCAGCTTAAGCAAATAGCAAGTGTTAAAACAAAACTCAAAACATTTTAGATGGACTATGAATCTCAAATACAGGAGAAAATGGATATTAGCACCTGAACCCATAAAATTACCTCTTGATTTACTTCATTCAAACTGGGTTTCCCTGTTATTTAGCCCACGTGTACCCACTTGCATAACAAATAACATTTTAACTCTTAAATAACAGTTTCCTGATCAAGATCCAACCATTGAATTTTAGAAATTACTACGACAGATCAACAATTGAGACAGAATTATTTAAGCACTTGTTAGCCTATCTTCGAGATTATTGTTTTGTATTTTAATGATTTAATAGGTAGAGCTTTATTGTGTCAAAGATTCATTCACTATAGCTTGAAATAGATGAAATATCTCTCAATAGAACGCAACAATACAAGCAGCTTTCAGATAATTTATTGAGAAAGAAACTGAAGTAAAACCACGTTAGCATAGGAATAGCAATAAATAGATCTTATTCAATAAAAAATATTAAGCTGAGCTGGAGTAAACTTTACTTTATCAATAGCTCCATAATATTCACAGCAACATAAATCAAACTAGGTCGCCATTAATTACCAATTATCTTACGGATTCAGTCATCTATTATATGCAGAGCGCTCTCATGGTCCTCTACTAGGCCAAAGTCAGCGTTCAATAGTGCCAATAACATGAGTTCGGGATCATCTAGAGGAACGTAACCACAAGCATGTAACAATGCAAGCACAAACAAGGGCGGCTCTTTTAAACTTAAACTATAGATAGATGAAATAAAACAATAAATAAATAATCGTCTCAAAAACGGCGTTGAACCCGTATCTGAAATACTGTTTTTGTTTATCCAGGGAATCGATTTATCGTCAATTTCATCTGCAATATGCTTGTGTGTGTTGTAAGTGATATAAATTACATTCCTATCGACTTCGTATAAAGGGAGGAAAGTCTAATTTTGATAGCTTTTTAAGTTTAAAGTAGGTATAATAATAATGTAAGAACAAAAGCTTTAGCAGACATAATTGCATTTTTCATGCTTTTAAAATCTTAGTTTAAGTTTTAAAAGATTCTGCGACAGTGAAATTTAACTGTATTAAATATAGTGTTGTGTTTGGATTACAGGAGAAATAAAAATCGCATGAATATAGAATGACCATTATGAAAGTTATGTTTGACAAATTAGTCAGGAAAAAGGAAACATTTAAGTAACTAATTCTCTGAAAAAGGTTACAGAAATGAGTTTTTAGTACATTTTATAGTTAATTTTAATTGGTTTATTGAGCATTTCCTATGAAATATAAGTATCTTATAAAAGAAAAACAATTTGAATTAAACCGATTCATTTGAAAAGGTGCTTAAAAATTAGTCTTTAATCAAGTTATCAACTCAATATGAAATGCGAAAATAATCTTGAAGACTTCTAAGTTCCCAGTCTAATTCTAATAAAGATACATCTTAAAGAAATCAGATAATTAATCAAGATTTAAATAGTTTAAAAACCGGTCAAATACATGACATTGGATCTGGTAGATAGTATATATATTAATATAAAATTTTTATCTGTTTCGAGTAAGAGACCCTGAAGCACTTTTTGTATATCCTTTTTTTACACACACCTCATCTTTTAACAATACAATTCAAAATTTTGTTTCTTAAAATCATTTTTCCAAAATTACCTGTTTTGTCCAGATCACTTAATATTTTCCAAGACACATAATTATGTTTTGAATTTGTTAATAGTGGCTGGAATGCAAATGTGTTTTGAATTTGTTTACTTTGATTTTCCCTACTTTCTTCGATCCACTCACATTTCTTATATGTTACTTATAGTAGCTCATGTGTTATCCTCGTCATTTGACCATGGTTCGAAATTACAAGGTATTATCCTCGGTCTTTCCCTTCAGGATTGATCCCGGACTGTCACTAATAGCGTGTTGTGTCGCTCCAATTCGACGTTAATTCAACTAACTATCCCTTTTGAATCTGCATCCATATAAATAAACCTGACAGAAACAGATAATACATCATCATCTAAATCGATCTGAAAATTATCTGTTGATAATAGTGAATTGCTTACACTTCAAAACACGATATCCGAAATATGTTATCCGTATGAAGCCCTTTGGAGAGAGAGAGTGGATTACAATGAAAACACTTCTAACAGTACTTCCTGTAGCGTTCAATGCATGGGTAATTGTGCTTTGAGAAGCATTTTATGTCAAACTAAATATAGGTGACGGTAGTATGTATTCCGAACTTGAAACCATTTGCCTTATTTTTCGAATACGATTTCAGTCTTTCACCGATACAAATTACAAAGAATTCATTCCGAATTGATATATGATATTTAATTGGTAGGTATTTTAATTAACGTCGCACTGGAGCAACACAACGGGCTATTGACGACGGTCCGGGATCAAACCCGAAGGGAAAGATCCGAGGACAACACCACGTAATTTTGAATCACGGTCTGATGATGAGGTCACACCTGAGCTGGTACCACACTCTCAATGATAGTTGATTAGTCTACAGCGTAGACCAATCAACCGTTTAATATAATTGGCGTAGACTCTACGCCAATTAGATTAAACGACAAACGTCACCTAAACGTCGATAAATTACATTTTAAGGTAACGCCGATATGTATCATGCGAGTGCATTTGAGTAGCAGAAGCAAAATCTCCACATTTCGTCTGGTTTGTTTACACTGAAAATCCCTCGCATAGAAAAATATGTGTTAACCCTCCAAGTGGTTTCTACAAGATATACCATCCATCAAGATCTGACCAATTTGGCTAATGACGAGATATCTTATATCGCCTTTTTTATGATGACGAGATATCTCGTCCATCAATATCTCGGCAGTTTCGCTAACAACCAAACATACCTCGTCACGAACACCACCAGAAAGGTTAAGAAGCAATTATCACAACAAAACACTTATGTTTGTTAATTCACTAGAATTTTACTGCCAGCGTTGTATGTGAATATAATAATTTATTATACAACCAATACACTGAAATTCATGGTGATAATATTGCAACAATGTAAC
The DNA here is from genome assembly GCA_933210815.1 of Meta bourneti. Classification (NCBI taxonomy): domain Eukaryota; kingdom Metazoa; phylum Arthropoda; class Arachnida; order Araneae; family Tetragnathidae; genus Meta; species Meta bourneti. Next base: position 23,454,376 of record OW119933.1, on the reverse strand, counting down.
AAGCAACTGACAGATAAATAAACGAAGGAGTCATTACTGTGCACTTATCCCTTCATTGCTGACAATTACTGCAACAATATCATAGGCATATTTTCTATTGTGATCTATAACTGTATATAACCGGGAAAGTTCCTAGGTCGCATCACTTCCATGATGCGATTTATCAGAATAAAAATGAGACTGCGAGGTGTGTGATCATGATCATATCAGACTATCCTTCGCACAACAGAACGCTGCCTCACAGTTATGCTATTAATATTTCAGTGGCCATTTTCTGATTGAGAACCCTTTTTCGTGTCACGTTTCAAGGCACGAGTATGCATCATACGTAATCGCAGAATTTTGCCTATTTGTGGTAGAATTTTATCTGAATCTGACTGAACATGACTCTTGTGTATATATATTTTAGGACCTTTCATAATAATATGCATAAAATTTTAAGCGAGGATTGTAAGACATCGTGTCTGTAAGTCGTGCAAAAAATTTATACTGAATGCATTCTACGCTTTTTGTTAATGAAATTGTGATTCCCACTTAATATTAAATATTAAGTGATCTAAGTTTAATATTTTGTCCATTTATAGCTGCTTTTTAATATATTACTTTACCTATTTCAGAAAGAAAAGTCTCATATAATCAAATTCATTTTCTGTAATGAGAATTAAGTTGCTATTTTTGAAAAGCTTGGTATTAGTTGTAATTGCAAAATTTAAATATCAGTCGTTCAATTAAAATAACGTGAAAACGCTGAAGACTTCACACGCAACTTAACATTAGATATTGAGAAACTTTAGAAACACTTTTGAAACAAACCTTTTACCCTCCAAGTGGTTTTGACGAGGTATTTCGTCCAAGACCTGGTCAATTTTGCTAATGAATGTGAGGTATCTCGTTCACCAAGATTTGATTAGTTTTGCTAATGACGAGATACCACGACGAGACAAAACTTCCCTATTACTCCAAGGGGAATGAAGATCCAAGTAGGAATAACAAATTGTCCCTTGCCTAGAACTGAGGACAATTTTGAATAGGTTTTCGCATCAGAATCTGGCCACTACAGGGCAGTCTTGGACACTAAGATAAACAACCAGGAGGGTTAATGTAAAATGAAAAACCAAAGCAATAAAAATCTACAAACATATTTTGCTGATTTAAATATTTAAGTTTCAAGATATATACACAAAATTTTAATGAGCACCCTCCTAATTTTATTTTAATGTGTCGAAGAATCTTAAATGTACGTTTAAGCTAACTTAGATTTTCAGGCAAGAAAACATTTCCCAATCTCGCAATGAAAATTATAATTTTTCTTGTAATAATTCATATTAATGGAACGAGAAACGCATTATCTGTTACATTATTTTTGTTGTAAGTTGTCAAATTTATAAGCAAAATTTTTCAATTTAGGCAGGCCGCAAATTGAATATACAAGGGATCCACTACTGCTGACATGCGCACGCGAATATGTCAGCTTGTCTGTCTCTTGCTGATTTAATGACCTTCCCGACTTATATCTCTATAAACATATTACCTTTTTAATTCTAACTACTCACATTCTTCTTTTCTTTTGAAGAAGAGATAACTAACGATAATGAGTATTAAACGACTTAAAGTTTCTATTATCTTGTGCTTATAGAATTTAAGGTAATTATTCTATTCTCGAGTCGAAGAAGGAAATATCGTGTCAAGATTTTCAAAATTTATATCTCTGATTAATGGAGCGAGAAACATCCGATGAAAAATTATTTCGTATAATTAAGACATCGTTTGTTTGAAAGCCAGATAATCTTATTCTTGGCACGTTAAAGCACCGAACAATTGAAACAATTCAGGAGATATCCAGTTAAAATAAACATACGCATTGCTTATTCAACTTTGTATAAAATTGTGAATAAATATTTATGAAACGGAATCCCTGAGCAGTTTCTCAATGCTGACCGCATTTTAAAAAGATGGAATTTTCGGAAATAAAAGTCCTGGCTTTTTTCATATCATCAACTTCAGTAGCCCTCTTCAAACAGATACTGATCGAATTTTGAAGAGATACCTGAAAGTAAGAGTCGTTTAGAGAAGTAGAAAAAGCAAAAGCTAAGATATACTAGCCAACTTGCCCCGCAGTGATCTCTGAAGGTTTATTGATTTCATATTTAGGTTCCGAGGAAGAACCACTGTATTTAGGTTTTAAAACTAAATCAAACCATTTTAAAGGGAAAAACACGTGTTTGAAAGCGAGCCAAAGAGAAATTCCGTTTTGAATCCTTTCTCAAACACAGATAACGTCATTCCTTGTTTGAAGTTCATGCAATTTAAACTTAAAAACTTGCACAGTAAGCAAATAACCTGAACTTTCCTTTGTGTTAAAGTAAGATGTAGTTTTATAATTTTATAGGGTTGTGTTAAATTTAACGTGAATTGAAACTTAGTAAGGGATTGGATTTAAATTTGTACATTATTTCATTGTACATTTACAAGCACTTTGTCTCTCTATATTGAATCTACTATACGAATGAGCAAATTTTCTCACTTTCAGATTGAAATAGAAAAAGCAACATTGAAGTGTATTGTGATAAAGGCTCGCAGGCGTTGTTAAGAGTTAAAGTTGTTAATTTTCATTTTTTCAACTGCAAAATTATATACACATTGTTAAAAATATCTAACATTAAGGAAAATATCTTGTTAATCTTATATCTTGAGGATATAAGATTATCTTAAGGAAATAATTTTCGTTCAATAGACATTGAATGATCACTCTAAGCAGAGTAATCATTCAAATATTCAGTACGACAACAGTCCATGAGATATATTATTGATTACACAATAGGAGTGTCATGGAGGAGGATACACGTCGAGAGAGGTAAATGGAAAATACTCAGACTTTTGGTCTATGGTATTTGGGCCCTGTGATATACCAGGGATGATGGTACGCTGCTCGGAAGGCGCTGCTTTAACGTTTTGGTTCATCGATGAGCACGTACACCACAGGCCCTGCGTTCACAAGATCTGTCCCCGTTTCCCCAAGAAATTTCAAGTATCTTCTCTTGCCGGCTTCACCCCCAATAAATTTCAGCTTCATAATCTCTGCCCAATACCAGCAACTCTACTCATCCCATAGTCGAGTTTTGTGGCTGCTTGACCCCTCCTAATTTCTTATGGGCACAGTGACATAAGTTCTTATTTTGTATTGGATCACTTGATGTCATGACGTCTTTCTGTTATCTATTAGATCATGTGACGTCAGGGTAACACATATGTATAACAATGTTAAGCTTAATGAAGTGATAATTTGAATAAATTCTGAATAATAGGAATAAGTTTTTACGGTAATCTATTTTAAGGAACGCGAATGTGAAAATGCTAAGAGTTTTGTTTTTTTTTCTAGAGAAAAATAACCTTTGTGGGAAACAAGCCAGACGAATACTTATTTTATTTATTGCAAATTAGGAATTAAATTGGTTACACTTATTAAATTTCAAGAAAAAATTCATAATTCATATAAAAATATTGGTGTGACAAAAACTTGGCACAAGGTTAAAATAACTTTAGATTTTTATTATTAAAGTGAAATTGTGCCATCAAAGCATTTTAAGCATTCATTATAATTCAAATAATTTAAATGTACTTAAATACCATTGCACTAAGTTGTGAAACAATTTTTGAATACAAAAATATTTGAAGGATGTTCAACTCATTCGCTAAATACGTTATTTTTTTATTGAACAAAAGCAAACTCCCCGTGCACCACAGAACTACAACACGGGGCTTACAGAAGTAAGTTGATTTAACAAAGAAACAGTGGAAAACAATTTAACTAAATTTACAAGATTTTATTAAAAGTTTTACTTATAATCTTATACTTAACATAAAATGAAACGAACCTGCCTCACTTACAACTCTCAGGTTGCTAGCGCAGTAGGCAAACCCACGGAGCTAGGATGAGTCTGCTCTCTTCTGAGGAGAGTTAAATTTGTTGTAATCTTTCATGTTTTGGTCATATGTTGTCAAAGAACTTAATTTCTCTTTTTAAAAATTTAAATTTTTTGTTTGAAATGTTTAAAATATCCACATTGCAATGGTAAGAACATTTTTTGTTTTTCAAAAGGCTAATACTTTCTGCGATATTTTTAATTCTAGCACTTAAACTACAAATCATTCAGTCTTAAATGATGGCAAAAAAACTACAAATCCGATATCATGAAATAATAGTATTACTTAAAGCACGATAGAAATAAAATCTTAGAAAGTTTTCACTTTCAAATTGATTTTTTATCCCCATCTTTAAGAATTTATTATCAAACTTATTGAATTACGATGCAGGTCGTGAAAGAATTTTAATGCTTTCCTTTTAACCTCTGAATTTCCTGATAAGATTTGTTTTTTACTTTTTAATTATCCTTTATGAACACAGATTTATGACTACATTCCACTCTTTGTATTTTAATAACTTTAAATGCAATTGACTTCTTTTTTGAACGTAATTTCTTAGTTCCAGGGCAGAATCTGAATACATTTGTTAAAACATTTTCTCTTAATTACCCAATACATAAGTACCCAAGACAGTACTTTCCCCGAACGCTGAAATCGGTAAGTAGCTTAAAAGAAAGTAAAACGCCGATACCACGATTTAAAGTTTTCCTATCAAGGACTATTTTATCTTCTCGAACTAATATGTTTTAAGTCATTTCTCATAAATTTGATGCAATTTCATCCCTGACACGAGATAAAATAAAAACTCATTTTATATCTCATTTTCTTATCTGTTTTCAGAAGTATCCATTAACATAATTAATTTTGTCGATTAATTTGGGCAGCTCGAGGCTTCACTAATTTTTAAAGATCCTTAAAATGTTTCGAGTCTATTTTTTTGTTTCGTTTTTCCTCTCGTGGTTTTTGTGGCTCGGGCTTCAGAGTTCCGTTAAGCAGTTGATTTCAATTTGTTTTTGCGTAAACCTTAATGGAACCCATTTGGTGCAACTCTTTTTTTATTATTATTTTTATCTTCCAGCCCCATCGTTGTCTTCGGGGAATATTTTAAACACATTCACCGCCTTAACGAAAGATTTTTTCTCCCTGTGTTCTGCCATCATACAGGTAATGAATATTAATAATCCTTGTTGAAAACGCGAAGATGTGAGGAGCAATACGTTTTATCAGACATAGTTAAGAATGCAGCACTCTCTTCTCTTTCCCTGGTGTTAATAATCTCAATATTTCGCTAATTAAACGTTTACTCAGCCTCGTCATTTTTAAGAAACGCTCTCCAGTTAAAGTAATGGGGTATTTAAAAAAATATGCATAAAAAGGTAAACTTTCTTCTCAAAAACAAAACAGTACACAAGCTAGGGAGAAGTACGCTTTTATTAAGGATTTGTGGGTATGTAAGTTCGCTTATAAAATTGAAAATACTGTTTCATTTAAGGCAAATAATTTTTCTTTTCCGCAGTTATTTAGTTTTCCCTGTAGTTTAGATTTAGTGTAGGATTCTTTGTTCTATTGTTCTACGGCAGATCTGGCCAACCCAAATTATTCCGGGGGTTACTGAACGAGTACAATTCCCCTCGCACTTTAACCCTCCTGGTGGTTGTCTCGTCATTAGAAGAAAACTGAACAGATCTCGTCATCATAAAAAATCAGCATCAAGTCCATCAAGATCTGGCCAATCAAAAATCAGTCCATCAAGATCTGGCCAATTTTGATATTGACGCAATATCTCGTCAATTTCAATATTGGCCAGATCTAGAGAGACGAGATATCTCGTCGAAACCACTTGGAGGGTTAAACACTTTAAAAAATGCAACATAAAACTCACGCATTCTTTAATTCACTCATCTTATAAATTTATACGTGGGATGTTTGATTTTCTTTGAGATTTTTAATTCTTCGATGTGCTTCAATAATCGCCGAGCCGTGTGTTTTCATAAACTTTCTTAATTTGTTTTGATAAGAAAAAAGAGCAGACTTTTCACGGATTTAGAACTTTAAAAGCAAAAGTTTATAGCAGAGAAATAGAAGAACCTTCCGCCATCTGCAAATTTCTTGTTTCGTTTCCAAACCAGTAGTTTTACGGAAATTTGCAAAACATCGGTGCTATTAAATAGCCCAGTTTCACAAAGTGTAACTATTTACGATTAATAAATTATCTTTCACTCTCGTGCTTATACCAAAGTAGCACCATAAACAATTAAAAGAATAAAAAGCTTTTTAGTTTTAATTTAAGAAGGGTAAGGTCGAGAGCAAGTGCGAATCGAAATCTTCTAAGTGCATATTGAACGAACTACTACTCAGTCCCTAGTAATTTTAAAATATTTACATTTTTATTACACACATCCACTCTTCACTAATTTGCTTCAAGTAACCATTGAGATAATTAAAAAAATACTTTACAGAACTATTTCATGGGGTTGCCCCACATGATGGGGCACGTGCATACCATGAACCGTTTTCTCGTTAGCATTGCGATATCATTGCGAGTTGATCAAAAGCATATCACAACATTCATGTCCTTTGGTCTGAGAAATCTCCCTGTGGAAATTCGAAGCGCCCTCGCTGTGAAACCAATTTATAGGACTATTTCAAAGATTTCCAGTGTGGAGAGTGGGGTGTCAGCTCAGGTGTTGTCCTGCCACCTGACCGTGGCTCAAAATGTTGAAGTTTTGTCCACGGATCTTTCTCTTCGGGACTGATCCCGGACCATCACCAATAGCCCATTGCCATAGCTTAAGTGCAATGCAAATCATCCAAATACTTGCCTTCCTACATGTGCAGTCCATACTTTAATCACAAACACGTTTTATATTCTGGGGACTCACCTACTCCACAATCGTCCTTGCCTCACCTTCGCCCTATTTCGGGTTTTATGCGTCTTACAATCTATCTAGGCAGATGTGTGAGGGATTTCTTATTACAGGTCTCTGAATTTTACTTTCATTTCCATTTACTTTATTTGTTCATGGATTTTCATGTGACATGACTGGCCATATGTGACCTCCTGATCTCCGGTTGGTCAGTCCAATTCTAGTGAATCCACTGGGGTTAGATGAAGTAAGTTTATGTTGTTGATACGTTAGTTAGACGAGTACATTACTGTAATGATCAACATGGATACCCGAATAAAAGATAGACGTTCTGGGGTTACGTAACGGAGTAATATCCATTCCCCAGCTATCTCCGCAGATTCAGATTATCGCAGACCAACCGATGTTCCTGTAGGTTAGAGCGACCACCTATGCATTATGCCTTCGAGTGTCCCTAACAAGCTCGCTCCACCTATGTTACTCAATTCCAAGTCCCTCTCCAGGATGGATGAACCTAACACCAAACGGAGTATGGACCATTCCTCAGTTATCTCCACAGGTTCAGATTATCGCAGGCCAACCAATGTTCCTGTAGGTTAGAGGGACCACCTATGCATTATGCCTTCGAGTGTCCCTAACAAGCTCACTCCATCTATGTTGCTCAATTTCAAGACAAACCCCAGGATAGATGAACCTAGCACCAAAATATAGGAAGTGGAAAGAGAAGATATGTGAAATTATCGACATCCTGACCTTCAGAAGTCGGGACTTAATAGCTACAACACAAACCTAAACACAGTTCCGAAATAACCATGAGATATCCCATAAGTAAACCCAGTAGCGATTCTGTTCTTGTAAGAAACTGATCAAATCCCAAGGAAGACCACTAAACCGGTAAATCCTCACAAGGATAGGCACTGGGTCTCCCCTTGTGGAATGTGCTCGCCCAAAAGTCATCATCTCCAAGTTCGATCTCTGCGAGTTGGCAGGTGTCACGTGTTATATACACTGGTATGCAAAACTTAACCCTCCAAGTTGTTTCGACGAGATATCTCGTCCATCAAGAACTGACCGATTTCGCTGACAAGCGAGTTATAACATCACGATATGACATCAAGATATTGCCGATTTTGTAATGACCACGAGATCAAGATCTGGTCAGTTTTCTTCTAATGGCGAGGTATCTCGTCCATTAAGATCAGTTCAATTTTGCTAATGACGCGATACCTAGTCACGACAACCACCAGGAGGGCTAAGGAACTGTTTGATAGAAAGGTACGTCGAGAGTTAGAGCCGATGAGTAAAACCAAAATTATAACAAGAAGAACATGAGCGAATAGTAAAAAACGTCTGAACTGAAGAGGTAGCGCTGCATTGCGTGCCATGAGACAGAAGAGTAACTAAAAACGTAAAAAAGAGTGGACCTTTATATGCATTATAATCACCTCGAACATTGAATCAGGCTTTGCACTACGTTTGAAACATAGAATGAAGTGGTTGCGGATGAATTCCTGCGGTAAGAAAATCCATTCTTATGTTAAAGCCTCTGACGTTAAGATTCCAAAATTTGAATAGACACCAACTTCTTACTGAATATCCTCAGTTACCCAAAACGCCACAGGCATTTTCGATTAATTTTCAGGTTCTATTCTGTAAAAATAACGCTGTTTCCCAAGTTTAGTACGCCAGTGTATAAGTATCGAGTACTTCACAAGACTAGATAACAGTATGATCGCTAAACCAACTTGCTTGAGTCTGTTATAGTTATTATTTAGCGTTACGAGACATCAGATACTATTAAACGCAGCATAAACGTTAACCCCAAAGCCTAAGTTTGGAGATACGACCTTCTTGATGGTAGTGTGTTGTTATATATACTTCGTCTTTAACTCTCCAACACTCCGCTCTTATCTACTAATTTGAATTGTCTTATATTATTTTTTTATTTCTTCTCTCCAAGGCCTTATTAAATAGCATCGTGACATTACATTTCTCTTGGGTCCAATTAGCAGTCGTGTGGCAAAAAATGCCTGTAGAAAAACAAACCCAACTGAACCATTTTTCTTGAATGGGCCAGTGACTTTTCGAGACATCCTTGAATCTTGGCATCATGGACGATTTTCTTGTGAGAGACTTTCATTTCCTTCTCCACTGCTCTACCGATAACCAGTGTTTTCTCTCTTCCGCGCTGTGACAAGTGGATACTTTGAGCTTTTCTAACAATGACTACAATTTAAAGAACTTAAATAAAAATGGATTTATTAGGTTAAAGTTTCGTGTTTCTTTTATGTAACGTTATAAACGAGTCAAAGTTGTTAAAAATCTGGGAAACTATTTATAACTTTGAGAGGTTCACGCATTTTGATTGGATTTTATAGGGCAAAGGTTGGTTGGTTGATTTTATGGCGCAAGGGCCCTATTTGGCCACGCTGCGCCAGACACAAGACATACGATATCAAGTGATAGACACGCACACAATGAAAGTTTTACTGACACAGAAGAAATACACCCAGGAAGAAATGCACCTGACAGGAATCGAATCTGCGCAGCCTACAACTCGAAGGTTTATGGCGCAAAGGATATAATGCTACTGATTGCTTTAAGTAATCTATTGTCACCATGAGAATCGTATTATAAACTCCATTTTTACCCAGTTGAAATTAAAAATACAATACTGCTCCATTTTGTGTTTCACTTTAGGACTGAAATGATAGTTGATTGGCTTAGGTTTTATGAGTGTGTCTGAACGGTAAATCTGTCGTGGCCTCAAATGTCCTCACGTTGGCGTGGTGTGGAAGTTAGGAGAGTGGGGTACCAGCTCAGGTGCTGACCTCGTCATCTGACCATGGTTCGAAATTACGAGGTGTTGTCCTCGGATCTTTCCCGAAGGAAAAGATCCCCGACCGTCACCAACAGCCAGTTGTGTTGCTCCAGTGCTACGTTAATTAACTACCTATCTACCTGTCGTTCTTCATTGATCTGTTTCCACGGTATGGGATTGGTTAGTTGTTTGGTTTGTTAGGTTGGGTTGGGTTTTATGGCGCAAAGGTCATATTTGGCTAAGCTGCGCCAAGCAACGTCAAGTAAATGGATATACACACAAGGGAAGTTTTTCTGGCCACAGAAGAGATAAATACACAAATCAAGCAGACTAAGGTGATCTAATACCATGTACCATCTGACATCAACAGACAATCCCTTCAAAATCTTTGTCATTCCTTACTCAGCACTTGAAAAAAACTGTGGTAGATCATCAGCCATCGGGTTTCTTTTCACGTATCCTTCTGTTCCTCTCCCTAAGGGACACTTCTCACCAACAGAATCCGGGTCAATCCAGGTCAATCTGAATCCATTAGAATATGACTAACATAATAGATTCGGGTGCATTGAAGTGGAACACTCCGGATTCAAGCAGCGTGAAATTTGTTTTGATGAACGAGCTATTTCATACGAAAGTGGCTCTCCCGAATCTTCATCAATCAGTTTATACTGGATTCAGATTGATGAAGATTGACCTGGATTCTGTTAGTGTGAAGGAGCCTTAAAAGGGAGATGAATTTTGAATATATTCTACAACAATCAACACTTCTTTCATCGTCGTATATCGATTCTTTCGTACTTTATAAACCAGATATTCATATTAATTTATTTGCAACTCATTGTATTTATACTTTCGAAATATTTAAAGACAATTAAGTTACATTTTCAAATTATTTCAAGTGAAATTAATTTGGAAGTGTTCTTTGTATTTCGAAACCACTTGAGTAAAACCCTTCGTATGAAATAGTTTTGTGTTATTTATAGCTACACTTTAGACAGGTAACTGTTTAATTTATGTATTAAAAAGCAAATAAAATCAAATGGAATAAATGAATAAAATCGTTATAAGACAGGGTATTAAGGAAAGTGAATGTTCTTTTAACTATCTGAATTGCTTTTCAGAATCTGTTGATTCTTTTATTTTTAGTACTTAATTAATTTGTTCGGTTTTCATGATTTTCGATTACTTAATTACATCAGCTTGATTTAGAAAACAAAATTAAAGTGAGGGTTTAGTTTCTTATTTCCCATGAGAAAGCAGCTTGGATTTTTAATTATTTCTTACCGGGGAATAGACACAAATGACTTTATGCGAAGCAACACTTTTTTATAACGATTCGTTTGTATGATAGCAGAAATAAGGAAACTTGAAAACTAACTCTATAAGTTTAAAGAAAATTTGTTGGAGTCTTGAAATTGCATACCGCACACACACAAGAAATATTTTATTAATCACATATCTATTAATTATAGTGTCTTTTTTTGTGTTACCAATAATTTATCATGTAAATAAATTACTCATAGGATTTTTAATATTAATTTACTCTGCTATACATTCATCTTCCTTTAAATCTTAATGTTTGTGATAATTTGGAAGTACACTCATTATATAGAAAATAGAAGTAGTGGCTTTAAAATCATGTATGGTAACTATATGCTGATTGAAAAGTAGTAGTTCAGGTGCAACTGAACTTTTATAAGCCCATATTGTGTGCAGAATAAGTTTAAAAACACAAAAATGAAATAACTTTTTAGAAATTACCTACAATTTAGCGATTATTTATAAAGCTGATTTCACAGATCGGAAAGGAGTAGGCGTTCATTTATTTCAATTTCAGAAAAACAAATGAAAAATTATTTTGACAAAGTATAAGAAACGGAAAAATATTTTGATTAAGTATAAAAAAGGAAAATGTACTTGATAATTACCATGAAAAACCAATTTTCTGTGTTTATCATAAACATCTTCATCTCTTCGAGTAACTCCAACTTTAAATAACAGCTTTAAAAAAATTACATTTAAATACAAAACAACAAAACTATTATTTAAACTCTTCAGATGTCGCGATAAAAGTATTTCAATTCACGATAAATCAAAATATTTGTAGGCGGCTTATCATATAAACAATCATTATAATGCAGAAATGCGAAAACAAAAGGAGAATAAAACTAAACAAATACCTAAGCTGCGAAAGCAAGAAAAGTTATCCATTTAAAAGAGCAGTGAGGAACATTTTATTACGTTTCTTTTACTTTTAGCGATCGCGAGAAAACCAACATTCTCGCATTCTTGGAATTCTCCACGTTATCCAATTTTTACCTTTCATGTCACGATTTGCCGTGGCATCCATAAAACGAGCGAGTGTGAGAGTCCAAACAAAATACCACTTATTCCCCGCACTTTACCGCTTCGAAAACTAAATAAAACGAAGACGAAACCAAATCGAGTCAAAACGAGAGAGGCTTTTTTTCTCCACACTAGAACTGACTCCTACTTCGCATATTCCATGCCTCGAGATGTAAAGGATGCTACGAAAAATTGCTCCAAGAGTTTGAATCAGCGGAGGAGGAGTTTCAAAGGGAAGCGGGGATTCTTTGCCTTTGTTAGGGCAATTGTGTTTCGTTGGTGACATTTTGAAACAATATATTGATTTATTTCAGACCTGTGATTTGAATAAAAAGGTTATAAAATAATAAAGTAAATTTCGTTTTCTTTACAACTATTAAAAGTTTTAAAATAGAATCAAACTATTAACAAACTTACAATACATTAATACACTAAGACGGATTCCTACTTTGCATTTTCCATGCCTCGAGATATAAAGTATGCTACTAAAAATTACTCCAAGAGTTTGAATCAGCGGAGGAAGGGTTTGAAAGAGAAGAGAGGATTCGTTTTTTTTTGTTTGGTGTGTTGGTAATTGTGTTTCGTTGGTGACATTCTGAAACAATATATTGATTTATTACAGACCTGTGATTTGAAGTAAGAAGTTATAAAAAATAATGAAGTAAATAAACACCCTGTTAAGAGGAGTTCGAATGCAAATGGTTTGAAAAAGATCGATTTTGAGATTTTCGAAGATTAGGAGTTTTATGCCTTTTCCAGTGGTATTTCGTTTTCGATACAACTACTGTTAAAAGTTTTAAAATAGAATCAAACTATTAACAAACTTACACTACATTAATACACTGGAACTGACTCCTACTTCGCATATTCCATTCTCGGAGATGTAAAGGTTGCTACGAAAAATTGCTCCAAGGGTTTGAATCAGCGGAGATGTTTGAAAGATAAGCGGGGATTCATTTGCATTTGTTAAGGCAATTGTGTTTCGTTGGTGACATTTTGAAACAATATATTGATTTATTTCAGACCAGCGATTTGAAGGTAAAAATATTATAAAAATAATAAAGTAAACTTTAAGAGGAGTTAGAACCCAAATGTTTGAAAAAGATCGATTTTGAGATTTTCCAAGATTAGAAGTTTCATACTCTTTCAAATGATATTTCATTTTCTACTGTTAAAAGCTTTAAAGTAGAATCAAACTATTAACAAACTTACATTGCATTAATACACTAGAACGGACTCCTACTTTGTATATTCCATGCCTCGAGATATAAAGTATGCTACTAAAATTTGCTCCAAGAGTTCGAATCAGCGGAGGAGTTTGAAAGATAAACGGGGATTCGTTGCCTTTGTTAAGGCAATTGTGTTTCGTTGGTGACATTTTGAAACAATATATTGATTTATTTCAGACCCGTGATTTGAAGGTAAAAGGATTATAAAAGTAAATAAAGTAAATTTCGTTTTCGTTACAACTATTAAAAGTTTTTAAATATAAATTAAAAACTATTAACAAACGTACAATATATTAATACACTAGAACTGACTCCTACTTCGCATATTTCATGCCTCGAGATGTAAAGGATACTACGAAAAATTGCTGAAAGAGTTTGTATCGGCGGAGGAGGAGCTTGAAAGAGAAGCGGGGATTCGTTGCCTTTGTTAAGACATTGTGTTTCGTTGGTGACATTTTGAAACAATATATTGATTTATTTCAGACTTGAGATTTGAAGGTAAAAAGGTATTAAAAAATAATAAAGTAAACTGTGTTAAGAGGAGTTCGAACCCAGATATATTTTGAAGAAGATCGATTTTGAGGTTCTCAAAGATGAGGAGTCTTTTTATGCTCTCTCAAATAATATTTTGTTCCGTTTCAATCAAATTTCATTTGATATGAATCAATCTATAACCCTCCTTTAAGTTGTCTTGACTGTGGGTATCTGGTCATTATCAAATTTGACCAGATCTTGATGGACGAGATATCTCGTTATTAGAAGATATCTCGTCATCATAAAAGAAATCGGCGACATCTTAATGACGATATATCTCTTCATTAGCAAAATTGTTTAGATCGGTGATGGACGAGATATCTCATCGAAACAACTTGAAGTGTCAATAAACTTAAGTTTTGAACTTTTACCTCGATTTTCCCAAAATGAATGTTTGATGTATCTTTTCTAAGAAACTACTCCACGAGGTAAAACAAATTCCCAACAAGTTCTACAAGCATCATAGATTATACTGAATTGACCGTTTCGTTATATATAGAGAAATTTTTTAAATTAAAAAAACCAGAAGGGGTTTACGATTTTCTAGTTAATTTTATATAAATATTTTAATTCTTCACTTCAGTAAAAGTATTTTAATAAGCTAGTGCCTTCAATGTATACTACAAAAAGCTACATTTAGACAAATTAATAACTTAGGTGTTGAACCTTCCAAATTCTCTGCGAACATAAAATTTATCAAGCGAGTTAAATGACCCATTTTAAAATGTCGACTTAAAATTACTTTTTTGTTCTATTGGGTTTCCTCAAATGACTTTACCACTATTTCTTAATATGGTTATAAAATTAATTTAGTTATCCTGCATCCGACATACGTGTGAAGTATAACTATTTTTACCGGTACTTTGACCGGCTTAATATTTTATATTCTTACAGCATTGTCAGCTTCAAAACCATTCCATATACACTGCTGTGCAAAACAATAAGCAAGCACACTGTAAAGAGTTTCATACTTCATTGCATCCTAACGATAACACAATGTTTCAACTTCGAAAGTTTTCTGCTGAACTGAAGAAAAAGGTAGGTAGTTAAATAACGTCGCATTGAAGCAAACACGTTGGTGACGGTCCGGGATCAATCTCGAAGGGAGAGATACAAGGAAAACGCCTCGTAATTTGAACCAAGGTCAAATGACGATAACAACACCTGAGATTGCACCCCACTCTCCAAATTTCCACACCACGCCACAGCAAGGACATTTGATGTCACGACACATTTAACGTACACCAGGCTCAGTGTACTCGACGGTCTTGGGCTGGACCGAGTTTCGAACTCGCAACCCTCCGGTTGCTCTTCCAACTGCTCTAGCGCGTCCTGGTTGAACTGAAGTAACGGTTTTAGTAACGGTTTTTAGTAACAGAATAACTTCCAAATGAGAATTGTCATTATTATTCTGATTAAATTTTATTTAAGTAAAATAAAAGAATGAAGTTGATGCCTAAAATTTCATAGTATTTTTACATCACTACCGCTTAGAGTTGATTTCCTCTGGCTCTCGAATAACTTCCGAATGAGAATTGTGTTACAACGTATATACCCAACGACAAGTGCCTTCTGCAATACAATGGTATTAAAATGTGAAATAAGCAACAGATTAGACGCATTCATTCCGATAACGGCAATAAGTTTTGGATTTTGAGCCAAGTATAGATCAAAATTGCTTTAAAGTAGTCCAAAAAGTTATGTAAATACAATGCTACCCACGCACAAGTGTAGTTCCGGAGGGCAGAATCCGTCGTTTTCATCCAGAGAAAATTTAATTGACAATCTCTTTAATTGAAGAGCTTAATATATGCTAACATATCACCTGATTTTGACAATCTAGTTTAAGATGTCTGCTAATGGAATTTTAATATCATGTTAATTGAATGTTGAGAATTTCTAAAGCATTCCTTATATATCAGGGGACGAATTATTTTAGGTTATTGGTCACACTTAGAGAAAACCGCTCTGTCGGTTGGTATAAATTTCTGTAAACCAACGATGGTCGGTTGACAAGGATTCGGTTACTACTGAATTCAATTACAGTATTATAAAAATCAATTTACGGACCAGTACTGATTTATTGAAATTTATTCGGAATATTCTATATTCTCTCTCAACTTTAAAGAATTGAAATGATCCAAGCACAAAAAATTTATTTTCTAGATATAAAATTAATCTTATGAGCGTCATGAGATTTCCGAGTGATTGTAGCATTGCTTTTTACCTCATAGCACACAAAATGACTAAATAACCACATTGGTTGATTGTAAGAATCCTAGGAAAGGTTCTATTGGTTAGGATGGTTAAAACTGTTTGGTAGGTAGGTATTTCAATAACCGTCGCACTGGAGCAACACAACGGGCTATTGACGACGTTCCGGGATAAACCCGAAAGAAAAGATCCGAGAATATCACCACGTAATTTTGAACCACGGTCAGATGACGAGGTCACACCTGAGCTGGCACCCCACTCTCCAAGCTTCCACACCACGTCAACATGATGATATTTGAGGCCATGGTAGATTCAACGTGCACCAGCCCCCGTGTACGCGGATGTCTTTGGTTGGACCGAGTTTCGAACTCGCAACCTTCCGATTGCCAATCCGCTACTCTTAAAATCAATAAACTTTATAAAACACTCTTGGAATCATTAAAGTGTAATATTTATTAAATTTCTAAACATGTTAATACTACTAGGTTTACCAGGTGTTGACCTCGTCATCTGACTGCGAATTAAAATTACGAGGTGTTGTCCTCGATCTTTCCATTCGGGATTGATCACGGATCGTCGCCGATAGCCCGTTGTGTTGCGCCAGTGCGACGTTAATTAAAATACCTACCTACCTTTAATGCTTTTAAATGAAATTATTTTCAATTTAAATTCTGAGTTCTCGTTTCAATTCTACGATCTTGCAGATCTGGGCTCATTAGAAACAATGATTTTTTAACCTTAACCCTGCTGGTAGACTTACATGAATGAAGCTTACATGAGGCCTAATAGGCTTATATGAATACCAATACATAGTAATTTGGAAAATTCATAGGAGAATTGTTTTTATTTTTCGCTCGTAAATGGTAAATAGCAGTACTTCATTAACAATATATAAACATGATTTAAGTATGAGGATAACAACAGCGTTTTTTTTAATATTGCAATATTGCAAATATTCATCTAACGCTAAACATATAACTCGAGAACTGTTCATCATAAGCTATCGTAAAAGGCATTTATTTCTTATAAAGTGAAATTCATGTCATACTTAGCGACTATTTTACTACAATCTGATTAAGCTATAGAAAGTAAATAATATACTCGAAACAAAATATGTGAAAATAATTTTTCATTATTTCTTTCATGAAAATAAATACACATGTACATTTAAATTTAATTGAATAAATATTACATGTTAACTCTGAGGTGTTTCTCACGCATCTATCAGTTTTGAAAAATGCAGTCTTCCCAGCATGACTACTAATCAGTTTTGACCAATAGAAACTTTCCAAAGATTCTTTAAAACAATGGATGTGATTGTTTAGTCATTATATGTATTGTCTCGGAAATCTCGTGATGCTCAGAGGGTTGAATAAAAAAGGAATTTGTGTAGGATTAAGTTTATCGGTTGGTTTGGGTTTTGTGGCGCAAGGGTCATATACTGTGCCAAACACAAGACAGAAAACATCAAGTATTGGACAAACACATAAGAAAAGTATTACTAACACAGTATCGAGGAGCACACCCAGGGAGGAATGGAACCTGCACCATATACAACTCGCAGGTTGTTAGGGCAGTGGACATACCCACTGATCTACGACGGCCCCTTAAGTTTATAGGAATTCGATATTTGTGAAAATGACGAATAAAAGAAGATTGAATAATACTTGAAACCAAATTGTGAACCTAAAAGAATTTAAAAGCATAATTATTTTATAGCAATTTATGTATTAAATCTATATAAATTAGAATGGAGTGTTTGTACATTGAATATTTTTGACCCATTTCAAGTATTCGATCTGTTTTGGACCCTTCTGATGTAAAATTCGTCTCTTGCACGTTGGGTGTCTGTCTGTACATCTGTCTGTATGTGTGTGCCCGTATTACGTCCAAACGGTTGCATATATTTTTATGAAACTTTGCTTACTGTGAGTACTTACATTTATTAAGTGACTGAACTTGATTGCGTTAGTCTGTCTGTCCGTCTTCCCGTTCTATGTTCTATTTTGTGTATGTGTGTTTGTACAAGTATCACATAAGATTTATTGAACATATTTTAATGCAACTTTCTGTATTAAAATATGTTATGATACCCCATATTTTAATTTAGTAAATGCATTGTTTGAAACTTCTTTGCTTACATATGTAGGCAAGTTTCATGTTAAAACATCTGAGTAACTATACTTAAATCAACCATAATCTAGTAGTTTTGGAGTAGCTGGAATATATATTGAGCATGCAATTACTTGGATTGTTTACCAGTACTGCTGAAAAATCAATTATTTTTCCAAAAACTATTTTTACTTTCCAAAAACTATTTTTATTTTTTAAAAACATTTTTTAAATTCTAATACTTTTGTATTTTGAGCCTTATTTATTTTTTTGTGAAACATGATATTTGGGACAGACGATATTTTGAAACAAAATGGAAACTCTTGTTCGTTTGCCACGTGCAGTGATATATTCTTTTTATCGCTCGGAATTAATTTCGTATTTTTAAATTTGGTCTAATTTTTAGTTGTAAGTTGTGGCAACTGTGCGAGATCGAGATAGAAAAGAATCACGAATTTATATATAGAATTTCCCGGCCAACTTTTATTTTGTTTTAATTCGCTGTTTAAAATATTTATTATTTTAATAAATTGTAATTATTTTTCATCACACGCAAAGTATTCTATTTAAAGCGGCATATAAGCTAGAAGAAAGCAAATTTTACGTGGAATTTTGCCATTATTGAAAGAACGTTAATGTTAAAAATATCCGGACTAGGACTTTTGAAATATTACAAATTTGTTGTCATAGCGACAGCCGAGGTGGATTTTACGAATTGAAGCTATATTTAGGCAACTTATACTATAAGAAAAGTTTGTTTAAAACAATGATTTTCTTTAGAAGAAACGCTGTCAAATTTATTTACCATTGAAAAAATGGTAATAGGTTACCTTTGCTTTATCTGTACTGAAGACATTCAATTTTAAAACTAGTTCTTTTATTATTGCACGTGCCACAAAACGGAACTTTTAAGAAAACACGTATTCACTTTTAAAACAAACAGTGATAAATATCTTATCAAATTAATTTATCATCTTTCCCTTAATGGTAGCGAAATTTAAAAAGAGTGCCACAAATAAAAAATATTGGCTGGTAAATTATGAGTGCGAGAGTATTCTCCGTAAATTCGTCATTTTTACGAATTGAGTTGAGCAATTTTACAGGAATAGAACTTAAGAAAGGAAATCCTAATCCTCCTCAAAATCGTCTTTTGTAGTAGTTACCTTAGTGTCTCACCTTTCGCCAATTTGTACCTTTATCAGGGGTAAGATATATATGGAATGTATTACATGGATGGATATGCATGTATAGAATTTGTGTCCAAAGTAGGTTGTAAAAATTATATAAATGTCGAAAAGGTGTTAAAAATAATTTACTCACACTTAAACGATTTGGCATTTTTCTATGAAAGTTGAAAGTGATTATTTTTTGGTCACTTTCAATATATAGTTAACCAATTCAACTCGAGTGAGGTCGGGAAATTTTGCTAGTCTATATATAAAGCATAGTTGGCGTATGTCTGTTCTCTACATAAATCTAAACCGTTTGACAAATTCACACCAAATTGGTACATTCATTCTTTAGAAACCTACGGGTAACGTAGGCCACATATTAACTCAAGTTCTATTAATCTTGGGTCTGCAGAGGGGCTGAAAACAATTCCAAATCTCCATAGGAATAACATTGAGTACTTTACGATCACTGTCAGACCAATTCACACCAAATTTGGTGTATTTGTTCTTTAGAATTCTTCGGGAGACAGGCTATATATTAATCCCATTCGATTTGTCCTGGGTCTGCAGAGGGGGATAAAAACAATTCGAAATGAAAATAGGAATAATATTGAGTATCCTTTCTAACACAGTTAACCAATTCAAATCAAATTTGATGCGCTCATTTTCTAGAATCCTGCTGGAAACAGGATAGATATTAACTCCCATTCTATTTGTCCTGGGTTTGCAGAGGGGGCTAAAAGCAATTCGAAATCCCCATAGAAATAACATTGAGTATTTTTACGATCACTGTTAGACCAATTCACACCAAATTTGGTACATTCATCCTGCAGAATCCTGCGGGAAACATGGGCTATATATTAATCCCGTCTATTTGTCCTGGGTCTGCAGGGAGAGCTAAAAACAATTCGACATGCCGATAGGAATAACATTGAAGTATCCTTCTATCACAATTAACTAATTTCCATCAAATTCAATACACTCATCCTTTAGAATTGTGCGGGAAACATAGGCTAGATATTAACCTCCATTCTATTGGTCCTGGGTTTGTAGAAGTGGATAAAACAATTCGAAGTCCCAATAGGAATAATATTGAGTAATATTACGATGCATTATAAACAATTCAACCCGAGCAACGCCGGGTAATTTAAGTAGTTAAAAAATACAATACCATCCCTAATATACAGAAGCGGCTGTAGCCAGGCTGGAAGAGTAGTTAGTGATTAGCAACCGGAGGGTTGCGAGTTCGAATCCAACCAAAGACCTTCGTGTACAAAGGGGGCTGGTGCAT
Organism: Meta bourneti; assembly: GCA_933210815.1. Lineage (NCBI taxonomy): Eukaryota > Metazoa > Arthropoda > Arachnida > Araneae > Tetragnathidae > Meta > Meta bourneti. The sequence continues at coordinate 23,433,866 of OW119933.1, read as the reverse complement.
GTTAAATCTGTAGGGCCTCAAATGTCCTCACGTTGGCGTGGCGTGGAAGTTTGAAGAGTGGGGCGCCAGCTCAGATGTGACCTCGTCATCTGACCGTGGTTCAAAATTACGCCGGTGTTGGGCTCGGATCTTTTCCTTCGGGATTGATCCCGAACCGTCGCCAATAGCCCGTTGTGTTGTCCCAGTGTGACGTTAATTAAAATACCTACCTACCCTAATAAACAATTCGAGAACTATGTAAGGTATCGCATAATGAGAATTAGGGAGTTTAAATATAACAAATAAAGATTTAAAAACTTTCTAAGCAAAAAAAAACATGAGTTCAATACGCTTTATTGAGGTTTCATACACTTTTAACTTAACAGTTTATTCTGCGAAGGGATATCGCGTCTAAAAAGCTTGAAGTTGATATCAACATTCCAACGCAATGAATCGCATCTATAATTCCAGACTAACCCACCTCATAATTCCAGCAGCGCATCGTTAATGTCATTGGATATCACAGCATGGAAGCGCACTACAGCTTTATTGCTACAAGATCGCCTTTAATGCATCTAGTGCAGCCCTTGAGCAGCTAGTAAACATATATCGTAATAAAGGTCCTACCTCCTGAGCTCCGAAGCCTCTGACAGCGAAGGGAGAGAATTAGAATAGCCGTACAGGGCTCTCCTAGGAAGCTATTCTATCAAACTTAATTGCGGAGTGTTTAAACGGAAGGCAAACTTCACAACTGAGCACCTTGATCGGTTATCTAGTCCTTACATCGGTGTCTTTATGTTGCCAGTTCAATCGGCAGTACAATCGTTTGTTGAAATGAAGCTACATTTTAAACTTAAAATGTTCTAGGTTTGAAGAATCAAGTGAAATCGTGCATGGAAATGCAATTGTGGTTTACCTATAGTACGGCTTGTAGGATTCAGATATTCTTAAATCTTTTTAAAAATTGTGAAGTGGTTCGTAATCTTACATTTCTGAAAGAATCGTTTTTATGTAAAATTAGATTCCGTAGAAATTCTAAATTCTGAAGTAACTGAAATTTTGAAGTCTCGGAAAGTATTCCTCCATCGTATATGAAAGTTGCTTAATGCAGGGTTTTGGAGTATTGACTTTAAAATATTAGTATTATATCCTAAAATTAACTTAAAACATAATCATTACGTACTTTGTGTCCTTTAACCATCCAAGTGGTTATGTAATAGCGAAAATATGCGCCATTGCATCGAACTCGTCTCATGCATCGAATACCCCAACATAAGTACACGTTCATTCCTTTCTTGAGTCTACTTACTAACCCTCCAAGTGGTTTTGACGAGATATCTCGTCCATCAAGATCTGACCTGTTCTGATAATGACTAGATATCTCGTCATCAAGATGTTGCAGATTTTTTTATGATGGCGAGATCAAAATCTGGTCAGTTTTTTCTAATGACGAGATATCTCATCTATCAATATCTCTTCAGTTTTGCTAACAAAGAGATACCTTGACGAGGCTGCCACCAGGAAGGTATATGAAAGTTTGGGTTATTTTACAAGCTAAATGCAACACTACGGTGGTTTTGACATAGGGGGCTCTCTGTGAATTTTAGGATAGATTTAATCAGGTTTGTTATGTGGACTGTTCCAGTTTTTGAATCAATCGTGCGATAGGAGCTAAATAGAGGGACAAAAATTCAGGTGATTTTATCTTAGCACAAAAATAAGTTTTTAATATCGTAATCTGCACCATACAGATGAAAATGCCTTGAGTTGTCTACGAATGCTGATTGAAAGATCATACTGTGTTCTGGTGCACAAAACAGTTAGAGTAAGGTGTCTGGCGTCACCAGATCACAGTATATTTTAATCACTGATTGTGCTTTAACTATGCTCCAGATAACAGACAATCACCAGTTGATTGAATGATCATAGTGTGTTGTGGTGCAGAAAACAGCACAATCACCAGCTGATTAAAAGATCATACTGTGATATGGTGCAGAAAACAGTTAGAGCACAGACAAATACCAGTTGATTGAAAGATCATACTGTATTCTGATGCAGAAAATAGAGCACGGACAATCTATATTTGAGTGAATATATCAGGTACTTTCGTATGCAGCATAATCGTCAACCCAAAAAGACTAAGCTTGGAGATACTGTCTTTGGTATAATTTGGTGTCTTTGGCACGGTTTACAGCACTAAGGCCTTCGGAAGATGGCATTGTCTAACATCCTCAAAAGGATGCAGAATCTTGAAATTTAGACTATCATAAGGTTCATAACTCCTCAGATAACAATTTTGTGGCTTTTGCAAGCTGTGTTTTTAGAAAATATAACGTAGCAAGTGAAAGATTTAAGCTGAATGACAAATTATCCTTTTATTTTATACACTTCTCGGCCTGTGAACGATTAGGAAAAAGCAGTAATATCAGTTTTGTTAAATAACAAAAAGTTGCATAAGGTATTCAAGCAGTATTATGAATCATAAAATAAAACATTTTAGTACTTCTTTTTATAACGTAAACATTAAATTAAACGAAATTAAGTGGGACACGAAATTCCTCAATAACTACATATACTTGAAAGAAGCGACTTATTGAAATAAATGCGTAGAGTAAAAGTTTAATGGCAGGTATCAAAAACTTGCAGGCTTGAAAAATCTTTATTTCATTATCAAAAGTATATATTCTACTTTAAGAAATTTGAAATGCTTGAATAAATATTTTGTAATCACAAGAAAAACGTTTTTTTGTGATTTAAATCATGCTTCTCGCTCTACACAAAATTTCGTTTAGATCACATTCATTAAAGGAAAAAGTATATTTTCTTTCTGTTTTTCTTTCTTCCCCAGCGAGAGTAAGATAATTTTTAATCTTATCAGTTTAGAAAGGAATTTTTAGATTATTCTCGCATCAAATATACTAGAAGTTAGAACTTTTTTTTTAATTTTCGTCTCTTATCTCCTATATTTCTTCCGATTAAATGAGTGTTGTGACCATTTGATGAATTTTCTTTGAATTAAAGCCTGCCTGAGAGAAGAGAAGAGATACGAGAATTTGCCCGAGGGAATTTAATACTTTTTCACATCTACCCGACTCCTTTCTTAATCACTTTTTACACTTTTTTTTGTATGAATAAAAAGTACCTTTCTTTCACCGGGATTTTCATGTAAATGAAATACCTGGGGCTAATTCTTTATTTTCTTTAAATACGCCCAGTATTGCCAAACAGTTGAGTTTTGTGCGAGAGCAGAAACCAGGATTGGTATTAGTTTCAACTAAAAACGCACCCTGTATCTTTTCTCTGATACTTTTTACAGAAATTTTAAAACTGTTACTTTACCCAAGATTTTTAAATATGAGCATTTGAAAGGGGAAAAGATTTGAATATGCATTTAATACGATATTCGGGAATAAAAAGGCTTACAATTATTTTCATCGGTAGCCCGGTTGGAAGAGTGGCGGATTAGCAACCGGAGGGTGGCGAGTTCGAAACTCGATCAAAAAAAAAGACCGTCGTGTATATAGGGGCTGGGTCACGTTTGAGCGGCGTGGACGCTTAGAAAGTGAGGTGCCAGCTAAGGTGTTAACTTGTCATCTGACTGTGGTTCAAAATGGGGAGGTGTTGTCCTCGAATCTTTCCCTTCGGGATTGATTCCGGAACGTTACTAATAGCTCTTTGTGTTGCTTCAGTGCGACGTTAATTCAACTACCACCCCGGAAAAATTGGTAGAAATTATTTCTTATTTTTAACCTTTAAAATAAGTGCTTTGAATAATTTTTAACTTTTAAAATAAGTGATTTGAATAATTTGTAACTTTTAAAATAAGTGCTTTGAATAAATTCTAGTGACGATAGTCATGCTTTTCAATGCATATGAAAGCGGAATTTAAACACAAATCCATTAAACTTCATTTCTGTGAACAAGTGTGCCGGGTTTAAATTTTATATTATGGTTTTCACAAAAGAGACTCATGCAAAAACTGAAATAATATATTCATTTCAAATACAAGCCACAAATCCATCATATTATATGGCATCTTCCCAACTGAAGTAATATATTTATATTAAGATATTTGCAATTTTGAATTATAAGTCGCAGTTTAAATGTCAATATATTGTAATTTAAGAAATTTTGAATAGGCACCCACTAGAAAATACACAAAATTTAAGAATTTGCTTGGAGCGAAATACGACTTACGTCTGTTCTTTACCTCCCTTTCAAGAGTGTATAGAAAGTTTTCAAAACTCTGAATATAAATACATCATTTATATTTTGCTTCATGATTGTATTGTGTAAAAACTACACATTGGTTTTCGTTTCAAGGGAAAAAAATCTCACATGCTTTAGAAAATTTTAAACATTTGAATAAAATGGACTCAAATAGTTTTACTTAATCTATTTCTTTCATTTTCATATGATAGTTTTGAACATGAGGCATATTTTTTAAGTTAACAATGTAATAAAAATCGTTTAACAAAGATAAGAAGTTTAACAAAAAAGGATTACTTGTCTCATCTCGAAATATTACGTTTACTAGATATATAGGTTGAATTTACGTCGCACTGGACTAACAGAACGGGCTATTGGTGACTGTTTGAGATTAATTCCGAAGGGAAAGATCGGAGGACACCTCGTCATTTTGAATTACAGTCAGATGACGAAGTCAGCAGCTGAACTGGTACCCCAATCTCCAAACTTCCACACCACGCCAACCACGAACATTTCAGGCCATGACAGATTTTACGTAAATCAGACCCCAATTAGACGACGGTCTTTGGTTGGATGGAGTCTCCAACTCATAACCCTCCGGTTGCTAAGCCGCAACACTACCACCTGGACTACCGCGGTTCTACTTTTACTCGGAATTCCGATCAAAGGAGCGTCGTATTTTTAAACGGATTGTATAGTTGACAGCCTAGATTGATCTAATAAAGGAAGCCCAGTTGCAAGAGCAACGGATTAACAACCTGAGGGTTGCGAGTTCGAAACTGGGCCCAACTCAAGACCGTCGTGTACACGGGGGCTGGTGCACGTTAAATCTACCGTGACCTCAAATGTCCTCACGTTGACGTGGAGTGGGAGTTTGGAGAGTGGGGTGCCAGCTCAAGTGTTGTCCACGTCATTTAAACGTGATTCAAAATTACGTGTCGTTGTCCTCGAATGTTTCACTTGGGGACTGATCCCGAACTGTCACCAATAGCCCAGTGCGACGTTAATTAACTACCCCTTACTACTAATATGGTGTCCAGGTGTTGCTCCAGTGCGACGTTAAATAACTACCCCTTACTACTAATATGGTGTTCAGGTGTTGCTCCAGTGCGACGTTAATTAACTACCCCTTACTACTAATATGGTGCCCAGGTGTTGCTCCAGTGCGACGTTAATTAACTACCCCTTACTACTAATATGGAAATTTTTGATATAATATCGGAACAAGAATTACATTCAAATATTTCAAAATATATATTTTAAAATGTTGTAAATTTAATAATTAGACCCCTACTATGATATTTAACGAAAGCATAAGTCCAAAGACAATAAATTATTTATCACATGAATATTGTCTAAAGTAATATCAATTTATCTATTTGTTATGATCAGATAGGGAATAGGACGTAAGATTTTAGGATATCCTACGGGAGGAAAACGGGAAAGGTCCGGCCCTGGAGATAAGGCTTATGTAGCTTATACTGAAGATTCCAATCCACAAATAGCATCTTGTAACCGAATGGAATATTACCGCAACGTCTGAGAATCCGAATGACCTCATGCGTATTTCCGATGCCGATGAAAGATGTCTTTGGAGACCACTAAAAGGACCAAGATGATTAACAAATTCAAACTCTTAGGAGTTAATCTTTAGAAAGTCATAAACATGCATCATTACTTGTACAGCGTATTGATTTTCTGGAGGTATGGAAAATAAGTGCGTGGACCAGATATGTGAAAAGCAATATCCCGAATACTATAGGGGCCGCATTAGACCAGTTGGAAGAGCAACGGATTAGCAACTGGGGGGTTGCGAGTTCGAGACTCGGTCCAGCCACAGACCGTCGTATATACGGGGGCTGGTGAACTTAAATCTGTCGTAGCCTAAAATGTCCTCGCGTTGGCGTGGTGTTGAAGTTTGGAAAGTGGGGTTCCAGCTTCGGAGTTGTCCTCGTCATCTGACCGTGGTTCAAAATTACGAGGCATTGTTCTCGGTTTGATCCCTTCGAGATTGATCCCGGGCCGTCGCCAATAGCCCGTTGTGTCGCTCCAGTGCGACGTTAATTAACTACTTACCTACCTACTTGAATACTATATTTACTGGGTTGTATGTTTCCCCTGTTTTGTGATTGCGTCCATGTGTTGAAGAGTGGTAGTTGAATCAGCGTCACACTGCAGCAACACGGCGGGCTACTGGCGACTGTCCGAAATGAATCGCGATGGGAAGATCCGAGGACAACACCTCGGATTTTGAACCACGTTTAGATGATGGGGTCAACACCTGAGCTGGCAACCCGCTATCCAAAGTTCCACACGACGCCATAGTGTGGATAATTGAGGCCACGATACATTTATCATGCACCAGCCCCACGTACAAGATGGTCTACGGTTAGATCGAGTTTCGAACTCGCAACCATCCGTTTACTAATCCGCTACTATACCATACGAGTTGCCGCGGCCCCAATTGTTAAAGAATTTAGTTATATTACACGTTTTTATCTGCTGAAGCCCGGTTTTTCATGGGTATACTGCGACTCAGTAGGTTTGCCTACAGTAGATGAGATTTTCTATGATTTTCATCTCATAACTGTGTACTTATTTACTCGTACTTCTTAAGGGATCGCAATGGCTGAGTGAATTTGCCTACTGTGCAAGCAACCTGCGAGCTATAGACGGAGCAGATTCTCTCGATTAATATTAGGTTCAATTCTTCTCTGGGTGAATTTCTCTCTTGTGCATCAGTAGAGCTTTACGTGTTTGTATGCCCATTTCTTTGACGTTCTTTGCCACAGCTTGGCCAAATATGGCCCTTGCACCATAAAACTTAACCCACCAAACAACCTGTTTTTCATGCATATTACGTACGAATAATTAAGTAATCAATAATTGAGTAACCAATAATTGAGTAACCAGTAATTGAGTAACCAGTAATTGATTATCCGATAATTGAGTAACGAATAATTGACTAACCAGTAATTGAGTTAACAAAAGTTTTCGGAATTGTAATGCAATATTCATGATTTAGATATAAATTGAGTAACCAGTAACTGAGTAACCGATAATTGAGTAACAAGTAATTGATTAACCAATAATTGAGTAACGAATAATTGAGTAACGAATAATTGACTAACCAGTAATTGAGTTACCAAAAGTTTTCGGAATTGTAATGCAATACTCATGATTTAGATATAAATTGAGTAACCAGTAACTGAGTAACCGATAATTGAGTAACCAGTAATTGATTAACCGGTAATTGAGTAACGAATAATTCAGTAACGAATAATTCAGTAACGAATAATTGACTAACCAGTAATTGAGTTATCAAAAGTTTTCAGAATCGTAATGCAATATTCATGACTTTGATATAACTCTCGACTAATCTTATATTTCATTCAGTTAAAACACAAATCGTATTAATAAGTAACATACACATTTTTGCATTGTCGGGTAAACATTAAATCACTATGACATATAACAAAACTTAAATAACATGCTCATCAGAAATGCGTAGAAGTAACGTAATTGAACATAAACCCTTTGGTTTGTTTTTAATTAAAATTGATCTCCTATGTAAAGGTGCGTAGGTATTTTAATTAACGTCCTACTGGAGCAACACAACTGGCTATTGGTGACGGTCCGGGATCAAACTCAAAGGGAAAGATCCGGGGACATCACCACGTAATTTTGAACCACGGTCAGATGTTGAGGTCACACCTGATCTGGCACCCCACTCTCCAAGCTTCCACGCCACGCCAACGTGAGGACATTTGAGGCCACGACAGATTTAACATGCACCAGCCCCTTTGTACACGACGGTTTTACGCTTCCAACCGGGCTACAGCGGACCCTCCTATGTAAATACAATTGTTAAATTTTCCAATCTAAGTGCGCATGCTAAATCACACGTCCAACAATCACATTCGGAAATAGTTTCAGGCGCAGTTTGGATAAACTCAATTTCGAAAAAAACTGTCTTATATTTAATGTCAATAATAGTTAATAGTATTGTTATGACAGCATTGTTAAATACAATAATTATATCAGGTTTTTAATAATGTCTTATAATGTGTTTTAAATATAAGCAACAATTTGAGAAACGTTTCTTCCAAACATTGACTATCGAAGGTCAGAACACACGTCCTTTAAAAATCCATACCCAATCAATATAATATATCTAAGCATTATGTGTATGTTCTGAATATAAAGTATCATGAATAAATATGAATTTTAAATTAAAAAGAAATTTTTCGTTTCAGGAAATAAAGTTACCAATCTCACTTTGGCTCTAAACCCTTTTCTAAGCATCGTTTTCAATGGTTTTGCTTGCGAAATTACTTTAACAGTATAATATTTCAAGATAGCGATACATGCTTACGTATTTTGTTGACTTTTTCAGCTGAGTTTAATTGACTTCTTTTTAGCTTTGGACAACTATTCACAACGCATACTGAATGTATAACTAAGAAAAGAACCCCCAAAGATAAAGAAAGGTGAAAGGAAATACTTACTAACAAAAGCATTTCTTTCTTCAATTTCCAGTGCAAGATGTTTGAGAAACAGCAATCTGAAACCAAAAGAGCCTGAACTTTCACCTATAGATAACAGAAGTCTGCTAATGTAACAAGAGAACCAAAGAAAATAAATTTGAGATGCAACTAAACTGTTTTCTGAAGAAACCTTGCAAAATCACTAAGAAATACGGAAAGGACATAAAACTTTATAGCGGCGTTTCACATTTAGAATTTATTCTTCGTTCTTCTTTCGTAATGTAGATTCGACATTAGGAATAAAACTACAGCTCAGGATGGGGCCATAAGGGAGACAAAAAACAAAACAACTATGCCAATGACTCCAATAAATTTCAAACAAAGTCAGGAGGAATTTATTTTGGTTCACATATGAAATCTCGGTCAGTGAGCACGTTCAACAAAACAGCGAACAAACTGAAGCCTCGAGACAATACATCTTTTCCTTGGAAGGGGACTTTGTTGCAATGAGAAAGCATTGCCTTTAGATCAACTATTTTCTTTAAATGCAAACTTCTCAAAACAAGTCCTTTATTCAAAATATAGAACAGATGAATAGAAAAATTTTTGCCGAGAAAGGGTTTTAGATATCCGAATTTTTGTCTTCTGAAGCATTTTTAAGACATCACGAAAGTTGACGGTTTTCTTCTGGCTATTTTCATAAAAATTTTATCAACTGTACACAACGCGTATTACATTTAAATTAGGGCCACGGTGGCCCAGTTGGAAGACCGGAGGGTTGCGAGTTCAAATCCAACCAAAGACCGTCATGTACAAAGGGGCTGGTGCATGTTAAATCTGTCGTGGCCTCAAAGTCCTCACGTTGGCTTGGTGTGGAAGTTTAGAGAGTGGGGTGCCAGCTCAGGTGTGACCTCTTCATCTGACCGTGGTTCAAAATTACTTGGTGTTGTCGTTGGATCTTTCCCTTTGGTTTCGATTGCGAGCCAACGAGATACCTCGTCCATCAAGATCTGACCAATTTTGATGATGCCGAGATATCTCGTCATAAAGATATTGCCGTTTTTTCATGATGACGAGATCAAGATTTGGTCAGTTTTACTAATGACGAGATACCTCGTCGAGGCAATCACCAGGAGGGTTAAATAGAATGAATAAGATTCTTCAGATATAAAGGCTGTAGTAAAACAGTCAATCAATTAGTATTCTACGGGATTCAAGTCAATATGAATTTGAGGTACTGTCGAATCAACAGATTGCGCGTTGATGTGAGAAAAGAAATAGAATTATAGCATAAATTATTTAATTAATATTTAAGTGTAGTAATGCAAATACTGAGACTTCTTTAATATAAATCTTGGATACATTCCTTTAATTAATAAATATGACTTGTTTGAAATAGTGCACATACACAGGTCTACTTCTATTTGTACAAAAGTCTACTTACTACTTTTAGGTGAAGGACGAGTTTTTATGAGCTTAATTTTGGTTTAATTCTCAAATGTAGCCTTATTTTTAAACTGTAATTAAAGAATTTACATTGTGAACATCACCCCTTGCATTTTCTATGCATTAATGTAATCATTCAATACTCTACTTTGCTCTGTTTATTGTGAACTTTGCGAGTTTTGTTACAATTAAATTTAGATCTTTTCCCCATGTTGAACTAATAAATATATGTAGACTATTATTTTGAATTGATGTGTGACTTCCAGTCATTTCAACGCTTTCATATTAAATTAAAACGCGGAGTAATACTGAATTTTGGATAACTCATAATGAGGAGCATAAGCTTTCAATTTTTTCATTTTCTTTTTGTCATTTCTACATAAATAACAACATTTGTAATGTGTATGTTACCTCTATAGCTTATGCATGGTTTCTGTTTGGGTTCACATTTGTATAAACTAAAACGTTTAAAGTTTCATTCTTAAGTAATAAGCTAATGTAACTGGAAAATTATGAAAGAAAATATGTTTATTATTTTTTCAGATTGAATCATACATTTTTCTCAAGTTTTTACTATGCTTGGATTTAATTTGTTACTTTTGCTACACGTGAGCAAATTAGATATTTTAAATTAGCTATATTTTGTAAAAGTTTCATGAGGATACTGTTTATCAGTCACGCTAATGTGAAATGCTGATTTCGTTTGAATGTCGTTGTTCAACAAATTTTAAATCTCAACAAAATTGCAACTTCCTTAAACCTTATTACTTAGTGTATAAAATTATATATTTATGATATATTCTGCATTTCCACTGGACATAATACAAAATATAATACATGATACCACAGAAAGTGAGTATAGTCACATAATATACAACACTTTTAGGTATTTATCTCTTTAAAAGCATGATGAATAAGTTAGTGACTTTGAGTTTCTTTAATTTTTAGCTTTTGAAAAATAATTTGGTATTTGGTATTTTGGTATTTTGGTATTTTCAATTAACGTCACACTGGAGCAACACAACGGGCTATTGGTGACGGTCCGGGATCAATCCCAGAGGGAAAGTCCGAGGACAACACCACGTAATTTTGAACCGCGGTCAGATGACGAGAAAAATAATTTGAAAAGTAGATGTAACGCCTTTGCCTTGAGTGGTCTAAAAACTTATCAAATTTCTCAATTGAACGGTATGGTGGCAGATAGACAATAAATGCGCAATGCAACGCTTTAATTAAATTTACTTAATTCAACAGAAATTTGAAATCATAATATGTCGGTAAATTATAATGCAATGTGATAAAGTTCTCCATATAATGGGGGAATTACTTTTCTTTGATGTGCACTCCCTTGGCTTAGAAAACTTACCAAGCCTTTGGATTTTAGACATTTTGAGCGGCATTATTTCTTCACCTGCTTTTTATATTAAGCTGATACTTGAATAAATATTTGCTGCACCCTTTCATAAATGTAAAACTCTGCAATTTTACCAAGGGCTGTCGAATGGTGATGCATGCCCATCTTCACAATTCTACTTTCAATATCGGGAAGTAAGCACAAGTGAAATCAGAAAACTTAAAAGAAGTGAAGGATTTTGAATTTTGCTTCATTGTTTTCTTTTTACAACAGTTGTGCTTTGTAAATTAATAAGGTACTTCAACTAGTATCTGCTATATCATCCTATAACTGTGTAAAACCCTGGGCAGGTGCATAAGAGAACTAACAAGAAACAAAACTAGCAATAACTAGAGGCAACTAGTAAAACAAGAGGCAAAACTAGCTAAAAACATGAAGTAGGTAGACTAAATTTGATGAAGCCAGCTAATCCATTTTTACTAATTGTACCTTTATTTTTATGTAATTATACATTTATTTTATTTTTATGTAAATCCCTTATGAAGAATAACTTGTGATCATAAAGACGAATAGACATTTTCTTATAAAATGCAGCAATTGTTTTGGAAAAGAATTCTTCGATAAAGTTACAGTTATAGATTTGAAATTATAGTAATTCATCATTAATTTTTAAAGTCTTGCGTATTTCAAAATTAACCAATCGAAAGAAAATAGGAATCTCATGAGACGAGACCTTAATATTTTCCGAGTCAAACACTGTTCGATATGTCTAATTTCTCTGAAATTATAACTTTTTCTTTAATTGATGCATATTTGTGTTAAAGAACGTACGGTTATTTTACAATTATGAATGAAGCATTTAAATTAAGTTTTTGTATTGATTGAAGTCCATTGATTTTTCATTTCCTTTGCTTGAATTTCTGCATTTACATGAGTGTTTTTATAACAATTAAAAAGCACTTCTGATTCCGGCCATAAATCGAAAGCAATTAACTGTATGGAAGTAGATAATTTCAAAGGTTTCCCTAATTAAACACTTTTGTTCCGCCTAGTAAAGAAAAAACAAAATTATAAAAGAAAAACTAACTTACACATTAAATCATTGCTCAAAATAAATAATTTCAATTAACAAATTATCTCCACCGTTTTCTATATTTTAAATTGGGTGCAATTTTATTATAAATCTAAATGTGTTATAAACCAAATAGAGCAAAATGTTTCTCTTCAATGGTTGTTCCTTACAAATACTCCTAAATTTTCATGAACCTGAATATTTTTCATCATGTGTTCAATCTATTCAGAAATGATTCACTAATTCAACGGTGACTTTTTTTCTCAACTTCAGAGAACTATTAATGATTTATAAATTCTCCGCTCTGAGAAGTCTGAGCTTTGATAAAAATCTAAGCCTTCTAGAATTCTCCAATTTGATTCCATTTTTGCTAAATTAGAGAAACACTTTCAGATAGTCAACAAATGAATTTCAATAACGATGGATAAATTTTTGTGTAATGAAACGTACTTGTTAAAATTATTTTTCAAACATTTTATATCCTTGTGCATTTTATAAATTAAACTCGTAGAAAACGTCGGTACTAGATTATATAGTGGAGAGAAACTTACTAAATAATTATTGAAAGAAACACAATTTCAAGGCATTAGAACATTTGAAATTTAGAACAAAAATCTAGCAATATTACTTCAATTAAGTTACGACTGTTAATGTACTTTAAATACTTTTACTTTCTATTAAACTAAATTTATTTTTACGCCTGTTGAAAATAAGTATTTATTCCTCCTGGTGGTTGTTTCGACGAGGTAAAAAAAGTTTCTATGTACATTAACACCTTTTATTAATATCCCCTGCCTGAGTGTCCCGAGACCCAATCTACGAAAAAATCTCAACTTAAACTCCCTTAAGAGGATTTCATTGGTCCTTTCATTAAAATAGATTCATTAGACAAATATAATTAGTTAGATCTTTGGAAAGATTTTATTGGTACTTTCCTTAGAATAGCATCCTTTGGAAAGATTCTATTGGCCAAGAAAGTTAGAACTGATTAAAAGTCAAGCAGGGAAAAATGCAAGTTTCAAAGTGGCATTATGCGTGTGAACCCCTCAGAAGGTTAAAGCCTGTAAACAAAAGAATGTAAAAACATTTTTCAAAAAGACAAGATATCCTAACTATGCATAAAGATTAGTCTGAAATAAAATCCTGGCCACGCTATTCCAGAACAAAGTAAACAAAATAAAACACATTGAGGGAGAATGTTGAGTAAAGACTTGTCTTGTCTGCATTTCAGAAAACCCCCGTTTCTACGTACTTTAACATCTTTTATTAATATACTCTGCCTGCGTGCTTTGAGACCTAATCTACGAAAAAAATCTCAACTTAAACTCCCCTATGAGGATTCCATTGGTTCTTACATTAGAATAGATTCATTAGACCATTAATTAGATAGATCTTTGGAAAGATTATATTGGTATTTTCCTTAGAATAATATATATATATACGTATATCATTTGGAAAAATTATAGTGGTATTTTCCTTAGAATAATATGCTTTGGAAAGATTCTATTGGTGAAGGAAATCAGATCTGGATAGAAGTCAGGGAAAAATGCAAGTTTCAAAGTGGCATTATGCGTGTGAACCCCTCAGAAGGTTAAAGCCTGTAAACAAAAGAATGTAAAAACATTTTTCAAAAAGACAAGATATCCTAACTATGCATAAAGATTAGTCTGAAATAAAATCCTGGCCACATAACAGGAGTAAACAAGAGCCAAAGTAAACAAAACAAAACACATTGAGGGAGAATGTTGAGTAAAGACTTGTCTATGTCTTGTCTGCATTTCAGAAAAAACCGTTTCTACGCACATTAACATCTTTTATTAATATCCCCTGCCTGCGTGCCCTGAGACCCTATCCGCGAAAAAAAATCTCAACTTGTGCTAGTTCCCCAATGGCTTATTGCAGCCTTGTGACCTGAAGAAGAGGCGCCGTGAAAACATGTAGCATCTCTATCAGACACCAGAGGACGTGACCAACCACTTAATTGTTGAATTCGATCGCATCAACGATTCCAAAAAACCAAGGCCATAAAAGTTTCCCCGTTCTCTCCAGAGGACACACGGCGGTAACATATCGAAAATTCGATTATTTAATTCATAGCAATCCACAGAGTAAGCATGAAAAAGCGGTGATCATGTTCCCGAACTCGAATTGCTTATTGTTTCAATTGCGGGAGCATTATGTTTTGGGTATTAAAATTTATGTTTGGCGGGGTTTCGTTTTCAACAGAAATGATAATGAAGTACTTTTGTTTCAGAATTGGTAATCTGATTATTTGAACTCGCTAAAGTGAATCCAAACGAATCTCTTATTAACAAGAATGAACATAATGAGAGGAAATTGTCGTTTATATCCACATTTACAACGTTTTCATGTTCAAAAATTATCTTTAAGTATAATGATCTGTTGTTTGCTTGTTTTCAAACTAATACTTAGAAAACATAAACTCAAGTTGCCATTTTTCTAATTTTAACCCTCCAAGTGGTTTCGACGAGATATCTCGTCCATAAACATCTGGTTCGATTCCTGTCAGGTGCATTCCTCCCTTGGCGTATTTCTCTCTTCTGTGTCAGTAAAAACGTTCATATATGTGTATGTCTCTTAGTTGATATTGTATGTCTTGTGTCTGGCGCAGCATGGTCAAATATGGCCCTTGCGCCATAAAACCCCAAAAGAACCAACCATCAACATCTGACTAATTTTGCGAATGCCGAGATATCTCGTCATCAAGATATTACCAATTTTTTGATGATGGCGAGATCAAGATCTGATCAGTTTTCTTCTAATGACGAGATATCTCGTCCATCAAGATCAGCTAATGGTTTTGCTAATGACGAGATACTTCATTGAGATAACCATCAGGAGGGGTAATATAATATTACACCTGAGTCATTTGTATTAATATTGCTACACAAGATAAGTTTTATATGCACCTATTTAAGTATTTCATTGCAATTATAAAATTAATCCATTCTCTAATGGTATCAAGGGACATAAAAACCGAATCAGCTAAAGACAGAATGGTACTTAAGAAATTATGCTGAAGCTTTTGGCTGCCTTATGACCTTACTTTAGGAAATTTTAGTGTAGGCATTAAAACTTTTTTAATATACTGTGCCATCTCTAACCGCCGAATAAGACAGCATTCACATTTTTAAGTATTTTAATAAACAATTACGAAATTGTATTTTTAACTCTGAAACGCAAGTTTTTGTTATTTCTGGAACTCTTAATCTTTTTAAAAGGGTAATACCTCTATGAAATTGAATCAGTCGAGTTTAAAGCAGAATAATCAAATTATGTATGCATAAATTTTTCATCAATTTTCACTATGGATTAAAATATGCAGTATATTAAGATTCACGTCTTATTTATATCAAAATATTTGTGTTCTTATGTATATACTGCATGAATATTATATTAAATCAAAAATCTGTATAAGCACATATTAATTCGTAATGCAAAATTCTTGATTTCGGAGTGGAATTAATTCTAATATTACCCCATTTGAATGAGGGCAGAAAAAATGCAAAAATTTGTTAACATATTATTATAAATAATAGTACATACTATAATATAACATAATAATATAGTAATTAATATGATAACATAAAAATATAAGAATTGTATTCTCGAATTAGAAGGAAATTGCTTAACAACATAATAGTTTTTAAAAATGACTTATATTATGAAATCATAAAATGTATTAGTTGCGTGTAGCTGGATATTTACTATCAGTAATATCATCTAACAACTGTGAAGTAATATGTAAACCTCAACAGTTTGAGATGGCATCTTTAATATTCAGCGTTATTTACACAGTACTTTCTAAAGATTATAAAATGATCTTCGAATTTCATGTAATCTGAGATGTTCTTATCAAATTTGGTGACTCGTGCTATTTTTGTTTTGGAATGCTCGGGCCGGGGAGTTGTATTCCACAAAATGAATCCAAAATTGATGGATACAAAATGTAAACATATAATTTTAAATGAAAATTATAATAGACGTAGAAGGTTAATGCTTGAAACTATTAAGTCAAAAAACATACTGATTAAGTATTGTTTTCATTATATTACCCTAAAATTTACGTTTAGTAATATTTTTGGGAAAACAAAATACACACAAACACACACATATTCATAATTTATAAAAATGTATGCGAAATCTCCTTTATTAGTGCAATTATTTGTTTTGCATGTTTCTGAAATAGATAAAAAAGTTTACAATATTCCAGATTTAAAAATGCATACGTTTTAAATAACAATTCCGCTTACAATAAATACGTGCGTGGTGTACTATCTAAATCTTAACATAAAGTAACCCAAAAATTCTGTATAGGTAAATACTAGTGCGGTGTAGGATCTAAATAAAAACATAAAGTAATTCTAATTCTGTATACATTAAATACGAATGCAGCGTAGGATCTAAATTATTAACATAAAGTAACCCAAATTCTGTAAAGAGTAAATACGAGTGCGGTGTAGGATCTATATAAAAACACACAAAGTAACACCAATTTTGTATACAGTAAATACGAATGTGGTGTACGATCTAACTATTAACGTAAAGTAACCCAAAATGCAATTTGTAAAGGTTCTCCTCTAGAGCTGATCAATATAAATCATTGGAATATTTCTAAGCCCATAACGTCTCGGGAAACAAAAAAAGTATCGATACAATTACCAAAGTGAAGCTGATCATAACGCGTTTAAAGCGACTGTGTAATCCTTTCGAACCTAGCGCATTCACCCATGATAATTTTCATTAGAACCGGATGGCATTAACTGCGTATTAGAACTGGATCCTAGTAAGAACTTTTAATTGTTTTCTCTTTTTAACATCTTTTAACCGCAAACCATCTGTTCAGTTAATTAACAAAATTTACACTAATTGCTCCAGTGATTATGGCGTACGTCATTTAATAAACCGAATTATGTCGTAACTGGAATGTTATTGACGCATATCCGTAACACTGACGTTTCGATTTAAAAAAAATATTTATAAAACTTCTCCAAGCTGCATCGGTCGTTTGAAATGAGTCATTTAAAGAAGTGCAATTAAGAAATGATTTATGAAGTTTTGTCGTAGGGAGAGTGTTACATGTCGTTGAACCCGCTCTTTATCGACAGACGTTTTTAAAAATGTGTTATCAGATAAGTGTCTTTTTCACGTATCTTTTTCATCATGTAGCTTGTGGTTTAAAGAAATACTTTTCCTCTTGAAAATCACAAAGTGTCAGATATGGGAGAAAAAAATATGTTGAAAAATTTAGACGCCGAGAGAATCTTATAAACAAAAGACAATAGACTTTACAATTGGAAATAAGTTAAAAGATATTACCCTTTTTTATTTAGTTAGTTTGTAGTATTAGGCATTTTACATATCGAAATGTAACGAATAGGAAGTAAACTGTATACAAGAGTGATTCCTTTTGATGGTAATAGCCCCTTTGTGTTGCTCCAGTACAACGTTAATTAACTACCTACCTACCTTTTGATGACAATTTTTGTTTCGTGAATTTCATGTGCCTCTCCTTCATGACATGTAATAGTAGTGGTAAAATTTTGTGGGGCTTTATATGTTGGTTGGTTTTGGGTTTTATGGCTCAAGAGCCATATTTGGCCAAGCTGAGCCAAACTCAAGACAACATGAAGTAAAAAATGTAAACGGAAAAAAGAGGGATTGGTGAACACAAGACTGACAATGTCAAGTAATTGTAAAAAGAAAGGGTGGAGAGAACAATGTATAGAGAAAGATTGCTTAGATATCCTGGAGGTCGCGATCCCCATATTTACCAGAGGCAGTAAACCCATGGGAAAAGAATAGATCGCTAGGGTACTTCGGGTCTCTAAGCCAGTAACACCTAAAGATGTCCCCCGAGGAGGCCTTTTACACTATATGGGCAAAAGTATTTGGACACTGCATGTTTTTCAGAAAAAGTTCTTTATTATTCTATTTAGTAACGGGTAGGCCCTCCTTTTGCTTGTATTACAGCTGCAACATGTCAAGACATACTTTCCACAAGTTCTCTATAAGTCTGGACAGGAATAGCTCGCCATGCCTCTTGTAAGACTGTGAGAAGAGATTGTTGTGAAGATGGGCGTGCGTGGCGGTGTCGTACCCGTCGCTCCAGTTCGTCCCACAAGGGATCGATCGGATCGAGATCGGGGCTCTGAGCAGGCCAGTCAAGCAAATTCACCTCATTTTCAGGAAACCAGTCCAGCACACGTATTGCAGTATGACATGGAGCACGATCCTGTTGGAAGAAACAATCATCAATGCCGTAGTATTGCCATAGTGTAGGCAAGGCTGAATTATCCAGAACGTCGAGGTACACGTAAGCATTTATGGTACCAGGTTATGATAAAGCAATGGGCCGAATCCTAACCAGGAAAAATAACCTGATTTTCGTGCAGTGTCCAAATACTTTTGTCCATATAGTGTATGTTGAAGAAAATCGGAACAATAAAATTCTCGTTTTTTAACCCTCCAAGCATTTCGACGAGGTAGGTAGTTAATTAACGTTACATTAGAGCAACACAATGGGCTATTGGCGACGGTCCGGGATCAATTACGAAGGGAAAGATACAAGGACAACGCCTCGTAATTTTGAATCATTATCAGATGACGAGAACATCAGCAGGCACTACAATCTCCAAACTCCCACACCAAGCCAACGTGAGGACATTTGAGGCCACGACAGATTTATGTGGGCGACTTGGTTCGTGATTGAAAAGGTTTGGTTATTTTAGAGAAGTAAGCTAATATAATTTCGTAAGCAATGCACATCAGTTATAGCGATTGGCTAGTATATCCAATAGTTAATACATACGTCTACTCTTACTGCTTGCATTTCTTATTGTCTTTTTTGTTACATGATGAAATATATTGTAACTTGCAAAAATTCATTACACATCTTTGTTACTAATTATAATTTTTGAGAAATACTTGATTAATGTATGTAGTTATGCATCTTTTAACTCTCCAAGTGTTTCGACGAGATATCATTCAATATCTGGTCAATTTTGTTAAGGACGAGATTTCACGTCGAGACAAAACTACCCTATTACTCCAAGGGAATGAGGATCTAAGTTGAGAAAACAAATTGTCCTTTGCCCAGAACTGATGACAGTTTGAAACGGGTTTTTGCACCAGATGCTGGCCACTACAGGGCAGCCTTTCGACTCGAAGATAAAACCACGAGGAGGATTAGATTAGTCCTTACACTAATATTGGTTCTGATTGAAAATGCTTGGTTATATGCAAATGTGATTCCAAAGAGGCTTATCATATTCTGGACAATCGCTATCAATTTTTTAAGCTTATCTTTTACAGGATTTTGTTGAAATCAATGCAGACTTTAAACTGATTATTGTGGTTAAACATTTTTATCAATTATCTCCACTTGGAGTTTGGTTCATACCTAGTCCAAAAATAGCTGGTCTCTAGTCATAGGGAAATAAATTTGGCTTTCTTAGACATACAGTGCAATATTCTATCTGGGTCTTCTTAGAAATCAACATACATCTTTTTCTTCATATTTCACCGACATTCGTATACTTGCCTTTTAAAAAAGTATACCACTAAACTAAAAAGAATGAGATTGAAATTAGAATAATGTTCTCTAGTCTAGTACACCTTTAGTAAATGTAAAAACTTTGAGGGCCGTATGTTCTGCATCACTGGTCGAAACAATTTAGAAACAAACCAAGAACTATATGGTAGACCCTCGACATAGATTTGCTTGCCAAGTGATTTTCAAATCCCTTAGTCATGATGTGTAAGAATGTATTTATATTGAATAATGCTTTTATATGTTGATGATAATCAGAGCATTAGTCTTCTCGTATTTTGAAATATCTGAGCTAATCATTTCATATTACAAAATGTAAATACAAACATAATAAACATACTTAAAATAAAGGGTTCTTTTTTCCACACACAGGTCAATATAAATCGCGCGATTTTATTTAAACTAGGTAGAAATTAAAATCGTTATAATGATCCTACTGAGATTTATTATTACTTTTATTAAGTCTATTATTAAACAAATATAACAATAAGTTTTTTTTAAATACAAGAACTAATAGTGATGAAATTATAATTAAAAATCTTTAATAAAGCTTCGGCAAACACTTGATAATCGAAATAAATCTGCAATCCATTGAATTAATGTAAAACACTAAACTAGCAAATATACAAATCTGAATAAACAATGGACAATTAAATATTTAATATACAATATTAATGAGATTAAAACAATAATAAAAGTCAAGTATCATCATAAAAGTCATCAATAAAAATTCTAAAGTGTAGTGATTTCAAGAAAATGGAAAGTTCACCATGATTTCTCCCATTTTCTAAAATATTTAGACTTTGTGCTTTTCAGAGATACCAATCACATTTGCTACTGTAACGCGAGACTGTCGCGACTTTGAAAAGTCTTATTTATTGGAATATTACGTATTCCAATTCAGGATTATACTCGCAGAACAGCGGAATGTTTAACACCTCTAAAACCTTTTACATTATTTTGTTTCTCGCCATATACTGAAAATAAAGGGCACGATTTCGAGCCCATTCGTTTTTACTGCCTCTAAGTTAAGGACACGCCGCAGAAAACTCCTTCTCTTCGTGTAAATACCCATAAAAACGAAGACGTGGCAGTCCATATTGTCACGCCGGCTGAGATACGCGACTTGTATATCCAATTACTACTTTATTGGGCTTTGATGTTTCTGTTTGGATGATATTCCCACTCTTCTTTCGGGCTATTCATTGCCGTGGAAAAGGTTCATTATGGGAGCTACTGCCACTCAAAGTCCCTTAAGCATCGTCCGGAGTTTTAATTAGTTCAATTGAATCCTTGTATTACACCTCATCAAGTGTTTTACAATCTTGGAGACTGCTTTCTAACACCCTCGCCAGCCTGGAATGTGCTATCACTCCGCTGTTTCTTATCTTTATGGATTCTTCTTCATAAAATTAATCACTTTAAGGCTGCACCTCCTTTACGGTTTGTAGAGCAGCTCTATGGACCACAAGAGTTTCCACATGGACTAGCTAATGCAAGCAAATTGCCAGTATTAAGAAGCACGTTCAATTATCAAAGTAGTTTCGACGAGATATTTCGTCCACCAAGATCTGATCAATTTTTCTAATAATGAGGTATCTCGGCCTTCAAGATATTGACGATGGTTTGATGTTGACGAGATCAAGATCTGGTCAGTTTTTTAAAGACTTCACCTCGTTCTCTAATGACCTCGTCGAGATAAACAATAGGTGGGTTTACTAAGTGGAACTTTTAAATCTCTGTCGACCAATCGGGCTGGCGGTCGAGGTGCTGGCTAATAGATCGGAAGGTTTCTGATTTTGGATCCAAGGTAAATAATGGATGTTTGTCAGTCTGGTATGGATATGTGACTTCTCTATAAACGGACTGTGCTTTGAATGTATGGCATGTATGTGAGGTGTAAAGTGAACCCACAGCCACTGTCCGTGGTGTATTAGTCGACTTTGTGATGACGAGATCAAGATCCGGTCAGTTTCTTTCTAAGGACGAGATACCTTGTCCATCAAGATCTGGTCAGTTTTGCTAATGAAGAGACACGCCTTCGAGACAACCACCAGGAGGGCAAAAGCACTTACATCCAATTTTTAAAGCTTGTTAGTTAACCCGAGTGGAAAGTGTCCTAAACCTACCAATTGTGAAATAGGTAGGCATTTTAATTAACTCCACACTGGAGCAACACAACGGCCTATTGGCGACGGTCCGGGATCAAACCCGGAGGGAAAGATCCGAGGACAACACCACGTAATTTTGAACCACGGTCAGATGACGAATTGTGAAACAGAACGAAATTCTTGGAATGTTTACCATAAGAGTGGGATGATCTCATTAGTACCTGAGAGCTCCACTCTTGCATTTGAAAAACGAGTTTCAGCCTATTTTGTCTTTTATAATGGGATTCTCAGGGATTTCTAACAAAGGGGTAGGAAATACCCCGTAAGTCTTTTCGTGTGACGCATATTTGAACTCAAATAGAATGAAATTATATGAATTTTTACCATAGGTGTATTTTGGTGCATCCCATTAGGATAGTAGTTGACGTTTATCTGTGTGTAAGTCCTTTTAACCTAAAAAACCATTTCCAGACCCTTCTGTCTTTTAGATTGGGAATCTGTATGAATTGATAATTAGGAGAAGGAAATACCCCGCATACCTTTTTGCCCTTTATACTTTTACGAGAGTGATTTTCTGTGTAATCAGACGAAACAGTCAGCGAAGATTTTGCTTCTACTGACCAAACGCTCTCGCATGATGCATGTCGGGGTTACCTTAAAATGTAGTTTATTGCCGCTTTGGCAATGTTTGGTGCCGCTTTGGCAATGTTGATCAATCAGCTATCTTATATAACTTCGGAATTCATTCTTTAAAATTTTTATTGGTGAAGAGCTGAAATAGCATTTGAAAAACAAGAGAACTGACGTCAGGTTTGGAATACGTGCAGGGAACACTAGCAGCAGAACTCTATCGTCACCTACATTTAGATTGAAAGAAAATTCCTTTCATTCTTATATTTAAAGTTAACAACTTTTCAATTTAATTTGACAAACAATTAGGTACCTAATTCAGCGTTCTTAATACAAATGGAGGCTGGGGTAAGACATACCTCACATGCCCACTTATGTTCCGATTTGAAGCGAGTTTTCTGTCGAAATTCTTTCCCAAAATTTCTTCTTTGGGTGGTATTTTCATACCATTCGACCTACCTCTCCAAAGTCATATATGTGTCATGTTCATGAAGTCATATATATGGAACTATGGCTTGTGGCGGAGGTAGATAGTTAATTAACGTCGCACTGGAGCAACACAACGAGACACCTCGTAATTTTGAACCACGGTCAGATGAGATCAACACCTAGGCTGTCACCCCACTCTCCAAGCTTCCACACCATGCCAACGTGAGGGCATTTGAGATCAAATTTAACGTGCACCAGCCCCCACCTACACAACGTTCTTTGGTTGGACCGAGTTTCGAACCCGGTTGCCTCCTTGCTAATGAGCCTCCGGTTGCCACTCCGTTACTCTTCCAAATGAGCCTCCGCTGTCCCGTTATGTGACGGAATAATTTTAGATCTCGAGATATATTTGGCGTTGAAAATCGACCTAGGTGAAATTTCTGAGCTTTCGTTCCCTCCAGCGTAAAGAGAAATAATAAATAGAACCAAAGCCCACTTTGCTAAATGGTTTCATTCCATTATACTAATTAAAATAGTTTTATTCCAATTAAAATAAACGATTACAATGGAGTTTGTATAAATAAGACACCGTTATACAAACACATTTATTCATAATTACGGGAAACACAAGATTTTAAACATCTTTCCTCTGAACGATAAACCTCCCAGAAGGATATAAAACAGCGTTATTTACATTAAGAACAATCTATTAGCAATCTCTGCAAAGCAATATTTGCTGCTAATACTGGAAAGCATAGAAAGTGTAAGCAAATGGATTAATGTTATGTTTCGTACTGACACTTCAACACTATTTAAATATTTCTTCCTGAGTAATAAGCGTTATTAGCTAATTGAGAAATATCTGTTTCTTTGGGATTAGGTGTAATATATTTAAGATTTCATAAGAGTCTTCTCCCTTGCGGGGTGCAATTGGGAACAATTGACGATACACTTTGCGCAAATTCTGCAACCACGTCAGGATTAAAAATCCATTAGATGCACCAATTTGGAATTTGTCGAAAATAAAATTACTAGACAACTTGTTAAACATATATATCAGCTACTGCATACTATTAGAAAAGAGTGGGTTAAACTTGAAAGTGGCATCTGTATATTTCCATTGCTTTTTATCTTCTATATAGTGTTTAAAAAGTCAATAAAAATCCGTAATATTTACCTTCCTCAATCTCTTAATAAGGCAGGTATTTAATTAAAGTCGCACTGGAGCAACACAATGGGCTATTAGCGACGGTCTGGGATCAATCTCGAAAGGAAAGATCGGAGGACAGCACCTCGTAATTTTGAACCTCGGTCAGATGACGAGGTCACACCTAAGATGCACCCCATTCTCCAAACTTCCACACCACGCCAATGTGAGGACATTTGATGCCACGACAGATTCGACCTGCACCATACCCCATATACATGACGGAGTTTGGTTGGATATGAACTCGCAACCCTCCGGTTGCTAATCCGCTATTTTTACAACCGGGTTACAGCATTAAATCTTTTAACAAGACAAGGAAATGAACATCTTACATCTTATTTCAGCTTAAGGGGTTGACTGCAAATTGAAATTTTTTAAAGATTATCTGAAAAACAGTTTATTTCATGAAATTAAAAAATAAATCACAATGAGCAGATTAATTATTATTATTTTTCATTTCATGCGTTCCAAATACTTACTATCAGCTCCTATCGTATATGCCCCTAGGTCAATTGACTTGATCTCGTAACGCACCTTTTTATTCTGTCACATATACAGATTGTTCTGATCGGCGCTCTGCAAACGTTGAACTCGCGTCACAATTAGTCTTCGAGTTGGATACCCAGCATAAAATCAATGTTGGTATTGTCTCGCTTCATAACATTGCAGCAGCATTTGCTGCAATGTCATGATGCAAGACAATACATTGCAGCGAATTGTAGATGTAATTAATCAAGAGTACTTCAAAATACTCGGATATACTGTTTCCACTCATTAATAGTCGATTGGTGCAAGATATGTGGGAGGCTTTCTATAAAGTTAAGGGCAGTGGTAGCCCAGTTGGAAGGACAACGGATTAGCAACTGGAGGGTTGCGAGTTCGATACTCGGTTCAGCCAAAGACTATCGTGTACACGGGGGCTGATGTAGGTTAAATCTGTCGTGGCCTCATATGTACTCACGTTGGCATGGTGTGGAAGTTTGGAGAGCTCAGGCGTTGTTTTCGTCATCTGACCGGGGTTCCAAATTACGAGGCGTTGTCCTTGGATCTTGGGGATTGATCCCGAACCGTTGTTAATAGCCCGTTGTGTTTAGTACGACGTTAATTAACTACCTACCTACATCTATAAAATTAAATATAGAGGGCGCTAGTAGTTCCTTTGGTTTTTCGCGTAACTTGGCATGTTATTCGAATGTAAAGAAGGTAGGTTTTGTTAAAAATGGACGTCAAACCGGCAAAAAGCCAAACTAGTTCTTTAATAAAAGGAATACAATAAGATAATGGTAGTTAATGAACTTCGCACTGGAGCAACACAATGGTCTATTGGCGACGGTCCGGAATCAATCCCCAACGGAAAGATCCGAGGACGACACCACGTAATTTTGAACCTTGGTCAGATGACGAGGTAAGCATCCGAGCTGGCACCCTACTCTCCAAACTTCCTCACCACGTCAACGTGAGGAGATTTAAGGTCATGACAGATTTAACCAGCACCAACCCCCGTGTACACGACGGTCTTTGGTTGGATTCGAACTCGCAACCTTCTGATTGCTAATCCGTTACTCTTCCAACAGGGCTATCGGGTTCGGAATATAATAAGGAATAATATTTTCCTTTCTGGTGTTTTATTTACACTGAAACACCCTCTTATACCTGTAAGGCGAATGGACATTTTAAAATTTTCATATTGTAACTAAATATATCTGCTTACCCTTTTCTAAACTGCATAAGAGCACGCGGTAGCCCGGTTGGTAGAGTAGCAGATTAGCAACTGGAGGATTGAGAGTTCGAAACTCGATACAACCTGACCATCGTGTACGTAATTAACTTAACTACCTTTCAAGATAGATCTAGGACCGTCCGCAATAGCCCGTCGTGTTCCTCCAGTGTGACGTTAATTCAACAATTGCTACTACTTAAACTGCATAAACTCTACCTGCCTAATTTTATTTGCAGCTGACCCCTGATTTCTCAAGGAAAATAACCAAATTTGCAATAAGCAAGAATGTTGAAAATTATTGCTCGGTGTTTTGATTTAGTATAACATTTTAATATCTCGAAAAATTCTAGACATTTTTCAGTTTATTCCCCCCTTTTGGTGTATGACTTATAATTCTATTTAATTATAACTTAAAAAATTTAAAAATATACTTAACAAGAGAGAAAAATACTCAACAATTTTGATATTTGAAATATAAAAACACTGAAGTCTAAGTCAAAGTCTAATTTGCTCTTGCATAGTAAATGACGGTAGAACAAAAAAATCAAACCTCGAAAAGAAAAGAATATTATTTACATTAAATAATATACATACTTTTCCATTAGTATGTGTTTAAATTACATTATACTTTGTTTTAACATCTTTGCTAATATTTAAAACATGTATTAAATTATTTTGTAACTTTTGTTTTATAATAATTTTTCATAAAGGTTCAAAAGGGATTGTTGAATTTTTAGTCTGACGCTTTGATATAATGTTTATTATTCTTTTAAAATGATAATCTACGTAGGGAAATTAATCCTTTAATCTGTTTGCCAGACATGTTCTTATAGTCTACCTTCCTTGGCAGTTTAAATAAAAGCTTTTTTTTTCTTTGTTTTAAAGAGAATTTTTCTTCTGAATTAAATACAATTCCAATATTTCCATTACTTTTGAAATTAATGTTAAATATACTATCTGTTTTTTCTAAGGATTTGTTATTCTTGCTAATACTATATTTGCATTTTAAGGTAAACATTATGTAAATTATATACATTAAATGATATTTAAGCGAGATAAAATATTCTGAAAAAGTATTAACTTGGTAAAAGTGCGATTTTAAAACAAAATGATGAAATAACCTCTGAAATGTTCAATACTCATTCGAATTCTATAAGTAAACAAAGGTAATTAAGTCTCGTAAAAATGCTCGACATTTAATATAATGTGGAAATGAATTCTATTATTCTAATTTGTTTCTGACTTTCAAAGTCAGAGTATTCTGATACATTTCTTCCTAAATTGACATTTAATTTTGGATTTTGATCTATAGAAAGTGTTTATTCTGAAGAGTTAAATAATAATTTTAATAGCTTAATTGCTTAAACATTTAAAAGGATTATTTATCAATTAACTGATGAATATTATTTTATTCTACAGAACTTTTTGTGTAAACACTTATTTCCTGCTATACCCTTGTCACCTTGAACTTTGACTGTGTAAAGGCAAAATGTTCATCGTCTTTGTTTGAAAAGATAATCGACAAATACATCCCCGCTTATTATTATTTTCAAAAAATAATGGAATGCTTTATTAGCTTTATACTTTTTGTATTAATATAAAATTTTAAATTGATATTGCTTAGTTTATTTTTTCGCATAGAATGTAACGTTTAAAATGCTGAGGTTTTTTTTCTAATACTTCATGTTTTTTGAAATTTTTGAGCCTCATTCACGATGATCAGAGTTTTGAAATTAAGGATAGAATAAATATGGATAAAATGAATAGAAAATGGATTCTAAAACTTAACTTTTGAAAATCCTAAAAGGACCGAGGTAGCCAGCGTGGAAGAGTAACGGATCATCAACCGGAGGGTTGCGAGTTCGAATCCAACCAAAGGTCGTAGTGTACGTAGGACTGGTGAACGTTAAATCTATCGTGATCTCAAATGTCCTCACGTTGGCATGGTGTGGAAGTTTGGAGAGTGGGGTGCCAGCTCAGGTGTGACCTCGGCATCTGATCGTGGTTCAAAATTACGTGGTGGTATCCTCGGATCTTTCCATTGGGGATTGATCCCGGACCGTCACCAATAGCCCGTTGTGTTGCTCCAATGTGACGTTAATTAAAATACCTACCTTTTGAAAATCCTAAATTATCGGGAATTTTAGAGAATTTTTCAGTTTTTAACTTTTTTCAATATATTTTTAAAAATCCCAAATCCCATCTTTAAAGGCTAAGAGAATAGTCTTATGAGCATAGTAAAACAATATTAACCCAGAATATCACTAACTGCAGGAGGAACATTTTAAATTGTGTTGAAAGTTCATAAAATTTAAATTTCTTTTGAAAACTGGGTTGTAATTAAAAAAAACTTTCGTCGGAAAAACCTTTAATTAGCATCAAGAAGATAAACTACAACTTGAAATAATATAAATTAACATAAAATTGAGAAATTCAATACTTGGGTGCTTAAAATTTCCGTACGTTTTTGGTATAAATATACTTTTCCGGTATGGATGTACTTTTTCTGTACTGATGCACTTTTCAGTATGACTGTCTTTTTTGTATGAATGAACTTTTTCAGTGCAATTTTGGTGATTATGGAACCCATAGACATTATCTTTATTCAATTTGTAAATGTGAAGTTGAAATTTGCATCTTGAAAGTAATATATGGATATGATTAGTTACGAAGATATGAAACAAATTTATGAACTTTTGTCTTAAGAATTTACGCGTATTTGGGGAAAAGTGTGTATGTGTGTATGTGAAGAAATAGTTTAAGTTGAAATGTGTGTGGTTGTGGAACTATTAGTTGAAAGGGTTCAGAAATATTAACCGACTAATGAAAAGGAATTATTACACATCTAAACTTGCAAAACCCTGTAATTTCTCCCTTTAAAAAGTGAAGAGAAAGAGCTAATGACTTACATGTTATGTTATCATTTGGACTTACTACATCGTGCAAAAATAGAATGAAAATCCTAACTTGAATAAATTCACTCCATAAGTACGAAAACGTGATTTTACATCAAAACATGCTTTTTACAAAACCTATTTCGCGTTCTGTATAAATTCGTTGTATACACAACGCGATATGTTATTTTGCTTGTGACGACCAAACGTAAAATATTTCAAATTGAAATCATAGTGAATCGTTATTTTTATAAAAGGTTTTGCTTGTGAACTGTTCTGGTAACGAGAAGAATTCGTATCCGAAGAAGGAAAAGACAATTTATCTTTAGAAAAAACGCATTAGCCACTTACAGTAACATATAGGCCCTTTATCAGAAGCATGGCTAAGCTTGTTCGTTTAAGTTTTCAAAATATAGAAAGTTTTTGTGGGTAATAAGGTTTAACTTAGGCATGTAATTGGGGTACAATGGAATCCCCGTGGGCTTAGTTTTCTATATAACTTGGGCTTTCCTATACCTCATTGATTGAAATAAAAAATAAAGTTATCTAAAAAATAAAGTCCAAATCTAAGGCAAAGTTTTTGTAACAGCAAATCCGAATTGAACTTGAGACGGAAATTGGAAAAATAAAGTAACATAATTCTATCATTTTTTTACCTACAATGGCTGAAGTTTCTGCGTTTACTTTGGTGGATATTTTGCGATGCATAATTTGGTCCAATCAGAAAACAGTTGAGTTCGTTGAAAATGCATATTTAGTCTTAAGTAAGTTTAAGTGGAAAGAATAATCATCCCCATGATTTGAAATAATTATTTAGAAACTCATCTTAACCCTCCAAGTGATTCCGACGAGATATTTCCTCCATCACAATCTGAAAAATTTTGCTAATGGAGATATCTCGTCATCAAGATATTTGTGATTTTTTATAATGAGATATCTCGTACATCAAGATCTGGTCAGTTTTGCAATTCGATTATAATCATTGAAATTATATTTCATGTTGAATTGATACATAATTTGGGTTTTGCAATTCAAACTTGTTTTTCGGATGGAAGAGTAACGAATTAGGCAATTGGAGGGTTGCTAGTTCGAAACTCGGTCCAACCAAAGACCATCGTGTACACGGGGGCTGCTGCAGGTTAAATCTGTTGTGGCCTCAAATGTCCTCACGTTGACGTGGTGTGGAAGTTTGGAGGGTGGGGTGTCAGCTCAGGAGTTCACCTCGTCATCTGACCGTGGTTCAAAATTACGTGGTGTTTTTCTCCGATCTTTTCAATAGCATGTCGTGTTGCTCCAGTGCGACGTTAATTGACTACTTACCTACTTACCTTACCTCAAACTTATTTTACGTACTTTACGTTAAGCATCAAATATTTCAAGATAAACACGAACTAATGTACCGGTTATTTTTAATTTCTGAAATAAAATGTGCATCTTACAGCATCCATAAGTCAACAAACGAGTATTAGTTTAAATTCAATCCTCATTACGTAGTTTCAGATGCATACCCCTTCAGGGATCGACTCCGTAGGTTGGCCAGGTAATCAAATATTAGTTTTGACTCTAGGTGGTCATAAATTCTGAGAAAGAGGATGGATGATAACTATTTCTTCTCACAAGAGAATACTCTTCACAGTTTACACTCCCGTTGTTTTGTTAAAAACATTTACGACGGTAAAGGCTATATTTTTTATATTGTGCACACGTGTGTAAACACACTGCCAAAAATGTCGAAACATTCCGAAGGCCTTGTTTCGATCCAAATGAAGCTTGGTATGCGCGGTGTACAGAAGTTGTACCCATTTTAATGCAGTAAACCAAGAAGTAATTTTATGCGTTCAGGTGGTAATATCCATTTTCTCTTCTATATGAGATTCGCAGTCCACCAAAAATGTTATTCTGGGATTTGTTTTAACATTTTTTATTTGTCTAACGCTCATAAATTTCCATCACTTAAACGTTTCTTACACAAACAATAACTCTTGGCAGTCTATTGATGCTAAATTTCGCACATTATAACTTTATGTAATAAATAAATAAATGTTTGCCCAAAATGTGACGGAATATTGTATTACGAAACCCCGAAGCACTGCTCTTTTACTCTTTATATTAGTTATTCGTTTTTCGATCGAATTACTAGGAATCATTAATTTAACTTCACTTTATTCTTCTCAGATCCTTCTGATCGAGCCTCTTGATTTTGCTGAATGTGCACCTCTCCTACATTCTTCTTATCGTTCCGAACATACTTTCTCTCTTTTATGACTTCAAAGTCCACGCAGCTTGGAAGTCTCAACCCTGGGTCCTCTATTCGTGATTCATGTCCATAAAGTCATTACACTATACATTAATACATTGCATTTTCAACCATCTTTCCCTCCACAAAGCACATAATGACTAAATCACATTTATTAGTAGAAAGAATCGTAGGAAATATTCAATTGGTTAAGAAGGCCAAAACTGGTTAGAAGTCATGAAGGTTTCAGAACGGATTCATGCTTGTGAACCTTCAGAGGGTTACGGTTTTAGCCATAAATCACATCACTGCGTTTTAACCCTCCAAGTGGTTTCGACGAGATATCTTGTCCACCAGAATCTGACTAATTTTGCTGCTGACACGATGCATCGTCATCAAGACATTACCGATTTTTTATGACGACGAGATCAAGATCTGGTTAGTTTTTCTAATGACGAGATATATCGTCCATCAAGATCCGGTCAGTTTTGCTAATGACGAGATCCCTCGTCAAGACAACAACCAGGAGGGTTGACACCTTAAAAGCATCGTATTTCTTTCCTAAAAACTATTCGCGGGTCAAAATGCCCCCATACACGAATGGACCAGAGGATATTTAAAACGAGTGCTTTAGAAGAATTATGGGCGCAATATGTATACCGTTTAGGTACATCGCAAAGAGGAATTCCCTATTTGAAATACTTCGCAAGGGGTTGATTTACAGCACGCAACAAGCACTTTCTGTCAAAACACAGTGAAAAGAAGTGGTCAGATGAGTACTATTCTTCTCAAAAGCTTTATCCAAATCTGAATAGCTGCAACAAAAGAGCAATACGAGAGAATAAACAGAGCCGGAATATTTATCCCTTTGGATAAAAAGCAAACAAACAGAAACCGTTTTTATACACTCCTTCAATGACCAACATGCATTTTTTCATTCACCCGAAGCAAAAAGAACCACCGCAAGAAGTGAGAAAGAGAAAAAGAAAACGGCACAAGTTTGACTGTAAGTAAAAAAGAAAGATCTGGAAGGGGGATTCGTGAGAGGCATACAAAGTTTGTGTTTCCCTCCCGCCTCCCATGCGTTTCTTCCTCTACTTTCAGTCAACGTGCAAAGTCGATCTTATGTGCCCCGTAGAAGTAAATAAATTTATTTAACCAGGCGATGCTTGAAACAACTTAATTCAAGGCAAGCTTTTTTAGGGCTATAAAAAAGTTGCATCGAGACGAATTTCATTAAAAAGGCTGCAGCTCAAAACGTTCTGGAGTCGGCTTTGAATAGTTAATTTGTGTCATGGATGGAGTGAATAATGAATGCGCCGCTATTTATACGTGGGTAAGTGGCCATATCCGCATCTTCGTTACAAGCACAAACGACAATGCGGAGGCTGACATAGGTTTCTTTACATTTTATTGATAGATTCAATTGGATTACATTTATTCCAAATACATATCACTCGATAGGAATACATACAAAAGTTAATATTGTTTTTTTATCTTTGCTTAGTAATGGAGGATAGACTATTTGTCAATTGAAAGTTGAAGAGTTCATCGAAATGGAAACTAGTTCCTGTAAAGCATTATACTATCGATCATACTCCTTTTGAAAGGCCTATAACCTGACGTGTAGATTTATTTACGTATGGATTTTATTTAGTTAGGGCTTTTGTGAACAATGTAATTGAGATTTAAACGCGTCACAATTACTTTATATAACTGAACACTCGTAGTGATATTTTTTCTTTAAAATCTCATATTATGACATACAATATGTAAAGTGAAACTTTACCAGAAACATAAAATTCAATCTTTACTTAGTAATGAAGGATAGACTTTTTGAACAATGGAGGAAGGTTTATGTGAATAATGTATTTGAGATTTAAACACGTCACAACTACACAACTACTTTCACTGAACACTCGTAGTGATCTTTTTCTTTAAAATCCCATATTATGACACACAAAAAGTAAAGTGAAACATTACAGAAACATAAACTTAATCTTTGCTTAGAAATGGAGGATAGAATATTCGCGATTTAAAAGTTGAAAAGTTCATCGAAATGGAAACTTAGTTCGTGTAAGGTTCTATACTATCGATTATACTCCTTTTGAGAAGCCTTGTCATGTTTATTCAGTGTAGATATATTTTCGTAAGACTTATTTAGTTAGGGCTTTTGCGAACGATGTATTTGAGGTTTAAACGCGTCACAATTACTTTCACTGAACACTCATAGTGACCTTTATTCTTTAAAATCCTATATTATGACACACAAGATGTAAAATGAAACATTACAGAAACATAAATGCTCAGATTGGTAAATTTGAGTGTAAGTTGCATTATTATTTGTCATATTAACACCCAATGGTTTGACGAGATATTTCGTCAACAAGAATGATGATTGAATTCCGATTGATGAAGATATTGCCGTTTTTTGATGATATCGAGATAAGGTCAATTTTTTTCGAAAGACGAGGTATCTCGTTCATCAAGATCTGGTCAGTTTTGCTAATGATTATATACCTCGTTAAGACAATCACCAAGAAGGTTAATAAATTTGAATGGTATTTATAAATTTTAAATAAGGGACTTTTGAATTTAAAACAACGATAGTTTGTTTTTTCGAATTCCTCTAGTATAATTACAGTTAAAGGACTGTAATGACAAACCAAACAAAACGTACATGGGTTTTTCATTTTAAATTCATACGTAAAATCAAACTTCAAAGATCTTATCCTACATAGTTTAGTTTCTACCTGCCTGTAAACTCGAGAAAATAAAAATTTTAATGTGGGCTCATATATTTCATTATTAAATTATTATTTTCTTCCCAAAATGCATGCATAGTTTTTAAATTTCATTCATAAACTCTTATCAATGAGACGTTTATATTAGTTGAAATTTCTGTTGGCCAGCATTCGTAAAAGAAAATGAATATCTTTCCTATATCTTATCTTATTTACGAACAGAAGTATGAACGGGAAAATAAGTAATCCCAAGCAGTGTATTCCAACTCTTTCACAAGTTTTTAATTCAGTGATAGCTTGTTTTCTTCAAAAAACGTTTTGAATTTTGTACTCTACCAAATATATATATAAGTAATTATAATTAGATGCTTTATTTTGCAATGTCTTACATTGAATTTTATATTTATAAATAACACACAATTTCTTAAATAATCTGTTCGAGAATCAGTTTGCAGAACCAACTGAAAATAAAAACAAATAAAAACATAAGTTAAGGAAAGTGTATCCCGACCTTCGCTGGATGAACTGTAAGAAGGACGTTTAAATGCATAGACGAATCTTTGGGATTGAATAAAACTGGACAGTTATCTCATGCAAGTGATAATGGAAGGAGAACACTTGCATCTGAAAGCAGTGGATGAACTCGCTTCGATCTATAAAAACAAAAGACGGATATAGTGGTAGTAAGAATAACGAAAAGCAGATAGTGTGGGTTTCGAAACACACCCGAGTGATCTCAGCAATCTAATGTAGTTGCGATTAAGAAGTTAACCTATCATTATTTTTGTACGTGTGGAATGGTAGAAATTGAAACCAAGGAAGCAATTTGAAACCAGCACTGAATTGTTTCCACCTCAGCATTTTCTACAGTTACAGATTTCCTAACAAACATTTCGGATCTTTCCCTTTGGGATTGATCCCGGACCGTCGCCAATTGCCCGATGTGTTTCTCCAGTGTGACGTGAATTAAAATAAAATACCATACCGTACCTAAGAAAAATTGGGGCCGTCGTGGCTGTGGGTATTCCCACTGCGCTAGCAATCTTTGAGTTGCAAGCGGCGCAGGTTGGATTTCGGTCAGGTAGGTAAGTAGGTGTCTTAATTAACGTCGCACTGGAGCAACACAATGGGTTATTGGAGACGGTCTGGGATCAAACCCGAAGGGAAAGATCCTGATTCCTGTCAGGTGCATTCCTCCCTAGGTGTATTTCTCTCTTCTGTGTCAGTAAAATTTTCATTGTGTGTGTACATTTTACTTGATATTGGTATGTCTTGTGTCTGGCGCAGCGTCGTCAACTATGGCCCTTGCGCCATAAAACCCCAAAACCAACCAACCTAAGAAAAATTAAACTTTAAAACGTTTCTTGGGCCTGGGTAGCCCGGTTGGGAGAGTAACGGATTAGCAACGAGAGGATTGCGAGTTCGAATCCAACCGAAGACTGTCGTGTACAAAGGGGCCTGGTGCATGTTAAATCTGCCATGGCCTCAAATGCCCTCACGTTGGCGTGGTGTGGAAGTGTGGAGAGTAGGGTGCCAGCTCAGGTGTGACCTCGTCATCTGACAGTGGTTCAAAATTACGTGGTGTTGTCCTCGGATTTTCCCTTTGGCTTTGATGTCGGACCGTCGCCAACAGCCCGTGTTGCTCCAATGCGACGTTAATTAAAATGCCAACCTTCCTAAAATTGTTGCTTAAGCATTTTTTGTAAATCTTTAGGTGTTTTAGTAAATTTTTTGTTTTGATTTACAATTGAGTAATAAATGCACTTACCAAATTGAGTTAATTTGATTTATGTATATACAAGCTATTATGTGAGTTAAAATTTTGATGATGCATTGAAAAGCGCTTGTGACCTATCAATGTTTGCTAATGTATCAAAATATTTTTGACCCCGTTTTATGTAATAACTTCAGCATAACTTAATACTTTTAGACCAAACTTTATATTCAGGATGTTTAGTAGAAAACAAACAATCCGATAAATAAATAACTGCAAATGTTTGTTTTGAAAATCCACTGCCCTATTATGCATAAGTTGTGCTAAAATAAAGAGGTAACGGTGTTTCTATTTAATGACTGTTATTGGAAATGAAATATCCCTTAATTTTACTAATTTTTTATTGATTAAAAATATCTTTTATATTTTAGTATATATGTAGATGTTTGTAGTTTATTTCAAGCTTAGTAATTGTTTATTATAATGTAACTTAAGATTAAAGTTCATCTTATATATGAACCTAAAGAATCAATAAAATAACATTTCCATGATCAAGGATTGTTTTACAATCACTATAGTTGTTCTAAACTTTTTTCCAAAGCATTTGAATGCGAAGGATATATAAAATTAAATTAGCGATTAATCTATCTACCATATGTAAGCACAAAAGGGAATTGTAAGACAGAAAATAGAGAAATGTTTACTAACGAATATACTTAGAAAATTTATTTAGCTATATATTTTATTTAGAATGTACCCCCGTTAGTTTTGAAGCACAATATATTCTTGAACATTGATGGGATACGTTTAAGGGGACACGGTACCCTTTGAAATTTTTTTTTGTTTTCATATGTGTAGCAAAATTTTTTAGTATACTATATTGAAATGCACACAAAATGAATATTTCGGGCGAAACAATTTAATTTTACAAGAGCAATAATTCAGAAATTTATTTTTTTTTTGAAAAAAAGCAACATTTTAAAATTCCTACTACTTTTTTAAATATCATCTTTTAAAATTGTTTTTTACACTTTTCTATTCATTGCAGTATTTTACACAATTCTGTGCATGGTTTTGCATATATTCTGATTATTCATTTTTATAGAATTCTTTTTCTAAAAAATACTATGAAAAACTGACTGTAAAAAACAAGAATATTGTAGTTTGTCAATTAAAAAAAACTTTTCATCCAAATTCTTATCCCATGCACAGAATTGTCCAATATATTATTGTGAACAACTACAAAAAGTTTCAAACCTCTAAATTAAATTTTAAAAAAGCCTTAGCAATTTGATTACTTCATAGTCATCAAAACAGAAAGCTGAGAAAAAGCCATTTAAAGTTTTAATTTTTGGTTTCGGTTATTTACATCCAAGAGAAAAAAAACTTAAATAACTCCTAAAATAATGTTTCTAGAGCTATGAAATTTTGCACACATATTCAGAAGGGTTGTATAGTTAAAATAAAGCAATAATTTTTTTTTCGATATTTTGGTCATTATAAGGGTACCGTGTCCCCTTAACTATATGAGAGTCACGGCATTTCTGAGTTATACAATGTTGCTATTATACACCACGACACACATTATGGCTAAATAACCACATCTATTGATTGAAAGGATTCGAAGAACGATTCCATTGGTCAGGAAGGTCAAAACTAGTTAGACGTTATTCAGGGAATCCAGCAGATCGCAAAACAGATGCATGCGTGTGAACATCTCAGAGTGTTAATGGCATATTTCTATTTTAAACATATTTTTATGTGATTTTACTTCCTACTATTAGCATTTTAAGGAAGGAATCAGTTTCTGAGTTTTGTTTCTTGACTGGGCATGACTGTCTGCGTGCACATTTATTTTATTATAATATTGTTGACTCTCTCTGACTATTCTATGTAATAGTAGACTACCTATGATGGCTCAACACTTAGATACGTGCACTGCACTTAATAATTTTTTCTAGTAGAGTACAGAAGCATTGGAAATTCAGACGGCGAATGTGGTTAAGTCAAGTGCCTGGTATTTGTTCCATTCACTATTAGCTTTTTAAGACGGTTTTTGTACTCAAAATTAAAACTAAACGTGTAAAATACTAAGGATTGATCAGTCGTGTTAGAATATAAATTTACTCATATGTAAAATGTCAAATTTTAATCTATTACATCAGGATTCTTCAAAAACGTATTGATACATTTCAATGAAACACACAATGGTTGAGAAAAGAAAACGTTCTACTTCAAGACTCACGGGGATAATTCTAAGTAAAATGATATAGAATGTAAATTTACTATAAATTATCAAATTTTAATCTATTACACAAGGATTCTCCAAAAACGTTGTATTGATACATTACAATGAAACACACAATGGTTGAGTAAAGAATATGCGAGCTTCAAAACTAACGGGGGTACATTCTAAGTAAAATGTATTGATACATTACAAAGAAGCACTCAATGATTTGCAAATGATATGTTATGCTTCAAAACTAACGGGATACATTCTAAGTAAAATGTATTGATACACATTACAATGAAATACACAATGATTTGTAAAGAATATGCTGTGCTTCAAAACTAACGGGGGTACATTCTAAGTAAATTGCATGGCTAAATAAATTTTCTAAGTACATTTGTTAGTAAAGCTTTCTCTATTGTCTGACGAGTAATTCCTTTTGTGCCTACATAGAGTTTGACACAATGAAACTCAATAGCTTAAATTACGAATACTGAAAACACAATTTAACTTACGAACACAACAAATCTTCCCCTTCTATTATTATCTTTAGACTCATCCTATAGCTTTAGTTAGAGATAATAAGTGAAACCTTACTCCTACGACTCGATTCATGCCACTTATTTCTCCTTAAAGCACTCTACGGAGAAACTTAGAAAAACTATATACCGTATTAAAAGAGGACAGGGAGGCCGAAAAAGAATTTTTTCTCAGAAATCCAGTCTAGGAGAGTAGATGCCTTTAAATAGGCTCTGATTCCATCCTAAGCCTCATGAGCTACTGGTGAGTTAGGATTAATCGAACTGATTTGTTATTCTACCTAAGCCAAGTTTCCCGTTACCCTTTTCAGGATTATCTTTCGCCTCTGTTCATATCATGGCAGATCTTCTGGTATTAGACTATCTTTTGACAAACAAGTATTCCAGCTATTCTTATTCGCCCTCTCGCGAGACTTAAGGATAGGCTGGAAGGACTTGCAGGCACAGTTTAATTGTAATCTAATTGTGAACTTATTTGATTGTCCTCTGATTTTATTTCCACAGTATCCTGCCTGTAGCATTTATGTACTGTCTTTAACTTCCTGAGTGTAATGCACACATTATTCCACCGGGTTTTTGACGTTTTGGCTAATAGAATCCTTTTTGAGATTCTTTCAACCAATGGATGGGGTTATTGAGTCATTATGAACGTTGTAGGGTAAAAGTTAGAGTTACACTGCGGAAATCTGGGACACTCAGACAGTTAATAATATTCAATTATGTATGATATAAATATGTATAATCTTAAATATATATCGTTCTATCGAAAAATTTATTGATCTAAACTATCCTTCATATGACGAAATAATAAATATTTCATCATATAAAGGATTGTTTACTTAGTATTAAAATAATTGCAACGAAAAAATATTTATCTTATGTTTAGTTTACTAATGTTATTCACAAAGCTAAGGTTGGTTAATACATGGTAAAAATTCAAAATTCCCTTTACGCTCTAAAATGCTACTGAAAATTTTCTGCTTAAATAGTTATAAATATAAATCCAACCAGGTTCTAAAATGAATACTGATTATACAATCTTCAATAGCACATCAGAAACCATGAATAATTTTAGTTTTTTGCTCAAATAAAATGATCTATGTATATATATATATATATATATATATATATATATATATATATATATATATATATATATATATATATATATATATATATATATATATATATGAGATCCACGCATTAAAGGTTCTTACATGCATTTGGAAATTGTTCACAAATCTGAAAATAGTAGTTTGTCTGCCAGAATTGAATAATTTTCTATATGCAAGTTTACAATTTATAATTATCGAATGATTAATGATTATTACGATTGGACAACAATTATCAAAATTTTAAAACAGGCAAAGTGTTTGGCAAATTATATAGCTTTTTTAATTTCATTTCATTTCTTAATACTTAGTTTGTGTACGTTTGCCTTCAATCTACCGGGTTTTCGTTAGACAAGTCAACGGTTTAACATAATTATAGTATATTATATGTATTGAGTTGCTATGATATTCTGCTGTTTCTAAAAAATTTAGGTCATTAAGATGTTTTTAGTATTCTAATGAAGTACACTAATGAAGTAATGAAGTTCAGGACTTAATTACTTCCCTTTTTAGAAGTGACATTTAAAAATGCAAATAAATAAATAAATATATAAACAAACCAAAAAGTAAAAATAAAAAGTTGATTTTTTTTGTTTTGATGCAAATAATGGTCTTCATACATATTCATAAGCTTTATGCATATTTTGCACATATACCTTGTAAAACGAAGTAAAAGAAAGAAAAACAAGTTTGAATTTCATAGTAAATTAACGGCGCATAAAATAATCATGAGTATGCAGACAATCTCCCATTATAGTACAAATCTTAGAGTCAGGGCTTAAGATGTCCTATTTTATACTACTTTACACCAGCGTTTCCCAAACTTTTCCTACGACGGAACACTTCACAAATCCTGAAATTTTAGCGGAACACCTTGGTTATTTTGTAAAGTAGGAAGAGATAAATAAAACAAATCAGTAAATCTAAGCTTTAAGAAAACATTTATTCTTAAATGCTAATTATTAAAACTTAACATAAAATAGTAATTATGTTATCAAATCGTAAAATTATGTTCTTAATGGTCTTTGGGTCCTTGAATTACAAATTCTTTTGATAACAGGCACAATATTAGAAAAGTGAATTCCCATATCTGGTTAGTCTATTCCTGGACTTTGATTTGGTTGAAGAGTAATATAGGAATCCTGCCTCCAATAAATGTATTATGAACGAGCTGCCCGTCCTTTGGTTTTGATGGATTGGAGACGAGAACTCTCATCATATAAACAATTTTAATCGTTTAGATTTAACAATTTACAGATGAATAGGTATTTACATTGATAAAAGAAATAATAATTTGACAATTTGTCAGTTCCTGCGAACTACATCTTCTCCATTCTCATCTCTAGCTCTCCTCCTACCCCTGCGTGTGGGCCGCGGTGGCCCGGTTGGAAGAGTAACGGACTTGCAACCGAAGGGTTGCGAGTTCGAATCCAGCCAAACACCGTCGTGTACAAAGGGGGCTGGTGCACGTTAAATCTGTCGTGGCCTCAAATGTCCTCACGTTGGCGTGGTGTGGAAGTTTGGAGAGTGGGGTGCCAGCTCAGGTGTTGCCTCGTCATCTGACCGTGGTTCAAAATTACGTGGTGTTGTCCTCGGATCTTTCCCTTTGGGAGTGATCCCGGACCGTCACCAATAGCCCATTGTATTGCTCCAGTGTGACGTTAATTGAAATTCCCCCCCTACCCCTGCGTAGGTATTTTCGCCACAAGAGCTGGATGGTTCCGGATTGGTTACACTCGTCCAATGGCTGGTCTGCTGACAGTAATTACATTGTTGCTAGGGTCTCGATTAAGTAGATGACGAAACAATCGCTCTGGTTGCTTATCCCGTTTTTCGCATGGGTGATGCAACAGTCTTCCTGATTGCGTTGCTGTATGCGACATAATTATAAAAGTGAAAAAAAGAATTGCTAGTTTTGACATGGTAGGCGTACTCT
The DNA here is from genome assembly GCA_933210815.1 of Meta bourneti. Classification (NCBI taxonomy): domain Eukaryota; kingdom Metazoa; phylum Arthropoda; class Arachnida; order Araneae; family Tetragnathidae; genus Meta; species Meta bourneti. The sequence goes on along the minus strand of OW119933.1, from coordinate 23,392,244 downwards.
TCTATTAAATTTATACAGAAACAATTTAATGCCCCTTCCTTGTATTTTTGTTTTAAACTGAAGCAATACAGAATTGTAACTTTCTATTAATTTTGATAGTTTTTCTCGAAACACTTATTCACTATCCGGAGAACATCAGGGTTCCACGGATCATAGTTGTGAAATGCTGCTTCATACAATGCAGGTGTTCTTCGAATTGCATGTTTTAACTATTAGTAGAGGGCCTCGATAGCTCGGTAGGAAGGGCAGCGGATTAGCAACCGGAGGGTTGCGAGTTCGAAACTAGATCCAACCAAAGACCTTCGTGCACGGGGAAGGGTTGGTATACTTTGAATTTGTCGTGAACTCAAATGTCCTCAAGTTGGCGTGGTGTGGAAATTTCAAAAGTGGAGTACCGGCTCAGGTGTTGACATCTCCATCCGACCATGGTTCAATATTACGAGGTGTTGTCATCGGATATTTCCTTTCTGGATTGATCCCGAACCGTCTCTAACAATCGGGTGTGTTGCTACCAGTGCGACGTTAATTCAAATACCTACCTATGTACTGGTTGATGGAAATATACTTTCAGTCTGTTTTAACTTGTGTACGAAATTTAACTTCTTAATACAATTTGATTATTTGTAGTTAGGTCATAATTGAAGGTAATTAATTAATTGAAGGGAACTACAAAATAGTCGCTAGTTGTAAAATTTTTGTAATTTTTTATGCGCTGGCGTTAAAATTTACGATTCCCAGTATGTTATCGTGAATTATTTACAACTTATAATATTTCAACACACACCATCAGTCCTTTTTAAAAATCATACACAGAAAATATTTTATTGAAATAATTAAAGCATAATTCCCCCTCGAAGTTGGATTTTTATTAACCTCCTTTTAATTTAACACCACATGGTCTAACTCATGCTCTTACTTCGGATGACACTATACTGGTAATTTCTTTTTTTCACCGACACAAAAAATAATAAATACCACATACCGAGAGTTAATAATTTTGACTCTTTCGGAATTAATTACTTATGGGTGAGCGTACAACTTAAAAACAAAAAATAATAACTCCGAGGACGCAACGGCCGTAAACTTCTCATTACGCAACCTGATCTCGAATATTTCTTGCAAGGAAAAGGTCTGGAGCACCATCTCCTCCATTCATGTCTCTCTCTCTCTATCTTTTGTTTTGGAAGCAATTAATCCTTGTCAGTCGAAAGACATGACACATATTTCAAAGCATAAGCACTAGAACAAAGGGAAGAGGAAGAAAAACCCTTCTTGCTGAATAACAGTTTTCGGGAGTATCTCGAAGTTAGATAGCAGTAGTTGCGGGGCAAAAATCGATTGGTTATAGCGGGCTCAGTTGATGAACTTGAGTTAATTAAGGAGAAATTTATCTACTTAAGATACAATGTGACATAATTTATGATTACTTAGCAACAATATCTGGTTTTATGTACTCGAAACATGTGAGGCGAAGTGACAACAGAATCGGTACATTTTCTGATAGGTTCTTTCCTTTTAGACTGTACCGTAGCCCTCCTCAACGTCAATTTGTTTGGGTTTAGGAGAATGCTCAAGACCCCAGGATAATATATTATAGTGTTATATTTAACAATCATCTATAGTATATATATATTTAACATATATATTGTAACATTATAGTATAATTATATTTAACATATATATTGTAATATTATGGTATATATATTTAACATGTTATCATAATATTATGGTGAATCATTTACAATTTCTAATATTTCAACACACATCAGTCCTTTTTTAAAAAATAATACACAGAAAATATTTTATTTAAATATAGTTAAAGTATATTTCGCCACGAAGTTAGATTTTTCTTAACATCCTTTTAATTTAACGTCCATGATAATATTATAGTATATATATTTAACATATTATAGTATTATCGTACATATATTTAAAATATATATTATAAGTATATATGTTACTGGAAAGACCGATATCTGGCAAATGTCGATATTCTCCGGTGAATGTCAGCATTCTCATAGTCGCTTGGTGTATGTCCGAAATATTTGCAAAATATCATTATTTCTCACTTACACCGGAAAATGTTGACATTCAGCATGCACCGATGGTGAATATTGAATTAAAATTTTTTTTGTTACGTTAAGACAAAAACGCAACTTTTTAAATCGTACTTTATTATTAAAACATATTATGTTATATGTCAAAATAGGAGAAAGCTCAAGTAACAGCACATGTAAATAAACTGTTGAACCTAAAACGAACAGTACATTCTAATGAGAAAAGAAAATAATACCAATAATAAACTTACACATAAATTATGTGATTAACGTTATACAATCTTATTTATTGCAACAACTGAAGTTGGAGAAGCCTCTCTGGCTGTGGCCTCTCCACCTTCTCGGCTTCTCGTTTCGACCCCCACCAGAGCTTATCTGTGCTTGTCGACATACACCGGCGATGGTCCGAATGTATAAGAATATAACCAAATATTTGGTCTTTCACCGACGTATTTGGTATGTGTGTCGACATTCACCGGAGAATATTGACATTATCTAATTTCGGTCTTTCTCGGTAACATATATATTTAACATATATATTATAGTATATATATATTTAACATATATATTATAGTATATATATATATATATTTAACATATATAGTATAGTATATATATAGTATACTTAACACATATATATTATAATATAGTGTGTGCATATACCAATAATATAGTATAGTGTAGTATATAATATAGTATACCAATATTTAACACACACAAAGGAAACAGGAAAATTTAAAATGAGGCAATATATTAGATATGCACTGATAGACAACTATCAAAATAAGCTATTTAAACAAATCAGCTCATTGAAAAGGTTAAGGATATATTTAACTGTAAAAGAATCATTAGAAATTTTAACACAATTGAAAACTGAAAAGTGTTTTCAGAAAAATAATTGAAATATTCTGATCTTTGATGTAATATCGATATAATAATTTGAATCTTCGATCTCTAATACAAAACAGCATATCCAGTTGAAGTTAAGGTTTATAAACCTATAATGGAATACAGGTAAATACTGATTTGGGTTGGGTTTTATTGGCCATATTTGACCAAGCTGCGTTAAACACAAGATAGAGCATCAAGTAATAGACATACACACGATGAAGTTGTGTTGATACAGAAGAGAGAAATGCACACAGGATATGTTGCAAGAATCGAACCGGCGCCGCCTACAACTCAGGTTGATAGCTTAGTGGGAAAACCTACTGAGCCACGGAGAAAGCACTCCATTGTAAACATAAAATGCGAATAGTGGATACAGGGGTAAGACATCCGAACAGCATGGAAGTTAGAACAGAGTGAAGAGTATGCGGTGAAACGATAAGCAGAACATGGGAGAAGTGCACAATCAGGAAATTAAGGATTTCTGTCCATTATCGAGACATCGGTTATCCGCACATTCAGGAAACTTTTCAATGTTTTCAATCAACAAGATTTTCTACAACTTTTATTTATAATGTAAGATATATTTTAAGTGATATTTTGGTATCACACTGTGGGAACCGAGATGAGTGCTGGATGCAGAAAAATGTGTAGAGGGAAGTTTATGATGCTCTCCATGACTTATATGATTTTATTTTAAATGAGGCCAGATATAAGTATCTATAACCCTTCTGGGGTGGTCGTTTTGACGAGGTATCTCGTCATTAACAAAACTGACGAGATCGTGATGGCGTAGATACCTCGTCATTAGAAGAAAAATAGCCAGATCTTGGTCTCGTCAGCATAAAGAATCGGGAATATTTTGATAACGAGTTATCTCGTTATAAGCAAAATTGGTCAGGTCTTGATGGATGAGATATCTCATCAATAGCAAAAGTGTTCAGATCTTGATGGACGAGATATCTTGTCAATTGCAAAATTGGTCAGATCTTTATGGATGAGATATCTCGTCTAAACCACTTGGAAGGTTAAGGAGATTCTATCTTATCTCTTAGGTAGTCAATTTTGGATTAGCTCAACGAAGTCAAATTGATTGAAGCAATGCAGTTTTACAACTAATGCTCCTACGTACACATACTTTTTTGGAATCAAATATCATTACACAGGAAAGTTTTCGGAATAGACTTTAATTTCAAATTTAACTACTTTCCTATTCCGCTAACCTTTACTAGCAAAACATTTGGAAAAAGTATTAGAAATATGTATACTTATGTGACATTCTCTTGGTTGTAAAACTGCATATCTCCTCAACACAGACATTGAAAGTTTACATAAATTGTTTCTTCCATTTGCAGAACAAGTTACAATATGGTGTTACAAAAGCTTTCACTTGAGTGCTGTTTTGTTTGATCATTAAGTTCTATTTGCTAACACTCTTTAAACAAACTTTGTTTGCTTTTGAATGGAGAAAATAAAAATTTAAAGGAAGCCATATTTTACCAGGAACCCTACACTTGAGATAATTAAGTAACTTCCGCAGAGAAAGAACTATTTATTTGAGACTTCTGCTCTTAAAAACTTATAGAAAAGATATCTTCTATTCTTTTTATTTTGGATGGAAATGCAGTACCTTTAGTGGAAATACTTTTTGATCCGGATCCCATCGAGTTCTAGTATTTTTAAAATCTTTAAAATAACTTGACGATACTTATATTTATTGTTTACATTTGACTAATGAAAGCTTTTGAAGTGTACTGCAAGTAAGTCTTTTTCTCATGTTTTTATATTATACTTTTTAGAACAGTTTGCTAAAAGAATGTGTTCCAGAGAAGAAAGTCAATTTATTAATGTATTATTACATAAAATTCATGATTTTAGAAACAGCGTAGATTACATTCCTTTGCTACAATTGTTAACACCTTATACAAATTCCATAATACTACACTGAGAAAATTTTGTACTAAAGGATACAAAGATGGCCAGCAAAATGTTTACTCTTTAATTGCAAATCTGAGTCACTTTTACTGCCTGTTAGCATAAAAAGGTTATAAAAACTCTTTAAAGTTATAAATTTTATTTTCTATGTTCATGGGGGCTGGTGCATTTTAAATCTGTCGGGTTCTCAAATGTCCTCACGTTGGCGTGGTGTGGAAGTTTGGAGAGTGGGGTGCCATATCAAGTATTGACCTGGTCATCTGACCGTGATTCAAAAATTCGAGGCGTTGTCCTTGGATTCTTCCCTTCGGGATTGATCCTGGACAGCCGCGAATAGACCGTTGTGTTGCTCCAGTGCGACGTTAATTAACTAACCTACGTACCTTTGTTAATTAGTACATTTAAAAGGTTTGACATCTTGGATGAACTACTAGAACATGTCAACATCTTTTGTAAAAGAAATATTGAAAGATTAGATGTATAATTTTACAATTTTTTCTAAATCTAATTACAAAATATGTTATTTCAAATTCGGAAAAGAAATTTCTTCCAGAATTCTATTAAGTGATTCAGAAATTTAATTAAATACGTCACCTAAATGCTGTTTAGGTCTCGTGTAGCGTAAAACCCTCGTGTAGCGTAAAACAACCAACCACCCAAAGCCAAACCTAAATGCTGTTAACCCTCCTGGTGGTTGTCTCGACTAGATATCTCGTCATTAGCAAACCTGATTAGATATTGATGGACGAAATATCTCGTCATTAGAAGAAAACCGACCTGATCTTGATCACGTCATCATAAAAATGCGGCAATATCTTTATCATTCGAAATTCAATCGCGGCATTCTTGACGCATCTCGTCATAACCAAAATTGGTCAAATCTCGAGAGACGAGATATCTCGTTGAAACGACTTAGAGGGTTAACAGTCGTGTAGTAATGAAAGTAGAGTTGATATGAAACGTAAAGTTATTCGCACGTAATCTAAAATATAAAAACTTTAAATTGTATTAACTCAACGATCCTATTTTTTTCCTCCGATCGTTAAAATATGCATTAAAATATTAAATCCATGAAAGTTTAGTTCTTTTCTAACGGTTTTATCATCTATTAACATCATGGATATGCGTTCCACCAAATGTGTTATTACAGAGAACCTAAACAACGTGTGGGGAAATCCATTATTCTTTTAAAAAATTCAATTAACCACAGTGCAGAAAATAGCTGTTTCTGCAGAAAACTGAACGAAGATGATTTTTAATGGGGGATATCAACAATCTCGAAAAAAATGTCTTAAATAAGGATCTTCTATGGCAGTTATTTTAAAAATTCTGAAAAGCGTACGTTTGATTTGTACAATGTTTAAACTAATTAGTTTCAAGCAAATATTTACATGTAAATACGAGAAGGAAAGCTTTTGCTGTACTGCAAATATTTGCTTATTCGGCAGAAGATAATTTGAAACGCGAAGCGTTACGGAACTCATTTACGCAACTGGCACTTTCTAAAATTTAATCCTCCCAATATTTTACTTCTTTTGGGTTTTTCAACTGGCACGCGTGCTATAAAGTGACAGACATAATTAAAATCAGAAACTTTACAGTTATAAATTACAATTTTAAGAATTTTTTCAAACGGTATATTTAATGAATGTTAGAAATATGTTAAGCAGTTTATGGGTAAAACGAAATTGGATTGAGAATCTCAAACATGAGATTTATAATATTCGTTATAATAGAATTATACTAATAAAATATAAAAATACAAAAATAGTTCTTGATAAAATAATTAATTGTCAATAGTTATTAAAATAAATAATATTTTGTATCATCACCCATAAAACAGATAAATTCAAAAATTTAAGAGAACTGTTCACACTATATATTACATTCTGTTGTTGTTTATTCCTTAAGGTCTAGCTAAGTCTTTTATGTAAAATATAAGTAGACTGAGCATTGCTATTGAGAGGAGCTTCAAAAAGCGTGACCAACATGCCGATTAGTAGTCACGTGACTACTATGTAAAAATGAACTTGATTGACCGATTTGGTATCTTATCACCTCGTTTGGCGATATAACATTTATGACCAATTGGGTGTGTGAGTGAGCATTTCTATAGAGTGGCTACAAAAGTGGTGAAATCGCCAAAATCTACTATTATAAAATGATCAATCAATGGACCAATCGTATGATGATCAATGGATGGGCATCTTCTCCAGTTTCGTTTGGACTAATCATAATGAATGTTTGGCTCCGCCCAGCAGACGAAAGCATAGTCTAAGGGTTACATTACTATAAGTTTTGGTCATATGATCTTGGGCACATATAAAAGTTACCACTTCTCACTCTACTTTTATATTTTCTCTATGAGTTAAACAGCTAGACCAAGTCCACGAGTCCAAACACGCTCAAAAAGTTCAACACTAGACCAGAACTTCCATAGATAGTAAGTAGGTATGTAATTAACGTCGCATTGGAGAAACTCAACGGGCTATTGGTGAGGGTTCAGGACCAAACCCGAAGAGAAAGATCTGACATCTAGTAATTTTGAACCGCGGTCAGATGACGTCTCACTTTTCAAACTTCCACACTACGCCAACGTGGAAGAACGACAGAAAAACTTATTTAAAGTATAAAGTTTGGTTACCCATGCGATTCTTATAGAAGGGGACCCAAGAGGTCCGGACCCTTAGGAGTTGCGCCCCTCATCTTCGTTTAAGTTTGATTTATCTATATTCAATACTTTTCGATTTATTCCTTCAAACTAACGCGGGTACTAATTTGAATATCTTGAAACTCTTAGCCTCGATCTCTTGGCGGCATCTGTCCCGGAAAAGTAGAATTGATTAAATCAATTGAAGTGGCGCAGCTTTGCCAGATCTTGTCCTTGCTCCATAAAAACCAATGAAGAGGTAATGGATTGGATGTTGGAGTTTTATGGCGCAAAGTCCAAAAGTGGACTAGCTGCGCCAAAGTGTTAATGAGGCAAACTAAATATGTTCCTTCAATTGAATATTGCATGCAATACTCGTAGATGCTTAACGAATTACTAGAATTCTACCTTGCTAAACAGGTGGCTCAGTGGATTAGCCCACTGCAGTAGCAACTTACACGTTGTAGGTTATGCAGATTATATTCCTCCCTGGATGTATTTCTCTCTTATGTCAGTAAAGATTTATTTGTGTGTCCATTTAATTGATGTTGTTTGGCTCAGCTTGGCCAAGTATGAACCTTGCACCATAAAATCTAACCGAACTAAACAATCCTTGCTAAATGAGAGATATTACTCCTTCATTTATGTAACACCGAAAGTTGAGATCAACTCTACCTTTTGAAAGGTACTATGCAAAAAAAACCGAATTTTGAAAAAGACTTTATGAGTGAAGATTTTTCATCTTGTATGAACGTATTTTGCACAACAAAAATTTAGTTTTTCAGTGTTTTTAAGAAGTGGAGGACCCCTTATATCCTACCACCCATCCAGACGACTCTTTGTTTGGCTCTGCTTGACCAAATGCCCTAAAAACCAACCCAGTCAAACAGAGAATTCTTAGGCATGGCATCAATGGCTTATGTCTTACCACCCATTCAGCCACTCTTTTTCTTTGGCTCTTGGCCAAATATGACCCTTGTGCCATAAAACCCAACCCAGCAATCAGAGCATTCTAAGGAATGGTATCAATTTATGTCTTATTTATAGCTTATGTCTTACCACCCATCCAGACCACTCTTTTTGTTTGGTTCTGCTTGGCCAAATATGACCCTTGTGCTATAAAACCCAATTCAGTCAACCAGAGCATTCTTAGACATGGCATCAAATGGCAGAATATTTATGTACCTCAGCAGCCTAATATGCATAGAATATTTATTTACCTAACCTTATCATTTAATAGAGGTAGAAGGCAAGACGTCCCAATGCTCTTGAAAAGCATCAAATTCCACCGAGTATGTGCGCTCACTCTCATGCTATTTCTCCCGTTCGCTCTGTTTGAAGATCAGTCAAATTATTGATTGGTTCAAGTGATTTTCCAACGTGAATAAAAAAAATTGTCTCTGCTTCGATAACCAATCGGCTAAGTGTTCGTAAACCCACGTGACTTACCCTTCAGAGATATTAAGACAGCTACTCCGCCCACATGCTCTGCCTTTTTCATTAGAAGGTCGATGTAAAAAAATTAAAGCAGAACCCACGCAACAAGTATGCCCCAATAGAAATAAGTAGTTTGCAAAGTGAAGAAAGGGATCGAATTATGCAGTTATCAAAAAGATTAAAGATGTTTTCTTACGGTACATCGCATTAAGAATCGTTGAAATATCCCCTTTCGCAACCCAAGATCAGTAAACAAGACCGTGATGATTTAATTAACAAATAAACCTAAAACCGAGTTCAAATATGCTTCTGCCAAACTATGGCGCTGTGATTGCGTGGAGGTATCGAATTATGCAGCCATCAGGAAGATTAAAGATATTTTCGAACGTAGCCGTGAGAATCGGAAGAATTTCCTCTCAAGTAACTTGAGAATTTTGAGCGCTATCATAGTGATTCAATTTATAGATAAAGGACGCGTTAAGCTCTTAGATCAGGATATATGTGGGAATTGAATCGTCCAATTGAAAAGGGAATAACTTGATTTGAATTACTCATAAAACTACCGCTGTGATTTATTTTACAAATAAAACTGAAGCGATGTAATGTATCAAGTATCCATATGTCAAACTATGCAGCTTTGAATTGAGAGAGATCGAATTATGTAGCCTCACGAGAAAGATTAAATTTATTTCTGGAGGTACCAGGAAGAATCGATTCAATGTCCTATCAAGTAAATTGAGAAATTTTAGATACTATATCACGATGATTCAATTTATAATAAGCGACACAAAACTCTTATATAAGGTTAGGAGCCACGTTAGCCCGGTTGGAAGAGGAGCGGATTTGCAACTGGAGGGTTGCGAGTTCGAAGCTCGATCCAACCAAAGATTGTCGTGTACGTGGGGGCTAGTGCACATTAAATATGTCGTGGCCCAGTATTCTGTCAGGTCGCGTTAAATCTGTCAGGTCCACGTAATGTCCTCACGTTGGTGTGGTGTGGAAATTTGGAGACAGGGGCCCGTTGTGTTGCTCTAGCGTGATGTTAATTAACTACCTACCTATCTTGTATAAGGATATATGCCGGAATTGAAATGTACAATTTGAAGAGGATTGGTTGGTTGATTTGAATTTCTGGCACAATGGCCACATTCGATCAATCTGTGCCAAACAACGTCGATTAGTTGGATAAAAACACAAGGATAGCTTTTACTGATACAGAGAGGGAAATAGATACAGGGATAAACCAAATATGCGCTGCCTACAACGAATAGGTAGGTAGTTAATTACCGTCTCACTGGAGCAACACAACGGAGTAATTTTGAACAACGGTCAGATGACGAGGGATTTTTGGAGAATGTTTTTCCGATTTTTTTGTTCTATAATCCAAGGTTTTAATATTCCTGAGTGAAAGGGATCCAATCACGTTGGCGTGGTGTGGAAGTTTGGAGAGTGGGGTACCAGCTCAGGTGTTGGCTTCGTCATCTGAACCGTGGTTCAAAATTACGAAGTGCTGTCTTCGGATCTTTCCTTCAGGATTGATCCCAGACCGTCGCCAATAGCCCGTTGTGCTGCTCCAGTGCGACGTCAATACAACTACCCACCAAAGAGTTACATTTCCGGCTAATCCAGTCAACTTTGGGGGACTTCTTGACTCCCATACACCATTTGATTGATTATATTGGCAAATTTGCGTCCTAGCAGTCTATCTCACATCGAAATTATGAGCGCGTAAAGAAACATCGTGCTCTTATCTGTCAACGGCAGCTAACTCAGATTTCTGGAAGTTGGGATGCAAAAAAAATAAGAAAATAATTTTGCTAGAGATTTTTCTTTTCTCAATTCTTCTTTTTTAGTAAATATCCAGAGCACAGCTAGAGCTATCTGACAGGATCCGTGGGTCCATTTTCATCGAAGCAAGACTTTTTGCTGTTCTCCTCACGTCTGCTGTGGTCATAAAGGGAAGCCTTAGCTGCCGCTTTTTCCATCCCAAGACATCAACAACAGCCCATCCATCCATACTGGCCCAAGCCGTAAGGTGATGATTCTTTTTATACCATTTTCATTTTTCCTTCCGCCTTGTATGGGATTTTTGTAAAATGCAACGCTTTCTTTCTAGACCTTTCTTTAAAGCATTAATGAATTAGACAATTAATTCGACCGCAAAATTTTTTGTTTAAAATTTTTTGTGAAATGTGGTGGCGTAGTTTGCTTTGAAATATTGTTGAAAATGAAATGTTTAATGAAATTTCTTTTTAAATAATTAAAAGAATCTTGTTTTGAAATTTGTTTCATATTCTCAATTTTGAATTTCCCTACTGAGAAGTGTTTTAGACTGCTTTGTTTCTAGACCTTTCTTTAAACGCATTAATGAATTAGACAATTACTTTTACCGCAAAGTGTAATGATTTAAATTTCTTCATGAGATATGATGATGGCAGTTTGCTTTGAAATATTGTTCAAAATGAAATGTTTAATGATTTTTTAAAAAATAAATAAAAGAATCTTTTTAAAATTCGTTTCAAATTCTCAATTTTCAATTTCCCAACTGAGAAGGTGTTTTATTTTCACTTTAATTTTCAAATAAGGAAATTAAAAGAATTCTTTTTAGCTAACTATAGAATTTTTAGTCATATTTTTCTTTTGAGTTTTTGTGAGGGCTTCTTCTGTGGATTTTTATTCTTGCAGTTTTGATTCGTGTTACAAACAATTAAATAGCTTAGAGATATTTATCAATTTGAAAAACAACCATTCGTATTTTAAGCTTTGTTGAGATGGAAGAAAATATTTCAATAATTTCTCCTCTAACTATTGTGGAATTTTGATACTCAAGGAGTTTCTAGCAATGGATTATGAAAAAACATTAGTTTTTCCAAAAATCAACTAACAATTTTTGTTTTTTCAAATAAATTCCTGTTACTTTAAAACGATTATTGGAATAAGAAAGACTTGTTCCATAAAATGAAAAACTTTTTCTTTTTTAATTTTTTGTGGGATACTAGTAGATGTGAAATTTTAGCTACTAACATTTACTTAAAAGTGTAGACAATAGTGCTATTCGTTAATAATTATGTGTTACCATTCTCTTAACTAAAGAACAAAAAGGTTTCATAATTTATAATCTGATGATATTAAGTAGGATTTATTTTAAAGTTGTTATAATGTAAAATATATTGAATCTTACTAAACATGAAAATTCTAATTTCCCTTCTCTTCGTTAAATGATTTTGATACTATGAACAATGTATGAACCTCGCTAACTTTTTTGAATATTTTCCAAATAGTTGACTACTTCGAAGAAAATTAAAGAAAACAACGAACAACCTGTTTCAATTTAAACCTGTGTTTCCTGTTAATACCTCTTTTATTTTAAAAATACACTAATTAGAAGTGACAAAAGTTGAAAGCCGTTAATATTTGCGATAAGTTTTTGACATATAATGATTGTAATAATTTCTAATAAGACGCGTAATAAAAGTCGGTGAGAGGATTGAAGATACAAATTTAAGAAATAATAACAAAAATGTATGCTACATCTAGAAACACTGTTTTTAGACTTAATTCCTTGATTAGCAAATATTTTGTTTTAAAATCTGCTTGTTAAAAATGAGATTGTTAAATAGAGATTACTTTCAAGACAACTTCCCGTAATTCTAAGAAATTCAATCGTTAAAAATAATTGCAACACAAAAATTATAATTAATGTTGAGGGAGAGAGAAATGCAGTTTTATTCCAACATTCAATGTAGAATTTTTTAAATCAGATTAAAATAACTTTCAAAAGGTGTGGCAAAAAGAATTAAGCGTCGAATATGAACTTAATTGGATTATTTGTTAGTTGAAACCGTTACGTAACACTTTTCGTGAACATGTTTTGAATGTACCGAAACAGCGAAGGCACGTTAACGAGCAAATGGATTTACAAACAAGAATGATATTAAGAAGTCTCAAATTTTAATTGCGTTTCAGTTCGTGGTTTCACTTCTGCGAAACCTTTTAATAAGGTGCGAGATAAGCGCTTCATTCCTTCAGCGCAAAGGGTATATTTAGAGTATAAAATCATAAATTATTCTGAAACCCCAAATGAGGACTCAAGTTTCCCCGAGGTACCCAAAAGCATAAATAACATTCCCGTAGCGATTATCTGCAGTCGGGAATGGAAACATAAAATAGGAAATGGTATCAAATATAGCGGTCAACGGAAGAGCACATTTTTTAACTCGCCCCTTGGACTTGAAATTGATGAGTTCTTTCTGTGGCCATACGTTGCTTCTCATGACGTCTAAGCTCTTTCACCATTACTCTTACGAGATTAGCGGTTGTAAGGAAGAGATAATGGGAGTTATTTTCTTCGTCAGGTAAGTTTTAGCCTTCCCTTATTTTGTCGTCATCACGATTTTCAGCCTCAAATAACAACGATTTTATTTTTTCAGCAGAGATCATGGAATTTAGACGATGTCTTACTAACCTCCAGGTTTATAGCGGAGCAGCGGCTTTGATTACACTCGATTAGATATTTATTCGACTCGATTTTTTCAATAATAAGTATCTAGGTACGGGTTCAGAGTATCGATCCACTGCATTGTTATCTGAAAGTTTTGTTATGGTAGGAATAACTCAGTGGACGTGAATTATAATGCAATTTGCTCTTATAAATTTTTATTCCGGGTGGGAAGATAACGTACCACCACTTCCCTTCGTGTGTTCATTTAGAAATAAATTCATGGGATCGTGGATTGTATTTCTTCGAAATTCTCTTCAGCAGGTATTTTAAAATTTTATATAATTTTTGAATGAAGTATATTTTAAGTATTTGTTATCTTCAGCGTTTTTTAGGTTGGGTCACTTAGGGATCAGCTTTATATTTACTTAACCCTCCAACTGGTTTCGACGAGATATCTCGTTATCAAGGTATTGCCGATTTTTTAATGATGACGAGATCAAGATCTGGTTAGTTTTTTTCTAACGACGAGAGACGACGAGATCTTGATGGACGAAATATCTCGTCCATCAAGAATATGGTCAGTGAATCTGCTCTGTTTAACTAAAGAATAGATGCCTCGTCGAGACAACAACCATGGCACAAGTGATTGTAATAGGTATCTATGAGAGAAAATCCAAAATCATGCATAAAATGTTCATACATACATATATAACTCACACCACTTGACTCACCAAAAAGGTTTAGAGCACTACAAGGTACAAAAACATGAACTATTAAGTCTCAGCCCAGCTTAAAAAGAGCTAAAGAAAAATTGAAATAAGACTCCACTTCAGAACAAAGTAGAGATCACCGAGCACCACTGTAAGTTTTAAATGCAGCAAGTATATACAAGAAAAAGATACATTACATGGTAATACTTAGAGGATAGTGTCTGCTAATTCTGAAGAAATACTATGCCTGTTTTTAACCCTCCTAATGGTTGTCTCGAAGAAGCATCTCGCAAAACTGACCAGATCTATATGGACGAGATATCTCGGCAATACAGGAAAACTGGCAATATCTTGATCTCGTAATTAGCAAAATTGGCCAGATCTTGATGGACGAGATATCTCGACAAAACCACTTGGAGGGTTACTATTGTACAGAGAAGTTGGATTTCTGCTAACGTCTTTTATCCATTGCATTTTGTTTGTCAGTGATATTTTAGTTAAGTGGCATTTGTTCGATAATTGGCACTTAAGAGTAAATAATAACCTGAGTCGTTAATCTCTCCATAGGGGCAGTATGGGGCACTTTTGAGTTAAACGATGAAAATAGCGCCAGTTAGAAGAGTTTCGTTCCAATAGTGCTGCCAATCAGTTATAACATTATTTTTAACAGTCTTGCTAAGAAAAGAGTATGGTGCAGGAACTTTTGTCGAAGATCAATCTGAAACTTTTATCTGGTGCAAATTTTAATCGTAAGTAATCTTAAAATAAAATCAACCTATCCAAATACCCAGTAAAAATGAAGCAAACGTCTCTTGTAATCGATTACAGAAGGATGTATTGCTCCAACTTTTAAAGATATGAGCAATATTTACAAAAAAATAATCATTTTGATTCATTGCAGTGAAAAGATTTTGAATACTGAAAATGAAACGAAAGAACTTTAACATTTGAAAAGGTTTTTTAAGAAAAGAAAATTTACCTAACACAAATTCCGAGTTGATATATTTAATTTTACTCGCTTTTTAAGCAGTTATTTTATCTTCATTTCACACAGAGTGTAAGCGAAGATAACCTTAGATTATTTTCCTCGAACATTTTATGAATGTAACATGAAAAGTGACTCAAGATAGAAATATGAAAAGGTTTTTAATTCTTTAATTTAACGAATTTAATCCAATTCTTATCTGAATTTGCTTTGTAAGAATAAACGGTATATAAAGGATATTTTACTTATCCCACCCTTAAATTTTAAAGCAAGACACTTTATGAGTCATAGGTTAATGCAAGTAATATTTGCACGGTAGTTTAAAAACCCTTTATATGTAAGCATTGTTACGGAAAAAAAGGTTTTCCAATTCTTTAATTTAACGAATTTAATCCAATTCTTATCTGAATTTGCTTTGTAAGAATAAACGGTATATAAAGGATATTTTACTTATCCCACACTTAAATTTTAAATCAAGACATTTTATGAGTCATTGGTTAATGCAAGTAATATTTGCACGGTAGTTTAAAAACCATTTATATGTAAGTATTGTTACGGAAAAAAGTTCCTTATGCCAGAACGTTTATCGAATAAAATATATTTAATGTATTCTATTGATATCAGTTAAGAAATATGTTTGAAAAAGTATTTGCTAAAAGAACATTACCTGCACAAACAGAAAATACAACTTTATATTCTGAAGTTAGAGTTTGTCGCTTCAAGGATTCTAAAACCCGTTTCAGAAATCCATTTTGCAGGTCATTTAATAACCATTTTGATGAAAAGAACATTAGAGTAGCATTTCAAAGCAATTGGCTGGACTGACTGCATTGGATTCCACTCTATGTTGGAACTGTTTATTCAAGCGACTTGAAATAAGCTGAATGGTAATATCATAACTCTGTAAGGGAACAGGACTTTGGCATTATAACCCTTCGAGATTTCAGTAACGAATAATGGAATATTTTGACATTATATTTCGTTCCAATCATAGCATTAAGGTTAGTGAGAGCTCTTGTGGACTATTGAGATAAACAACAGAAATGCCTCAACTGTATCGAATCACGAAGCATTATTGCAAAAAGCTGCGCTCTGGTAACGTGAGTTAAATTTAATTTCTTAGAAATTACCTTTAATTATTTGAGCTATAGTCGGCATTTAATTTAAAAAAGTATTGCAATACAAATTAATCTCATTACTTTTGGTAACTAGGAAATTAATATACATGTTCTATGAATGACACTTATGTATAGCATATAAAATACTTGAGATTACTATAAAAATTGATCTCGTTCGTCTTTGGTAACTAGATAATGGGTATGCCAAAGTTTTTGAATTGCCGTTATGTATAGCATAAATTATTAAATTATTACATAGTTTTTCAGTGCGGTGAAAATAATTCAGCAATATAATACACCAGTATTGTCTTTCATGTCAGTGTAATGCTTATGTTGTAAATAAGAATAACTTTAAATCAATTGGATATACTAAGTAGTTATATTATTTTCAATTTAAATTGTATTTGTTTTATGCATAAATGTATGAATAGAACACAATTCCTCACACTTGTCCATACCTACTACATTTAAGACAAACCTAATTAGCCTATTACATTACTTTTGTAGTAAATCATACTTATGTATTAAATAGAATTGTGCATAATATTATTTATTTTTGTGCCAAATTTATTTGCTTTATTAATGATATATTTACCATTTACCTAAGATTATATAATCGTGAAGCAAATAATTTGAAAATTACATGTCAGTGGAATTTTAGAGAACAATTATTAGTAATCTGACACACAAATATATTAAAAGTAATATTTTACTCCGTATTTTCCTATGTTAAACATGATAGTAAACTAATATAATTTCGTAAACAATGCTCATCAGGTATAGCGATAGATCTAATATTATCCAATAGTTGAAACTCACACTTCTACTCTTACTGCTTGCATTTCTTATTGTCTTATTTGTTACATGATGAAATATACTATAACTCGCAGAAATTCATTACACATCTTCGTTATTAATCATAATTTTGCGTAATTGTTATTTGATTTGTATGTAATTATACATCTTTTAACTCTTCAAGTGTTTCGATGAAAGCTCATTCAATATCTGGTCAATTTTGCTAAGGACGAGCTTTCACATCGAGACAAAACTACCCTATTACTCCAAGGGGAATGGAAATCCAAGTTGGGAAAATAAATTGTCCCTTGGTCAGAACTGGTGACAGTTTGGAACAGGTTTATCCACCAGAGACTGAACCCTACAGGACAGTTTTCAAATCGAATTTAAGCCAATCGATGTAAATGTTAAAGCTTGCTTGCTCTTAGACATTTTATCCATTATATTATGAGGGCCGCGGTGGCCCGGTTGGAAGAGTAACGGACTAGCAACCGAAGGGTTGCGAGTTCGAATCCAGCCAAACACCGTCGTGAACAAAGGGGGCTGGTGCACGTTAAATCTATCGTGGCCTCAAATGTCCTCACGTTGGCGTGGTGTGGAAGTTTGGAGAGTGGGGTGCCAGCTCAGGTGTTGCCTCGTCATCTGACCGTGGTTCAAAATTACGTGGTGCTGTCCTCGGATTTTTCCCTTTGGGATTGATCCCGGACCGTCACCAATAGCCCGTTGTGTTGCTCCAGTGTGACGTTAATTGAAATACCCCCCCCCCCATTATATTATGCGGGCCGGAGGGCTGCGAGTTCGAATCCAACCAAAGACCGTCGTGTACAAAGGGGGCTGGTGCATGTTAAATATATCGTGGCCTCAAATGTCCTCACGTTGGCTTGGTGTGGAAGTTTGGAGAGTGGGGTGCCAGCTCAAGTATGACCTCGTCATTTGACCATGATTCAAAATTACTTGATGTTGCCCTTGATCTTTCCCTTCAGGTTTGATCGTCGCCAATAGCCCGTTGTGTTGTTCCAGTGCGACGTTTTTATAATACCTACCATTATATTATGCATTTAATGTATCTTAGAATTGCGTCTCAAGGAAAAGGTCTTTTCACGCAATTTTCAGACAATTGAGGTTTTCGAGAAAGCAGCTATTATTGAGATAAACAACGTTCCGATTAAGAAATTCAGAATACTTTTTCTCTGCCACGATTGGATTCATTAATTTGATTGTTTTGTAAAGCTAAAAATAACAGCAGAACAAAAACATAATTCGTTTTAATTATAAAAATATACGCAAAATAATTTTCGATCTCATCACAAACGACCCTCGAAGAAACTGAGAACGGAACTCATAGTGTTCGAATGGGGGACTTGATGAGGTTTTCGATAGTTCTCAATTAGAGAGACGTTATAAATAGCTCCAATATGGATTCATTCACGAAAGTAGTTTAATTTCAATTAGGAGGATGGACTCATAGCCTCATGCCATATGAGAATTAATGATCAGATTCTCGTGGAGGAATTAATTTTAGGTGAAGAATCGAAACTTGTACCGGCTGGCCATATGTTCGAGTCGAGTGATATATTGATTGTAAGCACTTAACTTTTATTTTTAATGATTGCTCGGAGCATTCACCAAATGTAGTTTGCTTGTGATTAGGATAAAAAATATATTTAAAAAGAGGTTTTCCAATACTTAATGGGAAAGATGCAATAGGTTGATTCCGACTCGAGACTCGTGTTAATAACATTACTAAAGCATTTAAGTAATTGCAAATTGGATATTATTCCATAATTCAAGGGAGTGGGGTGTGCCAGCTCAGGGGTGACCTCGTCATCTGACCGTGGTTGAAAATTACGTGGTGTTGTCCTCGGATCTTTTCCTTCGGGTTTGATCCCGGACCATCGCCAATAGCCCATTGTGTTGCTCCAATGTGACGTTAATTAAAATACCATACCATCCATAATTTAAATGTGACAAAGCTCTTTCTATTCAGATTTGGTTGATAAAATTGTCAAGCTTTAAGCGACATACTATACCTAATGTCAGGTAGGTAGGCATTTTAATTAACGTCGCACTGGAGAAACACTACGTCCGGTTGGTAATCCTGTACTCCTCTAACCGGGCTACCACGGCCCGGAGAAGGCAAACCAAGCCTATACAGTACATCTACAAATTTCACGGAAACACTTCACGTCAAATGTTTCTTGTTTCATTCGCCAAACAACGGATGCCTTGGACACCATACGATACTCAAAACACACTTTTTCATCACTCAATAATACTTTCTTTTAGTCATATCCTCCCTGGGTGTATTTCTCAAATCTGTGTCAGTAAAATGCTTTCATTGTCCGTGTGTATTACTTGATGTATGTCTTGTGTCTGACGCAGCATGGCCAAATATGGCCCTTGCGCCATTAAAACCCCAAAACCAACCAACCATCCAGCCACCCAAACACCACAGCATCCTTCTTTCGCACTATAACCCGTTTCTTCTTATCAACCTGCTTTTCTTAGTCATAAGAGATCGGTACACGGGACTGAAACCGAAGTTTATGTAGCTTAACGTCGTCGATATCGAAGCATCGATACCGTGCACTTCCGGTGTAAGTACCGCACACTTCTGAAACAGTTTCTTTTGCCAATAACCTGCATTCTATCATCTCTCAGAGTGGTTTCGGCTTTCGGCCACCATTAACACGATTACTTTCGAACCGTCCCTTTGTTAGAATATTGTTTTAATACTCTGCTGACACTTGTGTCAGCAGAGTATTAAAACTAACGTATTATATTGAGTTGTAATACGTCAACGGACTTTCTATGAAATTTTTCAATGGTTGGGTAAGTTTCGTGTTGCCAACAATTGTTTTAATACTCTGCTGACACTTGGTGCCTCAAGTAGCAAGCAGAAAACAGTTGGTTACGGTCTTGTCTTTATAAATGAACAAACAATACAAAATTTTGTAGATCGGTTACGGTCTTGTATTTGCAAATCAACAATGCGAAGTTTTGTAGATCTCGATATGTCAGATGCGCCACCCATATTTAGCTGAAAATGAGCAAAACCATATTGGAAATAATTAAAACAATTTTTGAAAATGCAATTTTCACCAAAACTAAAAATTCTTAATTTTAATATGCTTTGGTAAATTGTGAACGAAAAATTCGTTTTTTTCCCCTAATGCATTACATTAAAATGAATCTAAAGTACATTCAAGTTATAAATGAAATTAATTATTTTAATAATTTGACTTGGATACGTATATATTGACCTCTATAAATCATCACAGTTCCAAAATTTGTCTCTGAAAGCTCAATGTCTAAAAGTTGTAATATGTGATGCATTGAATCAGATATTTTTATCAACTATTTAGTACTCAGTTACAAATGTATCATTTCTACAGTGAAAATTTGACATCTTGGTACAGAAAGCATCAAAATAATTTTGCAGTTAGGTGGTTGAAATGTAGTATTTATTTTGGAATTACCTTTTTTATATGATGGTGTTTAAAAAAGATTCCACACACACTTTCTATCGCCGTATTATGGAAAAATTAATTAGTGTTCAGATTAACGTATTATATTAAGTTGTAATTACGTCAACGGAATTTCTATGCAATTTTTCAATGGTTGGGTAAGTTTTGTGTTACCCCAAGTTTTTCATTCAGAAATAAATTTTTTAAAGTAATAAAATTTTTGAGGTAGGTATTTTAATTAACGTCGCACTGGAGGAACACAACGAACAATTAGCGACGGTCCGGGATCAAACCTGAAGGAAAAAATCCAAGAACAACACCTAATTTTGAACCATTTAGTTATAGGAAAAAAATTTCATGAGAGCAAAATTTTTCCATTTAACTAATTTGGGTAATGGGGTGAGTAGGTAGTTGAGTTTACGACGCACCGGAGCAACACAATGGGCTATCAGCGATTGCCTGTGATCAATTTCGAAAGGAAAGATCGAGGTCAACACCTTCTTATTTTAAACCACGGTCAGATGACGAGGTTACACCTGAACTGGCACCCCACTCTCCAAACTTCCACGCGATGCCAATTGGACGATATATGAGGCCACGACAGATTTAACGTGCACCAGCCCCCTTGTACATGGCGGTCTATGGCTGGACAGAGTTTCGAACTCGTGACCCTCCGGTTGCTAATCCGTTGCCCTTCCAACTGGGCTACCGCGGCCCTTAACTTTATAGAAAGCCTCCCAAACTTTCACACGCCGACGTGGGGACATTTGAGGCAATAACAAATTTATCGTGCACCAGCCCCCATGTACACGTCATTTTTTGGTTGGATTCGAACTCGCATTCCTCCGGTTGCTAATTCGTTGCTCTTCCAACCGGGTTACCATGGACCTTTAAACTCTTCGGATGTTCTGGTTTGTTTTATGGCGGCATATTTGGCCAAGCTGAGCCAAACACAAGACAACGGCAAGTAAAAAAGTCATGAAAGGGGAAAAAGAGGGATTGTGGAACAGAGTAGTGGGATGGTTGTTTTGGGTGTTTTATGACGCAAGGACCACATTTGGCCAAGCTACGCCAAACACAAGACAACGGCAAGTAAAAAATGTCATGAAAGGGGAAAAAGAGGGATTGTGGAACAGAGTAGTGGGATGGTTGTTTTGGGTGTTTTATGGCGCAAGGGCCATATTTGGCCAAGCTACGCCAAACACAAGACAACGGCAAGTAAAAAATGTCATGAAAGGGGAAAAAGAGGGATTGTGGAACAGAGTAGTATGGTTGTTTTGGGTGTTTTATGGCGCAAGGGCCATATTTGGCCAAGCTACGCCAAACACAAGACAACGGCAAGTAAAAAATGTCATGAAAGGGGAAAAAGAGGGATTGTGGAACAGAGTAGTGGGATGAAAGTAGAAAATGATGCTCGGTACCCCGAGGGTGTGACACTCGCATTTACTAGACAGTAAACCCCATGGGAAAAGAAAGGATCACTAGAGTACCTCGGGTGTGTGAAGCCCGTACACACCTGAAGGAGATATGACACTGAAGGTCGAATGTTCTGCAGGTAGGTAGGTATTTAATTAACGTCACACTGGAGCAACACAAAGGGCTATTGGTGACGGTCCGGGATCAATCCCAAAGCGGATGTTCTGCAGAAATGGAGTTAATATTTAGTTCTTGAGTATAATTATTTGGCGATTAAAACATAAATGTGTTTATCATCATATTACTCCCAAATGAACTTAATTTTGATTGCTTACAGCTTAGTCCTATTAAAATCACTACGACAAAAAATTATTTTAGATGGTTTTTGAAACAAAACTTGTTTTTTAACTGTATGGGTGAAGACCTTTCATTTTATATGAATACGTTTGGCATTTTACAAAACTTTATCTTTCTTTGGAAGTTCTTTACGCCATATAGAGCCCCACCATATGGAACATTCCTAGACATGAAAATATTAAAGAATATTTATGTATCGTAGCTGCCGTAGTATACCTACAATACTTGTATACCTAGCCTTAACTATTTCAAGGAAGAGGAGCACCAGACCTTTCCCTGTTCCTAAAACAGTTAATAGATACATAACGGATAACAACGAAATTAGAATATTTGTATATTTATCGATATTTTCCAATCAATTACCAGTAAGCAATCCTGTACAGGAAAAGTACTGTAAAATCATAAACTGAACGATCATCTTCCAATCTCAATTATCTTCATAACTTTCGAACTAATAAAAGCACTCGCATGATTAAATATTTTTTGTGTTGTTTACCGTGTTCGAATGAATGCACAGCTTTGCTTATTTATTGCCTTTTTTTATACGCTTCGTATAACATTTTATCTCGCTTGAAAGCTCAATTCTTCGATTAAAATATATAACCTACACATATGCATGCAATTAATTAAATTCTTTAATTCTCTTGATTGAATAAGAAAAATATTATGGGTAAATATACCAACGACCATTTTAATTTATTTCGTCGTTCGAGATGGGAAATATTGGAGATGCAGTACGGGTTATTTTGGTAGAAGGATCAAATTCGGAACAATATTTTATGTTGACTATTATAGTTGAAATTCCCTCGGAATTTTATAGTATCGATTCTTGGTTTATTTCCATAATTTGAAAAACTATTAAAAGAGTGGGCATAGATATCATGTTTTAAGGTGAGCCGTAGAAAATTCTAAAAATATGGTAAAATGAGACATTGATGTCTTAACTTTATGTTTTTATAATGAGATTCACTTTTCTAAAAATAAAAACATGCTAGATAATGATAATGATCCTAAATGGGGTTTTAGCTTTGCGTGGTTAAGTTGTGCAGTGCTTTTTTAGGTCAAATTACTGAAAAGATAGTTATCACAAAGGTTTCGTCTCAAATTTTCATTGATTTTCATTCATTTACCCGCAATTGCAATAATTAAAAGTGGTTAGAATTCAGAAATTTCTCTACTTACATTTTAATTTTCTTACTGTTAAGTAATTATCTTAGTATAAATTTAAAAGAAATCAATATAAAAATTCAAAATGAACTCTATGTGGTTTCAACGAGATATCTCGTTCATCAAGATATGACCAATCTTGCTAATGACAAGATATCTCGTCACCAAGATATTGCTTATTTTTTGACGGAGACGAGGTCAACATCTGGTCAGGTTTCTCCTAACGGCGAGATATCTCGTCCATCAAGATCTGGTCACTTTCGCTAATGACGAGATACCTCGTCGAGACCGTCACTAGGAGGGTTAAGTTATAAATATAATAACTTTTCCGTTTTGCAAAAGTTTAATGTAAAGTTTAAGTTTTTAATTCAAAAGTTTTCTGTAATATTTAATCATCAATTTTCAGCAATGTTAGAAACTGCATTACCTTCGTACAAATGTTACTGTCCATACTTTTTATTACTTTTCATATAGAATGAATTCTTTATTCTTATATATATATATATATATATATATATATATATATATAAAGCATACATATAAATACATATAAAGCAGAGTTGGCATCTGTCTGTTCTCTATACAAATCTACACCGTTTGACCAATCTACACCAAATTTGGTACACTTATTCTTCGGAACCCTGCGGGTAACGTAAGCTACAAATTAACCCCCGTTATATTTGTCTTGGGTGTGCAGAGTGGTGTTACGTTCCGCCATCCTGGACAGAGCACTTGCTAGGGGGCGCTCTCTCCCGGTCTGGCTGTTCAGATGACGTCAGAGTTAACATCTATCGGAGTCGCCTCTCAAGATGACCTTGGAGTTTTTTAGAATTTTAGAGTATGGTGCAATCGCAGATGGCTGCGGTTGCGCTGAAAATCGCTCAGTATCATATCATTTATGTATCCCGTCTGTAAATTCTTACACTGTGGTTTTATTATAGGAATGTAAATTTTTATGATAATATAAGATTATTTTTATGGAAAGTGGTATTTTTCATCGTCGATATGGTACAGGGGCTAAAGATAATTCGAAATCCTCATAGGAATAATATTGAGTAATATTGCGATGAATTATAAATAATTCAATCCGACCAACTCCGGGTAATTCAACTAGTTACCAATAAATCAAAAGTCAATGTGCGATAGGACTGAAACTTAGCATGAACCATGCATATGATGGGATAAGGATATTATCACATTATCAAATCTAGAGGACTGTTTATTATTGTAGAATTTCATCAGACACTCATAAATTATTACGTTGCAGAAGTCTTCTCTGGCCTCAATACATTCCGATATAAGCTACACCACTGTAAATCCTAGTGTAATGGTGTGAGGAGCCATCACGTACAATATCTGACCCCTTCTCGTAATAGCACGATGTAGTTTGACAGTACATCAATACTTCCAGCTCATCCTACAACCTGTTGTTTTGTCTTTGTCACGTTTCCAAGGGGCTATTTACCAGAACAATAAAATCCGGTCCGCTTGCCTTTCCCAGGAGTGCCCCTGTGGGGTTGAAATCTCTCCTAGTTCAGAGAGATCCCCAGATTTGGTTCCCTTTGAGCATGCCTGGGATGTGCTATGCATTTTACCACCACCCCGGAATATAAGGGATCTGGAGCAGAGCTGCAGAATGATAGGTATAATTTGCCACAGGATAGCATGTCTCTGTTTGGCTCCGTACCGCATAGCATATTGGAATTTATAGCCACCACAGGGGCTTTGCAACTTACTAATTTATGATCTTCCTGGTGTAGTTCTGTAATAAGCAAGAGTTTTCTAGATTTGGTATTTTGATAATTCCATTATCTCTTCACGCCGTGCTCAAAGGAGACTGGTGCACGTTAAATCAGTCGTGGCCTAAAATGTCCTCACGTTGGCGTGGTGTGGAAGTTTGGAGTGTGGGGTGCCAGCTCTGGTGGGACGTCGTCATCTGACCATGGTACAAAATTGCGTGGTGTTGTCCTCTAATCTTTCCCTTCGGGGATGATCCCGGATCGTCGCCAATAGCCCGTTGTGTCGCTCCAGTGCGACGTTAATTAAAATATCTACCTACCCACTGCATTAGCAGCCTGCGAGTTGCAGGCGACGCAGGTCCGATTCCTGTAGTTCACCCTGGGTGTATTTCTCTCTTCTGTGTCAGTAAAACTTTCCATGTGCGTGTATGTCCTTTACTTGACGTTATCTATCTTATGTTTGGCACAGCTTGGCCAAATATGGCCCTTACGCCATAAAATCCTACCCAACCAACCAAATGGTTACCTCAAAATTATGATGTGTATATCCTTCATATTTATTATATCTGATATAATCATCTCATGACTAAGTTTCCTGTAGCAAATTTTAGATCGGTTGTTTTGGCATTTAATGGCACAAGAACCATATTTGGCCAATCTGCGCCAAACACAAGACAACGTCAAGTAAAACATGTCGGAAATGGGAAAGAAGAGGGATTGTGGAACAGAGTAGTGGGATGGTTGTTTTGGGTGTTTGATGGTGCAAGGGCCATATTTGGCCAATCTGCGCCAAACACAAGACAACGTCAAGTAAAACATGTCGGGAATGGGAAAGAAGAGGGATTGTGGAACAGAGTAGTGGGATGGTTGTTTTGGGTGTTTGATGGTGCAAGGGCCATATTTGGCCAATCTGCGCCAAACACAAGACAACGTCAATAAAACATGTCAGGAATGGGAAAGAGGGATTGTGGAACAGAGTAGTGAGATGAAAGTAGGAAAAGATCTATTGAGTATCCCAGGAGCTTGATC
Organism: Meta bourneti; assembly: GCA_933210815.1. NCBI lineage: Eukaryota > Metazoa > Arthropoda > Arachnida > Araneae > Tetragnathidae > Meta > Meta bourneti. The sequence goes on along the minus strand of OW119933.1, from coordinate 23,366,053 downwards.
CCCGTGTTTACCAAAGACAGTAAACCCTATGGTAAAGAAAAGATTGCTAGAGTACCTCGGGTCTGTGAAGCCCGTGCACACTTAAAGATGTGTCCCTGAGGGCAGCAAATTATAGATAGGTAGGTATTTAATTAACATCGCACTGGAGCAATGCAACGGGCTATTGGTGACTGTCCGGGATCGAACCCGAAGGGAAAGATTCGAACGCAACACCACGTAATTTCGAACCACGGTCAGATGACGAGGTCACACCTGAGCTGGCACCCCACTCTCCAAACTTCCACACCTCTCCAACGTGAGGACATTTGAGGCCAGATTTAAATGCACCAACCTCTTGTACACGACGGTCTTTGGTTGGATTTGAACTCGCAACACTCCGGTTGCAAATCTGTCATTCTTCCAACCGGTCTACCGCAAATTTAAGATGAAACCAAATTCCACTCAAATTTGTAATGGCTGGCTGGACGGCGAGACAAAAAAATGCCTAATCTCCGTCGCATCAGGTTCCGCTTTAGAAAGGCATCTTTCTACCCTTTCTGGAGCATATCTGAAAACGTTCTTGCTGCGAATAAGTGGACCGAAGCACATACCACTGGTCGACTTCGAAAACCAATCAATCAATCGGGACACACCCAATCAGTCCCGCTGTCAATTAGGAGACATCCCCCTGGCCAAACACATACGGTCGCAGTTAATGAGTGTTAGCCGGTATGGGTAAGTGTTATCAATCAACTCTATACCTCCGTTGTGGTTGTGCTAACTTGGGTCACCCCCAGGTAGGTGAATATCGGAATGCCAGGTGTTGGGATATTAATGACACATGTTAGGAACTAATTCCATGAAATAGGGACACATTAATGTCGAAACTGGAGGCTCGACTCTACGAGTTCATTACTACAGATATTACGCTTTGATAGATGCACCCTGGGCCTAACTAGAATCGTGCTGATGTCTGCTGTAATAAGCAACCTCGATGCCCGCTTATTAGGGAAAAGGTGTGAATAGAATTTCACAATTATTTCGAGATCAATGGAATTGCCAATCGAATCGAGAGAAAATTCGATTCGATCCTGGAGTGTTATCAGATGCGATAGAACGAGAAAGCGAGGCTTATATTTCATACACCTAATTTTATACACAGTCTTAGTTCGGGAGAGGTTTCCCCTTCAATTTGAAAGTTCGATTTTCTTGTATATTTCTGTTTTTTTATTATTATTGGGTATTGTATGGAGGAAAAGGTTTGAATAGAATTTCTCGATTATTTCGAGATCAAAGGAGTTACCAATCCAATCGAAAGAAAATACAACATATGCACTTCGATTCTAGAGTGCTGAGATATGATAGGTCCACATGCAAGCGAGGTGTATGTTTAATACGCATAATTTTATAGTCTTAGTTCGGGAGAGGTTTCCTTTCGAATTTGAAAGTTCCCATCTTATATACTTCTGTGTTTTATATTAAATATTGTATTGAGGAAAAGGAGGTTGGAATAGAATTTCTCGATTATTTCGAGATCAATGAAAATGCCAATCCAATCGAGAGAATATACTACAGATGCAATTGGGTTCTAGAGTGTTGTGAGATATAATAGGTCCACAAGCAAGCGATGTGTATGTTTAATACACATAAATTTATACACAGGTGAATGTTTAATACACATAATTTTAGTCTTATTTCGGGAGAGGTTTCCTTCGAATAAGAAAATCCCATTTCTGTATATTTCTATGCGTGTTATACCAATGGATATTTATTAGGGCAAAGTTGCGATTTAATTTCACAATTATTTAGAGATCAATAAAATTCCCTATCGGATTGAAAGAAAATACAATTTGTTCCCAGAGAGTGTTATGAGATATAGGTCCACTAGATAGAAAGGCTTAATTTTAATATCACAATTTCGGTTTCCTTCTAATGAGAGACCCCGGTAGCCCAGTTGGAAGAGTAACGGATTAGCAACTGGTGGATTGCGAGTTCAAAACATGGTCCTACCAAAGACCTGAGGCTGGTGCACTTTAAATCTGTCGTGGCCTCAAATGTTTTCACGTTGGCATGTTGCGGAAGTTTGGAGAGTGGGGTGCCGGCTCAGGTGTTGACCTCGTCATCCTACCGTGGTTCAAAATGGCGAGGCGTTGTCCTCAGATGTTATCCTTCGTGACTGATCCTGGACCTTCATCAATATCTCGTTGTGTTGCTCTAGTACGACGTTAATTAATAAAATTCATCTATCGAATGAGGAAATTTAAGTTTTGTATATTTCCCTGTATGTGCGTGTTATAGGATTGGGTATTTATTAGGGCAAAAGTGTGAATGAATTTCACATTTATTTAGATATGAATGGAACTGTCGGCATGGTACTGTTACACTCTGGATATAATCGAATTTTCCATCTATACCATTGGAAATTTTATTGGCCACGAAGAAATTGCGAAATTCTATTCAAACCCTTTTCCTAAATACCAGTACCCAATAATATAACACAGAAATTTGCACAGAATGGAATTTTCTAATTTAAATGAAACTAGAACTAAAACTATATGTATAAAATTGTGTGAATTAATCCTAAGCTTCCTTGCTTGATCCTATTGCATCTCATAACACTCTAGGATCTAATTTAATTTTCTCTCGATTCGATTGACAATTCCATTCATATCTAAATAAATGTGAATTTCTTTCACACTTTTGCCCCAATAAATACTCAATCCTATAACACGCACATACAGAGAAATATACAAAACTTAAATTTCCTCATTCGATAGATGAAGTTTTATTAATTAACGAATTAGGAAAAGGGTTTGAATAGAATTTCGCAATTTCTTCGTGCCAATAAAATTGCCAATGGTATAAATGGAAAATTCGATTATATCCAGAGTGTAATAATACCATGCCGAGATATCATTTAAGGAGGAAGGATGCTTAGAAGGAGAAAGGGAAATTTTTCAAATTATTCAGAGTGCACACATTCTACACATGCAATCAATCGTTTCTTAGAATAACACGTGTTGCTCCAGTGTGACGTTAATTAAAATACCTACCTACCAATTGTATCTTAGAAAAATTAAAGTTTGTAATTTAGTTTGTAAGAGCTATCCATCAAATTAAAAACTTTTTCTTTAATTTCTTTTTTTTTACATAATTCTTTATTCTCTTTGTATAATAGACTATATAAACAGTCTCGTATTTGATAAAATCTAAGTCATGCTTACTGTTTTATCAATTGGTAATATTTGGGGATTCCAATATTTGAATACATTTTTTCATTTCATATTTATATCAAATGGCATGCTTAAATACCCTAAATATTACTGATCGCGTGAAATATTTTGATTTACGCATTTTATAAAGATGAATTAGTTTTGTTTTTCATTTAGAGCCTCTCTTATTCTCACTAAGTGTTAAGATCCATGATATTAGTTCACCCTGTTTTACCATATTTATTATGCAACATCTTTGATTATATTCTAGTGTACTTTGAATAGTAAAAATTTATAATTTTTAATCTATTTAAAATTAATCACTGATCACACACTGAACATTAGGACATGGGAATACTTTACTTTCGTTCTATTGAGTCATGCATCTTAAATTAGAATAGAAAATTCTATCAATTAAAACTATTAATTTGTTAGTTGGAAAGTAAATATAATATTTAACTTTTTAACAAATATAGTTGTCGTTATCTGACCGTGGTTAAAAATTACAGGTGTTGCACTCGGATCTTTACCTTCGGGATCGATCCGAGACCGTCGCCAATAGCCCGTTGTGTTGCTCCAGTGCAACGTTAATTAACTGCCTACCTACCAAATGTAGTTGGAAAAAGATTTTCAGATTTCTATATTTATAAAAAGTGCAAAGGGAAACCATTTGTTATACTTAATGAAATATCACTTTTCATTTTTGTAAAATTCAATCATTTTCGACATATACCAGAAAATAAATCTAAAAGGTATCTCATGCTTTTATAAATTTTTCATGTGGTAATACAATGACTTAATAGTGAGTAAATGGTACTTACGAGTTTATCGTAATCTAGTACTCAATAAAGAGTATTTGTTTGTCCAAAAAACATAGTTAATTATTTTTATTGTTTCGAACTTGTTCTCTTATTTTATTTGTTATTTATGTTGATAACACAAATTTGATGAATCGATTGAACAATGAAGATTTTACTTAGGAATTAAATTGAAACATTTCACCATAGAACGAAGAAGATAGAAGACATATAAATATTTAAGCCGTGTTATTAATATGGATTTTACTATTGTGTTATTAATTATTTTTAATAAGTGCCTCTCTAATCTTTTAAGGATGAAAATATCAGTTCTATCTCCTATGTTTATTTTGTTGCGGGCCTTGTGCAGAAAATATAACTTTTAATTGGTCTAGTTAAAATATTCTACGAATAATATATTTATCAATTGTTATGAAATTACGTTCTCACATTGGAAAATAAGCTGTTAGGACAATAAGAAACAACTAATGAAAGAAACTGCTATATGAGATAATTAATCAAATTAATGTTTGAAATGTTTAAGAAGTTTTACATATTCATTTGTCTTATAAGAGATCAGTTAAAAGTAAAATAAAGTATTTGAATTAATGCGTCCGAACATTTCGCGACAATACAGGGAATAAATATAAACTTATTTTGGAATTTGTCATAGAATTGAAGTAGACCGTTCAAGAGAATCATATATTTATATCCTAGACTACATGAGCTTTTACTATTTAAAACTGTTGAACTCATTAATGCTTATGATATTCTAATAACAAAAAGGAGGATGTAAATATATACCATTTAAAAATCATTTCCTTTAATGTAGTAAAATATATTTAATAGAAACTCATGATTCTTAAAAAGGACAATTGAATGAATAGTCATTTTAAGTAATAAAATCTCCTTCCAACTTTATTTGAAAGTAATAAAAGACAATCCTTTTTGAATGGGTATGAAACAAAAGTAAGACAAAAAGTCTGGTATAAGAACTAAGATTAAGTTGCATGTTTACTCGATGGATAAAGCAAAAGTAGCGTTTTGCAGTATTAGCTATTAAATCACGATTCACGAAGAAGTTATGAGAACTGAAAGATTGAAAGGGTTTATATGTGTGTGAATTTTTATGACTTAAAAGCAATTGATTTTTTACACGAACTCAATAATTATTATAGGCTATGATAGACAATGAGAGTGACAGAAATTTTGAAATAAAAAAGGGTACCCCAACCAAGGGAGAGAAAAATTTAAGAAAATATTTGATGTGAAGGTTTCGAAGACTGGCTTGAAGGTTTTGGGAATTAAAAAAAATGTTATATGAGGTAGGTAGGTATTTAAATTCGCGTCACACTAGCAACACAATGGGCTATTGGTGACGGTCCGGGATCAAACCCGAAGGGAAAGATTCTAGGACAACACCACGTATTTTTGAACCACTGTCCGATGACGAGGTCACACCTGAGATGGAAACCCACTCTCCAAACTTCCACACTACTCCAACGTGAGAATATTTGAGCCACGACAGATTTTACGTGCACTAACCCCTTTGTACATAACGATGTTTGGTTGGATTTGAACTCGCAAACCTCCGGTTGCTTATCCGTTACTCTTCCAACCGGGCTACCGCGGCCCAATGTTATATGGATATTATTCTGTGGCTGATAAATATATTTTTTACGTAAAATATTAATTTACGATGTGCGTCGAGAATTGGTACAAAATAACTGTTTCCCACGATTGACACGTGTATGCAGGATAATTTAAATTTAATTTACTCTCGAAACTTACTCGTAATAATAAAAAATGAAACCAATACTGAGATAGATACTAGAATAAAGTAGCTAAGAGTAAGAAATTGTAAGATATAGCCTTAAAACAAAGAATTTTAAATATGATAGAATTTCTGTATACTTTCCAATTACCTAATATTTTCCTTTTTGAATACATTTCTAAGAACTATTTTTAGAAACAGGAAAAGTACATAAAATTATACATTTTTGCATAAGCTTAAATAGTATTTTAATTATAATTAAAGCTATTACTTTCAAACTAATTTTAGGAAAAAATAATTCAAATCAACATATCTTTGTAAACCATCTTTAGTAATAGGAATATTATTTGTTTTAAGAGCACTATTCACTTGCATTTAATACATTAAATTTACTAGTGCTAGAGATATTTTGTTAAATAGCACATTTTTCTGAAATCAAATATCACACACAAGTAGTTTTAAATGTATTCTAAAATTTCTCTACAGTACTTTGTAATTTATTATTTATGTTATACAAACTAAAAGTGGTATAAACAGTTTTGATGTAATCAATAATTATGTCCATTTTTAAAATTTAAAAACAGGTTCTGAAGGCAATCTTACATCATAAAAGTCGAATTTGATTCAAATTACACATAGCGATAAATATCTGTAGGAGAGAAACATTTATTCTCTTTGTTATCATGTAAAAATCATTTTGTAACTTGTCAGGATTGAAGTAAACCGATCAAGAGAATCAGATTTATATGTCCTAGACGACTTGGGCTTTCACTATATAAAACTGTTCAACTCATTAACTCTTATGATATTGTAATAACAGAAGAAGCATGTAAATATACGAGTTAACCATATAATTAAAAATAATTTCATTTAGTGTAGTAAAATACATTTAATATAAACTCATGATTCTGAAAAAGGACAATTGAACCAATAGTAACTGATAATATGATGAACTAATATGCATCACAAAATTTGATCCAACTTGACTGATACTTAACACTTGTGTTTTTCTTTAAAAGGAAACTAAAATTTATCCGAATAAAGGAAATCATGCCTGAGTTATTCACAATTCTTTTTCCTCTTAATACGCTTATAAAACTGAAGCGAATTTGCTTTGTGCATTTTGAGAATTGTGAAGAACCCAACTCGCTTAGTCGAGCATAACGTCCTTCTCTGACTCATCCCGCCCGATATACTTCGTTCAGTTTACCCACTTCTCCAATCGCGCTTAGCCGAGTGTAAAACTCCCTATAAATAAAATTCAGTCCGTACTTGGTAACCAGATATAACCCGGGTGATTCCGATGGATGGTCTATCGCTAATGTATGATAATGAACAATTGTATAACTGATACCCATCATATTAATTTAGCCAACTTGACTGTAACTTGACACATGTGTTTTCCTTTAGAGAAACTAACATTTATCCGAATAAAGGAAATCACGTCTGAGTTAGTTACAATCCATTTTCCGCTTAATACGCTTATAAAACTGAAGCGAATTTGCCTTGTGCGTTTTCAGAATTGTGAAGCACCCAATTCGCTTAGTCGAGCACAACGTCCTTCTCGGACTCATCCCGCCCGATATACTTCGTTCAGTTTACTCACTTCTCCAATCGCGCTTATCCGAGTGTAAAACTCCCTATAAATAAAATTCAGTCCGTACTTAGTATCCAGATATAACCCGGGTGATTCCGATGGGTGGTCTATCGACCCAACTGACAAAGACGTTCTAGAGGACAAATGTCCATAACAAAGACAAGCTAATGGCCATGACGATTAATCCTATGGCCTACCAGAAGGAAATCGCAGTAAATAAGGTAGCTTTATATAACATTAATGTTTACGAGGCTAGACTGAGGCATCAGGTGAGCTTAGGGGATATTATGGGACGACAGAGATTTGCCACCGTCCGATCACGGGGCCCGCTTATCCTGAGAGAATTCGCGGGGTGGATTTCGTGGCGAAATAATTGCCCGAGGATCGCTATTCCCCATGTAAAAGGAGATTTGGATGTATTATGGGATGGAGACCCTGTTCCAAGATGTTATTGAGGAGTTAACATGGCGGCAGATATTCTTGGATACTTCGTTTCTAAATAACCACTGCGGATTTCTCCGCTTGGATTGAATGACTGTGGTATCCGTGAGACTTTCAGACTTAAAAACGATATTCTGGATATTTATAGGCAGGTGTCTGTCAAATAGGTGACACAACTCGCCAAACTGCGCCAAAGAAAGGACAGAAATACACCCACACGAGGAATGTATTTCATTGAGAAAAGAGACCCATGGTAAGTTGCAGGAATCGAACTTACTCCATCTGCAACTCGCAGGTTACTCGTAGACGTGAAATATGAGTAGACCGAACATTGCTATTGCTTTAGAAAGTCCGACCAATATGTCGACTAGCAGTCACGTGACTGCTCTGTGAAAAATTTACTTGGTTGGCTGATTTAGTATCATATCGCCTCGTTTGGCGATATAACACCTTATGACAGTGCAGATGTGTGAATGAGCATTTTTATAGAATGGATATAAAAATGGCGAAATCGTCGGTCTATTACTATCAAATGATCAATCAGTGGGCCAATCAAATGATGAATCAATGGATGGACGTCTTCTCAAGTCCCGTGACCAATCAGATGATGAATGCAAGGGCTGACATGGGTTGTTTTGAAATACACCATGATTCTTCAGCTAGGGTTCTTGATGTTTCAGTACGATCCGTAATAGTCATAAGTACAAGAAGTCTGTCTTCTAGAGGCTGCTGCAATAGTTCACGTAGGTCAATTCATCCCTACTGTATCCACCCATTCTATATTCGCATCACTGTGGCTCGATTTGGTCCAACACGAGCACCAGTACAGTTTCATAATACACAGACTCGGTAAGTCACAATTCCTCCTCTGTCAAATTCAGAAACGTACTCATATGACTGCTGAAGTTCTCAACACTAATTAAGCTTCTTATTCACAGGAACAGCGAGAAAACACAGTTCCAATACTTACAAGTGGCTCGCTGTTCTCTTTTATACTGCTTACAGGATGATGTAGTGCTAAATATTTGCATATGCTCTCATGATTTAACCATCGTGAAAATTTGAAGGCTATTGGACGCTTCCTTCATGGTGTGTCATTTCCGATGGCCAGCAGTGTATTTTTTCCCACAAAAGTTCTGATGGAAAAATTTACTTCCAAAACTTGAACCTTTTGTATGTTACATTCCCTCAAGAAACATTGTTTAACAAAGTTAAAAACTGAGATTTTACTGATGTTAAAGGGTTTCAAATATACGGAATTCCCTTCGTTTGACGGATCTTTCCCAAGGGGATTAATCTCGAACCGTCGCCAATAGCTAATTGTGTTGTTCCAGTGCGACGTTAATTAACTACCTAACCTATTCGTTTGAAAAAATTCCGTATTATTTCTCCAAACAAACATTTTATACTTTTAGTTGGAAACAGTTATAGGTTTCATTTATATTTAGTAAACCCAAGAATTTACATAAATTTATTTTATTAATAAAAATTCACAAAACTATGACAGGTAAATTTTAGTCTTGCTACAACATAAATGTAGAGTTTGGTAGCTAGATGGTAGATAGCTGAATTAACGTCGCACTGGAACACCACAACGGGCTATTGGCGACGATCTGAGATGAATTAGGAAGAGAAAGATCCGAAGACAACGCTTCGTAATTTTGAACCACGGTTCAGATGACGAAGCCAACACCTGAGCCGGCACCCCACTCTCCAAACTTCCACACCACGCCAATGTGAGGATATTTGGGGCCACGACAGATTTAACCTTCCGGTTGCTAATCCGCTACTCTTACAATCGGGCTACCACGGCTCTTGTAAAGTTTGGGAAAAAGAAATATTGGACTAAATCAAACACCATAGGTAGATAGGTAAGTATTATAATTAACGTCGCACTGGAGTAACACAACAGACTATTAGCGACGGTCCGGGATCAAACCCGAAGATAAAGATTCGAGGACAACACCACTTAATTTTGAACCACGGTCAGATGACGAAGTTACACCTGACCTGGCACCTCACTCCCCAAATTTCCACACCACGCCAACGTGAGGGCATTTCAGACCACCACAGATTTAACATGCACCAGCCGCCTTTGTATACGATGGTCTTTGGTTGGATTCGAACTCGCGACCCTCAGATTGCTTATCTGTTACTCTCCCAACCGGGCTACCGTAGCCCGAAACACCATAGACTTTCACTCTTTGAAAAGGAATAAAATTTTCACTGAGAGGAAGAAAGTAAATTAACCTATTAAAGTAATCTTTTCATAAATTTAGAGACAAATGAATTAGAAGCCCACACTGGGTTAATGCATCGTAAGCCTGTACAAATAACACCAGATCGACGAAAAGAAATTATTTTCACAGACATTTCTATTTGTCATTGCTCTAATAAGGAAAAATAAATGTACCTCACTATTCCATTGATGTTCTTCGGGACCAAACTGTTGCCATTAAATTGCTTGTAGCTCATAACTTGATGCCTGACGATAACTTTCTCTTGTCAAGTTCTCTTTTTCCTAACAACCCACCATAACTTTGGAGAAAACTCTTCACTAAAAAAAGGCGCAGTGGCGAAGGGACTAAGCAGAAAAAATAGTGCGTTTTTCGTAGCTCGTTGTTGAAAGCCGATACTACTGAAACTATTTTTCGCTCGATTCCTGTATTCTCTGACAGAGATTTTCAAGGCAATATGAAAATATGGTCATTACTGTGCACAAGTTATTTTTTACTTGGAACTTTCAGCGTGTCAGATTTTTAGTTTTAGATAACCAGTCCCATCTTTGTTATGCAAAGTGAATAAAGGTTTTCATAGTACTACAATCTATGCATCTTTTAAGCAAGCGTTTGAGTTACATTTTTCAGTCATTTTGTGCAGGAAAGTACTTTTATTTTAAATTGCTCTAAGACTTAGTTCAGACTTTCCCTTCAAACGGCATGCCCGACTGCTGCTCGGAAGATTTCGTGTTAGACGGGCACACGAATTATTTTAAGATCTCTTTATGTGAATTCGAGTGTTTTTAAGGGCCGCCAAAGCCCGGTTGGAAGAGTAACTGATTAGAAACTGGAGGGTTGCAAGTTCGAATCCAACCAAAGACCGTCGTGTACAAAGGGAGGTGGTGCACGTTAAATCTGTCGTGGCCTCAAATGTACTCACGTTGGCGTGGTGTGTAAGTTTGGAGAGTGGGGTGCCAGCTCAGGTGTTACCTCGTCATCTGACCGTGATTCAAAATTACGTGGTGTTGTCCGCGAATATTTCATTTTGGGTTTGATCCCGGACCGTCGCCAATAGCCCGTTGTGTTGCTCCAGTGCAACGTTAAGTAAAATACCTACCTACCGAATTTTTTTAAATATTCTAACGTTTTTCAAGTTTTTGCCAGATGTGTTTTACATGAAATATTGTAGTTCGGTAGATCTCGTGTATTTAGTACCATTGCCGGGGACAATTACATAGCTAAGGTATATGTTATATTGTTATAATGTAAGGTTATATGTTATATTGTTATAATGTAAGGTTATATGTTATATTGAAGGTACTCTATATGTATTTTTCAGCATAATTCGCAGCCTCACACAGCCAACATCAGTCTGTGGATAGGTAGGTAGGTATTTAATTAACGTGACACTGGAGCAACACAACGGGCTATTGGCGGAATTGATCACGAAGGGAAAGATTCGGGGACAAAGCCTCGTATGTTGGAATCACGGTCAGGTGACGAGGTTAACACCTGAATTAGCACCCCACTCTTCAAACTTGCACAACACGCCACAGTGAGGACATTTGAGAGCACAACGGATTTCATTTCACCAGCCACCACGTACACGCGACTGTCTGGTTGGATCAAGTCTCAAATTCGCAATCCTGTGATTGCTAATCTGAGACGCTACCAACCGAAGTACAGCTGCCGTACTACATAACTAAATGCAGCAATATGATTGGTTTATTGCTTTGTATGACTTTGAAAGCAGGCTACTGTCATTTTGTTTCGTGGTTGGCTATTGAGTATAAGCAAGTTACTGATTTCTGGATTGAGAATCCTTTATTTTCAGCACATCATCTACACATATTTAGGAAGGAATTCAATGAATGAATCTAATCAATTATTACTTCAGTAAACAAATATTCTAATTACCTCACTTCAAAAACATTTCACCCTAGTGTAGTGCAACCAACATCGGAGTACACTTAATTAAGTTTTATGTATATACTAGAAGATTTAAAAAAATTTTGACTTTAAAAGCCCAGTTTGACTCTCAATCAAGTTTCTAGAGGTAATAGGTTATTTTTTACATTTGTTTTTTCCACTGAAGTCTGAAAAATCAAAATTTTTTTTCGGGAATTCTAACATTTAAAAATCAACTAAATATTAATTTCTTAACTAAAAACTCGGATTGAGGTTCAGACCATCCACTGTATTATATAAATTATAATGATACAAAAATAATTATAATACACTGCTGGCCACCGTAAATACAACACCCTGAAGGAAGCATGCAAATAATATGAAATTTACAACATGCATTAGCGGAGGTGAGATATGCAAATGATTAGAATTTCAGCGCAGACGCACATCACGCGCGCCTGTGGCGCCACTTCAAAGCGCTATTTAAGGCTTGGAGATTTCGACGATTTCAAGTACGGCAATTGTGTTTTTCTTGTGGTTTTTTCAAAAAAACGATCAATTATGCCTCGTAGAAAACAGCGATCATCTTTTGATCAAGTATCCGAGTTCGACAGAGGAAGGATAGTGGCCTACCGAGATTGTGGATTATCTTTCAGGGAAATCGGTAGTCGTGTTGGACGAAACCAAACAACTGTAATGCGGATATGTGATCGTTGGATGCAGGAGGGTACGACGGACCGACGTGTTCGATCGCATCCACCTCAGTGCACCACTTCACGTGATGACAGGCATATTGTGCGTATGGCAGTGACGGATCGCTCAGCCACATCCCGAACCATAGCACAGCACATTCAGTCTGTACCGCATCATCCAGTGTCTGCGCGTACCATTCGACGCCGTTTACAGCAGAGTGGTCTGTCCGCAAGACGTCCATTGCTTCGTCTACCCTTGACGCAGAACCACAGACGTTTCCGCCGCCAATGGTGCGATGAAAGAAGGATGTGGACGGCAGAATGGAATGAAATTGTCTTTACTGACGAGTCACGCTTCTGTCTGCAACACCACGATGGTCGGATTCGAGTCTGGAGACACCGTGGAGAGAGGATGCTGAACAGCTGCGTTATGCACCGCCACACTGGTCCTGCACCGGGTATTATGGTATGGGGCGGTATTGGATATCACTCTCGCACTCCTCTAGTACGCATTGCCGGTACTTTAAACAGCCAGCGCTACATCTCCGAGGTGTTGGAGCCAGTTGTCCTTCCTTACCTTCAGGGCTTGCCCACAGCCATATTTCAACAGGATAATGCGCGACCACACGTGGCACGCATTGTCCAAGGGTTCTTCGTCAATCGCCAGATTGAATTGCTTCCCTGGCCAGCTCGCTCTCCGGATCTTTCGCCGATAGAAAACATGTGGTCCATGGTTGCTCAACGATTGACCCAGAATACATCCCCAGCTGCCACACCATATCAACTTTGGCAACGTGTGGAAGCTGCTTGGTCTGCTGTACCTCAAGAACACATCCAAAGTCTCTTTGAATCAATGCCGAGGCGTGTGGCAGCGGTGATCTCCAACAATGGCGGCTACTCTGGCTACTGATTTTGGCAGGAACCACACTTCACAGAAGTCTATAAATTTAATCATTTGATACTTGGTCAACATGTTATCTACAAAATAAATTTTGTTGTGATATCTCTTGTCTTTCTTGGTGTTGCAATTTGGGTGGCCAGCAGTGTAGATAAATTCATTGTTGAGTTATCGCTGTTTGAACAAAGCATCGTATTGCAAAAAGTTATTCAAAAATTGAATTTAAAGTTTTGGAAACATGTTAACGAAAAACCCTTGTAACTAGAAAAATATTCTAAATATTTACAAGATCTCGGTATCTTTTAAAAGCTTAGAAATTGGGAAATATTTTGAAGCAATTTAAACAAAACATTACATTCTGGTCAATTTTCGTAATTTCTAGTGTATACCCACACCTTAAGTCAAAACTCTGCGAACTCTCCTCCCATGAAAAATGGAGCCGACTTCTACCACTTCTTTTGAATAAAACATCGCGCAAACTGTATTAAACTCCGTTACAAATCTACTAATTACGTGGTGTTGTCCTCGGATCTTTCCCTTTGGGATTGATCCCGGACCGTCACCAATAGCCCGTTGTGTTGCTCCAGTGTGACGTTAATTGAAAATACCAAATACCAAATACCAAATCTACTAATATATCATTAGAAAGGAAAACCAAGTGTAGGTACTAAACATTTCCCCCGTATAGGACGACGCCATTGAGCAAAATAAAAAGCCAAACATAATTGAACAGAGTCGAATTATTGAGACTTCAGTGCTTTCATTTCCCTTTCAGAAATGAATTACTTATTTCAATTTTTGGCTTATGATATTGCTTTCTCGGCTTTAAAAACGAAATGGAATCTTTCTCTACACCCCACCCCCAGTCTCAAATAAATCTCCCTCTAAAATCATCTACATTGCATTTAAATTCAGTAAACATCTTGCTTGGCATCTAGCCATGGGAATACAACCGATGTAAATATATCTTAGAGTTTTGAAAGAAACTCTCTATAAAGCTTGGAATTTCGCCCGCTTCCTTTCTTTTGGACATGTTTATTATAATGGAGCGGTCTCCTATGGAAGAAACATATCACACATTTATAGGGAAAGGGGAGTAAGTAAAACCTGAAATTTGATTTTTTATTTCAATTGTGAGGGCCCGAGAAAAGAATAACGCAGCGTAGGAGTGCCGCGCACATTCAATGTTTTCCTTTAAATGCATTTATTTCTGAATTGCTAAATAAATACGTTCCGTTGGGGGGACGCGATTTCGGTGACGGGTAATATCAGCTCGAGGAAAATCGTGTCGCGATACAGGCCGGGGTTTGCCGGCCGCGGGCTGAAAGACAAAGCGAGCTGACAAGGGCTTTTTCCGACGCTTTAATAAACCTTTCCGACTTGGTGCTTCGACGCGATATGCGTTAAGTTCGCCTAAAACATTTCCCGTGTATTTGTTGATCTCTTGATAGGAAAGAAATGTTTGGATTTCCACTATTTCGTTCGTATGGAGATAGGCAGGTAGGTATTTAATTGAGGTCGCACTGGCTATCAACACAACTGGCTATTGGCGACGATACGGGATCAAACCCAAAGGAAAAGGTCAGAGGACAACACCACGTAACTCTGAACCACGGTCGGATGACGAGGTCACACCTGAGCTGGCACCCCACTCTCCAAACGTCCACACCACGCCAACGTGAGGACATCTGAGGCAACGACAGATTTAACGTGCACTAGACCCACTTCTACACGACGATCTTTGGCTATACCGAGTTTCGAACTCGCAACCCTACGGTTGCTAATCCATTGCTCTTCTAACTGGGTTACCACGGCCTAATTACGAGTCGTTGTCCTTGGTACTTTACCTTAGGGATTGATCCGAACAGTCGCCAATAGCCCATGTGTTGCTCCAGCGCGACGTTATCTACCTTCACATTATAGAGACGATGGCTCAGGCAAGTTACCTGAGAAGTTTACACTCTAGACCGTTATGGATTTTACGGTTCAACACATTGACTTGGAGTTCCAGAGATACTCACGGAAACCACATATGTATTCTCAAAGCAGGATTCACATTACAAGAGAAGAGTCTTCACACCTTTTACTTTGATCTTCACATGTCGACCTATTGTAGATGTTTTACTGATTAGAAAGAAGTAGGAAATGCTCAAGAACATTGCTATTCATCGTCATATAGAGGGCCATAAATTGGAGAATTCCCTCTCCGGAAACATATATCTCTATACAACTAAGGGCTACTTGGATGAGTGTCTGAATTTTGCTGTTTAATTTTCCCTCTGTGCAGAAAAATGACCATAGAATGACAAAAGACCATACCAAATTTGATTCATATTATATTATATTATATGCTCGAAATAAAATTAGGGAATATTTGCTTCGATGGTAGAGGTTATAGTTATGTCAGTTTTTTATTATAAATTTTAATAGTTATAACAATGTTAAATCCCACTCCTGAGCTAATGGTTGTAATAATATTAATTCTATTATCAGTGTTAATGGTTACATTAAATTTAATTCCATTATCAATGCTATTGGTTATTATAATGCTAATTACATTATCAATGTTATTGGTTGTTATAGTGTTAATTCCGTTATCAATGTTAATGATTGTTCAAAATTAATTCCATTATCAATGTTATTGGTTATTATAATGTTAATTCCTTTATCAATGTTATTGGCTGGTTTTTATAATATTAATTCTATTATCAATGTATAAATGGTTATATTAAATTTAATTTCATTATCAATGTTATTGGTTATTATAATGTTAATTACACTTCAGTGTTAATGGTTGTAATAATGTTAATTCCTTTATCGTCGTTAATGGTTATAATAATGCTAAATCCATTACTTAAAACAGAGCTACATACTCTAGTAGGAGCACGAAATTGCTACATTTGAAAGACACTTTATTAAACCGAATACATGTCGTACTAAAATAAAACAGTCATGGAACTGGTATTTTAGACTCAAATAAAGCTGATTTATTAAGACGTGTAATATAACGACTTTATCAATATAGAGAACCCGGAGGTGAGACTTACAAACAACGTGGAAAGTCAGAAGAGAGAGAAAAGTATGTGGAACAACGACAAACGAAGGTGTACAGTCAGATAATTTTGGGGTTGATTCACAAGCTTTTGAGAGAAAAACGATATTGAACCCTCCAATTGGTTTCGACAAGATATCTAGTTCATCAAAATCTGACCAATTTTGGTAATGACGAGATATATCTTCAGCAAGTAATCGTTGATTTTTTGACGATGACGAGATCAAGATCAGGTCAGTTTTCGACGAAGGACGAAATATCTTGTCCATCAAGATCTAGTCAGTTTTGCTAATGGCGAGAAACTCGTAGAGACAAACACCTGGAGGGAATTAATAATGAATCTGGGGTCGGTATTAAAGAAAAGTGTTAAGGAATTTCGTCATTTATGCGTGATGAATTCAGACATATTTCATTAATTCACGTCTTTCTCCATTAATAATCAATGTGCTTAGACTATCTTTAGAAGTAATTTAACATGATCTTTTCGATCTTATGAAAATCAACCTGCTCGACTTTAATGTTTCTACAAATAGCCGGTTGGCTATATCTCTTTTCTATATTAAATATTAAGACGACTGATTCTAAAGCCGGTTTTTCTTTAAAAACAAATTTTAAAAAGTACGTGTGGTCCCTTTCACCTTCAATTTTTTAACTATATTTGGGAAAAATGAAGTAAAATTATGCCTTTATCCCAGGTAGTTTTTATTAATATTTAAAATTTATCAAAGGCCGGTTCGACACCTTGCATTTCATATTAGAGTGTTATTAACCGATTATATTTCGTATCCGATAGTATATAAAATTGAAAATATAATTTTTCTCTCATTCAAACGGATGTTTTTACTGAGTTTTAAAGTTCTCACAATACTTGAAATTTACTATGTAGGATGAATATTTGTTTGTTTTAGAATTTGATAAGCTTTAGGAATTTGTCATCTTAACCCTCCACGTGGTTTTGACGAGATATCTCATCCATCAAGATTTGACCAATTTGGTTAATGACCTCGTCATGATATCGTCAACTTTTTCATGATGGCGAGATCACAATATGGTCACTATTTTCTTAATGACGAGATAACTCGTCCATCAAGATCAGATTAGTTTTGCTAATGACGAGATACCTCGTTTAGACGACAAACAGGAGGGTCAATCAGAGTTTTTAATTTTAACGCAGTGGCACTTAAATTGAAAATATCTTTCGTAAATAAAATATTTGGAGTTCAGCATTACACACAGTGAAGGAAAACTGAAGAATATGTCGTTTGTTAACTCTGCTGGACTGGTCCTTGCGCCATAAAACCCAACCAACCAACCAACTCTCCTGGTGATTGTCTCGACGAGGTATCTTGTCTTTAGTAAATCCATTATAAATTCTAAATGGACGACCTCGTCATTATATCAAAAATGACCAAATCTTGTTCTCATCATCAAAAAATTGGCAATATTTTGATGACGAGATATCTCGTCATTAGCAAAATTGGTCAGATGTTGATGGAGGAGATATCTCGTCAAAACCTACTTGGAGGGTTAAACAAGTTATTAATACAAACATTGCAGGCACTGGCAGAGCAAATCTTTTTACACGAAAGATAAAAAAATTGTTTATAAGAAAACTTTTAGATGCAAAACATTCATGCGACCATTCTTAAAATTTATATGGAAAGTGCAGGTAAAAATTTAAACTTTGACATTTGAAGCAAGGAATACAGAAGCTGAGAATTTTATGAGAAAGCCCTTAAATTCTTATCAGGCTGGAAAGAGGCAGGGACATAGACTTATCTAAATTAAAGAGTATTTATTCAGTTAAATACTTTTAGTTCTGGTCATAAATTGCGTAATTTTATGAGACCTAGGTACCGAAAATAAACTCAGCTCGAAGTATATTCATTTGGTAAAATATTTTACCAATCGACACTAATCTTTTTAATTAAATGCAATAGAAGGAGAGGATTTTAATGTTCTCCTAAACATAATTAACGAACTACGATACTACATAGAGGTTGGAGAATAAATTCAATTGTGGAACTAAACGGGATGGTTTGCAAAAAAACGCTTAACAATTACCTAGAGAGAAGTGTTATTACTACTAATGAATAAGCAACAAAACTAGTAAATTAATATTATTACTTGGCGCTAGTTATTTTTCGGAATAGGAAAACGCATTTTTACTTTGTTTAGAAGTGTTTCTAATGCTAGCTTATGGATCTTATGACCTTTCAAACAGCAATTGGAGAGACCCTGGTATTGTTCAACATTATACCACAGCAATTTATTTAGATGTAAAAGATGGTAGGTAGGTAGGTATTTAATTAACGTCGCACTGGAGCAACACAACGGGCTATTGACGACGGTCCGGGATCAAACCCAAAAGGAAAGATCCGATGTAAAATATGGACGTATTAGTAATTGGTTAACCTTCCTAGTGGTTGTCTCGACGAGGCATCTCGTCATTAGAAGAAAACTGGCCAGGTCTGGATAGACGAGATATCTCGTCATTAGAAGAAAGCTGATCAGATCTTTAACTCATCATCATAAAAAATTGGCAATATCTTAATGACAAAATATCTCGTCATTAACAAAATTGGTCCTATCCTGATGGACGAGATATCTCGTCGAAATCACTTGGAATGTTAAGATGGCAAATTCCTAAAGCTATCAAATTCTAAAACAAGCAGATATTTCTCGCATTTAGAGATCCACTTGGAGGGTTAAAAGCTAAAAGATGCTGGCCAAAACACTTCCTTAATACAATAAATCAGACGGAAATGACGGACTGAAATAGTCAGCGTTGAAACTGGTTATTTTTACCTACGGTTAAAACCTCACATAATGGAAAAAGGTTCCATGTAAGGTAGAGTTTATAAACCAGTCATGTAATACCGGTAATCATTGACTGAAGATTGGTGAAAATTATCGCTATCGAGGTACCATTATCGGTTTTATTAGTTATTCTTTATTACTATTTTAGTTTCGTTGCTTTATGTTTTTACTTCAGAGATCAATTCATAACCACGGTATTTGAAAATGCTGTCAAAATGGAACACGATGCCACTAGAAATCGAATCTGAACAGCAATGTTTTGCCATGAGGTCAGAGGTTAAATAAATATCAGAAAGGAAATGCCACACCCATAAAACAGATTGTCTTATTTTCAAAATTGTCTTTATGATTAATGTGCTAAAAGGATTTCTATTCCAGAGTTGAAAAATAGTTTTACTTTTCTTTTTTGAGTATATACACATACTACGAGAAATGAAGGTCTCAATTGTATGTCACCGTAAATATATTGCAATGGCTGGTGCTCCTGTACGTGATACACAAAATACCTCGAAATCTTTTTTTATTCAATTTCGTAGTGCGAATCTAGTACCTGCTTTAAGTCCTTATCACGACAAGTCTGCCTTCAGATAAGGAATAAAGACTAAAAAGCCGGTATTGAAAGTCGGTTTAATAAAGTTTCAACTGTAAGCTTTCGGTATTGAGAACGTCGGTGATTTTCAAAACCTAATGTAAAGGCAGAGGAAAATATCATGCTCCCTTTCTATTAGAAAATGTGTCATTTTCTGGATATAAATATCCCTTTCAATGCATGTTTCTGAAGCGAGATATATTTATGCACAATAAAGCAGAGCTGATATTTTATCCCTTAAATCCTGTTTTAATCGTGATATTCTCTGTGGCAAATGACTGTTCCCTCTGACCTTTATCAGTACCTCTTAGTGCGGAAAATTCTTGACCGAAAGACGAACTTAGTGTTATAGGCATTCTTAGCAATGCTAAACTAGGCAACAATAATCTAAGGTTTTAGCAAAAGGGAAAAATATATGGGTAATTATTAGGTTTGTGTAAATATCTACACAACACCATTCAGAATTATCCTACATATTCATCAGGAATCATAAACCCTCAAAGAAAATGTTTTAGCTGATAATGACCAATTAATATATTCGTAAGAAACGATGATACACATTTACAGTTATTTATTTGATACTTAAACTTATTTGAAAAAAATATTCTACATATTTTATTAGGAATCGCAGAAAACCCACAGAAAACGTTTTCACTGATACTAATCAGATAATATATGAAAAACTATAATACTGACTTGCAATTATTTACTTGATACCTATACTTGTTTCGAAATTATTCTACATATTTTATCAGGAATCACAGAAAACATTTTAGCTGATACTGACCATGTAATATACTCAATAAGAAACGATGATACCTACTTACAGTTATTTGCTTGATACTAACACTTATTCAAAATTATCCTACATATTTTTCATTAGGAATCATAAAAAACCCAACAGAAAATATTTTTACGGATACTAACCAGTTAATATATTCAATAAAACACGATTATACCTATGATTATTTGCTTGATATACATATTCAAAATTATCGTACATATTTTATTAGGAATCACAGGGAATCACAGAAATAACCCACAGAAAACGTTTTTGTTGATACTAACTAGTTAATATATTTAATAAGAAACAATACCTATTTGCAGTTATTTGTTTGGTACTTATACTTATTCAAAAAATTATTCTACATATTTTATTAGGAATCACAGAAAACATTTTTGTTGATAATAACCAGGTAATCTATTCAATAAGAAATGATAATACCTCTCTCTCTATATATATATACTATAATATATATATATATATATATATATATAATTTTTTACTAAAAATAAAGTCATTCATTTAGTAAATTCTCAAATGTACGATGGAGAATTTAGCTTTGCATCCTCCACACTAGAAGTTGATCCTTTCATAAAAGAGTTCAAAAATCGGGACTTATATTACTGTCCTTCTCAATGAAAATAATGTGATTTGTATCTTGAAATGTCTCAAAAGAGAGACGGAAATGTAGCATTGGGAAAAAGTACTATTCAACACCAAATCGGACTTAAATCAGATTTATACGTTCAGATAAAAAATGCACAAAAATGTGTGGGGATATATGCATTAAATTGAAATGTGTTGTTCGTAAGATTGAGATTATGCATGCATAGGACGTTTTATTTAAAACGATGTATCTTATTTACATATTTCGCTTTTAAAGCCGAAAGAGTCTTCGAATTACAGTATTCATGACTTCGAATGAGTTATGGCGTTATTAAAAATGTGTTTCACTGCGACGAAAGGAAAATACTGCTATGCCTCATTTTTTATTCTGTAGTGATAATAATTTTTGAAAATGTTCTGAGCTGAGCATATTTTTTTTTATTTTGTTTTACTTTCGGTTTCACTCCGTTTCATTTCTTTTTCAGCTGAGAGTATTATCGAGAGCAAAGTTAGACAATTTTTTACTGGCAAATTTGGATTGGATGAGCTTTCTTCTGCGAATGATCGCCTTGTGCAAGTATAGATCGCGTCAGATTGTAAGTTCCAAGAGTAACTTTTATAACTTAAAAGAAATATTTCTCGAAAGAAAATCTCTGAATTAGATTGGAAAATAAAATTTCATTTATAGTCTTGTTTTCAAAATACAGATTATTACGATCATGCTTTGAAACTAATCATTTACATAAGTATAAATGCTATAATTATCTTAAAAATAATAACACATTAATTTTATGAGCCCGTATCTGTTTTATATTTGATTACCCATAAATGTAACGTAAAATAAATGGCATTCTCACAGTAGTAACAGTTATTTGCTTATAAAATTAACCCTCTAAGTGATTTTGACGAGATATCTCGTCTATCACGATCTGACCAATTTTTCCAATGACGAGAATTCTCTTCGTCGAGATATTGAAGATATTTTTATGATGACGAGATCAAGATTTGGTCATTTTTCTTCTAGTGACGAGATAACTCGTCCATCAAGATCTGGTTGGTTTTCTAATGTCGAGATATCTCGTCCATCAAGATCTGGTTAGTTTTCTAATGACGGGATTTCTCGTCGAGACAACCACCCAGGAGGGTTAAATTAAACCAAGGTTTTTTTTATTAAAAAACTTAATTACATATTATTTTTTGTTTGATATTACATTATTTAGGCATCAGGTACGCCATACTTTACAAAATAGGTTTGAAGGTAGGTAGGTATTCAATTAACGCCACACTGGAGCAGCACAACGGGCTATTGGCGACGGTATGGGATCAGTCCCGAAGGGAAAGATCCAAGGACAACGCCTCGTAATTTGAACCGCGGTCAGATGACTATGTCAACACCTGAGCTGGCACTCCACTCTCCAAACTTCCACACCACGCCAACGTGAGGATATTTAAGGTCACGACAGATTTAACGTGCACCAGCCCCCATGTACAGACGCTTCTTGGCTGGACCGAGTTCCGAACTCGCAACCCTCCAGTTAAATAGGTTTGAAAGTGCATCAGTACCAAGTAAACTAGCCGAAAAGTTGCACAGAACTGAAAATGTAGTAAGAATAAATTGGATTGGCTTTATTCAAATTTAATGGAGGTTTCGTCAATGGGCTTCATTGCGCCCATAATAACGCGTTCAAATTATTCCCATCTAATCAAGAATACATTGTTTATCCAGTTGCTCATATTTATTCCCAAATTTTAGCAAAAACGACGGCAGCTTAATTTAGCCGGAGATAAATCTTTCAAGAAAGCATACACACTACACGAAACAGATTGCATCAAGACAACGGAACCGAAGTTATGCAAACAAGGCCCTACGCTCACGAGATGCGAAAATATGCAAAAGCGTGCAATGTAAAGAGACTGATTTATTTTGATTTGCCCTCTTCATTTCTATTTGCAAATCCGCGACAGCTTTCGAAACAGAGAGAAGCGAAGAAAAAACGCTCCCTAACGTAACCCTGTTTTAAAATTTGTGTCATTTTGAATGCAGTAAATTCGAGTACAAATTTGCTTTGATCATCCTAAGGTGCAGGCTGCATCGATAAAAAGGGAATGCACGCCGCGTCAGTGGGAGGAAAACAGTGTGCAATTTCAGAGAATTCTCCATAATTTAGTTGTTCCGACTGGCACTGGCCGACATTTCTATCAAAGCAGAGAGAACGAAGATAAATAAAAAAAAAAGGAATTGCTAACGAACTTACCAATTCCAAACTACCCCGTTTGTGTTCTGAGCCCCTACTTTGGAGCGGTTGTTTTCGAAGTCATGAGAAGAAACCGATCCCCTATCTATGTAAAGTGACCCCACACTCATTTGTACTTCCCATCTGGGGGTCGTACACAAAATATTTTGTTGCAAGTTTCGAATTTCAACTTTTTATTTTTAATTTAAATTATTACTTATTCGTATGTTGTGTTTGTAATTTAGTTATAGTTGCATTTGGTATATAAATATATTTATATATTTTTGTATATAAGTTATATTTTTGTATATAAGTTATATTTTTGTTTATAAGTTATATTTTTGTATATAAGTTATATTTTTGTTTATAAGTTATATTGCATATCGTTACATTTGTACGCAAATTTTTCATAAAAAGTTTCGAATTTAAACCTTTTGTTTTTAATTTAAATTTTTGCTTATTCGTATGTTATGTTTGTAATTCCGTTATAGTTATATTTGTATATAAATATATTTAATAT
Source organism: Meta bourneti (assembly GCA_933210815.1). Taxonomy (NCBI): domain Eukaryota; kingdom Metazoa; phylum Arthropoda; class Arachnida; order Araneae; family Tetragnathidae; genus Meta; species Meta bourneti. The sequence continues at coordinate 23,341,931 of OW119933.1, read as the reverse complement.
ATAAGTTTTATTGTTGTTTAGAGTTATATTTGTACCCAAATTTTTCATAGAAGGTTTCGAATGTAAACTTTTTGTTTTTAATTTAAATTTTTCTTATTCATGTTATGTTTGTAATTCAGTTATAGTTAGTTATATCTGTATATAAATATATTTAATATTTAAGTTTTATTGTTGTTTATAGATATATTTGTACGCAAATTTTTCATAGAAAGTTTCGAATTTAAACTTTTTGTTTTTAATTTAAATTTTTGCTTATTCGTATGTTTATTTATTTAGACAGGATATATGTATTTCCAAACTCATTTGTACTTTTATTGGGAGTCGTACACAAATATTTTATAAGTTTCGAATTTCATCTTTTGTTTTTAATTTGAATTTTGGCCTACTCATATGGTTATTTGAATTTGACAGATTTATTCCTAAAATCATTTGTAATTTATATTAGGATACGTAAGTAAATTTTCCGTAGGAAGTTTCAAATTTTAAATTTTGTTTTTAATTAAAATTTTTGCTTATTCGTATGTTTTTTTTATTTAGACAGGGTATGTGTTTCCAAAATCATTTATGCCTTGCATTGGGAGTCGTACACAAATATTTCATAGGAAGTTTCGAATTTCAAGTTTTGCTTTTAATTTAAATTTAAGTTTATTCATGATTTTTTAAAACTTGATTGGCATATGAGTAATCCTCAAACTCATTTGTACTTTGCATTAGATGTACACATATTTCGCTTGAAATTTTCAATTTCATCCGTTTCTCTGCAATTTGAAATTTAAATTTATGCTTGTTCATATGATTTTTTATTTGGAAGGGATCTGGTGTATTCGTAAACTCGTGTGTACTTTGTAATAGGAGATGCACACAAATATTTCATACAAAATTTTAAATTTCGATTTTTTTAAATTTAAAGTTGTGTCAATTCGTGTGGTTTTTTTTATTTGGACGGAGGATGGATATATGCATTCCTAAACTCACCTGTACTTTGTAATAGGAAACAAAAATATTTCGTATAAAATTTGAATTTCAACCGTTTTCTTTTCAATTTGTAATTTAAATTAGTGCTTATTCGTGTTCCAATTTAGGCGTGATTTGTGCAACTACGGTTACCAATATCATGCAATATTACTAATTATCTTCATAATAACCAGATTTAAATATAATTATGAATATTCTTCGAGATATCCCTATACTATAGGAATTCTCATTTTCATTATATTATAAATTGAATGATAGAGAGCAAAAATTTCGGAACAGATATATAGGACTTCAAATTTCAAAATATACTTAAACACATACAAAATATACTTAAAATACCTACCTATCTTAATTCTTAATTTCTTCAATTATGAATTAATTGTTTAAAAATGCTTGCCATGGAAAATTGTTTATTAGGGTACATGAAACAATTTGCTGAACTTTACTATTTTTACGAGATATTCAGATACTTCATCCAGGTAGGTGGTATTTTAATTAACGCCACACTGGAGCAACGCAACGGGCTATTGGTGACGGTCCGGGATCAATTCCATAGGGAAAGATCCGATGACAATACGACGTAATTTTGAACCACGGTCAGATGACGAGGCAACACACCTGAGCTGGCACCCCACTCTCCAAACTTCCACACCACGCCAACGTGAGGACATTTGAGGCCACAACAGATTTAACGTGCACCAGCGCCCCTTTTGTACACGACAATATTTAGTAGGATTCGAACTCGCAACCCTCCGGTTGCTAATCAGTTACTCTTCCAACCGGTCCACCGCGGCTCATACTTCATCCATAGAAAGCTATTTAAAAATAATGTCCTCGTCATCTGACCATGATTCAAAATAACATGGTGCTGTCCTCGGATCTTTCCCTTCGGGGTTGATCTAGGACTGTCGCCAATATCCCGTTGTGTTTTTCCAGTGCGACGTTAATTAGAATACCTACCTATCTAGACATTTTAAATTTAACATAGGTGTAGTCGAAAGATTTACGTCGTAGGACATGAAGTTTCACCATTGATGTATAGTTATGTTAGTATTTGGAATAGTTTATTTAAAATTAAGGGCAGTGATAATCAAATTTCAAATCGGTTTAATTTGCTCAGTGACCCTCCTGGTGGTTGTCTCGACGAGGTGTCTCTCGTCATTTACAAAACTGACCAGATCTTGATGGATCAGACGTTTCGTCATTAGACAAGTTCTGACTAGATCTTGATCTCGTCATCATAAAACATATCGGCCGCATCTGGATGACGAGAGATTAGTAAAATTGGTCAGATCTTGATGTTTCGACATTAGAAAAATACTGACTAGATCTTGATCTCGTCATCATAAAACATACCGGCCGTATCTAGATGACGAGAGATTAGCAAAATTGGTCAGATCTTGATGGACAAGATATCTCGTCGAAACCACTTGAAGGGTCACAATCACGTTTATGAAGGTGCTATCTATGAGTACATTGGAAAAAATTCGTTTAATAGTGTTTAAAGGTGTTAATTTTTATGTAAGAACGAAAATATAAAATGTCATAAATAAATAAAAACTATTAAGAGTTCAATTTAACTGACCACAGATATATTATTAATGGGCTATTCGAACATGTATTTAAGACGCATTTGGATGATATAATGTTCCAAAAGGATAATTCTTCTTCAAATGTTAACTAGACCATAATAACAATTTAAAATATGATTATTCTTCTGTGATTATGATATAGCCAGGTTTGTTTCGTAAATTACGGCTTTCAGAAACTTCTGGAGGTAATTGGAGATCAAACTTTTACATTTTAAGACTGTTTCTCTTCAGATTCTATAGTTAATACTACATTTGAAAGGATGCAACACAAGAAGAGTAATATTTATAACATTTATCATCTGGCAAAATATTAGAAATTTTCAGATGTTTCGAGGATATTTCAAATGCTGGCGTGGGAAGATATGAAGATGTGAAGAATCACTCATCTTGTGTGTTATACACACAAGAGGGTGATTATTTAACACCATCCAACTTATGTGATGACAGACATTAGCACTCTTCAGATGTTTCAAGGAATTTAAGTACCTATCTACCTTAAACAAATGCATTTTACGATGCATAATGCTCTTAAAAAACTTTAGTAAACTTTCCTGCTCAAATAATATGTTATCTGACTGTGGTTCGAAATTACGAGATATTGTCTCGGATCATTCCCTTTGGAATTGATCTTGGACTAATAGCCGATGGTTGCTCTAATGCGACGTTAAGATGTACGTACACACTAGAACATTTTTTTAAATGTTAACTTTAAAAATCCAATTTTTTCACAATAGGGCATTGGTTTGTGCTTAAACTCATTTTAGAGTGAAAAATTCAGATTAAGCTACTCATTAATTATCTAATTTAGATATAATTAGCAAATAAGCATGTTTTTTTCAACAGTGATATCTCAAATTCGAATTTGTTCAGAAAGACAAATCCTGTTGGAATTATTCTTAATATTGTTCTTCATGTCTCGACCCTTAATCAAGTTGCTAGAGGGAATAGGTTCTTTTTTACAATTTTTTCACCGAAGGAAGTCTAAAAGTCAAGATATTTTCAGGAATTTTGACATTTAGAAATCAACTGAAAATTCATTTCTTAGCTAATAACATTGACTGAGGGTCAAAACATCCACTGTATTATATAGATTATTATGATAAAAAGTAATTATAATAGATCAATTTATTGTCGAGTTATGACTTTGAACAAAGCATCATATTGCGAAAACGCAGTTCTTCAGAAATTGAGTAAAAAGTTTTGGAAACATGTTTGTGTATGATGACAGTCCCCAACCAAAACCCTTGTAATTTGAAAGCGATTTTGAATATTTACAAGATCTTGGTATCGTTTGGAAGCTGAGGAGTTGAAAAATATTCTGAATTGATAAAAAAATATCGATATTCTGATCATATTTTTCGTGATTTCTAGTGTATATATACACTTTAATTCAACTACCATCCAACTCTCAAATAATAATTTCAGACAGCTTCTGAAATATTTTCATTACCTCGAGACACATACATGCCTAATTCCAAGCAACGGATTTCCGACTGTAGCTAAAAATAGAATATGCCCGCTTCCTACACGCAGAGAAGTAATTTCTGATACACATTGATAATTTCTGTCTATGAATCATGGCTTGCCGTATCACATGTTCTTTACTTATAAAGAGATCAAAGACGTTGTTCAAAATTTTAGAAGGAAGAAACAGTCACATCTGTTAAATAAAAGATGCGCAAGAGGGAAAGTTTCTGTACATAACGCCAAAATATTAAAATTCGCATTACATTATTTATATTATAATGCATGGCGTTTCAAAACTTCCTTCACAATCCGTAAGGAAGTAAGGTAAGGAAGATGAAACCAAACCGAATTCGCATCGGAATGCATGTGTACGAGTACTACCTGCATTTGATAGAGCGCTTTTCGGCATGCATCGTCATTTCAGCCGTTGCTTTTTGACGTTTAAAATGTACCATTTCACGAATACTGACATGGACTTACCATATGGGGATGTCTACAGCAGTGGACGAACAGCTGTGAGATCGTGCGGTGAACGGTACCTTGACAGACGCTGAACGAATCACCAAACATTTTCGTGTTTGCTAATATGTGAAATCGGAACATTCCACAGAGACTGGCATGATACTGGTTGGCAACCATCATCGTGCGCTCCTTCCATGAAACTTCTTCTCATTCCTCCATGCGTCGAAGCTGTCAGGGTTTCATTACGATAGGTGGTCGCAAATTTGAGCACTTACAGTGAAACTGCAAGTGTACAATTGTGATAAAACTAAAAATGGGGCTATAAAAAATGTTCACATATTTTCTGTCTTTTATTTCTCCACCTTGTTTACCTTGGTACACACGGGTGACATTTACGGGCATATATCTCTACGTTTGTTGTCTGCTCCCTACTCCCCTTAAATTTTGTATATATTTTGAAACACCCCGTGTTATATAAAACATCATCCTGTGTAACACATTATATAAAAAATGATCTCTTTATTTAACTACTAAGCAGTTAAAAGTAGTGAGAAATATCCAGTGTTTACATATTTCAAACACTACACATTAAATTGTAAAGGAAACAAATCTTTAAAGATTTTTGCATACACTAGGGCCACGCTAGCCCAGTTGGAAGAGCAACGGATTAGCAACCGGAGGGTTGTGAGTGAGAAACTCGGTCCAACCAAAGACCGTCGTGTGCACTGGGGCTGGTACTCGTTTAATCCGCCGTGGCCTCAAATGTCCTCCCGTTGTCGTAGCGTGGACGTTTGGAGAGTGGGGTCCAGCTCAGGTGTTGTCATCTTACCGTGGTTCAAAATTACGAGACGTTGTCCTTGATCTTTCCCTTCGCGATTGATAGCGAACCGTCGCCAATACCCGTTGTGTTGCTCCAATGCGACATTAATTAACTACCCACTTACCGTGGGACAAGTGCGACCGCATGAAAAGGTATTGGAAAGTATTTTTTAAGATTATATAAATAGTAAGTTTGAACAAGAGAGTAAACGGGGGAATATTAGTAAATGCTCAGGGAGTGTGTGGAAAATATTAAAATTTCAAAAATTACATTGACAAACTAGTAATTGGTGCATTATGCTCTTTGAATATTTGTGTTCGCACTTGCCTCACCACACCCTACAATTAAATCGATTCAAACAAGTAACTCTAAAAAACCCGAAGGCAAAGATTGAGGACACCGCGTAATTTTGAACCACGGTCAGATGACGAGGCAACACATGAGCTGGCACGCCACTCTTGTATTACTACGTCCGTAGTATCCGAGTTCTTGATTATCCGAAGTGGCTTCGGATAATCAAGTACACCTTACCGCCGATAATACTGTGTAAATAAAGCAATAAATTTAATTAAGTAATCTGACATTTTGAACTTTAAACTCAATTTTCCCAAAATGAACAATTTTTATCTCGAAGGTATCTTTTCTACGAAACTATTTTAATCTGACAAAAATTCCCCAACGCGTTCTACAAGCACTACAGGGTGATTCTACGGTCATGGGACAAACTTCAGGGGGTGATAGAACACAACGAAACAATCACTTTTCATCATAGAATGTATGGTCGCTAGAGGGCCCTTTCCATTTCGGCACAAACACACGGTCCGAAGCAAGTTGGAAAGAAGAGGCAAGAATATGGAAACAACGCTTTAATGTCAAATAAACATCAATAACTGCTTGACAAAACGAAATAATACAATTAGATTTGCATAAATTAAAGATAAGTACAAGGAACAATGGGTAAGAAAGAAATGACATGTACAAAACATGAGAAACTTTTCACATGGAAATGAAACGACATCTACAAACATCAGTAGGTAAGTACAACGCAAATGCACAATTACAGAAGCTGTTCAAAATGTCGACCACCACACCTGATGCAGGCCTCGCACACACATGGCCGACGAAACGCTTTTATACAAGCGTTTGACTGCGCTCTCTAGCGGTCAACCGCTGCACTTGCGACCATACATTCTATGGGGAAAAGTGTTTGTTTCGTTGTGTTCTATCACACCCTGAAGTTTGTCCCATGACCGTAGAATCACCCTGTATAGTGGTAGGGAGGTATTTAATTAGCGTCGCGCTGTAGCAACGCAACGGGCTATTGACGACTGTCAGGGATCAAACCCGGAGTGTTGGTTTGTTTTTTATGGGGTTTTATGGCGCAAGGGCCATATTTGGCTATGCTGTGCCAGACACAAGACATACAATATCAAGTAATAGACACACACAGTGAGAGTTTTACTGACACAGAAGAGAGAAATACACCCAGGGAGGAATGACAGGAATCGAAACTGTGCCGCCTACAACTCGAAGGTTACTAGCGCAGTGGGTATACCACGACGGCCCCCAAAACCCGGAGGGAAAGATCCGAGGACAACATCTCGTAATTTCGAATCACGGTCAGATGACGAGGTCACGCCTGAGCTGGCACCCCACTCTCTAAACTTCCAAACCACCCAACGCAAGGACATTTGAAGCCACGACCGATTTAACTTGCACCATTTCCCCTTGTACGATGGCTTTTGGTTTATGCAAAGGGAAGAGTGGACCATAAATGTTTGGAAAAGGCTGTCCTACAGTACAAATCCAATCATTTCAATTCAATCTCTTACAGGGCTGATGTCTTGTTTCCTGCCATTTTTTTCTTTGAAGAGTTTTTTAATTTTTAGAAGAAAGGAGGAAATTTTTTCTCAAGAACAGCTATTTTGATCTTTTATACCCAAACACGGAGTAGCAGCAAGCGTGGAGCGGTGGTGGGGAGATGTATACGAGATCATACAAAACCTTTTTCTGCTGCTTCTCCCCCTCCCCATGCCATTGCTTTGTATTTTTATATTTTCGAAAAAAGGGAGGGTGGTCAGAAGGAAAGCAACAATTTCACGATGCGAGAGGTTTTAGGGAGCATGCCTACGGAGTCAAATTTCGTCGCGAAATTTATTGCACCGTTTGAAAGAAATGCTCGGCAGTAAAAAGAAATCGTGACCCGAGGGAAAACCCAGAGAATGCTGCCACGTTAGAAAGAAGGTACGAAATAAAGCAAAAATGATGGGAAAATGAAGAAAGGAGGAGGAATGACAGGGCTTCACACGACGTCAACTAGTGAAAAATGGCGACACCGGAGTAAGAAGTGAAAAAACTCTTTCGCTCTGGGAACTTATGTTAGTTGGAATTTTCGAAATACTTAGACTGTCTTTTGGATTCGCGAGTTAAGGTGTTTGCTTATCAAGTGCAAAATAAAAGTGCCTGAATCTTACAATTGAAGAGCTCCGGGCAACTTATTGATAAGCCACAGAAATATGCTTGGGGCTGCGATGGCCTGGTTGGTAGAATAACTGATTTACAACCGGAGGGTTGCGAGTTCGAATCCAGCCAAACACCGGCGTGTATAAAGGGGATGGTGTACGTTAAATCTGTCGTGGCCTCAAAAGTCCTCACGTTGGCGTGGTGTGGAAGTTTGGAGAGTGGGGTGCCAGCTCAGGTGTGACTTCGTCATCTGACCGTGGTTCAAAATTACGTGGCGTTGTCCTCGGATCTTTCCCTTTGGGATTGATCCCGGACCGTCACCAATAGCACGTTGTGTTGCTCCAGTGTGACGTTAATTAAAAATACCAGATACAGAAATATTTTCTGTAATGGGAAAAAACTAAAACTAAAATATTTGAAATATTCAGATTGTTTTGGGATTCACAATTTAACCCTCCAAGTGGTTTTGACGCGATATCTCGTCAGTAAAGATCTGAGCACTTTTGCTTAGAGCGAGATAATTCGTCATCAGGATATTGCCGATTTTTTTGTGATCACGGGATCAAGATCTGGTCAGTTTTTCTAAGGACGAGATATTTCGTCCATCAAGATCTGGTCAGTGTTTTGCTAATGACATGATACCTCGTCGAGGCAATCACACGGAGGGTTAAAGTGCTTGCTTATCAAGTACAAAATAAATAAAAGTACTTGGATTTCTTACAATTGAAGGGAACCGGGCAATCTAGTGATATAAGCCACAGAAATATATTCCACAATGAAAAAATTAAAAACAAAATATTCAACAGGATGAAAATAATTTTGGCTTGATTCAATGAGTGCTCAATATTTGAAAAAAATTACCTCTCTCTTGAGAATAGGATATAAACCATTATAATTTTGTAATTTTTAAAATTTGAAAATTATTCTCTAAAAATTGTTTATGATTGTGCTACCCGAATCTCTACCTCTGTGTGAATAATTGTAGTTGGTCTAAGTAGTGTACTGATATGGCAATAAATTCTGACTCTTTAAAATGAATATTACATCAAGTATCTCTATCGTAGAGAAAGGCTAACTACACAAATTTTCTGTCTATTTTCTTAACAGGTCCAATTTTACTTATAATTTTTATACATAACTTTATATGGGTGGCGGTGCGCATGAAAGGAATACGAATATTCTTCAGATCAAACCGAAATATTTATCAAAACAATTTGTCACTCTTGTTTTCAAACTATTTCTGAACGTGGTGATATGTCCTAATTATGTATGTCTAATTAACCCTCTTGCACAGAGGACAACCGTAAAAGGACAAGTAAAACCAAACCTAATTTGCATAGCAATTCCACGCGCACATTATCGACACCACGCCAAAACCACGAAACTGAAAAACAATTTCCAGAAAAACATTTAGACACCTCTTTAGGAAAAATTGAGTCACATGTTGAATGTTATTTTATATTGAAAGTGTCTTACCTTATTAGGCTACGATCTGAATTCGCGCGTTTGACTTAGTATAAAACATATATTTAGATAAGTAGAAAAATGCATTTAAATGAAAACAGCAAAGAATAGGTTGAGGGGTGATGGCGAGGTACCGATGATTTATGAGATGTATCGGTACCGATGATTTATTACCGATGTTGACTGTAACGTCACGTTTTGTCGTGTTTGTATAGTATTGGATGCTTTTCTATCTCAAGCATGTCATCTTTAGTTAGAGGGCAGATGATCTTGAGCGAGTCCACCTCTTCTAAGGAACTGTGTTCAACAAGGAAAAAGGGTCGCATACGTAAAAACACGTTCAGACACGCCATGAAAGATTTTTTCACCAATTCGTAATCCCTGCAATCACTTCTGCCTCCGAACGATAAATTCAGACTGGGAATTCACTAATTGTGGACGAACATTAACACATCACCTAATTTAACGAATAAACACGTGATTCAAATGCTAACTCACCAGACGACAATAAGAAAGATTTGCTTCAATATAATTTCTGTGTATCTTTACATATAAAGCAGAGTTGGCGTCTGTCTGTACTCTATACAAATCTACTTCGCTTGACCAATCCACACCAAATTTTGCACACTCATTCTTTAGAATCTTGCGGGAAACAGACAAAATATTAACCCCGTTCGATTTGTCTTGAGTCTGCAGAGGGGTCCGAAAACAATTTGAAATCCCCATAGGAATATAACATTGGATATCATTACGATCACTATTTAACCAATCCACACCAAATTGGGTATGAGTATGCTTCAGAATCCTGCGAGAAACACAGGCTACATGTTAACCCCCGTTTGGATTTGTCCCGTGTCTGCAGAGGGAGCTAAAAATAATTTGAAATTCCCATAGGAATAACATTGAGTAATACTACAACCAATTTAACCCGAGCAACGCTGGGTGTGATTCTGCTGTATTATATACACTGCATTTAGTTTATTTTTCCAATCCTGTTTTTTTTCTTCACGTTTGATGTCAAATTTGTCAATCATCAACTATCTAACCTAAAAATATAACAGCGAAGCTCAGGGAGTACTACCTCCATTGGGTAGAACAGGAAATTAGGGTTAATCGAACAAAGAGGAATGCAGATAGTCACGATTTTTGCGGAGGAAGGATTCATTGCACTTTTCTCTGCAGTCGTCTCCCAGGAGTACTAGCAGTGCGAGAAAGGACAGTTGAAGAAGTTTTATAAGCGTGTACAATGTCTGGGATTGCAAAGAGGAATCGGAATCATATAGCAATTCAGGGTTGGAAACCCATCTTCATGTGCTAGTGTACAGAAAGGACGAGAAATGAAAGAGCAACGCGTAAGAGAACGAAATGTTTTCTATTAATCACAAGACGTTTGCGAAATGCTTTGAGGTTACAAAAGGGGGTGTTCAAAGTTGAGACCATGAGTTGTAACACACGCTTGTCATCGTCGGCGCATGGAATCATGTACATTTAAAAAAATTCCTGGCGTGTCTCAGACTTCCGAAGCAGCTACAGAGATGCGTGCTAAAAGGTCCCCATCACTTTCAATGGGGCATCGTACACCAGTCCTTTTATGTAACTCCAGGAGAAGTAATCAAGGCATGTTTTAAGTCCGGCGATCTGGCAGGCCAATGATGATGAAGGCGTCATGATGATGGCGTTTCCGACCCTACATTGCTGTTTCCAATTCGTCTTTGTGCAACCTATCCCACCCAGAAGTTTGTACATGCTTAGCTGAATCACCCTATATAGATGCTGAAAGTAAAGATGAGAAGGCCGAGTGCATTTGAGTTCATTGAGAAAAATGGCGTTCTATTACAGTAAAAGCCAATTTTTCATTGCTGAAGACGCAAAGATTCAAACTCAGGCAAAAATTAATGAAAAGTAAGGTATCTCCTTTTGCCAAACCTCTCTGAAAAACGAGGCAAATAACAGCTCGCGAAGAAACTGATCACTAAATTAGGCTTTTAATTTAAATCATAAGTCAATTCTTATGTTAGGTGGTTGAATGTACATCGCATTGGAGCAAGACAGCGGGCTATTGGCGATGTTTCGGGATGAATACCGAAGGGAAAGATACGAGGACAACGTCTCGTAACTTTGAACCATCGTTAGATGACGAATTAACGTTTGAGAAAACGGTGGAAAAGTGCAAGATTAGATAGTTAAAGTTAACAAATGGCTGAGAAAGAATTGATACATTTTCAATTTTATAGATATATAGGGGGCCATCGAAAATGCAACACCATGAAGAAAGCATCGATAGACTTAAAATTTGCACGATGCGTAGATCATGGAAGGATACACAAATGATTAGCACTGCAGTATATATAGAAATCATGTGGAAAAGTAATGTAAGCAGTATAAAAAGGGAGAACAGGAAACTGGTTGTAAGTATTATAATTTTGTTTTATCGCTGTACCTGTGGTGGGGGTATAAGAGGATTGATTATGCATCATCGAAAAATACGGCAATCATTTAAGGCAGACAATTCGACTTCTGCAGCAGCTGGGAATGTTTTCAAGGCGTCCATTACTGCAACTACCTTAGGCTCTATACCACAAGCGCGTGCGGCAGCAAAAGTACGTAGAACGCTGCACATGGACAAACGAATGGCCTGATAGTCTTTTCAGGTCAATCTCGATTCTGTATTCAGCACAACTAGGATCTCGTTCGAGTCTGGAGGCACCTGCATGTAGTCTGGAAGAGACTGCATGACTCGCGTTATGCATCGCCAAACCGGTTCGTCACCTGGCTTTATGGTATGGGACGCCATTAGATTCCTACTCCCTCACGCGCTTAGTACGCATAGTCTGTACACTCAAGAGCCATTGCTATTTCTCTGAAGATTTTGGAGTCTATACCTTACTACTAAGTTTACCAGGTGTTGATCTCGTCATCTGACCGTGATTCAAAACGACTAGGTGTTGTCCTCGGATCTTTACCTTCGGGATTGATTCCGGACAGTCATCAATAGCCCGTTATGCTGCATCAGTGCGACTTTATTTCAACTAACTACCTACCACTTCCTTACGGTGATATTTTACAACAGACAATTGTGGCAACTGTTTACTACAACGTTTATAATAATTAATATCACTACTAGTTCATAAAACCTTGATAACAAGAGTAAGACATCTTGACAAGAATGCATATTCCAAGCTATATAAATCTTTATATAGATAAAACGAGTGGTAAAGTGACAAATCGAAAGCTAATTAGAAAGCGTCAAGATCAGACACACTCGGGAAGGGAGTAAAATAGAAAACTCCTTAAGAAAGAAGCTATCAGCACTACACGGTGATGGCAAAGGTCTTCAAACAAAAAAGTCTAGAAGAGAGGAAGTTAAAAACAAGCATTCTCTTTGCGACACGTCGCTTAAGTTGATATATGACGACGACGATAACATATTACGTTAATGACACATGACGCCACCTATGGGCCATGACGTTGATTTAGTGTAGGACGCCTCCCAACTGGTAAAAACTGGGTATATTTAAGAACGCACTCCTGAAGTAAAATTGGGAACCTGACAGGACTATACGAAAAGCTTGTTGACGGCAGTAGGATACTGATAAGTTAATGCTTTTGTGAATGGCACCATATTGCATTTTTTCGAGCTTTCGAAGGTCATTGTGAAGAAAAAAAGGAAAGTCTTTCTATAATATCATACTTCATTCTCCTGTTGAAAGCCCTGCTTATCTATGGTTATGGCTTTTTTATGTATTCGTGCATATTTTAGGTTGAAGCGTTACAAGTTTAGTGAGGTATTCGTAAAAGTATTCATTGAAAGAATTACACACATTTATATCTTCTTTACGACAAGGCTATGTATTGAACGTTATGTTCTGATCACAACTGGCTCTAGCATTTGAAATGCAGCGATATAACTTTCTCCTAAAATTTATTAATACAACATTGCTAACAAAGTCAAAATTTGCAAACGTACGATTAGTGGAAAATCAGCTTTTTAAATAATTCAGAGAATACAGAGCACATCAGCTTAACCCTCCAAGTGGTTTGGACGAGATATCACGTCCATCAAGATAATACCAATTTTGTTAATGACATTATCGCTTCATTAGGATACTGACAATTTTTTGATAATGACGAGATTAAGATCTGGTTAGTTTTATTCTAATGACGAGATATCTCGTTCATCAAGATCTGGTAAGGTTTGCTAATAACGAGGAATCTCGTCGTGACAACCTCCAGGAGGGTTAATCAACTTTAATTTCTATTCAACTACATAAAATGTAAACAAAAAATTTTCCTAACTTTTATTTTGATATGAGGACACGACATAAGGATATGTATGTGCTCAGTTCTTGGTATCCAGAGAAAAGTATTATAAAATGATTATATTAATAATCTCTAATGATTCTAGAGATAAATATACTATTTGATTTGAGAAGACAAATTGGTTTGAACAAAAAAGTTTCAAATTTAATTGGGGAAGAAGGAATGATCTAACAAGCACTTACATCACTATGTATCATGCTGAAGTCCGTTGGGGACATCATTGCTATGTTGTTCATTCTCGAATCAATTTAAAAGAATTTGTAAGTTTTGTTATATTTTTAGGCAATAACTGTTTATCAACAGCAATGTTTCAAAAGTTACTGTAAAAATGCTGTTTTGGAAACGGAAATTAGCAGAATTCAGATGTCTCTTTCTGAGCCATAAAAGTTGTAATATTGCTCTAAAGATGTTAGGATTTGGAGATGTTTTACTAATTAACTTCCTGGTGGTTCTTTTTGCGAGGTATCTCGTCATTATCAAAACTGACCTGATCTTGCTGGACGATATATCTCGTCATTTGAAGAAAACTCACTGTGTATTGATCGCATCGTCATGAAAAGTCTTGATGTCGAGATGTTTCGTTATTAGCAAAATTGGTCCAATCTTGATGGAGGAGATATCTAATCGAAACCACTTGAGGGTTAAGAAAGATTTTCCAGAAAGCCAATGATTCCAGCTATTGAAAAAGACTTAAAAATTAGAAGTCTCTATGAAAGGAACGTATTTCTGATAAATATATAATAAAATGCATGGGTGAGATCAAAGATATTTATTTCTGTTTTACTTTAAGAACTGTTTATTTCACATATGCAGTCCGAGAGAAAATTGTACTTCGTCAGAGTGACCCCCAGAGCAATTTGAGCTGGCCGTGTCTGATTATCTCGGTTGAGTAAATTAACTTTCACAATCAAAGTTTCAGTTCCAAAGTTACAGAACTTGCAAAACCGTTGCACTAACATTGTCGAAATAACCGCGCTGAAATGTTTAACCACAACTCGGTTGACTTCGAGGACACGAAACACGAAGCTACTTGGAAGTTCCATTTGGTTGATCAAATAATAAAGAAGGGATTCTGGGGACACATTCAGAGGTGCCCCCAGGACCCCACAATAACGACTACCGTAATTTTCTGTCTTTGGTGCTAGTAAAATGCTTTCGTTCTATTTGCTTATGGCATGGCGATTTATAAGTGGATTCATGAGATCACGTAGTGAAGTTGGAATGTATTTACTTTCAAATCCAAATCCAAATGAAAATCCGTAGTGCGGTATTAAATTGGAAAACTTCAATTAGATCAATCTCGCTTCTGATTACGTCCTGCATCTGAAGTTGCTTTTATAATTCAGTATTGCAACACGGGAATTGCTGAAATACGAGAGGCAGTTTCTGTTAGCTGAATGTAGGTGGCGGTAGTGTTTCCTGTGCGTATTCCAAGCTTGACGTCGATTGACTTGCTTATAGTATGCGATTTCAAAAGTCGCCCATAAAAATTCCAAAGAATGAATTCCAATATGATGGTTGATTGGTCAACACCAATTACAATAAACCCAAATATCTCCAAAGTAGCGATAAACTATATTTTAAGTATATATAATATAAAAGCGTTTGGTTAACGGAAATAAAATCTTCGCTTTCTCTCCGTCTGGTTTATTTGTTTCAACTGAAAACCCCGCTCATATATGAGACTCATGCATATTTGTTCATTATGATGTAAATATGATGAAAATATGATAATGATTTAATTCATTGGTTCGAATGTTTTAGTGAAAATTCATGTATGCAACTCGATATTATATATAAATAATAGTTTATATTAGTGTATTCTTGCATTGAATATCGAGTTCTTTATTCTATACCTATGCTAGTATAGAAAAATTTATTTTTTGAATTGGTAATCACTGGAATTAATATGAGTTGATTACCTTAAAAATCTGAACACAGATAAAAATGATGATCTGACACAAAAAAAAGTTAACATCCAAGAGAAGATAACATTTATATACGATTTAGTGTAATTTTCCATCATGCGCCAAGTGCACGGGTTCAACTGAGCACCTTTTCCTGTATTGGAGTCACTAAGGATTTCGTAAAAATTCCTATGGTGATTCATTGAACTCAGGGTTAATAGTCTTTTGGATGTGGTCTATCTCAGACTGTAAAAATGAGGATCTGAGACACACAAAAAGGTAATACCAAGAGAAGATAACAGTATATTTCATTTATATACCTTTTTCAGTGTAATTTTCCATCACGCGCCAAAAGCACGGGCGCTCCGGCTTCACCCGAGCACCTTTTTTGTATTGGAGTCGTTAAGGATTTTGTAAAAATTCCGGTGTTGACTCAATGAACTCATGGCGAACGGTCTTTTGGATCTGGTCTGTCTCAGACTAGACCAGATGGGAAAGTAAGAAGAAAACGTTTCAGTGTTGACTGTACAAATATATTCCTTGTCGTATTAGATAAGAAAATAACTAACTCGAAGGAATTACAAAGTTTTGAGATCCCTTAGAAACCTCTTGGCTCATATTTGTAACTAAAGGGATTATAGTAAATCGAGAAATTTAATAATAGGACAAGGTCACAGCTCGGAAACATCTATAATACATGCTTTATAGTCTAATAAAATAACATTATAGAATAAAAAAGGCCCAATTCTAACTCCTCAGTTGATGTCATGAAACCTGAAATGGCTTAAATACCACAACTAATTTTGACAAACGCGAATAAGGGTGTCTTTTCGTAGTCCCTTGAGTCACATTTCCTTTTCGGTTTCGCTTTTCTCCTATTACTAAAACTTTTATGCTGTTGGAGCATTTATTTTCTAAAACGACTGGGTCTCCCCAATAGGTACCATGAAGTGTTTCAGTTTAGTTTTCTTACACTGCAATTTTGAGGATAGTTGTTACAAAAGTATTATTGGAAGTTCGTCTTTCAAAGCTTCATTATTTACACTCTTTACTTTATTAATTATGATTAATACACTAAGCGAAAAATTGGTGTCTGGAAACTCAAATTTTCCTTAAATCATTACCTTGTGGCTTAAACTCGAAGCCAGAAAATTGTCTCAGACATTTCTGTTTTACCGATTACCATCTGCATCAAATATTAGGTTATGTAGACATTGAATTGCAAATATTATCGCAATTTTAAATGCTATCTGTAATTCCAGTATCTCTATTAACCCTCTTTATTGGTTTCGACGAGATATCTCGTCCATCAAGATCTGACCAATTTTTTAATGACGAGATATGCCGTCATTCAGATATTGCCGATTTTTTATAACTAGATTAAGATCTGGCAAGTTTTCTTCAAATGACTAGATTTGTTGTCCATCAGATTTAATCAGTTTTGCTAATGCTTCGAGACAACCACTATGAGTGGTTGGATATTAACCTTGCATCAAAGTCCTCATTGATTTCTATAGCATATACCCGATTACTCTCTAAGTGTTTCGACGAGATATCTCGTCCAAGAGTAGGTCAGTTTTGCTAATGACTAGACACTTCGTTGAGACAAAATTACCCTAATACTCCAGGGGAATGAAGATTCAAGAGGGAAAATCAAATTCTCCCTTGCCAAGAATTGGTGACAGTTTAGAACAGGTTTTTCACCAAAGACTGGACCCTACAGTCGTTGTGTACAAAGGGGGCTGGTGCACGTTAAATCTGTCGTGGCCTCAAATATCCTCACGTTGGAGTGGTATGGAAGTTTGGAGAGTGGGGTGCGAGTTAAGGTGTGACCTCGACATCTGACCATGGTTCAAAATTACGTGTTGTCCTCGAATCTTTTCCTTCGGGGGATGATCCCGGACCATCGTCAATAGCCCGTTGTGTTGCTCCAGGGCGACGTTAATTAAATACCTACCTAGCAATGATTCTTCCAGTAATTTAAAATTCGCATTATATTATAAAAGCACTTTTCACAGTGAAGTATTTTTTGGTGCTTGTATTGCACATACACTTTGAACATAACAATGAGTTGTTCGCGAGAGGAAATTCTTTGGTTGTTTCAATTCAAAATATGTAGTTTTTAGTATTGCAAAATTTTATGTTCTTTAAAAATTAATTTCTGTTGTCTTCTTCGTAACATAAATTTTTTCGGACTTCTAACTTATATCTTTTGTAAAATTATAAAAAATGTTTAGGAAGTGAGAAATGACGCTGATTAAATTTATACTAATTATAAAATAATTTTAGTTTGAACTGTTTCAAGGAATAAAGGATTGCTTGGTTTTCATGGAGCAAAGCCCATGTTTGGTCAAGCTGCACCAAACAAAAGACAGACATCGTCAAGTAAAGGGAATAGAGGGTGTATAGAAATTATATCAAACTAATTTACGCAAATTCGAATTAGTCACCTCTTTCATTATTGATATATGCTTTTTAATAAAGGTCAAACCAAAGGACAATAATTATTGTTATGAAGTTTGTTAAATCAGAATAAAAAATGCATAAATCCTCAGAAACTAAAGAAATATTATCTAATAATAAATATTTACACGTGATTTGAGCTTTGAATCAATAATTATCAGAATTAGCCAAGGACGTTTAAAAACGTTTAGTGACCCATTTCTATAGAAATTCAGTAAGATATTGGACATTACTTCAAGTATAGACATTTTCTTTTAAAAGCCCATATCTTTTTGTCGTCAATAAATCAACTCATTTTGATAGAAAATTATTTTAAATCTTGGCTACGTTTTTTGTCAATTCATAATTTTCACATCGTGATGAGTTTTCGGGGCCACGGTAGCCCGGTTGGAAGAGTAGCGGATTAGCAACCGGAGGGTTGCTAGTTCGAATTCAACCAAAGACCGTCGTGTACAAAGGGGACTGGTGCACGTTAAATCTATCGTGTCCTTAAATGGCGTGGTGTGGAAGTTGGAGAGGGGGTGCCAACTCAAGCGTGACCTCGTCATCTGACCGTGGTTCAAAATTACGTGGTTTTGTCCTCGGTCTTTTCCCTTCGGGTTTGATCCATCCCGGACCGTTGTGTTGCTCCAGTGTGGTGTTAATTCAACTACCTACCTATAATTGTAGCGATATCCATGAAAACCCTTAAACAAAATGCAAGTAGATTAGTGGGTTTATCCTATGTGCTAGTTGCAAGCGGCGCAGGTTCGATTCCTGTTAGCTTGGATTCCTCCCTGGTTGTATTTCTCTCTTCAGGGGGCGACGGTAGCCCGGCTGGAGGTAGGTAGGTAGGTAGTTAATCAACGTCGCACTGTAGGAGCCCAAAGGGCTATTGGCGACGGTTGTGAATATCATCGTGATGAAACATTTATGTAGCACGTGAACTAGTAATTGAGTTTCGGCGTACATCATACTTAAGCAATGTTGTTGAAATGTTACATGTACTATGTTGTACTGAAACTAAACATTTGATTATATTAATCATGTGTGACTTGTCATTAATTCACATGATTTAAAAGTTCGTGATTTTGTTAATAATGCACATCGAAAGACCTTTTTATTCTATACGCCATGAAATTAAATAAATATTTATTTTCCAAGATTCGTCTTATTTATCCTGAATTATGACTCAATTTATCTGAAAGTGTTTCGCACTCAACGTTTTTGATTTTCACTCATTCAAACATGAAAGAAAAGGATCTTTGACATTTCGTTATGGGAGTTTATGTGATATGACTGAAAACATTAAGGTGAGAAAGAATTGTAATACATTACAAGGAAGAAGACACTGAAAATTTGAATTGTAACAATGACTTTCAAAATCTTGAAATAAATTTTATTTCCTGCTAATTTAGATTCATATTTTTGAACAAAACTGAATATAAATTTTGCTTGATATTCTTATTTCTAATAGTATTCTTTCAAACACTAGGAGAAACATGAACTGGAACAATATTTTCGCAGTGTTGTTTCATTCTTTATGTTTAGAATTTTCGCACATATAAATGAACCGTATAAACATATACAACTACGCTTTTATGCATGCATCCCAGCATCTGTCTCATGAGTACTGCAGTCTTTTGTTTTATTTCCTTACGTACGGCTGCATACTGCAAAATTGAACTTTAACTCATAAATATTTTAAATTTTATTCCGATTTTAATTTGGGGGATACAAGTACTTTAGAACAAGTGCGTGTTTCGTATTTATATTCTTTATTATTTGAACATACGATTCATATTATATATATGGGGATTATTACGCAACTGTTATTTTATTTTTCATATTTAGACTGATAAAGGTTTAGCTGATAGCGTTGGAATAGGAGATTTTATGACGCGTGGAATAAATTGTTTCTTTATAAAATTAAATATGCATGCTATGTTAATATAATTTCAAAATAATTGGATGCGATACAACAACAAAGATCCAAGGTACTACACTGCAATTACTGAGAGATTTCAACTATGGATGAATAAATTGTATGAAATAAGATTTATTAGACAATAATAACTATTGCAAACTGGATAAATGTAATTGTAATACAATGAAGGGAGATAATCGATATTGCAATAAAGTAACACTTGGCAAGTAATTTATCTATTACGTTGTAATTATTAGAAATTGATATTGCAATTAAGTATTAGTTTGGAACCAATTACATATTAATAAAATTAAAGCATTGTGTTTTCACGAAGCTTTTCCCATTAAATGAGATATCTTACGCGTGTGAATGTTGATGAAAGTCGATAATGCCAGTCAATTTAGGAAATTACAAAATTCAGTGCTGAAGTTAATATAACGTTAAGAAAATAATGAACTTATATTTTGCTTTGGAAATTAAATTAACGCATATTATTAAGACAGTTAAAGTATTCCTACTACATAGATTGAATCTTATTTTGTACAAGCCAATTTATGGTTATGTATTGAATGTACTTAAATAATTCAAATTATAATTCTATACACCAATATATGAGTTATCCCATGTAAAACAAACAAAACAAAAGGGGAATTTTTGACCCATTCCTCTCCGATTTTTTTGAAACGTGGCTTATTTGTTGCTCAGCCACATATAAGAAATTCTAGAAATTCTTGTAATATTTTTTATATTAATATTAAATTAAAAAATGGGGTATTTTCATGGTTCTAGACTCACTGAATCGCCAAAGCTTTCTAATGATATATTGCACGACCTTCTGAGTGATCTTTTAATTTCACGATCATTCAGTTGGATCTTTGATCTTAAATTTCGAAAAAAAGCGTTAGTTTTATTTTGTCTAAAGCTATTATTCTTATATTTTTACTATAAATGTATTCTTTGAAAAACAAATAAGAACGCGTTAATAATATATCATCAGAAAACTTATAAGTTTATTTAAAAAGTACTATCTGAGGCCGATTGGATTATCATGTCAAACGATATAGGTATTTATGTGTACTGATTACATAATCCAATTTACTTCGAATATTTTGTTTACAATGAACTTATGGCGTTTCCCAGCTTAAAAATTTCAGAAAACAAAAATAAATATCATAGCTTTAACATATATATTTTTTAAAATATTGATCATACATTTCCTTGCAAGCAAAAAACAAGCAAAAAGTATATTAAAAACGAGATCAAAGATTCGTCAGTGAAAAATTGCCAAATATGCAGCAAGTTATTAAAAGCATATTGATTACACATTTTCTTTGTAATTCAAGGTAGAATTGCATGACCTTGAAATTTAAAAGGTCACTCACAAGGTCAACTTATATATCATTGGAAATATCCGCGGATCCTTCACATATGCAGCTGAATATAGTTCGGTAGGTATTTAATTAACATCACACTGGAGCAACACACCGGGATATTGGAGACGGTCCGGGATCAAACCCGAAGGGAAAGACCCGAGTACAACACCACGTAATTTTGAACCACGGTCAGATGACGAGGTCACACCTGAACTGGCACCCCATACTCCAAAACACGCCAATTACCTCAATTCTTATCGGATCTTTTTCTTCGGGTTTGATCCCTGACCGTCACCAATAGCCCGTTCAGTTGCTCAAGTGCGACGTTAACTATAATATCTACCTACCTTAATTCTTAATTTCTTCAATTATGAATTAAGTAATTGCTCAAAAATGCTTGCCATGGGAAATTATTTATTAGGGTACATGAAACAATTTGCTGAACTTCACTATTTTTACGAGATATTCAGATACCATCATCCAGGTAGGTAGGTATTTTAATTAGCGTCACACTGGAACAACACAACGGGCTATTGGTGACGGTCCATTCGAACTCGAAACCCTCTGGTTGCTTGTCCATTACTCTTCCAACCGAGCTGCAGCAGCCCGAATATAGTTCGGAGTATAGCAGTAATTAAAGAATGAAAACAACACTTATCTCTTTTCAATAAGAGCAGTTTTATTCTTGGTTTAAAAACAGCTCGCGAGGTTTTCGAGATTAAATAAAATTCCTCTCTTTTCCTCCTATGACAGGCAATTCACATCCTCCCCCTCTATGAGATGAAATAACAATTTTCGTCTTTACCACCGCTTGTTCGACGACAGACAATTCTCGGGCAACGCTGGATAAACAACATTTCATTCTTCTCTGTCGCTACACTAAGCTGTATCTATCTCATAAAGGGATGCTTTCATCCCTTTCCCCACTGAGGGTATTATGCAGTTTGGGAGACGGCGTTTTAAATTTGTGCATTATGAAGTTTGTTTTTGTTTGTATAAAGCTGTCTTATTTAAAATTCGTGAACACGTTTTCCGCATATTTCGTCTTAATCAGATACCAGATCAGCGAGAGAGGCGGGTAGGTAATTAAATTAACGTCGCACTGGAGCGACATATGGGCTACTGGAGACGGTCCGGGATCAATCCCGAAGGGAAAATTCGAGGACAAAACCTCGTAATTTTGAATTAGTCAGGTGGCGAGGTCAACACCTGAGCTGGAACCCCACTGTACAAACTTTCACACTGCGTCAACGTGAGGACATTTGAGGCCGCGATAGATTTAACGTGCACCTGTCCTAACGTACACGACGGTCTTTTGTTGGATCGAGTTTCGAACACGCAACCCTCCGGTTGCCATTCATTTACTCTATTTTGGGCCTCTCCACCACCCTTTAGAATTTAGCCGTATATTTTTGAAACACCCTGTATGTGTTCGCAAGGGGTAGTAAGAGTACTTTGGGGCTCACAGGATTCGAATGGGGGAATAAGTCACCTGCTCACCACAATCACTCGATTTATCATGTTTAGACTCCCATTGACTCTGGAGCTGACATCGCCACAAGAGTCACTATGCGGCAACAGGTGTCCGGGAAAGGCGAGGAAGTTTTCCACATTCCATACGGCAATTCATGCGCCGATACTGTCAGGAGGGCATTACTGTTGGTGGTCTTCACTTCGAGCACCTACTGTGAAACTATACACGCGAAACTACAGTCCAACTACAAAGCTTGGGTTAGTAAAAATGTTTCTCACATACTTGCTGTCTTTCATTTCTGGACCTTAATGTAGACTCTTGTTATCTGAGTCGTATTTGCAGACATAGTATATCTTTAAGTGCATTCGGTTTGATTTCGTGTTCCCTTCTTCCCAATAGTCCGTTGTGCCGCTACAATGCGGCGTAATTAACCACCTATATACATCCCCTACTTCCCCTTAAAGTTTGCACAGGAAGTTTTGAACACCCTGTATATTACAAGTTTAGGAGATACAACATCACTTGGCTTTCTTCGTGTTATTGATTAATTTTTGAGGGGTTCACGAGTATATATCCGTTCCGCAACCTGTAGTCTTCCCTGAATGACTTCTATCTAGTTTTGACCTCCTTGAACAATAGAATCTTCCCTAGGATTCTTTCAACCAATGGATTTGGTTATAAGTTGTTACTGTGAAAGACCGATATCTGGCAAATGTCGATATTCTCCGGTGAATGTCAGCATTCACATAGTCACTTGGTGTATGTCCGAAATATTTGCTAAAAATATCATTATTTCTCACTTACACCGGCACATGCATTGATGGTGAATGTTGAATAAAAATATTTTTGTTACGTTAAGACAAAAATGCAACTTTTTAAGAGTCATACTTTATTATTAAAACATATGATATATGTCAAAATAGGAGAAAGCTTAAGTAACAGCACATTTAAATAAACTGTTGAACCTAAAACGGACAGTGCATTCTAAATGAGAAAAGAAGATAATACCAGTAATAAACTTACACATAAATTATGTGATTAACGTTATACAATCTTATTTATTGCAACAACTGAAGGCGAAGCCTCTCCGCCTTCTCGGCTTCTCGTTTCGACCCCCACCAGAGCTTATCTGTGCTTGTCAACATACACAGGCGATGGTCCGAATGTATAAGAATATAACCAAATATTCGATCTTTCACCGACGTATTTGGTGTGTGTGTGTCGACATTCACCGGAGAATATTGACATTCTCTAATTTCGGTCTTTCACGGTAACATAGTATTACTACAGAAGTAATACTAAAGCAATACTGCATTGCTTAAAGCAATACTACACTACACAGAAATCTCGTGAGGCTCAGAGGATTATGGATTATTGTCATAAACTGAATTAAAAATTATCAATTTTGAATTACATTTTCAGGTTTTGTATTTCTTTTTAACAGAAAAGAAATTTGGTAATTCCTGCCACAGTAGAAACTAAATATACCCTGATCAATCACTCATTTTACTCTAACAAATCAAATAGCAACAGAAAAAGTAGTAGTCATTAATGCACGGAAATTCTATAAGACTTTGAGGCGGTGTTCTTTTAAACTTGACACGGTGCTGCGTTTTCGTAAACATAAAACGTAGCAAGAATGCCATATAAATGCATCATTTTAAAAATGCATAGGGTTTAAAATAATGTATTGTAAAAAAGGGTTTTTTATACTCTCCAAATCGATGCTTCATTAGTATTTTAATATTCGTATAACATATATGCAGGTCTTGAGTGTTATGTTCATCCTAGATTGCTTCATAACTGTTTCTAGTATAATTTGCCTCAAATGTTTCAGTATAATTTTCTATAAATATTTCTATTACGATTTGCCATCAAGGTTTCTAATACAATATTCCATAAATGTTTCTAGTACAATTTACAGGAAATGTTACATTTAGTGTCGATATCTTTAACAGTAAAATATCAATATAATTAAATCCTTAAAAACGTCATTCATAAAGTGCTTATGTGATTGCTTTTAGTGAAACATCTTTGGGTTAATTTGATTTAAAAATACCTGTATAGCCACAACAAGAATCTAAATATACCCAGATTAATAACTCATTCTATTCGAAATCAGCATCAAATAGCAACAGAAAAAGAAGTAAAGTCATTAATCTACGGAAAATCTATTGGACTTTGAGCGTTGTTCTTTTAAACTTGACACGTTGCTGCGTTTTCGTAAACATAAAGCTCATCCTGAATGTTATATAAGCGCATCACTTTAAAAATGCATAGGGTTTGAAATAATGTATTGTACAGAAAGGTTTCGAAACTCGGAAAATCGATACCTCATTAATATTGTAATATTCTTATAACGTATATACACGTCTTGAGTGTTGTATTCTTCCTAGATTGCTCTTCGATCGTATATCCTACGTCGCATGATTTTTTAACTGTATTTATCGCTTCTCAACCAAAGTACTCACTGGTAAGTAATTCACTTCTAAATTTATGGAACTTTTCTTTCAGGAAACATGGGATATCGCTTACAAACGCACTTACGCAGAATATTTTCTTCTTTCTTCCAAGGGGAAAATAAGATACGTGAATAAAAGTTTTATCACTAGTTTCTTAATCGAACGGTAAATAAGTGAAACTTTATTACCTTCGGTAATGTGAAAGTAAAGTGAGCTTCATAAAGACTTATGATGAGACGGTCGAGAAGAGTAAAAATAGTTGAATCTACTAAAGTGCTCTTCCAAATTGTTTTTCGTCTTATTACAGACTTATGCAGTGTGCATTTTCTATAAGGTAAGATAGTATCAGAGCACTGATTATTATCATAAGACTAATTATGTAGTCATTGTCAAAATTACCTGATGATTAAAAGTGATTGCGGCATAATAATATTTGGGACTGCTTGAAAAGGACTAAAACTGCAGAGTCAAGCCTACAAACAAAGCTAAAGTCATTGTATATTCTAGAATAAAATAGAGCTTATACTTAAATCGGTTTCTGCTTGTATTATATTTTATGATCTAAGATAGCATCAGGTAGGTATTTTTAATTAACGTCTCACTGGAGCAACACAACGGGCTATTGGTGAGGGTCCGGGATCAAACCCGAAGGGAAAGATCCGACAACACCACGTAATTTTGAACCATGATCAGATGACGAGGTCACACATGAGCTGGCTCTCCACTCTTCAAATTTCCACACCACGTCAACGTGAGGACATTTGAGGCCCCTACAGATTTAACGTGCACCAGCCCCCTTTGTACACGACGGTCTTTGGTTGGATTCGAACTCGCAACGGTTGCTAATCCATAACTCTGCCAACCGGGCTACCGCGGCCCTTAAGATAGCATCAGAGATAGCTCGTCTCCTCCGAGCGCTTCGGGACTCCGTCCCTCGCGCTTTTCGTCGCCTCGCCACTGATTATTGCTACAGTTATAATACTCATTACACTTATGATTATGTAGTCATTGTCAAAATTACCAGATGACTAAAAACGATTGCGGCATAGTAATTTTTGGGACTACATGAGAGGACTAAAACTACAGAATAAAATCTAAACTCTAAACTCATTCTATATTCTAGAATAAAATAGAACTTATACCTAAATCGGTTTGGCTTGGATTATTTTTTCAGGTAAGATAGTATCAGGGCACTGATTATTGTTCCGGCGCTATAATGCTAATTACACTGATGATTATGTAGTCATTGTCAAAATTATCTGAGGACTAAAAATGTGTGTGTGATTGCGGCATAGTAATTTTTAGGACTGCTTGAAAGGACTAAAAATACAGAATGAAACCTAAATAACAACGCTAGATAAATTAGTTCTATATTTTAGTATAAAATGGAAACACGTTTGTTGGTATTGTTGTATGCATTAGAGCTTTTATTCGCTTTGGTTTTTGTCAGTACAGTTTTAACTTTGTAGCATTATATTTTAAGTATGTACTCCAAATACAAGATACGATCTGCTCAGATTATAGAAAATGTTTGGAACTGAGATTTACTTTTGTTTATTTTGAGAGAGAAAAGCAGGAAACAAATTGACTGATGTTACAAATTGTTAGGGACAGCTTGACAAACAAGTTCAACAAATTGACTATCACTACTGTGTTTAAGTTTCAAAACAATTTTCCACAAATGTTTCTGGTACAATTTATCATAAATGTTTCTAGTATAGTTTGCGATAAATATTTCTAGTAAAATTTTCAGTAAAAGTTTCTATCTCAATTAACAGAAAACTTTCATTTAGTGTTAATACCTTTAAATTAAAACATTAATTTAATTTAATTATAAAATGTCATCATATTGTACTTAATACAGTTAAAATAAATGGGTTCTTTTTTATAAAAACTGAAGTGAAAGTTCATATGTAGTTTCGAATAAAACTATTCGAAATTATTTTAATTATATTAGTGCACCATTTTTATAAGTTATGTTCTCCACGAGGAAAACTGAGAAACGTCAATGATTATAAAATATTTATGTGAATATAAAAAGAAACACGACTCTAAAATACCTATGTTAATTTCAAAAAAGGATTATAAAAGTTCTGTACAATCAAAAGCTCTTCTAGAATTATTTACATAAAACTCAGTACTCCTTAAAATGTGGGGACCGCGGTAGCCCAGCTGGAAGAGTAGCGGATAAGCAACTGGAGGGTTGCTGAACATCGTGATATGTTCTAATTATGTATGTCTAATTAGCCCTCGTGTAGCAAAAATTGACCATAGAGTAATAAATCAAATAAAATCAAACCTTATTATATATGGTAATCACACGCACATTGTCTTCATCACATCAAAAACACGGAAGAAACAAACATAATTTTTAAATTTTTAAAACTTGAAAATCGCTGGCCTGAAAAATTTGAAAAGTGGTTTATCGCTGCGTTGGGGGAGCTCTTCAGTTTTAATTGAAAACAAAAGTCTCCTCTTGTGGATACCTAACACATGATTCATTACAGCGATATGACAACGTCCCCTTGTCTCCCGGGAGACAATGACGTCTTTTGTTGGTCGGAGTTTGAATCTTGGAAATCTTCAATCTGATCCCGCGGGAAATGTAGCTTCAAAGCAAGACAAGCTGCAGCGAAAAGTTTCACTTCTCTGTTTTTCATATTCTTCAGCATATCAAATGGCATGGTCCCAGGGTTTTTGTTATGCATGCAAAATCATGTGTGAAAAACGAACCACCGGCCAAAAAGTAAACCTTGAAAGCTTCCCAGCGGTGAATGCAAAATCGCTTTCAGGCAATAAGCTATTTTTCGTCTTGCTTATTTACTTTTTTCTGAACCTTATCTCAGATAGAATTGGGATGCTATCCGTAGACCTTTACATCTAAGATTTAAAGTTGATGTTCGAGGAAGTGAAGGTTGACTCCTCAAAAGCTTTTCAAATTTTCTTATTTGTGTATAGCTAAATATTGTATAAATTCTGCTCAAATTTTCAAGGTATCTTTCAGTAATGGAGATGAGAGTACTTTTTCCTCATAATGTACTTTGAGTAGGAAGCAGGCACAGGAATACTGCTGTATATTTTTCATAAAAGTGATGTCATAACGAAGCATCTATAAGTTTGAATTGAACCTCTGATGTTATACTGTGATAGGATTATAAAATATTAGGGTTAATTTTAAATCTCACTTTTAACTAATTTCTAAAGGCCATTTCCATTTAATATGCTGTAAATATTAAAACTAAAAACTTTTTAGATTATAATTATTACACTGCTGGCCACCCAAATTGCAACACCAAGAAAGACAAGAGATATCACAACAAAATTTATTTTGTAGATAACATGTTGACCAAGTATCAAATGATTAAATTTATAGACTTCTGTGAAGTGTGGTTCCTGCCAAAATCAGTAGCCAGAGTAGCCGCCATTGTTGGAGATCACCGCTGCCACACGCCTCGGCATTGATTCAAAGAGACTTTGGATGTGTTCTTGGGGTACAGCAGACCAAGCAGCTTCCACACGTTGCCAAAGTTGATCTGGTGTGGCAGCTGGGGATGTATTCTGGGTCAATCGTTGAGCAACCATGGACCACATGTTTTCTATCGGCGAAAGATCCGGATAGCGAGCTGGCCAGGGAAGCAATTCAATCTGGCGATTGACGAAGAACCCTTGGACAATGCGTGCCACGTGTGGTCGCGCATTATCCTGTTGAAATATGGCTGTGGGCAAGCCCTGAAGGTAAGGAAGGACAACTGGCTCCAACACCTCGGAGATGTAGCGCTGGCTGTTTAAAGTACCGGCAATGTGTACTAGAGGAGTGCGAGAGTGATATCCAATACCGCCCCATACCATAATACCCGGTGCAGGACCAGTGTGGCGGTGCATAACGCAGCTGTTCAGCATCCTCTCTCCACGGTGTCTCCAGACTCGAATCCGACCATCGTGGTGTTGCAGACAGAAGCGTGACTCGTCAGTAAAGACAATTTCAGTCCATTCTGCCGTCCACATCCTTCTTTCATCGCACCATTGGCGGCGGAAACGTCTGTGGTTCTGCGTCAAGGGTAGACGAAGCAATGGACGTCTTGCGGACAGACCACTCTGCTGTAAACGGCGTCGAATGGTACGCGCAGACACTGGATGATGCGGTACAGACTGAATGTGCTGTGCTATGGTTCGTGATGTGGCTGAGCGATCCGTCACTGCCATACGCACAATATGCCTGTCATCACGTGAAGTGGTGCACTGAGGTGGATGCGATCGAACACGTCGGTCCGTCGTACCCTCCTGCATCCAACGATCCCATATCCGCATTACAGTTGTTTGGTTTCGTCCAACACGACTACGATTTCCCTGAAAGATAATCCACAATCTCGGTAGGCCACTATCCTTCCTCTGTCGAACTCGGATACTTGATCAAAAGATGATCGCTGTTTTCTACGAGGCATAATTGATCGTTTTTTTGAAAAACCCACAAGAGAAACACAATTGCCGTACTTGAAATCGTCGAAATCTCCAAGCCTTAAATAGCGCTTTGAAGTGGCGCCACAGGCGCGCGTGACGTGGGTCTGCGCTGAAATTCTAATCATTTGCATATCTCACCTCCGCTAATGCATGTTGTAAATTTTGTTGGATTTTATCGATTGAAGACAGAGTTTTATACATTAAAAATAAATTTTATTACGTGACCAAGTCTTATGGTTTAAAAACATACAAGAAGTCTGATCAGATCATGATCCCCCATCTCTTCACATTATCTCCTCTCTTTTATACATTTACGTCATCTGACCGTGGTTCAAAATTACGTGGTGTTGTCCTCGGATCTTTCCCTCTGGGATTGATCCCGGACCGTCACCAATAGCCCGTTGTGTTGCTCCAGTGTGACGTTAATTGAAAATACCAAATACCAAAAAAATACTTTTATACATTTAAAGATTTACACAATTTTCCATATTGATGTGCCCCACACGGCACTATAATTGGAGGTTTGAGACCGATTCCAACATGCGGCCCCATCGGTTGTAAAACCTCAGCAGATGTATTACAATTCAATATATATATATATAAATCTAACAAAATATTTTTCTAATAATATTTTTAAATTTATTTAACAATAAAGGCTTTGTTAAAAAGTCAGCCAAATTATTTTCCGATGAAATATAATTTACGTTAAATAGTTCATCTTTTATTAATTTACGAATAAATTTGTACTTGATATCAATATGTTTAGTTTTCTGATTTTCCTGACTATTTTTTGAAAAATAGATAGCAGATTGATTATCACAATATACTTGGGGTCTTATGTAATCACACAAACTTAATTCATTTATAATTCTACTAAACCAAATAACTTCTTTAGTGCAATCGGTTAGTGCAATAAATTCAGATTCCATTGAGCTAAGAGCTATGCACTTTTGTTTAGAAGATTTCCATGATATTGGGATGTTACCAAAATAAATTAAATAGCCACTGCTTGAATGTCTGTTTGTGAGACCACATCCCCAATTTGCATCAGAAAAAGCAATCAAATTTGAACTTTCTACATTGGAAAGATTAATTTTAAAATCCTTTGTAAGAAAAACATAGTTCATAATATCAACAACGTAAGACCAGTGTTTGTAACTATAACCATTACAAAACTGAGACATTATATTAACGGCAAATGCAATATCTGGTCTGGATCTATCTGACAAAAACGATAAACATCCTATTAAGGAACGATAGGGAAATTTCCTCATTAAATCATTTTCAATTATTTCTTCCTCTTTAACCTTATCAGGTAAGTTACAACCAATTTTAAAAGGTAAATTCACAAAACTTTTAGGAAGATCTTTGAATTTTGACATTAATTTTTCAATGTAGGTAATTTGATGTAAATAAATCGAATTTTCAATTTCTTGAAAGTTTACGCCTAACAAATATTTAGTTTTACCTAGGACTGTAAGATCCAATTTTTTGTCCAATAATTCGATTACTTCATTTATCAAATGTTCCCTTTTTGAAAACAAAACCATATCATCTACATAAACAATTAAAATTACATCTTTAAATTTGTAGACACAATTACACCAATTTAACTGAGAAAATCCTAATTTAGTTAAAATACCGTCTAATTCCAAATTCCATTCTCTACCACTTTGATGCAGACCATATATAGCCTTTTCCAATAGACATACTTTGTTTTCGGATCCTTTCAGCACAAATCCTTTTGGCTGTTTCATGTATATAGTATCCTTAAGGTGTCCATATAAATATGCACTTTTCACGTCAACTTGACAGTGATACCAACCCAACATAGAAATCAATAGTACAAACAATAATCTAACAATAGAAAAATTCACAACTGGTGAAAAAATATCTTTAAAATCAATGCCGGGTTTTTGCTTAAAACCTTGAGCAACAAGACGAGCTTTATACCTTTTAGGTATATTGTTTTCGTCCATTTTTATGCTGTACACCCACTTACTTCCAATTATGGTTGTTCTTGGGGGTGTGTCCACTAATTTCCATACTTGCCTATCCTTCATTATCTGAATTTCTTCATTCATGGCAGTATTCCATTTAATTTTATCCTTACTTGCTTGCGTTTCTTCATAACTTTTGGGGATTTCGACATTGTAACACTGATCATACATGTCGTACATCTGTTGGTCTAAAAAATTAGATTCATCACTAGAAGTAGATGGCACATTAGAAATATCCACATTAGGATGTTCAGTTTCTGGCTTAAAATTGAAATTTACAGGATCAAACCTAATCTTATTTTTAGTACAGTACTTTTTAATATCATTTAAAGATCTCATTCTCAAATTTTCAGGAGAATAATAGTATACATCTATCCTATTGCTTTTATTTCTAGGTTTTTCGATTCTACGCCAATTTGAAATGTTAAGACATTTTAAGTTCTCAGTTTTATCTAAATCTTTAGAATCTAAAACTTGAGTTTCACTTTCCGATTTTACTTTTATATTTTCATTTGATTGATAAATAGGAATATCAGAATTAAGATCAAAAGAAACGTACTCAAAGTTTTTACCAAATAGTACATCAACAGCTTTCTTACTTTCGTCGATATGAACATGGACTGTTTCAACTATTCTCTTCTCGTTTGGTACATATATTCTGTAACCTTTAGTTTTCAAACCATATCCTGTCAAAATACCAAGTTTTGCTCTGGGTTGTAATTTATTTCTCTGTATTTTAGGAATATGAACATATGCCAAAGAGCCAAAAATTCTAAAATGTTTTACTGATGGTTTGAAACCAGTCCATATTTCGTTAGGAGATATACCCTCAGTTAATTTGTGTTCGCATCTATTTTTAGTGTGAATAAATGCTAAAAGTGCTTCTGACCAAAATTGTGGTTGTAAACCACTGTCTTGAAGCATAGCTCTGACACAATCCATGGCTGTTCTATTGAACCTTTCTGCAATGCCATTTTGTTCAGGGGTATAAGTTGAAGTTCTTTCGATTTTTATTCCTAGATCATTTAAAAACTTTTTAAATTCTTTGTGACAAAATTCTAAACCATTGTCAGTTCGGACACATTTTAACTTAACATTTAGCTGTCTTTCAGCTCTAACCAAGTATTTTTTAAAGTAATCAAAAACTTCATTCTTATTTCGAATAATATAAACAGTTACTTTACGTGAAAAATCATCAATAATAGATAAAAAGTATTCGTTTCCACCTAGAGAGTTAACTGGAGCAGGACCCCACAAATCCATATGGATCCTTTCCAAAACATTTTTAGTTTTCCTTTCGTACATATAGTTTCTTTTTAAGGATATTCTAGTGGATTTAGCAATAGCACAAATCTTACAATTTTTATCTATATTTTTACAATTAAGTTTTTCAATTCCTTTTACACAATTAATTTTACTCATATTTTCAATTAAGGGCATGTTAACATGACAAAACCTACGGTGGGCTTTTTCTAGATCTAAACCAGTTACATATACATAATTTTTAATCTTGGGATAACCTTTCAAGATATATAATTTTCCAATTCTGGGAACAGTAAACAAATATTTATTATAACTATTATAAATAATCATTTTGTTATTTCCCCATTTAATTTGGTTTCCCACTAGATCAATACGAGCACCACTAATTAAATTTCTTCTCATATTAGGTGAGTATAACACATCTTTTAAAGTTATATCATAATTTCTGTTTCTATCTAAAACTGTAAATTGAATATCACCCATACCTAATACTTCCGAGGTGCTGTCCTTGTCTCCGACTAGGATCTTCTGTGGTGGTAGTTTTCTGAATGTCGTAAACATATCACGTTCTTTACAGAAGTGAGCAGTTGCAGCAGAATCAATGAGAAATTCCCTCGGTCTTTCATTTGGAAAATTTGAAACTGCATAGGCACGTTGAAGATCAGTTTTTGGATTGTCCTCCATATAAAATAATTCACCACCAGGTTTCTGCCGATTGCATTTCTTGAAGCACTTCGATTCGTAATGTCCCGACTTTTTGCAGTAGTTACAGAATGGTCGCGGCCCCATACGACAAACTGTCGACTTTCTTGGGCTTGAAGGAATTAATTCAGGGTCCAGTACGCATCTGCTGTGATCAGGAGTAGACGCCCGTGTCTCCTTGTATCTAGATGACTTGTTTCTTGTAGCATAAGCATCGGCCACGATACTTAATTTTGTGCCTTCGTCTTTCCGCTTCAGCTCGATTCGGCTGGATTCTGTTATTAAATGTTTAGACAAATTGTCTAGCGTGAACTCGTTGTCATCCATCCTGTATAGCAGTTGTACCAGATTATCGTATTCGTGAGGCAAATGTCTTATTAGTTGAAAGCAAACTAAGAGGTCTGGGATTTCGAATCCACCTTCTTTTATCTGTAACAGCTTCTCATGCACTCGTTTGCAGAAGAGTCCAATGGATTCGTCCTCCGGCTGGTAGCGGATTGAAAAGAACTCGTCCACAAGGCCTGCCAATCGTGCTCTAGATGCTGGTTCAAAGTTAGTCTTTAATATATCCCAGGCTTCCTTACCGTCTTCAGTAGATGAAATTAAGACTTGATATTTTCTGTCTATGCCCTGGTAGATAGTTGTGTATGTCCTCTGCTTCCTATAACGATAGTCTCTTTTTTCTTGTTCTGGAGCATCTTCCAATAATAGAGGTTCCGTTTTAGTGATAAATTCCCAGCAGTTCCGGTCCATTAGCAATATCTTCATGTCCGTCTTCCACGTGGCATAGTTGAAATCCGATAACTTCGGGAAGGAAAACATGGACATTTCTTGAATCCCCATCATACTGGATACCGGTAGTGGCAGAATTCAGGTTCAGCTTAAGGTCTGTGGCCCATAACCAATTGTTGGATTTTATCGATTGAAGACAGAGTTTTATACATTAAAAATAAATTTTATTACGTGACCAAGTCTTATGGTTTAAAAACATACAAGAAGTCTGATCAGATCATGATCCCCCATCTCTTCACATTATCTCCTCTCTTTTATACATTTATCGTCATCTGACCGTGGTTCAAAATTACGTGGTGTTGTCCTCGGATCTTTCCCTTTGGGATTGATCCCGGACCGTCACCAATAGCCCATTGTGTTGCTCCAGTGTGACGTTAATTGAAATTCCCCCCCCCTTTTATACATTTAAAGATTTACACAATTTTCCATATTGATGTGCCCCACACGGCACTATAATTGGAGGTTTGAGACCGATTCCAACAAATTTCATATTATTTGCATGCTTCCTTCAAGGTGTTGCATTTACTGTGGCCAGCAGTGTATATTTCATAATAGGTAGAATTTAGTGAATCCTGATTCAATATTTGACGAGTGTAGATTCGCCTGAAGTGTGCATAAAACAATGATCCTAGCTTATTCATTCGAATGTCTACATAAGTGCTTTAAGGCTTAAATGTCTACCTAAGTATTACACTTTGAGGACATTTAGTTAAACTAATTTTTTTGAAGCAAAAACTTAATGGAAAAGACCTTTTACCTTATACATAAAAATATATTTTGCACATAAACAAATTTTGTTTTGCAGGTTTTTTTAACCCTCCTGGTGGTTTATCTTCGATAAGTGTCCTGTAGTATCCCGCCTCTGGTGGAGAAACCTTTTCGAAACTGTCACCAGTTCTGGGCAAGGGACAATTTGTTTCCCCTACTTGGATCTTCATTCCCCTTGAAGTAATAGGGCAGATTTGTATAGACCAGATATCTCACCCATAGCAAAATTGACCAGATCTCGGACGAGATATCTCGTCGAAACACTTAGAGGGTTAAGGAATGTTGGGTCCCTTCATGTCTCACCTCCAATTCAGATCCCTCCTAGGCTTCATAGTATCAATGAGAGATATTCTGAAGCCCAGGAGGACATTTATAGACCTTATAACAGTCTTAATTTAACTAGAATATTTATATATCCATGAGTATTTCAACGATATGGCAAGATAGACACCACCCCACACCTGAAATTGTTAATAAGTGCAATATCATAAAACTTATGAAATAAAATTAAACAATCTAATCTGTATAAAAATAATTGTGAAACTCATTATGAATTATGAAATGGAATAAACAATCCAATTAGAAATTATTGTAAAAATTGTTATCCTTACTTTAAAAGAACGCAAACAGTTGTCTCCCATATGCACACTATGAAATTTAAAATGCATACCTTAAACAAAATCTAAGGTCCAACAAACGCGATACTTATTTATTAATCTTGAGTCCTTATCTGTGTTTTTTTTGGTCCAAATATTCAAAAGAGCTTAAGGATTTTGAACATGTTTGAGCACGGCCATATACATGTTAAAAACAAAAATATAATCAGATAATTTGTAAAAGTTCTTTTATATTAAGCTTGGCTTAAATACATTAATAGTCTCAGAAAACAAATGGTGAAATCATTGAAAAGCTTCGATGGGGTAGTATCAGAAATAATAGGTTTTTAGAATTTCCCGATTAGGTAGAGGAAAAAATTTGTTGGCAGTCGTAAAAAAGGCCGATCTAAAAAGGTTTCTTTACCTCCTTAGGTCTCAGGCATCCTCAATTAACGTAGGCTATATTTTAAGTTAAATAAACAAAGTTAACAGAGCATTAAAAACTAAGCTAATTTAGTACATGGTATATTTTGATTCTTTTCTGAGCTTCTATTAAATTAATATTTTAATGTGAAAGAACAAAAAAGATTACCACAAAAATAAAAGTCTTGTAAGAGGGAAGAACAAGAAAGTTAATGTTAGATAATTACATGGATAATCTGGATACTAATTTTTCTCTTCAAACAGATTTGTTTTTCTTCCGTAAAAAATGTTTCTTCTACTCTTCTCAAGAATGTTACTGAACTTTGATTAAGATTTCGATGGACTATTATATATTCTGTGAATTTCATTTTGTCTGAGTTTAACTAGACCAATCTATTACATGGTAACGCTAGTCGCTCCAAGTAGTTCATACGCCTTATCACACACACACAAACTTAATTGAGATATATCATCACATAAAGTATTTGAATTTTAGATTTTCAAAAGACGCATTAAAAGTTTCGAATGCTGATTATCGATCATTAAGAATAAACGAGCAGGAAAAATTTCCCCGTCCCTTGATAACAATCAGAACGAAAACTTGTATAGCGAAATCATTTAAAATCTATTTTGTTCACTTCTATCGATTTCACGCAAAACGCTTGTGAAAACTTGCTGCTTGTTTTGTATTTGTTAATACATGTAAAAATTACGCGTTTCGAATGCAATATTCAATATCTCTTTATCACGATCTGTATGATCATAATATTTTGTATATATGTGAGGCAAGAGAAGCGAAAGCCTTTCCCCATTCTTATTAGAACACTGAATCGTATTCGCATTCCGCGAGCGATCTTCTAATTGGTTGGAGTTCCATGTGTTCTGGTCACTATGTTCTGATTGGTTGGAATTCAGTGCGTTCTGGTCACGATGGAAACGCTCAAAGCAGAGCGGGAAAATAATTGCTTCTAACTAGAGAATATCGGAATTTTCGCATGTAATAAGCAGACCATGTTGGTTATCATTTTTGTACATCTTCCATCTGTAATATATTTCCTCTCATCATCGTTAATAAATAGTTTTTTCAAATGCGAATACTGAAATTTATACAACTGCATTTGTCCCAAGTTGGGGCAGTTTCGGACTTGATATAAGTCTAGGATTTTCTATGCACTGGCATGCTTAGAAGACAGAAGCAAGACAAATAGAAGCAAGTAACTTGTCTGCTATGAAACGATGGATCAGTGATGTTCTCACACTGAATAATAGAAAAGAAATCTATTAAGCTAAGGAGTGTGGCTAAATGAAGTTTTCATGACATCTCCACTGCTTGTTGTCTGGAGTGTCTGCTGTCTTTCGCCGACCGACATCTGATCTCAAAGTTCTTTGCCATCATCCCTTCGTCTAGTCCCCAGGCCTGTTCCCATCTTCCGAGGTATCCCCTTCTGAGCTTCTGTATGATGGTTCGTGTGGCTGTTCATCCAACGACTCATTCAGTGCTTCCTTAAAGTGAAGTGTGGTGCCGTTTGAGACTTTCGTTTTGTCAAGTATCTATGAAACTATGATAGTTATATTGGAGATATTCAACAATGTGCTGCCTTTTAGTATTTAGAATATTTTACTGTATATTTACTTTAAAAATTAATGGCTGTTAGTAATTAGTTGACTTAAAAATGGCGTATCTTGCAAGATGTCAAAAACAAGACCTTATAAACTTGTGTGAAGAAGTAGGCTTAGAAAGTGGCGAGTCTTTTCGTTACGAGTTTCCGTATATGTTCATCATCTGAAGTTAATCTTCATATAAAACAATGTAAGTATAAAGTCTCCTCAAAGTATCTCTTTAACCCTCCAAGTGGTTTCGACGAGATATCACGTCCATCAAGATCTGACCAATTTGGCTAATGACGAGATATCTCGTCATAAAGACATTGCCGATTTTTGATGATGAGATCATGATCTAGTCAGTTTTGTTTCTAAAAACGAGGTATCTTGTACATCAAGATCTGATCAGTTTTCCTAAGGACTAGATACCTCGTTTAGATACCCACCAGGAGGGTTAACTAAATAAAAAGTTTTACATGTAGTACCACAACTTATCAACAAAACTAACTTAAAAACTATTTTAACTAAAATAATTGGGCATTCGGGAATAGCCAAAATAATTTTTCATAAACATCTCCAAACAAATGCTCTCCATTGCTAAAATACAGCTTGCAACATGTACAAATGAAAATCATACTTGCGTTACTGAATTCAAATTCATGTGCTGAAAAATATTGACACGAAAAGAAACCGTTAGATTAATGGTATGAAAATCACTTTCTAACTTTTGTTAAGAATACATTTTTAATTTATGAAAGTGACATTTTTTACCTTCAAAACATTTCTAAAATCATATAGGGTCTGGGGTTTGGTAGGTCAGTTATAAAAAATTGGAGAAGCAAACAATTCTCAACTGTACAAAAAGTAGGTAGGTATTTTAGTTAACGTAGTACTGGAGCAACACAACGGGCTATTAGTGAGGGTCCGGGATCAAATCCGAAGGGAAAGATCCGACAACACCACGTAATTTTGAACCACGATCAGATGACAAGGTCACACCTGAGCTGGCACCCCACTCTCCAAATTTCCACACCTCACCAACGTCAGGACATTTGAAACCACGATAGGTTAAACGTGCACCAGCCCCCTTTGTACACCACGTTCTTTGGTTGGATTCAAACTCGCAACCCTCCTCAACTGTACAGAAATAGGTGAAATTATTTTTGTCCTTAAAGTCAATCAGCACCATTTCATCAACCATTGAAAAGTCACAAATTTTAATCAAGAACATATCAAATTACGTGATGCTTTAATTACGTTCCGTAATAATTAGTTTTTTAATTTTGTAGAGGTTACACACAGGAGAAAACATTCCTACATAAATACAAATCATTATCGCAATGAGACTAACATTTTTCTTAACTTCATTTATTCGAAGATGCAGGAAAACTAATATCCAAACTATTAATTTACTAAAAAATCATTACTTCGGAAGTAAACGCCTCTTCACTTACATTAATGGTGCGATAAGAGAAAGGTTTCATGCTATAAAAAGGATTTGAAGTGACAATAAAAACAGCATTACGATGAAAAGGATACATGGTTCTACGAATTTTTAAGATACCATTTAATTAATTCGGAATATCGTAACGGGAATCAAATCATTGTAGTTAAAGTCAGGAGGATGCTTTTACTTTAAAAGTTCGGTGATTTTTTATTGTTTATTCAATATTATTGTGTATTAATTACTCATTGAATAAGTGAATATATAGGGTGGGCGAAAAGTCCATGACACATTTCAAAATTTAATATAAAATCAATCAATTGTCATATGAGAATGCGGTTTTCACAAAATTGCTTTACATGGCATCAAGTTTTTTATTTTGGCATAAAAAAAATTACATATTAGAACAATACATATTGTTCTAATAAAATTACATATACATTAAAACAATATATATTAGAATTTATTACAGCATTTTTGTCACTACATATTACCATATTTCAATGTGGGCACCCTTTGTGGCTTGAGCGACATATAACGAGGCTTTAATAGTTTTTTGCTCTTTCCGTTGGGGTCGTCATAGCTGGAATGGCGGATTGCAAGCTAACCTTACTAAGCTAGTGCTATACAAATAGTGCCATCCAAGTGCAAACAATTGAACTATTTTTATGCCAAAAAAACCTTGATGTCATATAAAGCTATTTAGTGAAAACCGCACACTCATATGACAATTGGTTGATTTTGTATTAAATTTTGAAATGTGTCATGGACTTTTCGCCCACCTTACATTTAATATATTTTACACGTACATTTAATATTATTTTACATTCACTCCAAATTTTGTCTATCCAGTGCCCTATGAACTTAAAAGTTCCACTTACTTTGTAAATTGTAACATTTAGACATGCGTGTGAACATATTTGTATCTTTAACCCTCCTGGTTGGCTAGACGAGGTATATCTTTGTTAGCAAAACTGACCAGTTCTTAATGAACGAGGTATCTCGTCGTTAGAAAAAAGGACTTGATCTTGATCTTTTCATCGTCTAAAAACAGTAATATCTTCATCATTCGGAATTCATTCGCCATTCTTGATGACGATATTTCTCGTCATTAGCAAAATTGGTCAGATATTGATGGACGATATATCTCGTCGAAACCACTTGGAGGATTAAAACCTCATTATAAAAGAGTACAAAACTAATCAGATGTTATCACTCTATCTAATAACATAATACGATACAATTTTTATTTAAAAATGCATTATAAAATTTGCCTATTGATGGTAGAAGACTGAAAACTATTGTTTCAAAATGCAGATTTCTTTTAAACATGAAAATGCAGATCTGAATTTAATAATTATCAAAAAATGATTGTATATGCTTTTGAATGATCATTTGCAATTTACAGATCCCAGTAATGATCCAGATCATGATTTTTGAGATGTTATGATATTTCAATGTCCAACGAAACAGATTGGTGTAGTAGTGGTTAAAAATTGAAATACAGTTGGTTATCATTTCCTGGATTATTTATTTTTGTCTCAGTGATGACATTAAATAAACTTAGAAACTCTGAAGTTACACATAAAACGATGTGCTGTCGGGTCATGTCAAATTAAAAGTTGGTTGCTACTTTGAATCCTTCATTTATATCTCTGAATAAACGAATACCTTGGTACATCTTATGGAAATATGCAAGGTGAATCAAAGAATGATTTTGAGAATAAGAGATGTATATTGTTTATAATTTAACATCCTCCTATTTTTCAATTATCTCAAGATCATCTAATTCTGTAAATTCTGTCTTCTAATCAATCTCATACATCTAATTCTGTAAAGATTAATCCTTTCTTACAATGTATAAACGTGTAAGTTTCTGTAGTATGAAATATAAACCGAACTTGATCATTGATTGAACTGAAGGAATAATAAATTTAGTTAAGTTAAAACATTCAGCCAAATAAATATATTGTATTATACTATCTCTTATTCACAGGAAAATAATACTTCAGTATATCTTATGGAACTATACAAGGCAATAGATCAAGGAATAATTCTGTGAAGATAAGTTTATAATTTCATATCTTGTTTTTCAATCATCTCAGAGATTTAGATGTATCTTGAATCTTTAGAGATTAATTGATACTTTATACTTAAGATACACTTAGAGATTCAAAGATAATTTAGCTCTACAGCTACCTACATAAAAACATCTCCCACTAATAATGATTGTATCATTATTATTATTTAATAAAAATTTTAAACGATCCAAGGTAATAGATAAAAGAATAAATCTGAGGATAAGAGGTACATATTGCCTATACTTCCACATCTTTTTATTTTTCAATTATCTGAGAACTTTAAATATATCTAGATTCTTTAAAGGTTAATCGATACTTCATACTTAAGAGATACTTGAGATTAAAAGATAATTTAACTCTAGAGTTACTTATAAAAACATCTTTCATTAATAATGATTACATCATTGTTATTATTTAATAACAATTTCAAACTATTCAAGGTAATAGATAAAAGGATAAATCTAAGGATGAGATACATATTGTTTATAATCTAACATTTTCCTATTTTCAATTATCTCAGAGCTTTAAACACACCTAGATTCTTTATAGATTAATCGTTTCTAACAATGTATAAATGCGTAAGTTTCTGTAGTAAGAAATATAAGCCCAAGCATTGATCGAACAGAAGGAAAGGTGTCCTTAATCGACAAATTGATTTTTTTGGCGTGATTTGCTGTTTGGGGTTTCTTGTGTTAAA
Organism: Meta bourneti; assembly: GCA_933210815.1. Classification (NCBI taxonomy): domain Eukaryota; kingdom Metazoa; phylum Arthropoda; class Arachnida; order Araneae; family Tetragnathidae; genus Meta; species Meta bourneti. The sequence continues at coordinate 23,299,957 of OW119933.1, read as the reverse complement.
TTAGCCGTGAAAGTCAGCCGTAACTAGTTATATTTATGGGCGCAATTTTGCAGCCCGAAATTTATAGCGGGATACTACCCGCGTTTAATTTTGTTTCCAGCTTTTTCTTCTTTTATGCCACTGAAATATTGCTGTTCCTATCATTTATCTAACCCTATGCGGAAAATCTAGCTTACTTCAGCTGGAGAGAGATAAAGAATTTTGTACATCGTGTTGTTTGTTGTTAACTAGCGTACTTAATTCATGATACTATTATAAGGGTGGTTTTTGAAGGCGCTCTCGTATCCATTCATATTCTTGTGTTAGCGGAGATATATTAATGACTGTAATAAACTGCTTTTTGTTGTCACGTTTGTTTTCAATGAAAAATTGCGAGATAATATTCACAGATAACTATTCCTGTGGGAATATTTTAATTTTTGACTATTTCTTTTTTTCAATGCTAATTAATGTAGTTACAAATTTCTCTGTAGATTAAAGGAACTAATAAATTTCAAGTATGAATAGGATTTGGGTGACAGATGGAAACAGAGGATCTTCAAATAGCGTAAATGTTAAACAAATATTATTAAGGCATGAAGTGTTTATGATGTGCAAGTCTGATATCTTTTCCTTAAATTTGTGAGAACATTTAGAACAAGACAAGGGAATATTTGGAATAAGATAAGGAGATATTTGAAACAAGACAAAAGAACATTTGAAACAAGACGAGAGAGAACATTTGAAACTGAGTTATATACTAGTGATCCTCATGATTTATGGATATTCATCGAACCAGCAACCCCTTAGAAACGAATTTCACAATTTTCAATTTGGATACTATTTATCCAAAAACACCCGGTAGAGCTGAATACGAAAATACATAAAAATACGTTTATACTTCAAATTTTCTAAAGTTCGTCTCGTATTGGAAAGGAATTAAAGAATTAAATAATTCCATATTTGTGCACTACAGATGATTGCATTTGTAATTGATTTCGATACTTATCATCAATACAATTACTTCACAACTTAAGTTAGGACAGATAGAATGAACGGATTAGTTCCTTTAGTCACTCTACCCTAAATCGGTTAACGTTCAGAGAATATTTTTAAGTTCTGACACTTATTGATCCCTAAACTATTACATTTAGTTGGTTTCTGAAATTATATTTCGCGTATAATATTTTACAAAAATATATTCTTCACAAAATTCTCCTCCATCTTTTTCTATTGCACTGACAACAGCACATATTTGGTAAGTACTACCTAAAGCTACGAAGAAAGGTTTCCATTTTGAATACACTTTAACACACCAAAGTAAAAATGTATTTTAGATGCAGATAGCATTTTGTGCATACTTTTCTGTGAACATTTTTGGTATATTTTCGTTTTGCTCCGGATGCCAAAGATTTCAATCTAGATCCTGACACCACTCCTATTAATGTGACTGAATATTATACATTCTGGAGAAAGGAATGTATCGTGTTACAGAAATATACAGTTTATGTGTGCATCAGCATTTGAAAGGGTAGGTGATACTAGCGGAGAAAAGGAAGATCTCCCGACGCTACATTTTTATGTGTCAAGATATCTGTGAACTCAAGTGTATTTCCACATATATGGGCAAATCTGACAGCGCTGCACAAAGTTCAAATGCGCAGTTGAGATTCCTGGGTGTATGATATGAATTCAACCGTCGGTAAGGTTTAGATGATTTCTTTCCTTTTACCGGAGTTAGGTTCCTATCCCAATTGCATGCATAGTTTCATTTGCGTCTTCTAAAATTCCAGTGTCTTCAACATTACGACATTACGACGAGATGATATCTTTCCTTTTACCGGAGTTAGGTTCCAATCCCAATTGCATGCATAGTTTCATTTGCGTCTTCTAAAATTCCAGTGTCTTCAACATTACGACTAGGGTTCTCAATCAAGCAATGGGGCACTTAGATTTCGAAAGGATAATCATGGTTATAAAAACTTTTAGAAGCTTGTAAAAGTGTAACTCTGAAACATATACTTTATTTTAATTATATCCTCAAGACCTTAATCCATTTTGGGCCGCGGTGGCCCGATTAGGAGAGCAACGGATCATCAATCGAAGGATTGCGAGTTCAAAACTAGGTCCAGCCAAAGACCATCGTGTAGAGGGGGCTAGTTCACGTTATATCTGTTAAGGCCTCAAATGTCCTCACGTTAGAATGGCGTGAAAGTTTGGAGAGTTGGGTGGCCAGCTCAGGTGTTGACATAGTCATCTGACCGTGGTTCAAAATTACGAGGCGTTGTCCTTGAATCTTTCCCTTCGTGAATGATCCCGGACCGTCGCCAATAGTCGTTATGTTGCTCCAGTGGGGCGTTAATTAACTACCTACCTTAATCCATTTTAATTTCTAAATTTTTGATATCTTTATTATTAGGTCCTCAGGGGTACATATCCTTTAGGTGCGTACTGGCTTCATGAACCCGAAGTACTTCAGTGACCTTTTCTTTTCACAGGGGTTTTTCTGTCTTTTCTAAACAAGGGGTCGCGCTTAAGGGATACGCAGACGATCTTTTTCTGCTTTCATACCACTACTGTTTCCCAATCCCTCTTTTTCCCCTTTATCCACATTGTTTACTCGACGTTGTGCTTGGCGCAGTTTGGCGAAATATGACACTTGCTTCATAAAACCTAAAACTAACCCATTCATTATAATTAGAGGTTTTAGTTATACGCCAAATGATTAGAAGAAAACACACTTAAATGGATAAAAGGACATACATTGGAAATAAAGGTACTTATCACGATAGCTTTTAAAAGATATTCTTTGTGTGGTGTGTGGCCTGTGTTTCCATATCAGATTTTCAATGAAACTTTGCAAAAATTGATGAATGATTTTCTGGTTATGATCGAGAAAAAACAATATCCATTTTGTTTGATAAATTAATTCATTAGATAGGATATACATTGTGCATACTTTGTACATCATTATGCAAATTTTTTACACCTGAAAATCTTCAATTCCTATGTATGGCTTATGATAGAAAAATGATTTACTCTTAGTTTGAAAACGCCCTATGATTGAACCTCTTTGTTCTCATGGATGTTCGTAGAGGTTTGAAATGCTATGGTAGATCCCGGTCTAATTAGCTTTTATGTTCCTAAAAATGATTGTGTAATGAGACAACATAAATCTAGAAAAAATTATTTGTTATGCATACCTATACGGTTCTGTTAAAATTTGTATACGGTGAATGATTATGACCCAATGATGAAAAATTGTTGAGGGCAATTAAAATATAGCTATTCTTTTAATACTGTACTATAAAATATCATTTTGACTTTCTTTGATGCCCCTAAGAAATAAAACAAAAAGCCAAGTTTTGTTTAGATTTTCTGAAAACATTTATAGAAAAAATCACCTTGTGAAAACGTTAATTTCGTTTGCAACAAATGTAAGTCTGTTAGCAATGATTTATAGTGAAAACGGCTGAATATCGGCACTGAGATTCTTTTTTCTCAGTGTATCTATATATAATATAAAGCGGAGTTGGCGTCTGTCTGTCTTTCTGTCTCTCTGTTCTCTATACAAATCTACACCGTTTGACCAATCCACACCAAATTTGGTGCATTCATTCGTTAGAATCCTGTGGGAAACAGGCTATATGTTCAATCTCGTTCTATTTGTCCTAGATCTGCAGATGAAGCTAAAAAATTCGAAATCCAAACGTTGAGTATCCTTGCTATCACAGTTTGATCAAATCACAAAAGATTTTCTACGCTCATTCTTTAGACTACTGCTGGAAATATAGGCTATGTATGAACCCCGTTCGATTTGTCCTGGATTTGTAGAGGTGGCTAAAAACAATTTGGATTCTCCATAGGAATAACATTGAGTAATATTATGATGACTTAAGAGCAATTCATACCGAGCAACTCCGGGTAATTCATATAGTTTAGAATAAAATATAGTGCGGCTGTGGTGAAAAGGCAGATGATCTTGGGAAGTCCGTTTCTAGAAAGGTAGTAAGCTTGCCAGGGGAAAGGACTGCCATACGCAAAATAATGCATGGAAATGATTATTTTACTGTCAGATCATGATGGATGAGATATCTCGTCATTAGCAAATTGGTCAGATCTTTATGGACGAGATATCTTCTCGAAACCACTTGGAGGGTTGACCAAAGAGAAGTAAAAACGCTCGATATATCTATGCTAGATATAACGAGGAGTTACTGTATCTGCTTAGCGACGGAAGTGCCAATAACCACTAAGCTTAGACGTGTGTCGATGCTAAAGACATGTGTGAAAGTTGCTTTTTTTAATTACAGTGTTCCGCTTTTTTGCTTAAAAAACCACGAAAAACGAAATTCTCTTCACGCGCGGAAAGTTCCGAGAACTTGAGTGATGTAACTACCAATTTAAGGGTTCCCCAGAAGAATGGAGATTGATTGTTTTCATTTACAGCCCGGAATATCCGCACCAGTGCGAAATAAATAATTTAAGACACCTCCGCCGCTCGACTATAATTAAGTTAGAGAAAATAATATGCCACGCACACCCAATCCCAAACACAAGCAAACTAAAAACCCAGAACAAACACCGAAAAAAGTGTTAACTGATCTCCTCTCGGAGTGAAAAGTGTTTTGTTTTGTTTGAAGTGATCAATACCAGGGAAACAAGACCGAGTAACTTCAAGAATCTTTCAGAGCTGCCTTTAAAGACGATAATTTTTTAACAAAGGATTCTGCAGCCAGATTGTGAGGGAAAGGCGATAATATGGAAATAAGTCTCTGCCTCGACGTTATTGCTTCCTCTCGCGCCGTAAAAACAGATCTTGTCGGAGACAAAGGCCTCGAGGGTTTCCAGCTTTAATCACCTCTGAAAGACACGCTCCATCTCCGTGCCTAAGGAGACATTTCGTCGACCGTTTTTCGCTAAAGATTGCTCTAAATAATCTATTCAGCTTATACTTGAAAGTGCGCTGTAGTGAATTGGCGTGGTTAGGCGGGACAACGAATGTCCCGCAGAATGAATTAAGTGGGACTGGGAATGAAGAAAACCGAGGCCCGGATCGAGCAGTGAATAGAAAGCGCTGCTGTTTTGGAGTGGGTCGCATTGAATCGTCATTAAACGCTGTGATTTTCTGGTAACTTAATACTCGCCTGGTCCATGCTGGTTTCTCTGAGGAAAGGACGCTTATAAGGAAATAAGTTTGAATTAACTATGCGTGGTTAAATTTAGTTGTGTAGTTAGTTAACTAAGTAGTTTGGAAACAAAATTTGAAAGACAAACATGAACTATCTCAGCTTATCTTCTATATATCGGCCTGCCATCTCTTTTTGAAGGTAGGTAGTTGAATTTACATCGCACTGAGGGCAACATATTGGAGACGATCCGGGATCAGTCTTCAAGGGAAAGGACACCTCGTAATTTTGAACAACGGTCAGATGGCCATTCAGTTTGTATAGATTAACGTGACATAAACTATGTAACGTAAATAAATAAAAACATGTGGTACGCATGATAAGGCTCCTGCGAATCGACAGTTAGGTTACTTGATTTCGGACGCTTTAAACGTAAACAATATATCCTCACAATTGGTAATTTAAACGCGGGACGGGATCAATCCCGAAGTTTTTGAAGGAAGTAGAAATAGGACTACCTAACCCTCTAAGAAGCATACACGCATACAACCCTCATTCTTCCATATAGGACTAACCAGTTTAGACCTTTATTTCCTATAGAATCTTCCCAAGAATTCTTTCAACCAATATATGTGGATTTGTATTTCTGTTACTAGTGTAAAGGTGAGAATATGGCCCTATTCATGTTAAATATCGATCAGAAATGCTCTCCAGTATAAATGTGAAAAATATGATTATGAACAAGCATATTTTCACTTCATTTCTTTTGTGAAGTGCGCTGCTCACGAATTGTTGGCCAGGTTTTGCAGAAAGCTGACAAATAAAAACACTGTTAATTCTAAAAATGAATACAAAAGACAACGATACGATTTTAATAAAGAAAATGTTTGAAGTTTCAGAAAACATACATGTAATTCATTTCAACAAGAAATTTTGCATAAAATTTTGATTGAAAAAATCTCTAAATGTGATATATCAACACTATTCTGATTCTGATGGAGGAAAATAAAACTTCCCACTCTAAAACTTGCGTTACATAAAATGTACTTATCCTTTGTAAATCTGTAAATCCAGAAAATTCTAAGGCAAGATGGTGAATAATAGATTTTGTTTAACCATGCTGGAGGTTTATCTTCGAGCCGAAAACTGCCCTGTACTGGCCAACCCCTGGTTCAAAAACCTGTTCTAAACTGCCACCAGTTCTGGGGAAGGAACGGGGCCGTGGTAGCCAGGTTGGTAGAGTAACGGATTAGCAAACGGAGGGTTGCGAGTTCGAATCTGTTAAATCAAAGAGCTTCGTGTACATGGGGGCTGGTGCATATTAAATCTGTCGTGACCTCAAATGTCCTCACGTTGGCGTGGTGCGGAAGTTCTGAGAGGGGGCGCCAGTTCAGGTGTGACCTCGTCATCTGATCGTTGTTTGAAATTACGTGGTATTGTCCTCGGATCTTTCCCTTCGGGTTTGACCCCGGACGGTCACCAATAGCCAGTTGCGTTGCTCCAGTGCGACGCTAATTAAAATACCCACCTACTTAGGCAAGGAACATTTTGTTTTTCCTACTCGGATCTCCATTATCCTTGGTAATAGCCCGTTGTGTTGCTCCAGTGTGACGTTAATTGAAATATCCCCCCCCCCCCATTATCCTTGGTGTAATAGGGCAGTTTTGTCTTTACGAGATCTCGCCATTAGCAAAATTGACCAGATCTTGGATGGATCTCGTCGAAACCACTTGGTGGATTAAATATGTAAAACACTTATATCCCATGATTGTTGGACATTCTGCCTCTTCACTTATTTCTGCAAATTCCAAAATCTCGAATAAATGCGCAATACGCAAATAACGTAAGTGAAGGAAAATATTTGAACGAGATTAAAGCGTATCTCCTAAAACGGTATAGTTGAAGACGTAAACCCTCGAAAACAACGAGTTACCGAATTTAATAAAACCTTTGTGAGAGTGAAAACAAAAGAGTCTTGTGAATTTAGATACTTATTTAAAAGGAAACGTACACTGCTCATTATGAAATATTCATCTGCGTTGAAATGGGAATATTAAGTACCAACCCTTAAGTGATTACACGCAATATTTGTCAAAGCGTCGACAATTACCATGCTTAAAATGTTTTCGCAAAAGTTTCACACTTCGTAACCCTGCTTTTAAGTTTTATTTTATTGTTCAAAATGTGCGAAAAACCTTTCTACTATTTCCCTTTTATGACTGAATTCTCAAAAGCTTTCCCAGTGTTGGAGGTATTTCTAATGCGCATATATCTAAGCGGCAGAATTGCTAGCTTCAGAGAGAAAAGTCTTTGTTTTTGGGAGACTGCCGTAAATGCATCTATCCAGAACAATTTCCGTCCCTCCCCGTAGTTCTTGTCTGTGACTTACTTATGGAGAAGGAGTAAAAGCAGTGCAGCTGAGAACATCAGATAAAAACTATGTCACGCAATTGTATTTTCTTTACTTTTGTATCGTTTCATTTTATTCGAACTGGGCTTTATTTTTTCCTCTTTCGATGAAAGGTTAAAAACAGATTCTTCCCTCAACAAGGCTTTTTTCAAAAAACAGTGATTTTTATATTGAGATTCATTTTTCGAATGTCTTCTTTTTTCCCTGCGTTGACGTCTTTTGTTAAAACTTTAACAGCTATCTGTCTTCGCAGAATAATAACAGGCGTAAGAATAATGACATCAAAACTACGTTATCTTTCGGGAAGTAAATTACACTTTTTTCGCATTCCCTAAAATATTTATTTAGCGTCATGGTTTTCTTTTGCTTTTATCAGATTCTGCAGCGCTTAAGTTTGCTTTTCGATACTTGTTTAAAAAATGGACGGGAAGCTGCCGAGTACAGAAGTTTTTCAGCTCGAATATCGTAGAAATTATATTTCATGGTAGAACAGTTCGTCCATCCGCGAATCATACTGAGTTTCAATTTGTAGATTTCAAAGATAGTTTTATATGTATGCAATTTTGTTTTGTAAATATTTAGAAAGGGAATGAATAGTTCAATAATTTCTTATATCCTAGGTAATATACTTTCTCCCATTAAAGGAAGGAGTTATTTCTGGAAAATGTCTCTGTGTGTATGTGTTATCTAAGCATCCTCGTATTAATTAAGTAGCGATAATTTTGCTTCTGGAATAAAGTGTTTGGAAATTAAACTTTTTTTATAGGCATGCCTTCAAAACTATTATTTTTGAATTCATTCGTTTTTATTGAAAAATTAGTTTTTACATAAGAATGCTCCAAACAAAGTTTACAATAGATAAATATATTTGTTTCTCTTTTAACCCTCTAAGGGGTTTACACGCATATATCTGTTCTGCAACCAGCATTCTTCCCAGCATGACTTTTAACCAGTTTTGATCTTTATGACCACTAATCTTTCCTAGGATTCTTTAAACCAGTGTAGATTTGGTTATTTTACTATTTAGTTACATGTGTTTTGGAATAAAAGCAATGTTACATTAATCTGAAATCTCGTGTCGTTCAGAAGGTAAAAATCAACCTAATAGGAAATGTGCTAGCCTCTGATATTAATGCAGGCCTCACAACATACATGTATGCTTTCCAGAAGGCTGCTAGAGTGTTCCTTTGGCAAGGAGTTCCATTCGAGCACTAGAGCACGTGCTCTCTTGCTGTCCTTGCTGTGTAGGCTGCGATGCGTCATCCGATAGCATCCCTAGCATGCTCTATTGGATTAAGATTAGGTGACCTTGCTTGAAACGAATTCAGAACTAGCTTTAATATTTAGAATGCGTGTAATTTGTGTAGATTTGTGATACCTTCCGAGTCCTTGTGCTTCAAATTGAAGCTTCCAAGTCTGCAATTAAGTCGAATCAGTTGGAATAAATAACTTCAGAATAATGCACACGAAAATCGAATATTAGAAAGCACTTAATTTTCTATTGCTAAACCCTAAAATTCTAAAAATAATCATGTTAAAAACGAAATCCGATTGATTTATATGTTTCTGTCTACAATACTATGCTAAAACATGTAAAAATCAATACTTGTATACAAGGCATTCATAACTTTTTCTTTCAAAAAACAAATATTTTTGGGGTGAATATTAAAATTGCATAGTGTGTTATGTTTCATTAATATTATTAAAATCAGTATTAATATTATTAAAATCAGTATCATTAAAACCTGTCTTTAAACAATAGAATGCGCATTTTCTCTACGTTCCACGCGGAGTATGGAATTTCAAAAGAACTAACATCGTAACGTTTAAAAATTTAATGCGAAGCTCTTAAAATTTTGTTCTCGTACGTTGAAAAGAGTTCATTCCATATTCTTTTAATGATACGTGTTTCATATTTTTTTGGGCATTAATACATTTCATAGATTTTACAAAGATTTTCTGTTCAGTATTACTTGTACCTTCCACGTAAAGGCATTTGCATTTCTAGGAATTAAAATAATTACAGCGTGTTTCTTGAAACCTCTCTCTTTTTTGATTAATTATTTTGCGGAAAAAGAGGAAAGATCGGATATGAATAATGAGTGGAGAAATTGATTCTGACTAAAATATTTTTGTGTAGAAAAGAGTTCCAACGAAAAACTAACATTTTTAAGAAGCGACATATTTTATTTCGGATATAAATTTACGTTACAGATCTCAATTCACTGCCTACAATGGAAATATAACGAGTGTGGGACTATATACAAGGACAAAGATATTAAAGGCTCATGAAGATTAATTTAACTCCCCTGGTGGTTGTCTCAACTAGGTATCTCTTTATTAGAAAAACTGACCAGATCTTGATATCTCGTCAAGATACTGCCGATTTGCTTATGATGACGAGATATCTCGTCCATCAAGATCTGGTCAGTTTTACTAATGACGAGATATCTCGTCTCGAGAAAACCACAAGGAGGGGAAATATTCTAAGGTCATGAATGAGGGTTGAATGAAAGTTAATGCCTACATGTGCAGTTACCATCAATTGCTAATGACGAGATATCTCGTCGAGACAACCACAAGGAGGGGAAATATTCTAAGGTCATGTATGAGGGTTGAATGAAAGGTAATGCCTACATGTGCAGTTACCATCAATTGCTAATGAGGAGATATTTCGTCGAGACAACCACCGGGAGGGGAATATTCTAAGGTCATGTACGAGGGTTGAGGTAAGGGTCATGTAAGGTCATGTACGAGGCTTCATGTGCAGTTATCAAGTGACAGCACCGGCGCAAAGCTGATTTCAATATCTTCGGTAGTGTTCCCTCTATAATCTCAGTTGGCGGCAAGCTATCACGGTGAAAGGTTGCTTTGTTATTGTGTCGAGAATGGAACCCTGTGAAAGAATCCACGCTTTAAGCAACGTGCTGGATGGCGGAATCTGGAACACTAGAATTGTGTGAAAAACAAAGAGTTGGTTGACCTCTGTCTGCAACCGATGAGTTTCGTCAACAATTAACTCAACTCTTTACAAAGACTCCCCGAGCTTTAAAAAATGCTTAAGGAGAATTCGAAGGGAGAAAAAAAATGTTTTGCTGTAACATGACAACGCTAGGTTACACATTTCTCATGCCCCCATGGAAGATCTGAGTAAGCTGAAACTCAGTACCGCATCCACCATGCAGTTCAGACTTGGCGTCGTGTGATTTCCATCTTTTCCCTAAAATGAAGGACGACCTTTTCGGACATCACTACGACTCCGATGATGAAATTCAGTCAATGGTTAGGAGCTGTTGACAGACATTGAAAATAATTCACGCAACTTAACAGATACATCATTCTTCAGCAGCATCTTTTCTTCAGCGCATCAGCATTCTTTAACAGATACATCTCACCGTCTTTTAAAGAGACATCCTGACATTCGTAAGAAAGATGTCTCAATTATCAGTCAATAATGACACGTAATAATCAACCCGTAGAACTTCTCTTTCAATGAAACCGCTAATGAAGAATCATATTTTTAGTCTGCGTTAGACATTGAAAACAATTCACACAGCTTAACATTTTTAACAGACACATCTCAGCGTCCTTTAAAAAGTCATACCGACATTCGTCAGAAAGATGTCTAAATTACCTCGTAGTCAATAATGACGCGTGATTATCAACATCGTAGAACTTCCATTTCAATAAAACCACTACTGAAGAATCATGTTTTTAGTCTGCGGCAGACATTGAAAATAACTCACTCAGTTTAGCATTCTTTAACGGACACATCTCAGCATCCTTTAAAAAGACATCTTGACAATCGTAAGCTGTTTCAATTATCTCATAGTCATAATGACGCGTGTTTATCAACACCCTAAAACTTCCATTTCAATAAAACTGCTACTGAAGAATCATGTTTTTAGTCTGCGGCATCGAAAACAACTCACTCAGTTTAACATTCTTTAACAGACACATCTCAGCGTCCTTTAAAAAGACGTCCCGACATTTCTAAGAAAGATACGTCTCAATTATCTCATAATCAGTAATGGCGCTTGGTACAAGGAAGTGCGGGAGAAACAAAACAAAATTCCAATTCCTTCGCGTGAGAACAGTCGTGGTAGCGTAAACACACAGGCGGCAGAAAAACCCCCTCCAGAAGCACTCCATGCGCAATTACCTTGTTGTTTACGTCAGCAGTGTTGGTGCGTTATATACGTGAAGAAAAGAAATCTCCAACGCCGGAAGAAAAGTAGGTGATCATAGAAACATTACTGAGGTGCTCAGTTTTTGGCGACCAGTCTGTAATATTGGAAAGTAACGTGCAAAGACGAAGATTACAAAAAATGTATAAAAATAGCCCATCACCAAACTTCAGCACAGTTCGTGCCAGCCTTTGTAACGCTAGCAGTCCGTCGCATTACGGGAAAGCTTTTCTCAAATTTGAAATCCCCGAAACGCTTCGGTAAGCAGGTTTTGTAAGACAGTTTCCTAGCGTTTGTATTGTTCTCGAAACGGGGACTTTCCCGAAACCGATCATTTTTGCGGGGTATTTGCGTCGTGGGATTTGGTAGATTGTGTTCGTTCCCCGTCTGGACCAGGGATGATTTGGGGAAAATATTTATATGGTGGGTAGCAGGAATCATGCCAGTTTTGTGATTCTTAAATACACTTTAAATGCGAATTTCACTTTTAAATTTTCTAAGCACAGTTTAGATTTTAGTTGCAACCCAAATTGAACTTCGATGGAATACTTCTACCATTTGAATCGATTTATTTAATTATTTTCTTACACTGTATTTTTACCCTATTTGTATATTCAATACAAAGTATTAACTCTCTGGTGGTTATCTCGACTAGGTATCTGGTCATTAGCAAAACTAAATAGATTTGATGGACCAGATATGTCGTCATTAGAACAAATCTAACCAAATCTTGATCTCGTTATCATAATTATCATAAAAAAGGCAATATTATGATGACAAGGTATCTCGTCATTGGCAAAATTAGTCAGATCTTGATGGACAAGGTATCTCGTCCATCAAGATCTGACTAATTTTGCCGTTTGATTTGATAGAGTAATCAAACTGCAAAAAACATCATCAATCCTCGTCCATCAAGATCTGTCTTAAATCTGATCATTTGATTTGATAGTACTTGATGGACGAAGTATCTCGTCCACCAAGAAGTCTTACAAACAAAAGAAGTTTTACAAAACAAATTTTCTGCTACACTCAAATGTGATTATACTAGTACCCTTATTTGTACAAATAGTGCCTATCACTATAACAAATAGCGCTATTGCTTCCAGAAAAATGTTCAGGAAGCTCAGCAGAACACTAACAATTTACTTCAGTAAGTATGCTTTCTCTCAGATTATTTTCTAACATTAATAATTTCGTTAATAAACTATGAATCTTTCAAATATACATAACTAAATATTGGCACACACAATTATTCCGCTAATAAATTCCGAATAAATAAATATACTGTTATGTTGCCAAGAATATTTTTCATATTTGTCATGAAAGACTGCTCCTCTTTACGGTATATTTACTGGCTTCATGTTTTTTTTATCTATCAATGTTTGATGTATGGAATTTATTTCAACATATAAATACATATATATATATATATATATATATATATATATATATATATATATATATATATATATATATATATATATATATATATATATATATATATATATATGAAAAATGTCCACGACCATTGGTAAACCTTTTAGCTACAAGCTAAATTTAATTATATACAGGGTGTTTAAAAACTAATGCAGCAAACTTTCAGAGGTGATAGAACACCCCCAAACAAACACTTCATAGAATGCATGATCGCAAGGAAACGGTTACGCTCTAAAGGGCGCTTTAAATTTCTCCGTACTCGCAATACCACGCAAAGTAAAAACAGGACTAGCGCGAAATATCAAAGCAAAGCTTTATTTAAGACAAAGCAAAACGTCAACAACTGCTTGACATGACGAAATGAAATCAAAATTGCAGACAGTAAATAAATGTACAAATTAACACATGGAAATACTGAAATGAATTTACATTTACAAAAGCTGCTCGAAATTGCGACTGCTACTCCTGATACACGCGTCGCATTGTCGACGTAAAGATTCCCATATGTTCTGGAAAATTCCAGGCATTTCGCGGACGGCTGCAGCAACTACGGAAAGTCTGGCAACTAGTACCTCATTGGAAGCCAGTGGTGCGCATTTTGCTACTTCTTGCATTATTTTCCAGTATTATAAGTAAAAAATACTTAGGATTGTTAATTTTTTTAGGTAAAATCCAGTTTTGTATTGTATTAGTTATCTCAAGGTGAGTAATGGATGAAATACACTGTGCTGTGGTACGCGTTTCGCTTTTATCGTGGTACTATTTTCCCGTATTATAAGTAAAAAATGCTTAGGATTTTGAATTGTCTGAGTTACATCGCTTGTCTTCTGAGTTACATCGCTTCTCTCGAAGTGATACGAGCAATGAATAAATATCCTGTGTTTCCCGTTTTGATATTTTCATGCATTACTTTCCCGTACTATAAGTAAAAAGGCTCAATATTTTCAATTGTCTTTGAGTAAAATTAATGGTAATTAATTAACATCGCATTGGAGCAACACAACTCGGTAAAATTAAGCTTTCTGGGTTACATAAATTTTCTGAAGGTGTGTGAGAGATACGGGTAAAATAAATAAAACACCTGTGGTACGCGTTCTGCTTTTTTCCATTATTCCGTTTGCATATTTACCGTTAGTTGAATTATGACGCACGGCTACCAATTCGATTAACCACCGTCTTCCTAAACACTCCGTAAGAGCATCGCGAGCCCTTCCGATAGCTTACTCAAGCATGCATTCTCGTTCCGAAGTTCTATAGCAGTGATTATCCAAGTAATTTTCCCCCTGATAAGGGGAAACTGAGTTACGATTTCAGTAATCTAAACTCAACCTGTTAGAGAGGCGCGCGCTTCCGATGTAATAGCTCCGGCTAAGGCACACAGATACTTGGTACGCCGATGCCATTTAACAGTGAAGTGACAGAGACTGTTTGCACATTCCACTCTACTCAGCGGAATTCGTATAATTAAACAAATGCCGTTAAGGGACATTTATTGCACATCCTTCAGTGCTAAGGCCGACAGACGGGGACAATGAGGAATGAGGATTGGGTAGCAAATTGAAATTCATCCACTTACAAAGTGTCAAGTGGGAGACGCTCTTTAAGTGGTTAATAATGGGGCCAGGTCTGTAATGTGCCGTGTTAAGCGCCAACAAAATTATTCCCGGCTCATTTATTTTTAGGTCAGGTTCAAATTGATTTCGGCGCGATGAGAATTTTGGGAAGTTCTTACTTTTGGTATTGCTACCCTTGCAGCCATTTGTTAATCCTGGACGGCGGTAGGTGATTAAGAAGGGGAACTGGGAAGGGGCTCTTTCTTGCCGAGGAAGGAATGAAAGACATTTTTTCCCCCGTCATCAAATGCTACTCAGTCTTGAGGGAAGTGAAGTCGGTGGGTCGGGCATTAAGAAACGAAGAGAGTGAGTGATTCATAGGAGTGATCTGTTTTGACTTTGCGCGGGTGTGGGAATGACTGACTCGGCCCTTTGTTGGGGAGGCGCAAAATTTTTGTCTCCGGATTCAGCGAAGTACAGGGCATTGTGCTTGAAGTAAAGATTTAAAACGCAATTGTCTTCGATGTCGTGGTTGCATCAGTCTTCGTATGAAGATAAGCCGCGTGGCTCTGGCAAGAGATCAAATTAGTTTTTCTTTCCGTCATGCTGGCTTCGAATTAAAACATCTTTGCAATGCAGCGATCAAGGATTGGTTGGTTGGTTTTAAGTTTTATGGCGCAAGGGCCGTATTTGGCCAAGCTGTGCCAAACGCAAGACAGACAACACAATGAGGGAGGAAGGAAAAGTAAAAAGCAGAAGGGTAGGTGAGAATAAAAATGAAAGGGAGGAGAGATCACTCGATGCACGTACACACCTAAAGATGTTCCCCGAGGACACACCAATCAAGGAAGATTGAGATATTATAATTAATGTTAACCCTCCTGGTGGTTGTCTCGATGGGATTTCTCGTCATTAGCAAAACCTGACCAGATCCTTATCTTGTCATCATCGAAAAATCGGCAATATCTGGATGGACGAGATATCTCGTCATGAGCAAAATTGGTCGGATCTTGATTTACGAGATATCTCGTCGAAACCATTTCGAGGGTAAAGCCTTTTTTTATTTTGAGAAGAGACGCTCTGCTAGTAGACTAGTCAGCGTATTATGTTTATTTAATTTTTGATGAATTTTTATTAAAGTTACTTTTTTATCTGTCTAGTCATTCTAATGGTTAATACATTTGTTGATTTTATATGATCCTTTTAACAGTCTACAAACTTATGGCACCCAGATACGTGAAGCATATCAGGGTCTATGGCCCCTTTCAAATGAGTTAAGGAAGACGGGGTTCTAGTGTACACTTGAGACTAGGTAGCACCACAGCTAAAAATTTGCAGGTGTCAAATCCGGACTCAGCGGGGTCATTCATTTCCACAAAATTGGCTAATTAGTCGTTCTTGACAAAACATATTGATCAAAAACTGCTTCACAGGACATGCTATACGCGGGGATGCCTCATCGTGCATGAACGTGATCGTGTTTAGAGGATTCTGAGCACGTAGGCATGGCACAAGGTAATTTTGAAGCATTTTCAGGAAAATATGTCCATTTACTATGCAGGTCTTTCATCCCCATGTTTCACATGTCTCATCAAAGAAAATGGGTTCAATAACGACGCTTGCAGTGAAGCCGTGCCATACATTGAGTCAGGGTGCATTTTATTGCTTTTACGCGTGCGGATTTTCATTAAATTCAAATAAACCACGTAAATCAAACCAAGCATTTGCAATAATTTCCAATAAGGAGTGAGACGGATTTACATTATTTAAAATGGAAAAGTAAATAATGTTTAAGATTTTCAATTGTCTTTTGTAAAATTCAGTTTTCTGAGTTACATCACTTTTCTCGATGTGATAAGAGTAATGAATAAAACACCAGTGTGGTACGCGTTTTGCTTTCATCATGCATTATTTACCCGTATTATAAGTAAAAAATTCAAAATAATGTCAATTTTCTTTCGGTAAAATTCAGTTTTCTGAGTTACACAATCGTAATTTTTACGTATTTTCAGGAAAGATGTCCATTTACTATACAGGTCTTTCATCACTTTGTTTCACATGGCTCTTCAAAGGAAATGTGTTCCATAACGACGCTTGCTGTGAAGCCGTACCATACTTTGAGTTGCGGTGCATTTAACGACTGGTACGGGTGTAGATTTTCATTCAATCAGATTCTACAGCCATACGTATTAACCATCCCGTGTAAGGAAAAATGGGCTTCATCTGTCCAAAAGATGGTAGAAAGCCTTTGCTGGTCTTTCTCGATTTTTTCGAGAAACCACTATGCGAATTCTTTCCACTTCGCAACATCGTTTGATTTCAGCTGATGAATAGATTGCAGTTTGTGCGAGTACAATTTTAAAACGCCTTCCACGGAACACATTGGTTTCGGGTATACCTGCGTTTCTAGAAACTTCCTCGTTGATTCTGCTGCGAGAGCCTCCATTTGTGATGCCTTGTGTGAACGTCGCCAATAACTTGTTGTGTTGCTTCAGTGCGATGGTAATTAAAATACCTACTTATGTACCATTTGCGGTACTATACGTTTAGCACGATCCTCTAACTTCGGTCTGCCTCTTCGAGGACGATCTGCCTAGGTACCAGTTTCCTCCAAGCGCTGTACTCGAACGCTGTCATTATACTTTTACGTTCTTTCACATTTTTTGAGATGTAAATTTCCGTACATTTCTCAGATAAATCAATTTCACCAGATGTGTCTTCACCAACGACAGCATTTGATTTTACACGCAATAATTTAATTCGCATGAACGGTTGACAATGCAATTGTCGATAATGAGCTGACGGCATTACATTTTCCTTTTTAAGGTAGGTAGGAAGGTATTTTAATTAACATCCCACTGGAGCAACACAACGGGCTATTGGTGACGGTCCGGGATCAAACCCGAAGGGAAAGATCCGACGACAACACCACGTAATTTTGAACCACGGTCAGATGACTGGGGCACACCTGAGCTGACACCCCACTCTCCAAACTTCCACATCACGCCAACGTGTGGACATTTCAGGCCACGAAAGATTTAACGTGCACCAGCCCCCTTTGTCCACGGCGGTCTTTGGTTGGATCCAAACTCGTAAGCCTCCTGTTTCTAGAGCGTTACTCTTCCAACCGGGCTACCACGGCCCTCTTAGGTTTTATTGTAACTACTGAAGTTAACCAAATACGACTAAAAATTAATCAAAAACTAATCTAGTGAATTACCCTATATAGTTTTTGTTATAGTACTCCCTCACCGTTTTAAGTGAAAAAATCGTAAGAGTTCATTTTCAATTAGATTTGTAAAAGTAGACCCAAAGTTAATTAAACTTTAAATATTCTAAGTGAATTTGAATTAGTAATGTTGTTAACTAAATGTTTAAATTAAAACATTTTTAGCGTATCCAAAGTTTTTATTCATTCATTTAAATTCAAAGCTGAACTTTTTCTCAAATTTGTCTTCATTTTTTTTTTAAATAAAAGAGTAATTATATGAATTCCACGTTGCTGATGTGGTTTTTATTCACTGAATGCTTGCTACTTTTTAAGGGCAAAATCGCGCATAAATGTGAGCATGAAATTTTAGTTTATTTTTCACATACTGCACGTTAAAAATGTTTTTAAAATTTTGAAGCAAACGTAAGTGTTAGAATAATGAGGCAAATGGGTGTCATCCGGAGGTTTGAAAGTGAAATAGTTTATGGTAGTTAATGGTAATAGCAATTGTAATTTGGGAATATAATGCTAATAGTAATAGTAGGAAGGTGTTTTATGTAACGTCGCTTTGGAACACAACGGGCTATAGGCGACGATCCTGGTTGGTTGGTTTTGGGTTTTATGGCGCAAGGGACATATTTGGCCATGCTGAGCCAGACACGACACACAATATGAAGTAATAGACACACACAATGAAAGTTTTACTGATACAAAAGAGAGAAATACACCCAGGGAGGAATGCACAGGAATCGAATCTGCGCCACTTACAACTCGAAGGTTGCTAGCGCAGTGGGCATACCCAACACGACGGCCCCAAATAGTAATAGCAATATAATGTTAATAGTAATAGTAATATAATGGTAATAATAATACACTCACTGCAAAAATTAAGCACGGAGAGGAAAATGTTAATTTCCGGAAGCCAATCTGAATTTGAGAGGCTGCATTTCGCTGCAGAGGTAGATGGAGGTATGCAAATATGTTCTGTAACAGCCAATCACGGTTTCGTGTCGAGAAATATGCAAAAAAGGCAGTCGTATAAGAAGCCAGCATTGTGAAGGGTTAGAGGAGTTTCATGTAAGTGCTGATAAAAAGTGTTTAGAACTTTCGTACGATTAGTTTTCAAGACAGACGTGTTTCTATGGCTTCCAGAAGACGAATGGCAGATAGTGAGCGCTGGCGTTCTGTGGGACGCCTTGAAGCAGGACAATCAATCACAGATGTTGCTCTTTTCTTCGGCGTTCATCATTCCGTCATTTCACGATTATGGAAACAATTCCAAACAAGCCAAACAGTCCGAAGACCTGTGGCCGGTGGCCCAAGGGTTACGACCCCTGCGGAAGATCGATATATTGCTGTTTTAGCCAAGCGGAATCGAAGAGCGACCTCCACACGTGTGACATCTATGGTTGCAGCGTCCATTGGTAAGACGATATCTGCCACTACTGTTGGTCGAAGGCTACACATGAATGGACTGTACGCCCGGGTACCACGAGTTTGTGTTCCTCTATCCGTCCAATCCAGAGGGGCACGATTAAAGTGTCTCGGCAACATGTGAATTGGACTGTGTCTGATTGGACCAACGTTATCTTCACGGATGAGTCGAGATTTAACCTGGAGCCAGATGACAAGCGTGTAAGGGTCAGGAGAGAACAAGGCACGCGCAATCACCATTATATTAAATATTAATATAATGGTGATAGTAATATAATTAAATATTAATATAATGGGGATAGTAATATAATTAAATATTAATATAATGGGGATAGTAATATAATTAAATATTAATATAATGGGGATAGTAATATAATGGTAACAGTAGTAGTAAAATATAATGGTAATAGTAATATAATGGTAACAGTAGTAGTAAAATATAATGGTAATAGTAATATAATGGTAACAGTAGTAGTAAAATATAATGGTAATAGTAATATAATGGTAACAGTAGTAGTAAAATATAATGGTAATAGTAATTTAATGGATACAAATTCACGAGCCTATAAGTTAGTAGTTAAATTAAATTTCGACTGAACATCTTGTTTCGCCTTTTAAAATTCATCGAAAAGCAATAACGCATTTGACGAGTGGATTGGAAACCGAAGATTTAAAAATATGAGCCTTTTTCAGTCATTACGGATTTACGCTTTACAATAATTTTATCGTATAAAGATGGGGAAATAACTCCGACACATAACTTTTAAGCATGTTTCATAATTCAATAAAGTATAACGAACACAGGCTAAAGATTGACATGTAGAAAATTTTCTATATTCTACGTACCAAATAAGATCAATCTTTTCGTGCCACTGAAACAATTTCTAATACAAAACATGGAATATAGGGACTCTTTTCCTTCACAATTCAGTAAAAAGAAATTTTCAATCATAGCTGCGTGTCTATTTTTATTAGTTTAAAATTATATTGATGCTATAAACAGAAGAAACTCATTTTTGAAGCACAGATAAATCTGAAAATTGCTTAAAAAGACACGTATCAACCATTCTCTCCATTCTTTAGAACATCTAACTACGTTCCTTTTTACTGAGATACTTTATACATTTATACATCCAAGACAAGATATCCCTAGCACTACTGTATTTCTTTAAATAAACTAAAATATGCTTAAAAATATTTTTACTATCTTCTTTCAATGGCATTCAAAACATGAAATATAAGTACAAAGAATGTATAGTTTATGTTTAACTCTATGGGCATCAAGTTCTTAAAAAAGGAACATCAAAACACTAGATCTCGCTAACATTTAAGATAGTCAATCCTCTGCATGAATTTTATACTTTTAAAGAAAAACTTCAAAGCCAAAACCCATGCCCTTGTTAGTTTAAAATCTGCTCTGAAGAGTGAACAGAAACATGTGAATATAGTTATTTTCATGTTCAAAATCAACCGCAGAATACAGTCTGAATGTCGTTTAGTACATCGAAGATATATCTCAAGTTAAGGATGTAGAAATAAATTCGTAGCTACATTTTTATCTTTTTTTAGGAAGTTCTTTTAACAGTTTATCCAAAATTCAGACTCCTGCCGGAATGTCACTTAAGGCCATACTTCTTACTCGTTATCTACCTCCTACCTTTACCCTAACTAGAGCTTTCGGGAATTCCCGAAATTCTTTGGTGAAACATAGGCTTCTAGAGATGTCTGATTGCTGCTGAAAGTCCAGCACTTAAGAGGCAAGGAATGCTACCTTCTTTAGAAGTCAGTGAATAAATGTTTGTGACCTCTACAGTCAGTGTCATTGAGTTCACACAGACAGTTATTCTTTACAGTGCCGCTCTGAGAGCTGGTGGTTAGACGAGGGCACGAAATAAAAAAAATGAATCTGGTTTTATTTTTGAAAGAGAAAATTTCTGAAAGAATTTGTGTACACTCTACACCATAGTTCTCCAAACTATCTTGTCTGAACGGCCCATTTTCAAAGACAATTTCCTTCTCTCCCACTCTCGAAAATTATCTTAACTAACAATAAATTGCAAGTGCTGTACATATAATTTTTGAATTTCTCTGAAATATTTATAAGGCTTTAGACTAAACTGTTCGTCCAATCTTCGTACCTACTTATAGCGTTGTGCAGTAAACGTGACACAGCATGGTATATTCCTTGCGCTGCTCTTGTAAGATCCTGCGTAAGTCAGAAGTACGCGCAAATACATACATGCTAACAGTTTCTCGTTTCGATCTGATGTCTTGCTTTTAGACCGATCAGTTATAACTTGGATTTTGCAACGTACAATTTTTGCGATATTGCATCACTATTGAATATCTGTATGGTCAAGTGGATAAGTGTTTGCTTAAAGCATTTTTAGGTAACACTTTTTTAGCATCTTATTGCCCACTCTTGCTCCTCAACCACGCCTATTTTCCCAGGGATCAACATTCCCCCAAGATTCCTTCAGCTCCCACAGGGGAGGTGACGCCCTTTTGGGGAAAATCTGCTCTTCACTTACAGTCAATCGTAGGTTATGAAAAATAAAAGCAGAAATTCTGAATCATTTTCCAAATAATGCAACTGTGTGTTTACAGGAAAAATGAAGCCGCCGTAGCCCGGATGGAAGAGTAGCGAATTAACAACTGGAAGGTTGCGAGATCGTAACTAGCTCCAACCAAAGACCGTCGTGTATGTGGGGGCTGGTGCACGTTGAACTTGTCGTGGCCTTTAATGTCCTGACATTGGCGTGGTGTGGAAGTTTGGAGAGGGGCAGCTCAGGTGTTGACCTCGTCATGTGACCGTGGTTGGAAATTTCGAGGTGTCCTTGGATCTTTCCTTTCAGGATTGATACCAGACTGTCGACAATAGCCCGTTCTGTTGCTCCAGTGAGACGCTAATTCAACTACCCACCTACAGGAAAAATGCTGACTTAAAGCTGTTTGTTAAAAGCTTTTCAAGATGTTAGGGACAGTGTTTAGTATCCAATTAAAACTTCAATTTGTTTACAAAGAACTCTCTTGGATGGGGCTAGACACAGGATTTCTGTGGTGTATATTTAAGGTTTTTTTAACAAATATATAACTAAATCGTAGTTTTTCATCAAGTTTTATGATAATGTCATCTTTAAAAAAGAGAAGGGGCTTGAGCCTGTAACGTCCCTTTGACGAGAGCTGAAATAAAACGGGTGTCCTTGAATAATTCCGCTTACAAAATTCATCAACTCGGGTCGTCGAACCTACCCCTTCTCTGTACTACCGAAAGATAAATACAAAGTATATAAATGTATCTATAAAATGTTTAGCAATGGGAATCCGTCTGGGTTAGACGTCTCCAGGGCAAAGAACTGATTATTTTGCTTTTTTACATTTTCTTTGTCCTGCGCGATTCTATATGTTTACTCAAGAAAATTTTATAAATGTCTGTGTGTAAATAAATTCAATATGTATAATTCCCTAAAATTTAAATTATTTCATCAGAAGCCCCTTAACCCTTCCACTTAATCCTCACTCTGGTTCTTTAAATATATCTTTAACCGGTGACAACAGAAAATCTGATTATAACAAGAGGTGTTAAGTAAAAGGAGATTGTATTTGTGCATCTAACCGGTGCAAAAATGTACCTATAACCAATGAAAGCAGAAAATCTGATTAGAACAAGAAGTGCTAAGTAGGAGATTGTATTTGTGCATCTAACCGGTTCAAAAATGTACCTATAACCAATGAAAGCAGAAAATCTGATTAGAACAAGAGGTGCTAAGTAGGAGATTGTATTTGTGCATCTAACCGGTTCAAAAATGTACCTATAACCAATGAAATATATCCTATATCAATGAAAGCAAAAAATCTGATTTGAACAAGAAATTTAAAAAGGAGGGATTCTAGTTGTGCTTCTATAATCGGTATCTTCGGTAACCGGTATATTGGTGTAAATGCTTCTATAACCGGTGGTAGCAGAAAATCTGATTAGAACAAGGACTTTTAAGAAAAAGGAGGATTCTAGATGTCCTGATTGTGAAAAAGTTTAAATATGGATATTCATAACTTATTAAGAAAGTTGAGATAATTATTTATAAATAATATATTGAGTTCAGCTTCAGCGATAGCTAAAGCTGTTTTAAGAATAATGAGACGTTTTATCCGTGCATTTATACATTTCATAGCAAGGTTTGCTGCCCATGGTGAAATAATAGAGCAAAACATGTCACTTTCAGCACAAAATATCAGTGTATCCTATTATACGGATACAATAATCGATATGAAGTATTGTTAAATGCTTAAAAGGAAACTAGCCATTAAAGTTCACAGTACACAAATGAATTGTTTGAACTTTGTAATGGCCAAAATGTTTAATAACAATAATAAAATGCTATCGAAATATATATGTAATAAAGTAATATAAAATATAATCTATCTTCTTAACTAATAATTGGATATTGCTAGTTATAAAATTTATATATACTTAGAATTCTTTACCTGTTGATTACAGGTTCTTAATTATTAACCTTTATTAACCCTACAAGTGGTTCCGACGAGATATATCGTTCATCAATATCTAACCAATTTTGCTGAAGACGAAATAGATCGTCACCAAGATATCACCGATTTTTCCTCTAAAACGTTGAATTAACATCGCAATGGAGCAACACAACGGGCTATAGGCAACGATCCGAGATCAATCCCAAAGGGAAAGTTCCGAGGACAACACCTCGTAATTCTGAAATATAGTCAGATGACAAGGTCAAACCTGAGCTGGCGCCCCACTCTCCAAACTTCCGCATTACGCCAACGTGAAGACATTTGAGGCCATGACAGATTTAACGTACACCAGCTACCACGACGGTCTGGGGTTGGATTGAGTTTCGAACCCTCAACCCTCCGGTTGCTAATTTGTTACTCTCCCAACCGGATTACCATGGCCCTAATTTTCTGTAAGCAGTACCTTCATTCTTGATACTGATCAGTGTGTGCTATCCAGATGCTGCTAAGGCCTTTATAGTAAGATAGCAATTTAACTCTCCGAGTGGTTTTGACTAGATATCTCGTCCACACACACGCACACGCACATACACACTCCCTCACACGCACACACAATATCTAACCAATTTTGTGAATGGCTCGTTATCAAGATATTGCCGATTTTTTATGGTGATGAATTATCACAAAGAATGACATAAATACAATTTAACAAGGGATTACAGATCTTAGCTTACAGTGTTCATATTTCCAAATTCAATCTCCCTTATTTCGCGTATGTTTTGAGAGCGAGACGTGTTTCGTTTTAGCTTCCAAAATCCCAAACTGGGCGCGGGATGATGACTGCATGTCATTTTAAAGTTTTTCGGACCCTAAAGATAACACTTTATAACGATAAGAAAGCGGACTGGTACGAAACTGGCAAATAGTTCTTAAAACTCAGTAGAAGCTGACAGGAGTGCAGAACTTTTACTTTAGTGCTTGGGAGAAAGCTTTTTGGAAACTTTAAGAAGAAAATATTTAAATTCAAACAAGCTTACTGGGAAATGCTTCAGCTTGTCTGGCCTTCTTTTGGCTGAGGGTATAAATCGATCTTTTTGTGAACGATGCGCACTTACACACACAAGTGCTTTCCATGCCCTCGGTTCTCCTCTATTTTCCGATTTTATAGTGTTCTTTCGCTTCTTGTGTTCCATCATTGACTGGTCCAGTTTTTGTTCAGTTCTGGCACATGCCGTTCTGCAAATTTAGGCGCAGGGAAACTGAGATGTCCTTTTATGGCGGGGTATTGCAGCAATAGTCTTTGAGTAAAAATATGGAGGATGTAAAAAATCTGTTCCTGTTTGTGAAACGGGAAAAACGTTTCCACGAGATAACTCACAAGATCGCATGTTCGGCTGCTGAAAAAAATCGAGACAGCTGTCTATTCACGCATCGTTCATGATAGAGCCAATTCAAAGGTTCCGTTTGATAGGGAATTCGAATCGATTCTGAAGGACTTATTGTGTTCCATCATTAACTGGGCCAGTTTTTCGTTCAGTTCTGGCACATGCCGTTCTGCAAATTTAGGCGCTGGGAAAATCATAATGTCCTTTCACGGCGGAGTATTGCAGTAATAGTCTGAGTAAAAATATGGAGGATACAAAAATCTGTTCCTGTTTCTGAAACGGGAATAGCCATTACCAGGATAGTTTTTTACTATGATGCATTTAATATTCGCTATTTAAAGCCATTGTTTGATAAAAGACGACTAATTACTACGAGTTGTAGGCGGCAGAGGTGATTTCTATAACTACTCTGAGTGCATATATCTTTTCTGGATCAGTAAGACCTTTTATTCTGTGCTATGTCCATTACTTACTGTCCATGAACCTTCCAAGTGCTTTTGAAGAGATATCTCGTTCATCAAAATATGACCAGTTTTGCTAATGACGAGATATCTCGTCGAGACAACCACCAGGAGAGTTTACAACATTGATTGGCACAAATTCACTCAAAGAAACATTACAGTGTTCTTTTCAATCACATCAACGATATGACGAAATGATGACACTAGTGTTCCTTAAGTTTAGAACACAAATAAGAACATGAATCGAGTGTGCATACGAATTTGAATATGAATAGTTAAGTGTTGAATTGGGTACTTACACCTATTTCCCAGATAAACGGTACAGAGAGGCAAGAATCAAAACATCTGACGCAGAAAGATGGATGACAATTTAGGGCTGAGGTAACGAGGTTGGAAGAGTAACGGATTAGCAACACTGGAGGCTTGCGAGTTCGAATCGAACCAAAGACCGCCGTGTACAAGGGGGCTGGTGCGCTTTAAATCTGTCGTAGCCTCAACTGTCCTCCCGTTGTCGTGGTGTGGACGTTTCAAGAGTGGGGTGCCAGCTCAGGCGTGACCTCGTCATCTGACCGTGGTTCGAAATGAAGTGGTGTTGTCCTAGGATCGTTCCCTACGGGTTCGATCCCGGACCGCCACCAATAGCCCCCTTTGTTGCTCCAGTGCAACGTTAATTAAATACATACCGGATGAGAGTTTAACTGATTTAATAGTATCCCTTTTTAAAAGAGATTTCCTTAAGGTAGGTAGGAATTTAATTAGCGTCGCACTGGAGCAACTATTGATCCGTGATCGAACCCGCAGGGAAAGATCCACAACACCACTTAATTTTGAACCACGGTCAGATGACGAGGTCACATTTGAGCTGGCACCCCACTCTCCAAACTTACTCAGGACGCCAACGGGAGGAGAGTTGTGGCCCCGACTTGCACCAATCCCCTTTGTACACGACGGTTTTTGGTTGGATTCGAACTCTCAACCCTCCGGTTGCTAATCCGTTACTCTTCCAATCGGGCTACCCCGGCCCAAGATTTCCTTAAGAGATGTAGAATTTGATTTGTCGCTGGTGCACAAATCCCACCGTCCGAGCAAGAAAGTCCCCGTAGCATCACCCCTCTCCCCGAAACCCAACGGATGGGGGTGGAAAGAAGTTTCGGTCCTCAATTGGGAGAGTACTTCTGCTCGTTTTGCTGGCCTCTCCAGCGTGTCTCTCTCTGAATGTACTCAACAACTAATCCTTCTGAAGTAACTTGTTACCTCAATGGAATCGTTTGATTGGACTAACAATTTTACTATTAATTTTAAAGTTTCAGTATGTTAGGCGAATCGCTCGCAAAACTATCGCAATTACGATTGTTTAAACCTACAACACAGAATTCTGGTGCACTGCCGTTTTTAACTTTCGTGTAGTTATGCTATCACATACAAATACGAGAACCTGATTTTAGTACGATCGATAAATGATGCAGTTGATATAATTGGGTATTATTATACCTACACTAGCATATTAATTTTTTCCACTCCCTAGACTTCGAGTTTATAAATTTCAAATTCTACTTATTAAGCCTCCACCCGGTTTGGACGAGATATCTCGTCCATCAAGATCTGATCAATTTTGCTAATGAAAGAGATCTCTCGTCATTACCTCTTTTTACCGATTTTTCGATGATGACGAGATCGAGATTTCTTCAGTTTTCTTCTAATGACGAGATATCTCGTCCATCATGTTCTGGTCAGTTTTCTTCTAATGACGAGATACCTCGTCGAGAACAACGACCAGGATGGTTTATAAATTGAGTTTTCGGAGATTTTAAAGTCTCACTCTATTCCACTGTCTCTGTTTTATTCCGTACGATTCCGTTTAATTTAGGGTCGCGGTAACCCGGTTGGAAGAGCAACGGATTAGCAGCCGGAGGGTTGCGAGTTCGAATCCAGCCGTAGTGTACAAAGGGGCCTGGCACACGTTAAATCTGTCGTGGCCTCAAATGTCATCACGTTGGCGTGGTACGGAAGTTTGGAGTGGTGTGCCAACTTAAGTGCTGAATCGTCATCTGACCGTGGTTCAAAATTACGTGAATCTTTCTCTTTGGGATCGTTCCCGGACCATCACCAATAGACCGTTGCGTTGTTCCAGTGTGACGTTAATTAAAATACCTACCTACCGTTTATTTAGTTTAAACTATTAAGTCATGAGCCATCAGAGTCCATGGATTCCAATTTGTGAATAACATTTACACCATTCATGCTGTACTAGTTACCCCTATATTAAAAGCTCGATACGAATATTTCTTGAGTCTGTAAAGCGGGATTTAATATTTCCTTGTCAGAAATTTAATTGGCTCAATTTTGGATCTTATAATGGGCATTTAGGTTGGTAACGGGTTGCATTAAAGGAGGCACATTTGCATCCAAATTAGTAGCAGAACTGGAACATAAATTTCTTAAGTGATACAGTTTTGTTGTGAGGTTTAGTTTCAACCTCTACTGTCTTTTGATATAGGAGGGCTAATTAATGTGTTAAAAAATTTTAGATTGATCTGGAATAAACCAATGTGGAGGTAAAGATTGCATATATTAAGTAACTATGCTACACGTTGTATGGACTACTTGCTAAAATATAAGGTAGATATTTTAATTAATGTCGCACTGGATCTACACAACGGGCTATTAGCGACGGTCCGGGATCAAACCCGAAGGGAAAGATCCTAGGAAAGTCTTCCACATCACGCTAACGTGAGGACATTTGAGGCTACGACAGATTTAACCTGCATCAGCCCTCTTTGTACACGACGCTAAAATATAAGGAACGTCTTTGTGTAGAATAATTTTATCTTTTAATTTGTATGATTAAAACGGGTTCATTATTTCAGTGAAGGTGAACATTTAAATCAATGTAAAAGACATTGATTTAAACATTGTATTTTGTCATCAAAACATTGTATTTTGTCGAGATGTAATAATCGATTATATAATTTATCTTTGTAAATAACATTTCACTTTGTAATTTTGGAAAACACTTAATACCAATAGTTTTAAAGAAAAATTGTGTTAACTTCTCATGAGTTTTGGATCGGAGACACAGTATTAATAATTAACGTAATAGTGTGAAAGTATAGAAATAGTTTGTGTAATAGTTAGTGTATAAATAGCTAATGAATTTGAATGAAATTGGAAACGGTGCTTATATAAGAACTTTGAAAGTAAGCTTTTATTAGAAAACTTAAGATATTACATTCTGAGGTATACTTGAACATAAATCTGGTCAAATTTCTTATTCAGTGGATTTTAATGATGTTTATTTAGGTGTAGAATAGCATAAATTCAGCTGTTTGAGAAAGAGAAAGACCATAAAACAAAATATGATTAATAATTTTATCTTCCCACGTTGTGTTTGAACAGAACCCTCCATTGTATTTTATGATCACATTTCCGAGATAAAATTTGAAAAATTAATAGTTTAACAGTTTGGAAACATTGCCCAGAGATTTGCAAACAGCTAAAATTACACCACCACTCTATAAGTAAAATGTAGTGCAACTTATATTTTTTAATTTTTTACTTATATAAAATAATTCTTATATAAATTATGATATAAATGTATTCTGATATTCTGAATTTCACACATATATTAATTATTAATGTGATTGCATAACCATAAAAAACCATGACTAAATATTCTGGTAAAGTTTAAAAGCATGCAACACTTACTTATATTGAGTAATTGACAAGTAGATAGGATTATCATTAAAATATGTTTAAACTAATTGAGTCATCCTTTACTTTTATTTAAAAAAAGGATATCTTTGTCAAAACCTTTTACTTTGTCATTTTGATCAAGTGCTATCTATAGATTATGTCAATCAAATATAATTCATCTATACAATTGTGAGAAAATTCAGAAAAATGTACATTTCGAAAGTAAAAGTTTCACCAGAAAGGGATTAATTATTAAAATTAAAAAGGTACATAGTAAAATTGTAGTTATACACTCTTAAAATGTTCCTGTTGATTTAATGAAATTTTATTAGTGATACTGAACTGTTAAAATTAAAAAATAAACTTAGTAAAATGATAGTGAATGATGATTTCAAAATGTTTTTTGTCGATTCCCAGAATTTGTTTTATTGGTACTTACCGTAATATTAAAAAATACCTTCAAATAAATAGTAGTAGAGCATGCATCCAAAAATATTTCTGCCAATTTACTGAAACTATTTGATTGGTGCTGTACCACTAAATTTAAAAAGTAAACATTTTAAAATCGTAGTGGAGGATGCATACTAAAAAGTTTTCTATTTCCTGGAATTATTTTACTGACACTGTACCGTTAAAATAAATAAATATAGTAAAATCGCCGTGAAGAATGAATTCTAAAAATTTTCTGTCGATTACCTGGAATTATTTTATTGGTACTGTGCCGTTAAAATTGAAAAACAATATAGTAAAAATATAGTAGAGGATGCATTCTAAAAATTTTCTGTCGATTTTCTGAAAAATAATCTACCACATCTTTAGAGAATCGATTACTGCTTTGGTAAGCTTCAGAAAGTTAAATGCCTATATGGATATATCTTCAGATTTATAACTAGACGGTAAGATGTGAACAAACATGGAAATTAAAATGTTTCGCAGTTGGTTAAAAATACACGAACAAAATGAGGAAAAGTATATAGAATAAAATAAAGGCTTTTCACTGTTGATGATATTCGAGATGCAATTTTTTATAAATTTGAAACTATGAATGCAAGAGGAGAAATTCAGTTTTTGTATTTTCTACATTTGGGACCGGTTTCACACTGAGGTACTTTTAGTTTTCAGACATTTTATGAATGTTGGTCTGTTGCGTTTAATAGTCTTGGCGATTAATTTACTGAATTCATTTAAAAAAATCTGTTCCATGCGCGTGAATAAAAACTCACAAAATTAATCCTCGTATGAAATTCAATTTAGTTGCAAGGAGTGTGCAGAATACTTCCAACACTTTTTCTGCGGAAAAGCAGATTGTGTTATTTTATTACTCGTGTATCTCTCAGATTTTCATTTCTTTTTGAAGTTAAATTAAGTGCGATCCTTAGGCACCGAATAAAATCTTTTCATAAAAAAGTTACATCATTCCCCTTTTTTAAATTATACTCACATTGTTTATTTATTAGCTACTATTACGCGCAATATAATTTTTTTCTCCCAAGAACTCGGTTTGCGGAAATTCTTTTTACGGCATTCTCAGCACTGCTTTTTTCGGCTCCTCGTTCGAATCTTGCAGCTTCCCCTTTTATTTAATTTTCAGCGCTGAGAAAGGCTCGATCTCTGCAACCGAGGAAATAAAAAAGGGGAATAAAAAATATCTGCGTCAAGAAAACCTCCCGTTTCGAAAGTTGCGGCTCCCCGTAATTATACGTTCATCGCGGAAGACCATTCAAGCCTCAAAATTAGCGAAAATCTTTTCATAAAAACTGGCTGCGCTGGGCGATATGATTACTGCAACGTCACGAGCTACGATTGATGGAGCAACGTTAAAAAACCATCACTTCCCTCCTTCTATTTCTCTTTATAGCTTTTAAAACTTGAAAGCGTCCATTTTAACACATTTCCCCCCTGTACTGCCCGTTACCCTGTAGATTAAAACGTTATTTCCTTTGACCCGATAAGTGACGTAACTCCAAGCGTTGGGTTCAATATAGCGGAAGTATAAGGTAACCCGAGCTTGCCTTTTTATGGGGTGCGACTGCTGTATTGATCCTTAAAACTATGGCTATTATGAAATGGAAAGTTCGTTAATAGAGCTTTAAAGGATGTATACGGGCATATTTGGGGGTACTTCACATGGCATTTTATGTACCATTCTCTCTTAAAACGAGCTGCTGTTTCAGCACAATTTAGATTCGAAGCGGAGGTTAAAATATGGAATTCAAAATAGGCAAGGGGAGTGGGGGAATTCTATTGCATTTACTGTACCTCGTACAGTACGTATGGATATGGTCTTAGAGGAGTAATGAGCAATTTAATTTATTAATTAGCAAATAATGTCCAATATGAAATGATAAAATAATAAATTATTTTGATATATATTCTAGCCCTTACATGAAGCAAAGTTGTTTTATTACTAATTTTAACGCATCTTATTTTTCAGACCCCTTGTAAAGCCCTGTAGATTAAAATGCTATTTCCTTTGACCCGATAAGTGACGTAATTTCAAGCGTTGGGCTCAATATAACCGAAGTATAAGGTAACCCAAGCTTGGCTTGGGCATTCTTAAAACTATGGCTATTATGAAATGGAAAGTTCTTCAATAGAGCTTTAAAGAATGTATATGGGCATATTTTGGGGTTCTTCACAACACATTTTATGTACCATTCTCTCTTAAAACGAGCTGTTGTTTCAGCACAATTTAGATTCGAAGCAGATGTTAAAATATGGAATTCAAAAACACGCAAGGCATTCTATTGCATTTACTCTACCGCTTACAGTACGTATGGATATTGTTTTGAATAATGCAGGGTGGAGTTTAGAGTGATTTGATTTATAACTTATCAAAGAATGTTTAATAATAGATTGTTTTGATAGATATTTTTGTCTTTATATGAAGCAAAGTTATTTTATTACTAATTTTAACGCATCTTATTTTTTAGACCCCCTGTACTGTTCTGTAGATTACAGCGTTATTTCCTTTGACCCGATAAGTGACGTAACTCTAAGCGTTGGGATCAATATAACGGAAGTATACTGTAAACCAAGCTTGGATTCTTAGGAGTGTGACTGCTGTATTGATCCTTAAAACTATAGCTATTATGAAATGGAAAGTTCGTTAATAGAGCTTTCAAGAATGTGCATGGGCATATTTAGGGGTACTGCGAAATTATGGCTTCGATGTTTTGGGTCTTTGAATTACAAATTCTTTTGATATCAGGCACAATGTTAAAGAGTTCTTACATCTTGTATAGAGTCGAAACTTTTTCTGGACTTTGATTTGGTTGCAGCATAATCAATGCATGAAAATCTTGCATCGCATAAATATGTCGCTCTAAAAGGAAGTATAATAGGAATATCTAGTTTTTATATGCTCTGTTAAATGTGTCCAGAAATCATTTAATGGCAGTTCGTTGTATTTTTGTTTTGAATCAGAATTACTAATTAGGTGAATTAGATTTTCATAATCATTTGCGTTAAAGCCTGCTGGCTTAGCTGTCACTGTAAATGGATTCCGAACCCAAGAATTATTCTTGCTGGATTTTGGAAAATAATACAAAAGGAATGATTGTAAGTCATGCACGTGTTCTAATGTTACGTTACGATAAAACAATCAAGATTAACCTGCCCTACTGTAAAAATCTAGAATTGTAACTTTCTTCCTTAAAGTGCAACTTCATCTCTTATATTAAAAAATGTAAGATTTCTTATATATTGATAAATAAATTTTATTACACTTTGAAAACATATCTGCCAGATACGCAAAACTCATCAACCATGAAGAATTTGTTGAAAATTCAATAAAATTTGTTCCTAAATTATGAGCCGTCAGAAAGACCAATAACTCGCAGCGCATTTCAAAAAGCCTCAATAGTGTTTTTCCTCTGGGTAGCATATCACTTCAGTATGCAATAAAAGTGCTTTATGTGCACTTCTCATTTCATCGCACAAAATTTTAAATAATCTGGGTTGAACTGGTCGATATTTTACCTAGTTGTAATTTTTACGGCTTTGTCCAAAATAGTCTTTAAATACATAGGATTCCTTGTTATTGGTGCTCATCTGTGCAAAACAAGACTTTTGGTGGATTTCTGGCATGCGTTGGACTTAACCCTAAAAGTGTTTTCGACGAGATATCTCGTGTATCTAGATCTGACCCATTTTACCAATGACGAGATATCTCGTCATTAAGATATTCTCGAATTTTTTAGTGCTGACGAGATCAAGATCTGGTCAGTTTTCTTGTAATGACAAAAGACGACGAGATCTTGATGGACGAAATATCTTATCAATCAATACCTTTTAGTTTTGCTCATGACCAAATACCTCGTCTAGACAACCACCACGAGGGTAATAGCACAATCCACACGCAAAGAGAGAAGTGCCTGATCTTCACACATGTTTGAACTTGCCACAGCATTCAAAACCATTACAGGCTCATATATTAGTTTTGATACATTTTCACAGAACACTTATTCACTATTCTCGGAGAACCAGTTTTCCGCAGAACGTAGTGTGGGAAACGCTACTTTATACTATAGCAATAATGAAATAGAAAGTTCGTTAACAGGACTTTAAGGAATGTATATGGACATATTTGAGAGTACTTCACATGAAATTTTATGAGTCATTCTCTCTTAAAACGAACTGCGTTTCCACACAATTTAAATTGTAAGCAAAGGTGTATACACGAAATTTAGAAAACAGAAAAGGAATTCTTCTTCATTTACTCTACCGTTTACAGTATGCATGGATATGATACTATTTAAATAGGGGTTATAAACGATTTGATTTATTAGTAAATAATGGCTTTTATGGAGTGTACCACTGCTATATTGATACTTTAACCTATAGCTATTTTGGAATGGAATGTTCGTTAATGGATCATTAAGGAGTGTATATGGGCATAATTGAGAATACTTCGCATGCCATTGTGTGTGTTATTCTCTCTTTCAACGAGCTGCTTTTTCAACACAATTTAGATTCTAAACAAAGGTTCAAATACATGAAAATAGGCAAAATATTCTACCTCATTTTTTCTACCGCTTACAGTACATATGAATACTATCCTAATTGATTAGGTGGAGTTATAAGCGATTTTATTTATTACTTATAAACATATTATCAATTTTTTATACAGTTTCAACAGTTTCAATGATACAATGTTTTAATATGTATTATTACCCTAATACATAAAGCAAAATTGTTCTATTATTAATGTCAATGCATCTTATTTTTCAGAGGGTTAAAAATCCCGATTTCCTTTCTTCTAGAATATAAGAGTAGGAAAGATGATTTGGAAATATTTTAAACCATAGGAATGTCTATTTTTATCTCAATTATAGCTATTATGGAATGGACATTTCGTTAATAGAGATTTGAAGAACGTATATGGGCATATTGAGGAACAATTCACATGGCATATTATGTATAATTCTCTCTTAAAACGAGTTGCGTGTTCAGCACAATTTTGATTCCAAAGAAAGGTTAAAATCTGGAATTCAAAAACAGGAAAACCCATTTTACTTTATTTACTCTACCGCTGATAGAATTTATAAAATGATTTTTATTAACTCATGTGGTATTTATTATAAGCGATTTGATTTATTACTTAGCAAATAATGGTTTAATGAGAACCAATTTTAATGTTAAAATGCTTTGATAAGCCAAGAGCTTTGGACAACATAATGATAAGCCACTTTTCAATTAATTTGAAGAGCAATTTTCAAGTTTTGAAAAACTCCACAATTATCGAATATCCAAGAGGTTTCATGTTATCTTTAATATTCAAATAATTCAAATATTAAACAGTTATTCAAGCAATCAGAAATTCTTTTGATTCTCTTTAATGTTTCGTTTTTAATTGTTTTCATTACGGAGTATTTTTCTATGACTTATCACTATATTTCCCGGAGCCTTTATTATATCTTTATATAAAGTTTTTTTATTACTAAGGACAGCAGATCTCTCTTTTCAAAGCATTAAAAATCCTATTACCCTTTTCGGTAGAATATAACATTAGAAAAGATTATTTGAAACAAAAGTACGATAGGAGATTGTAAATGATTCAGAATATTACATTATAGCATTAGTTAACTAACAGCAACTTATCACTGACTGATAATGTCACAAGAGGAAATTGAATGCCTATTTTAGCTTGGTCCATTTATCAGTCTATCTGATTTAGAAAATTAAAAGCAATGTCTCCTTACATTGCAAGTGAAATCAGACAAAATCAATTTCGCTTTACTCTTTGTCCGATGCTATAGTTGAGTTTTATCTTATCTTCAGAAAATATTACTTCAGAGAATTGCTCTTTTAAATTGCATTTGGATAAAATAGTATTTATGAATGCCATCCGTTGAGTATTTAATGACCTTGGAGCATGCACACTTTCTAAAAGAAATGTATGATTGGCTGAGGCATCTTATTTAAAGGTGCCAGGTTCAAATCTATTTCTTTATACCATTTAACGATTGAGAGTAAAATGTCCATATGAAAGGGTTACCTTTTTGCATTTATGTTGAATGATTACTGAAAGGTGTTTGAAAGACGTTCTATAAAAGTATTCCCTTTAATGCATGAAATCTGTTATAAGAATAATTAAAAATTACGTAACATTTTTATGTAATGTTTTAAATATATTTCAAGAAATTAAAAATAATTATGACTGAATTTCAGAATGAATATCTTTTCCAGTAGACGAGATTTCCCATAGTAATCAGACTGTGAAGAAACAAGGATGCCCACTATTTACAAAATACAGATGAGGTATAGATTTTGTAATTTTGCGTTGTACTATCTTCGACTCACTCATCTATTTTAGTTGGATTTGAACAAAATTACACAACTTTTGAAAAAGAAAGTCATCCACATTTCTTAGAGTAAACTGACCCACATATTTTAAAAGTGTACTATTACATGGTTTATAATTTTTCCTTTATAGTTTATTATTACAAGTTTATGTTTTTATAGTTTACTATTATATTGTTTATACTTTTATAGTTTACTATTACATAGCTTCTTTATAAATATTTGTATAGTAATATTTATATAATTCGTCTTATATACTGCTAATACAGTGCATATATGCATATGCACAAAACATTAAAAAAAGTTGATGCTTAGTAAAACGATATTAATAAAAAAAGCATTCTAATGTTTTAATAATAGCTAAAATGTAATAAAAATGTATTGTAATACTTATAACGTAATATAATAATGTGCTTAAAATTATTTTCCCCTTCCGACTAAGATATTATTAAATGTAATGTTATTATTTTAAATCTAATTTCTTAGTTCACAACCAGAATTCGTCTTGATATTGAAAATACAATTGTATTAAAATTAAATGTATGTCTCTCAAACTGCTTTGGTACTAAAGTCAAATTTACATTAGGTTAAAATTCTATAAGATTATGGGAACATAAGTATGCAGTAAGATAGATAGTAATTGAATGTAAATTGAATATAGATAGGATTTCCCTGTTACCCAAGCTCTTTCTCTGTTCATGAAAACCTGAATTGAATTAGAGAAGCAGGTTTGGGGGGAAAACATATTCTTTATCCTAATAAAACTATTTTAAAGCACATCATACATATGTTCTTTAAATTACTCAATTTTATTACTGCTACAGTATTTAATGTTGATTTAAGATTGAATAAGATAATAAACAGTAACCCAGACTTTAGAAAATCATGAAATTGTTTTCAGATCCTTAGAGTACTTAATGTTATGATGACAACAAAATTAAAGTGAATGCGTGTTTATTTTACTTTATTTTCCCTTCATTTTAAAAGTTAGAATGAAAAATTACATGAAACCTTTATTGATGTAATTCTCATTGATTTAATAAATAAATTACTGTATTTGAGGTATCAATTAAATGATTAGGCTGTTGCAGCTACTAAGAGAATTAGCCAACATTTTTTTATATCTGTAGCTATAAAAACTTTCAAATATTTCCTGATTTATGAATAAAAATGGAAACTTGGATTTTATCTCCTGCCTTGTTCCACTCATAGACGTGGAATATAAGTAAAA
Organism: Meta bourneti; assembly: GCA_933210815.1. Taxonomy (NCBI): domain Eukaryota; kingdom Metazoa; phylum Arthropoda; class Arachnida; order Araneae; family Tetragnathidae; genus Meta; species Meta bourneti. The sequence continues at coordinate 23,262,555 of OW119933.1, read as the reverse complement.
TGAATATTGCTATTGAGAGGAGCTTCGAAAACTTTGACCCACATGTCGACTAGTAGTCACGTGACTGCTCCCTGAAAGATTGATTTGGTTGGCCGATTTAGCATATTATCGTCTCATTTGGTGATATGATATCTTATGAGAGGGTAAATGAATGTACCTTTCTATAAAGTGGCGACAAAAATAGTGAAATCGCCAAAGTATACTACTATGTCGCGCGGACCAATGGACCAATCAGGTGATGAATCAATGGATGGTCGTCTTCTAATGTCCTGTGGACCATTCAGATGATGAATGCTCATTTCTTCCGGTAGACGAAAGTAATTTAAGGGTCACGTTACTATTAGTTTTGTTCACATGATGCTGGGCACATAAAAAGGTTGCCATTGCTCACTCTACTTTTATATTTTTTCCCTGGTTTCACCATGTTTAAATAAACAGTAAGCCCGGTCACAAACTGGTGCAACAGGTGAGAGAACGTAAGACATTGCGCATGCGCACTCCGTTTCTGTACAGAAAACATGTCGGTATTTCATCCAATTTAGGGCCACGCGACTGATATTGGACTACTGTGTTTTTGCCTTACAGTTCAATATGATTAACATATGCACATGAATTTTTAAATTTGGTCTAGTAGTGTAAAGGATATAAACACATATCAAATGATGTACATTAGAATGACTTCACTGCGTTTAAGAGACTGGAAATTATCACTGAAACTAAAAAATTATTTACAAGCAACCATACCTGACTTATTTTCGTAAAACAATTTCAGCCAAAGGACGAAACACTGACGAAATTTAAGATGCTGTAATGAGAAAAACTAAAAAAATAACTCCAGGATGGAGGGGAAGGAATAAAAGTAATTAATCACAAAAGAAAAAACCTCGCTTTCCCCTCAGACTTAAAAAAGAGATTAAAAATATCCTATAACAGAAGTAAAACATTTTTGAGGACTAATTTAATTTTATTTTTTTCGAAATCGCAATATTCCTTTTTTAAATCCTGAAACGGAAGTGATTTTGTTAAGCCTATAAAACGTGCGCGAGTTAGAAAGTTCAGCTAAAATTGTCTCTTTATTTTCATGTTATATGTTTAAACAAATAAAGTTATTCAAAATTTAAAATAGCAGCCTTCAACAAAACATTTATAACTCAAGAATATTATAACATGTTATTCCATATGTTCGTTATGCAAGATGAGAAATTTCGATACGAAAAAATACCTTTGAAAAGTGTGAAAAGTACCATTAGTCATATATATATATATATATATGCATGTATATGGAACCCCTCCAAACTTCAGCACCACGCCAAGGTGAGGACATTTGAGGCTACGACAGATTTAACGTGCACCAGCTCCCTTTGTACTCGATGGTCTTTGGTTGGATTCAAACTAGCAACCCTCCAGTTGCTAAGATAGTGGAATGAAATGACCAAAATCAAAGTTTCAAAAAAGTACAGAAAAGAGAGTTTATTATTCGGTATCGCAAATAAGGATTCTTATAAGTATACCTCATTTATTGCTCAAAGAATGGCATATCTATCACTTTGAAAGCACTAAGGATAAGGTATCCGAGAGAAAAAGTTGTGTTACCTTATCCCTTTTCAGAATACAGGAGGGGTTAATGTAGGTCTAAATGAAATAAATTTCCCCTGATTCTCTCAGAACCCGATCTGCCCGTTGTATTGCTCCAGCGTGACGTTAATTGAAATACCTACCTACCTCAGAACCCGATCAGAAAGCCATGGGAGAAAATATATTTTTACGAAACAAAACTAAAATCAAGATTAATGAAAGATTGAGTAAGGAAAACAATAAAGTATACCGTTTCGTGGAATAAAACAGGAGTAATAAAAAGAAAATATCACCGATTTCTTCTCGACCCAAAATTAATATCGGTTCAAATTTCAGTAAAACTTTGACTGACGTGCGCTGATTAATAATCGTCTAAGATGTACCATGCAACAGCAAAAAATGCACCAGAAATACTTGAAAAGAAAACAAACTGAATGAAAAACTATTCAGTAAATAAAATGAAACACGTCTCTAAGATTTCAGAATTTAAGGATAAAGCCTTCCAGCTGATAGAAGTGATTTGATTTTAAAAAATGTCCGCGCCACTTCAATAGTGAGTTTTGACAGTTAAACAAAGGAATTACGGAATTAGCGAATGCAAATAACTAAGTGCTTTGAAATTGAGTTTCCCTTTGTGTTGAAAGAAATCGGGTTACGTGAAGCTCTTAAAAATTCAAATATGAGAGCATAGCAAAACAAGGGCATCAAGTGAAGAAACTGGTAATCAGCAAATATTTCTGAAGAGTAATGCAAAATAAAACGGTGTTACCTGATGTGTTACACCATCGAATGGAAATAAAAAAGCGCAACGAATAAATGTCAGAAAAGGGGAGGTTCAAAAGAATCGTGCGGTGTTCCGTTTTTTAAACTCGTACGAGTGGAATGAAAGAACACGTTAGTTTGGAAAAAGTATTGAGCATTCTCAGTCGACCTTGAAAAAGAATGCAATTTTAATGAATAGATTTATAGATTAAATTCCTCATGCGTATTTTTAAAGTGTGCCGAAAGAAATGAAATGTTGAAGCCGTTTATCACTTTTTTTGGTACAATAACGGATCCATTCCTTAGTTAGAGGGGTGAGAATGCTGCGCTTAGATGTCAGAATCTTGAAAATAAGCTCCAGTTTCATAGCTTTCTCTTTTACTTCTTTTATTTACAAAACAGGAGACATTTTTATAATCGACTAAGACACTTAGTAAGAAAAGTTTTAAATAATCGAAACATTTATTACTTGGACACATAGTAATAAATGTTTCGATATGGTTATATTTTATATCACTAGACAGAGCGATGAGTTTTGAACAAACCGAGCGGTGAGGTTTGAACAAAGAAAGTTAATTTTTATTGATTTTATTTGCAGAATAGGATCATATTTTATATCACTAGACCTATCGGTGAGGTTTGAATATTTTATTGACTTTATTTAGAGAGGGATAGATAGCATGGACACAGTAATAAATGATTCGATATGGCTATTTTTTATATTACTATAACGAGTGGTGGGATGTTTGAACAAAGAAAGTTAATTTTTACTGCTTTTATTTGCATAATAGGATTATATTTTACTAGCTGAATTTACCCTGCGTTGCTCGGGTTTAATTGGTTAAACGCCGATTGAAAGTGATCCAAAAAGTCACTTTTTCTGTCAGAAAATGCAGATATAGAGAAAAGATAAGCGAGAGCAAAATAATTTTTAAAACAGATTTTTATAGTTTCTTCTACAATTTACTTTAGATCCATTTCACATACTATAGGTAAGATAAACCTACAAAAACTGATACTGAGATGACTATATACAAAAGTCGATTGTGAGTTTTGGAGTGATTGTGAATGCCCTTTAAGTTCATTTTCGAAAAAATGACATACATCGTTTTATTGCAGTCAGCTTTTTTCTTATTAATATTTTTTTATTTGAAGCACCTTGCACCAGGAATGCGAATTTCGGAGTTCCACCATCATTATGAAAGGCTGACAAATCACATTGATACGATATCATGAACAATGTTTCAAGCAATTACACTTTAAGCTCGAAAATTCCATCCCTCATTTTACAGACAGGATACATAAACGATATGACACTGAGCGATTTTCAGTGCAACCGTATCCATCTGCGATTGCACCATACTCTAAGAATCTAAAAACTTCCAAGGTCATCTCGAGAGGCGATTCTGACGTCATCTGAACAGCCAGACCGGGAGAGAGCGCCCCCTAGCAAGTGTTCTGTCCAGGATGACGGGACGTTACACCCCTCTGCACACCCAAGACAAATAGAACGTGGGTTAATATGTAGCCTACGTTACCTGCAGGGTTCCAAAGAATAAGTGTACCAAATTTGGTGTGGATTGGTCAAACTGTATAGATTTGTATAGAACTGACAGATACCAACGCTGCTTTATATGTATAGATATCACTGGACCGAGCGGTTAGGTTTGAACAAATAAAGTTATTTTTTATTGATTTTATTTGCAAAATAGGGGAAACGTTTGTGTGTTCGTTAGGGATAACATGAAAGAATAAATGTCTAAATATGGCTGATTTTTAGATATTACTGGACTGAGGGGTGAGGTTTGAACAAAGGAAGCTCATTTTCACTCTTTTATTTGCAAAGCAGAACAATTCTTTTGTTCATTTAGGATACCATAGATGTATAGTAATAAATGTCTAAATATGATCATATTTGTTTAGGTGTTACTAGACCGAGCGATAAAGTTTGAACAAAGGAAACTCATTGTCAGTTATTTAAGAAATAGCTGTTCTCGTCTGGATGAGGTTTGAACAGCCCGTCACAAAAAAATCAGCAAAAAACCATACTCGCAAATAAGTTCTAGTAAATTGATTGATCTCAGGCCGGATGACCAAATATGGCCCATCAGGCAGTTTACCGGGTTCAAAGTCCAGATACCATCCTCCGGGTGGGTTTAACCGGCCTGCAGTCCAGACACGGCCCTTCAAAATTTTTATCATGTCCGAAGATCAGATATGGCCTAAGCTTCCTGGCTTCTAATAGCTTTAAGCATCCCTCAGATCAGTCCTCAAAATATCTTTTATCAAGCCAGTAGACTTGATACGGCCCTCCAAATAAGTTTATTAAAACCACAGACCAGATTTCCGTCCTCAAAAATGTTTTTACATTTTATTGTTTCTCGCCGTATTTTTCAACTCATCAGAAAAAACAATCGTCTGCTGATACCAGTTCCTTATCAACTTTTATATTTTGCTTTCATTCCTCGACGTAATTTAAAACTCTTCGAAAGTATAAAAATCATCTGCTCTGATAACATTTTCTTTTAAATTTCAGAACTTAACTTTGGGCTAACAAGTAAGAATTCTTTTGAAATTTTTATTATAATTACTGGTTTCATGGTCAAACTTTGATTTCAAATTTAATGTTAGATATTTCATGACTAAGTGTTTGGCAATCGTTTAGGGTAAATTAATTATGAAAAATGAGCTCGCATCCGGTATTTGACCAGGTGGTCAACTGCTGGAAGAAGTATCCAACACTGAGTATAAATGCAATAGCAATGAAATTTTTAGTATAGTCTCTATTGTACCCCAATTTACACTAAACCGTCTTACATTCTAATTGTAGGTCATGCGCTATACTCTAGTGAATCCTATCTCAAAAAGGGAACCGTCGTGGCTCAGTGGGTGTATCCACTGCGCTAGCAACCTTCGAGTTGTAGGTGGCGCAGGTTCGATTCCTGTCAGGTGCATTCCTCCCTGGGTGCATTTCTCTCTTTTGTGTCAGTAAACCTTTCGTTGTGTTTGTGTCTATTACTTGATATTGTGTCTTGTGTCTGGAGCAGCATGGCCAAATTTGGCCCTTGCGCCATAAAAACCTTAAACCAACCAACCAATCTCAAAAGAAGATTTCAAAATGGAAAAGAGATTGTTCCATGCATTGTATCTAAAAGGTTGTTTTTGTGTTATGAAAGAAAGGTTAAAATGATAAAAAGGTAAGAGAGAATAAAAGAAGCAAGGCAGGTTAACTCAAACCAAAAAAGGAAATAATTTCAGACTGATAATGGAAAGAGAGGAAATACTTCCAGACATAATTGGTGAAGGTGACGTATTTGTGAAAAGCATTAAAGTAACTGGCAAAACAAAAGAAAATAAAGTATAAAAGCACGTGCTGTAACTGTGGTAGTTGCTGCAAAACATAAAATCCATTCCACAGAGGAAGTTGGGATCGGATTATTTTTGTCTTATGACAATAAAGATGTCGTTTTGTTTGTGTTATGTTTTGAAGAAACTGATAGAATTTGCAGTGACTGTTATTTTATTTTTGTTATACTTAATGACAGAGAATTATTTACCATTATTGCAACATTGATTGATACTTGTACTGAACATTAGTGTATGGACTTAAACTTGATTGAACATTGATACTTGTTTAATATTAGTATGTTATATATTTTAACTAGTTTACTTGTTTAATATAGTACTAACCATTATTAAAAAAATTACTTGTTTAATATTCGATAATTCGTTCTTTTACAAAGTTTTACTTAAAATATCATATAACAAATGTTTAGCCTAGCTATATTTCATACAAATATACTGTTGAATGCTAAAATAGTTACATAAATGTTTCAATTTTAATTTTATTTGGAAAAATAAATAGTGGTCAATTACTGGATGGGTAGTGGTCAATTACTGAATGTGTGGTGGTCAATTAATGATCCAATAACCATTCCGAACTTTGAGATAAAAATTCTGCAAAGATATCAAATATTAAAAATTGTATTGTAACTCATTGTAATCACCTTAAGTAAGAAACCTTGAAAGTGCAATTACAAATTAGTTCCAGGGAAATTTTTTCATGAAAAGTGAGCACTAACTGCTCAATTACTGACTGGTTCACCCTATTACACTTTAATGTCTTGTCTATGGAATATTTAAATTGAAATGATTTGTATAAATAGTCCAATTAAAACTTAATTTGGAAGCTTATTCTTATTTCTCACGTAATGTTTACTTATTCTAAAACCAAAATTGTCTGCTATAATTGTATTTTCTTCTAAACATTCAGAATTTAATTTAAAATGAAACGAGCACATGTTATTTGGAATTGTTTAACGTTTTATTGTGTTAACATTCTCAATTGATTCGAGGTAGGTATGTACTATAATTTAGCAATCTTTCACACCTTTTATTATGCATAAAATATGTTTTGTGTTCATAAGTAATCTGTAAAATGTCAAAGAACACTTTTCTTGTATCAATTTACCCTCTCATAAATTATCTATAATTTTAGTAAGTATAAATACTTTTTTCATGTTGATATCTGTGTATCCAAAGGAATTTGAAATTACTCTCTTATAAAGTTACAAAACCCTAAATATTTTGCAATTAGTTCAATATTAGTGAATGGTTAATCTACCATTTTAACAGAAAATTGCATTATATGTCTTAACAAAATTTTTTTCCTCATTCAGGAAAATTTTGATACATTGGAGGAGGCATACAGAAACAACCTAATCAGTGACTCATACAGTGGATCACACAAGTATTCGTCCACTTCACATCTCTTACTTCTCATCACTTCTCCACTTCACATCACTTCACTTCTCATCTTGAATTTTATAACGATGTAGCTAAACCTACGATTTAAAATTTTACCACATAAAAGTTATGTCTTTCTATTTCAATATCACATAAAAATAATCGAACAAATTAAAACGTATTATTATTTTTCGCAAATAGCTATTTTGAAATCTGTGCTAGCGGATTTCATTTTCATATTCTTGTTACTGCTTTTATTTGCAAGTCAGGAAAAACTTTTCTATTAGTAAGGGATAACATGAAAGATAGGTAGGTAGTTAATTAACGTCACACTGAAGCAACACAACGAGATACTGGCGACTGTTCGGGATCAATCTCGAAGGGAAAGATCCAAGGACAATGCCTTATAATTTTGTACCACGGTGAGATGACGAGGTCAACACCCATATTTCTATATCGCGCCATATTTCTATTTCCCACTCTTCATATTTCTATATCACGCCATGATACGCCATGAAGAAAAGTAAATGCCTAAATATAGCAAAATGGCTAAATTTCTATGCATTATTGGACCAAGTGAGGTTTGAACAAAGCTCATTTTTACTGCTTTTATTTACTATTTTATTTTTCATATAGGAAGAGGTTTTTAATTTTACTTGTTGAAACTATTCTATTTAACATAATGTACCAGTGTTGTTTAAAAATGTTTATCGGTACTATGTTAATCGGAAAAGGTTTGTCTGTTGCGGCTGTACTGAAGACATTTAATTTAAATCCACGCTATCCTTCTCATTTTATGAGTAACCATATTGAATTTTGAACGAGGAAAATGAATATTTATTTATAGAGAAGGGTACTGAACATAGTATAATGCTAACCTCCCTCTTAGACGGGTTTGATTTTGACGGGATTCAAATACATGTGAGTAAAAGATAAGTATAGGATTAATATAGCATGTATATACATATTTAAGTAAGCGAAAATTCTAAAAATGTTGAAATTGTTGTAAGAAAATTGTTTCAGTGAACTTACATGAAATAAAGACTTTTTTACCATGGATAATTAGCTATTCAAATCACTTTTCAAAATCTACATTAATTTAATTCAACCTGAGCGACACCAGGTATAATACTGCATATAGGGAAATGCCAATAACACCTACGCAATAGGATGAAACTTTCTATTCGATGCTATGCTTAAAAATGATACATAATTTGAGATAATTAAATTATAAATGGAGAAATCACACACAAGTCGCTTCAATTAGTAAAAACTCATTAAATTTACTTGATTGAAATCCCTCGTTAATTAAAATATCTATACTTTTTGAAGTTTTTCAGATAAAATAAGTCTTTGATGTTTACATAAATAAGATATAAATTATAAATATTCTTCCTTTCTAGCTCCATAAATATACTAGTATTATATTTTTAATTACTTGATTCAAACCATTATCTCTGATCTTTCCCTTCGGTATTGATTGGGATATTTATTAATTATTGTAGTGTAACTAATAGTTTCACGAATTCTTATGGGGTCACTGTAAACCGGTTGGAAGAATAGCGAATTAGCAACCGGATGGTTGCGTGTTAGTAACTCGATCAAACTAAAGAGAGTTGTGTACGTTAAATCTGCTGTGATCTCAAACGTCTTCACGTTGGCGTGGTGATGCCAGCTCAGGTGTTGTCCTCCTAATTTGACAGTGGTTCAAAATTACGTGGTGTTGTCCTGGGATCTTTCCCCTAAGGATTGATACCGGACCATCGCCAATAGCCCGTTGTGTTGCTTCAGTGCAACAATAGTAACTGCCTAACCTAACCTGAATTCTTTTCATTCCCCTTCCCTTTCTTACGCCATTATACCTCAGTTTCGTAAATAAGGTAGGTTTTTTAAATAGGTATTTTAAATAACATCGCACTGGAGCAACACAATGCTCTATTGGTGACGGTCCGGGATCAATCCTCAAGGGAAAGATACGAAGAGAACACCACGTAATTTTGAACCAACGTCAGATGGGGGGGGGTCACACCTGAGCTGGCACCCCACTCTCCAAACTTCCACACAACGCCAATGTAAGGACATTTGAGGTCACGACAGATTTAACGTGCACCAACCCCTCTCTTACACGACGGTCTTCGGTTGGTTTCGAACTCTACCTACCTCAAGCCATCGTCATTACTGAAATTTAAATAATTTTAGGGACGGCTACACATTGAGGATTAGAAACAGTTCAGTTTCTAATGCTCGAACAATGTCCTCTTCCGCTGTCAAGGCGCGAATATTATTCATAACGGGTACAGTCACCAACATCTATGCATATGCAAACCGAAATTCGAACCCGGGACCTATTGTGTGGCAGGCAAACACCATGCCCACAAAACCATTTAGGTTGCTTTTAGAAGCATTCGCAAGCGTTTGAGAGTCATGCTTCGAAACGTGCTTTTCTAAGTAATAATATAGATTATATCTGGGCTTTCAGAAAGTCACCCGGAGATGTTTGTTTTCCTCCAAAACTAAAAAACTTAAAAAACAACAGAGCATAGTCGTTGAGAGGCAGAGTTCCCATTTTTTCAATGCCTCTTCCGTTTTCATTGCCTTTATGATTGAGAGTTGTATTTTTCTCCCTCTCTCTCCTTCAAGCAAACACAATCATGCGACAGCTTTAGAAAAGAAAGTAAACATGGTGTTAAAGTGTCGGAAGCCTTTAACAAAATACGTCAACAATAAAGTTAAATTTAGCGAAACAATAAACGGGTAAAAGCGTTTTTTTCTGGGCTGACTTCGGAACACTGTCTTTTCTTTCAAGGATCATTAAGTTACAAGTGTTGGACCCAGTCATAGCTCAAGCTGTTTGAGAGACAATCATATTCGCACCGGATACTTATCTCGTCCCGATATAATATCAATTATTTGATGACAAAGATCTGAAAAGAATCGGAAGACTGTCTCGTTTTGTTTGTGTTAGCTTATTTTCGCTTTGCGTTGACATCTCCGTAACGATTTACAGACAGATTTCTAATACATGTGAGGGACGAGTTGGGTGATAAAATTGATTTTAACGCGATTCCATGATTTATATAGAAGCTGCAAGCATTTAAGCATTGGTCTGGAAGTGAAGGAACATTTTAAAACATTTATATTGTTTTGAGATAAAGAGGCTGAGCAAAATAACACAATGATGTGAAAACTTAACTCTCCTAGTGGTTGTCTCGACGAGGTATCTCTTCATGGCGTCTCAAAGTGACCAGATTTGATGGATGAGATATCTCATCATTGGAAAAAGTCACCAGAGCTTGATGGGTGCGATATCTCGTCATTGGTAAAGGTGACCAGACTTGATGGATGAGATATCCCGTCACTGGAAAAAGTGACCAGATCTTGATGGGTGCGATATCTCGTCATTGGTAAAGGTGACTAGATCTTGATGGATGAGGTATCTCGTCACTGGAAAAAGTGACCAGATCTTGATGACGTCATCATCAAAAATCTGCAATGTCTTGATGACGAGATATTTGCTAATGTCGATATCTCGTCATTAGCAAAATTAGTCAGATCTTGTTGGACGAGATGCATCGTTCGAGGTTAACACTTCGAGGGTTAAGGAGCAAGTAAAGTTTACAGCTGCTAATTTGCAGTGATGTGACCAGTATGTGGGAGAACGGATATTTGAGTGCACCTCAAAGGTTTAATAAAACGTTTCGCCATATTTTGCTCACTGCTTCTTTTCGTCTTGGAATTGTCATCAAATGTTTTCAAGTTGGTCTTTTGTATTATCCTTTTGTTAAACTTCTCAGGAGCAATTGAATGTCTGACGGTGTCCTTGAAATTTCAAAGGCTTCAAACGGATCTAAATATTCTCTCATTTGATATTCTGATGTCCAGGTAGTTTGAAATTAATTAATATCGCACTGGAGCAACACAACTGGCAATTGCTATAGTCCGAAGGGAAAGATCCGAGGACGACATCTCGTAATTTGGAGCCACGGTCATATGACGAGGTCGATACCTGACTGATGATTGAGCTGAGGATCTATCTGTTCAGGAGAGCTCTAAATAGGCGGTGAGACAAAAGGGGTATACGATTTTTAAAAAAAATTAGCAAATAAATAAGAGAACAGATTTTTGTGGATGTGGCATACCCTTACTGATATTTGGGTCGCCATGTATCGGTGAGCTTGCCCACTGCGCTAGCTATATGTGAGCTGTAGGTGACGAAGGTTCTATTTCTGCCAGGTTCGATTCCCCTCTGGGTGTATCTCTCTCTTCTATGTCAGAAAAGCTTTCCTTGTGTGTGTATATTTCCATTTACTTGACGTTGTTTGGCGCAGCTTGGCCAAATATGGCCCTTGCGTCATAAAACCCCAAACCAACCAACAAATCTCACTGATGTTACTTAAACTTGGATATCACGCAAAAGCTGCTCAGAATAGATTACATCTGTCGTTACAACCCATTCTGACGGCATTTGCCGCTCCCATTGAAGTGATATGTAAGTAGACTGAGTAAACACTGTTGAGAGGAGCTTCAGAAAAACTGACCAACATGTCGACTAGTAGTCACGTGACTGCTCTTTGAATGCGCATTTCTATAGAGTGGCGACAAAATCGGTGAAATTGCCAGTCTACTACTATGTCGCGCGGACCAATGAACGAATCAGATGACGAGTCAATGGATGGGCGTCTTCTCCCGTCCTGTGGACCAATCAGATGATGATTGTTCGGTTCCACCCAGCTGACGAAAGTAGTCTAAGGGTCTACTAAGTATCTATGTTACTACTAGTTTTCGTAACATGGTTCTGGGCAAATAAAAAGTTACCATTGCTCCCTCTGCTTTTATATTTCCTCTCTGGCCGCTATTCCGACTGTATGAACGGATCTCTGAAGCGTAAACTTATAAACATAAAGCAAATAAAGCGAAAATAATAAAATATCATAACCGAGAAAACCAGAAATGATATTTCGGTAATTTTCCTCATTCATCCAAAACCTGCAATTCCCGACATTTCATTACCAGTTCCTAGGCCCTAAGAATAGTTGAACGCATAGTATAAAGATATTGGTACATATTAAGACTGGGTTTTACTTCTGGATCGCCAGAATTCTTCAAGGGAAAAATAGAGTGAAATGGAGTAAGGGAAAATAAATAAAGAAAATGCGAGAAGAAATAGAAATCATGCGAGCATATTCTTCCATGACTATCCCTACTCAATGCAATAGTTGGTTGTCCCTACAAATGACGCCTAGTCTCTTTTAGGAGATCTTCGAAGACCAGTGATTTGCGAGCCTAGAGTGATGACCCCGGGTTTTGATGGAAATAATAAAAGAAGGTAGAATGCCCTGCAATTTTCTACAGAGCAGGGAGAAACATTCCGAGTTTTCTTTCCATCATTTCTTATGTGTATTGTTAGGGGGATACTTCGATGTGCCGCTGTAAGAAAATGCTTCTTGCTTGGATTGTGAATTATGGAAAGGGATCACACCAGTAATATATTATTTAATGCTTGTTGTTTTTAAAAGCTTTCTTAAACATTTCGAATGTATTATGTTTTTAAGCAATTTAAGTAAGCTGCTTTGACATTGATTATTGGATTGATATTATACTCTTAGACAACACAAACCAAATTAGTTAATATTTAGTGTTTAGAAATACATTAAGGTCTATGAATATACTAGAAATCACGAAAATTGACTAGAATATTGATTTTTTTATTGCTTCAAAATATTTCCCAAATTTCTAAGCTTTTAAACGATTCAAAATCTTGTAAATATTAGGTACACTTTTCTAGTTACAAGGTTTTTAGTTAGGTACTCACATGTTTCCAAAACTTTAAACTCACTTTCTAAAGAACATTGTTTTTGCAATACGATGCTTAGTTCAAACAGTGATAACTCAGCAATGAATTGATCTATTGTAGTTATTTTTGTATCATCTATGTAATACAGTGGATGTTGTGAACCTCAATGGGATTTAGTAGTTAAGAAATTAATTTTTAGTTGATTTTTAAATGTTAAAATTTCGGAAAAAATCTTGATTTAGACTTCCTTGATGAAAACAATTGTAAAAAATAGCCGATTCCTTCTAGCAACTTGATGGAGGGTCAAAACATGAAGAATAATAGGAATAATTTCCCACAGGAATTGCCTTTCTGAACAAATTAGAATTTGAGATACCACAGTTCAAAAACATGCTAATTATCTTATTCCATCTAAATTAGATAATTAATAATTAGCTCAATATAATTTTTTTCTCGGTGAAATGATTTTAAGCATAAGCCGATGACTTGGGAAAAAAACTGCTTTTTTAAAGTCAAAATTAAAATAATCTAGTGTATACATGCATCTTAATACAAAAATAAAGAGAATAGATAGTAGGTATAAAATTCTACATAAAAATAAGTTACATAACAATAGATGTACAGGGCGTTTCAGAACTTTAAGTTGGCTGGGTTTTTATGGCGCAGGGCCATATTTAGCCATGTGACTCCAAACACAAGACGGACATCATGTAACGGACATACACACACAAGGAACTTGACTGACACAGAAGAAATACACCCAGGGAGAAAACGAACCTGACAGGAATCGTACCTGCGCCGCCTACAACTCGCATGTTGCTAGCGCAGAGGATATACCCATTGATCCATGGAGCACAAAATAAAAGCGTAGGTAGTTAATTAATATCGCACTAGAGGAACACCACGAGATATTGGCGACTGTCCGGAATACATCCGAAGGGAAAGATCCAAGGACAACGTCTCGTAATTTTGAGAACATTTGAGGCTACGACAGATTTAACGTGCACCAGCCCCCGTGTGGTCTTTGGCTGGACCGACAAAGTAAAATCGTATTTACATCAGGATTCATCTCCTCAAGCACCCCATGGACTTGTAGAAGGCGTTTTTTAACATCTCGGCAGTTTACCGCTTTGGTAGGTAGGTATTTAAATAACGTCGCACTGCAGCAACACACGGGCTATTGACTACGGTCGATTCTCTTCCAACTGGGCCACCGCATCCCCATGACATAGAAGAGAGAAATACACCCAGGGAGGAATGCACATGACACGAATCGAACCTGCACCACCTGCAACTCGAAGGTTGCTAGCGCAGCGGGCGTACCCACTGAGCCACTTCTCCAATGGTTCTTCGATATCGCGCTAGCTTTTAAACATAATCATTACTTCAACAATTGACTCTTATCATTCGCTAAAAATATCGGACAGAGAAACAAAAATTGTTAGCCGCGTAACTTCTGTTAAATAAAATAACTCGAGTACAAACCGATCCGCCTTTATCCGCGCAATTCAGCACGAAAAAATTATCAACACTCCAACAGATAATTCCAATTTTCATTTGAGAATCGGGGAAGAGAAATGAAATTGCTTTTTATTAGCATGTTACGGAAGGCAGAAAGGAAGGAGTGGAAAAAAGCAGGGGACTAAATAGAAAGCAGCGCAAGAAAGAAATCCGTTCAAATTGCTCGGGATCTACAATTCTTCATGTATTTTGGGACGGCAGCTGCATTCCCGGGCTTTTTCTTTCCCCATCCCGAATATTAATAACCTTGTATGGTTCGCATAAAATAAATGATTATGGTAGAAGTGAAAGAAACAACTATTGAATACATGGGACATTTCCTGCGATGGGAGAACTAAAAGCACCCCCTTTACACAGGCCCAGTGTCATCGATCACGGCATAGCCCTTCAACAATGTTACGCCTTCCTAAACCAAGTTTATTTAATTCTTTACAGATGACACAGCACGACAAAAGTTGCGGGAGGGGGGCGGCTAAACTTACAATAAAAAACGACGGAGACTGTTGGGGAACGGGAAAAAATCCACTTCTCGGGAGAGAAACACAAATAAAATCTGGCATCGCTCAGGTCTCCGGATAATAGGTGCGGTGTCTCGCTCTGGAGGGGATGAATGAGAGTTTGGCTTTGAATCGTATTTTCCATTCAAAATTTAATAATTCAGATGATGTTTGTGAGTCGGGATTTTTGTTTTGGTTAAAATCTATAGCTAAACACACAAGAGAGCTAGTTATAAATTTAAATGTATACCCATCATTCCGTCTATCTGTCGGTCTATCCATATGTCTATCTATTTGTCTATGTTTCTTTGTTGATCTATCTGTCAGTCTACCTATATGTATGTCTATCTTTTTCTATGCATGTTTATATATCTGCTCGTTTATCTATCCATATGTTTGTATCTCTCTCTCTCTCTCTCTATATATATATATATGTGTGTGTGTGTGTCTATGTCTATCTATATACACTGCTGGCCACCGTAAATGCAACACCCTGAAGGAAGCATGCAAATAATATGAAATTTACAACATGCATTAGCGGAGGTGAGATATGCAAATGATTAGAATTTCAGCGCAGACGCACATCACGCGCGCCTGTGGCGCCACTTCAAAGCGCTATTTAAGGCTTGGAGATTTCGACGATTTCAAGTGCGGCAATTGTGTTTTTCTTGTGGTTTTTTCAAAAAAACGATCAATTATGCCTCGTAGAAAACAGCGATCATCTTTTGATCAAGTATCCGAGTTCGACAGAGGAAGGATAGTGGCCTACCGAGATTGTGGATTATCTTTCAGGGAAATCGGTAGTCGTGTTGGACGAAACCAAACAACTGTAATGCGGATAATGTGATCGTTGGATGCAGGAGGGTACGACGGACCGACGTGTTCGATCGCATCCACCTCAGTGCACCACTTTACGTGATGACAGGTATATTGTGCGTATGGCAGTGACGGATCGCTCAGCCACATCACGAACCATAGCACAGCACATTCAGTCTGTACCGCATCATACAGTGTCTGCGCGTACCATTCGACGCCGTTTACAGCAGAGTGGTCTGTCCGCAAGACGTCCATTGCTTCGTCTACCCTTGACGCAGAACCACAGACGTTTCCGCCGCCAATGGTGCTATGAAAGAAGGATGTGGACGGCAGAATGGAATGAAATTGTCTTTACTGACGAGTCACGCTTCTGTCTGCAACACCACGATGGTCGGATTCGAGTCTGGAGACACCGTGGAGAGAGGATGCTGAACAGCTGCGTTATGCACCACCACACTGGTCCTGCACCGGGTATTAGGGTATGGGGCGGTATTGGATATCACTCTCGCACTCCTCTAGTACGCATTGCCTGTACTTTAAACAGCCAGCGCTACATCTCCGAGGTGTTGGAGCCAGTTGTCCTTCCTTACCTTCAGGGCTTGCCCACAGCCATATTTCAACAGGATAATGCGCGACCACACGTGGCACGCATTGTCCAAGGGTTCTTCGTCAATCGCCAGATTGAATTGCTTCCCTGGCCAGCTCGCTCTCCGGATCTTTCGCCGATAGAAAACATGTGGTTCATGGTTGCTCAACGATTGACCCAGAATACATCCCCAGCTGCCACACCAGATCAACTTTGGCAACGTGTGGAAGCTGCTTGGTCTGCTGTACCCCAAGAACACATCCAAAGTCTCTTTGAATCAATGCCGAGGCGTGTGGCAGCGGTGATCTCCAACAATGGCGGCTACTCTGGCTACTGATTTTGGCAGGAACCACACTTCACAGAAGTCTATAAATTTAATCATTTGATACTTGGTCAACATGTTATCTACAAAATAAATTTTGTTGTGATATCTCTTGTCTTTCTTGGTGTTGCAATTTGGGTGGCCAGCAGTGTATCTGTCATCATTTGACAATGGTTCAAATTTATGATAGCCTGTTCAGTTACTCCAGTGCGACGTAAATTAAAATTCCTACCTATCTATATATCTGTATCTATCTATGTGTCTGTATCTATCTATATATCTCTGTATCAATCCATCTATCCGTTTGTTTGTTAGTTGAGCTATCTGCCTGTCTGTATATATCAGTCTGCTTATCTATTTGTCAATTATCTGCTTGTTAGTCTGTCTTTATCAGTCTGAATATTCGTCTCTCTCTGTTGGCATATATATTTGTCAGTCTGTCTATTTTGTGTCTGTGCGCGCTAAATGTGTCTATTTAACTATACCTTGCTTCTTTTTGAAATATGATTAAACTAGCCAGTAACTCACTACGAACAATTGCGTGGATTCTATTGTATCATGATTCACGCATTGTATTTATTTAACCCGGTTTCTTATAGTTTAAGCGGTTTTTTTGGTAGAAATTTGATTAGTTCATTTTAGTAGCAACTTACTCGTATATTTAAGTTATCCTTTATCAACATTCTGGAATTGAAAAAATTTCGTTAAAAGTTGTTTTTCTGTTTTGAAGTTCTTTTCGTTTTCATTGAAAGAAGTTCAGTTTCCTCTTTGAAATATCCACTCAAAACTAAACTATATTTATACATGGATCTTGAAAGCAAATAACTTGGTAATCTGTACTTAGTGCCTCATTTTTTTCTTGTCTTTTATGTTTATTCAGGATATTTGATTCTGCTAATAACGCATTTTCTTCTTGAAGCTGCATATTTTCACATGAATCCTTCTTATTCGAATAACTATCACAATTTGATTTTATCTCTTCTATGCATTTCATTCTTCACACAGATAAACAAATGGTTAGGCTTACTCAATATTTCATTTAACTTTCATTAGTTTACGCGTACGTGTTAAGTTGGTTAAGCTACGAAATGAATATAAAAGCACCGAACAAAAAGCATTGCACATACTTCTCAAACCATACAACAGATGTGTTTGATCTAAAAGTTCTTCAAAACGTAGCTATAAAGCCCTTAAGTTTGAAAAAAGTGGTATAATAGATCAGTACAAAGCGTTGCAACTCGATCTTATAAAAAAGAACGAAGAGATAGAAATCGCATCCCTCAGTTCAACTCGTTTGATCAGAGTATAGAACTCGACCATTAGAAACAGACAAAACCCACTTCAAAAAGCATTATCACTGAGCCATCATCCGGTCTCCTGATTACAGAAAAGGTAAAGATGAATCCTGTATAAAAGAATGCCACTGAAAGCTATATGGCTCTGCTAGAACCATTACCGATTTGCCAGGGATTCGGGAGGTTATCTACAATGAATAGAGAGAAGCTGTAACGGCCTGTGGACTAGAATGTATCTATATCACTGAAATATACACTGATAAATTGAACTTTTTCTCTGGGATCGGAAAATAAATCGGCCTGAGATTTTGTTTTTAGGAGAAAAATGATTGCATTGTGATTTTTATTTTCATCTGATGAACTTCTTTGTCTTTAGTGTAGAGTCTGAAAACAAAAAATGTGGATAAGCGAATGTGACAATAACAGTTTAAATAAAAATGCTGGAACTGGTTATGTGCTTTTGCATCTGTAAAATGTGGTTGTAATTTGAAAAGTAATTGCTTGGAATTGCAATTTTTAGATTTTTCTACTCGAATATTCTTCTAAGAAGCGCATTAATGAAATGTTTCAATATAATTCGGAATTAAGGTGTTTCCACTTTTATTGACAATAATGGAATGAAAAGATTATTCGTTTACTAAAACTACTTACAGTAAGGTTTTTTTTTTGACAAACGATACAATAACTTTGATAGTTTTCATTATGTATAGACATATACAATATTTACGATGCATGCTCATAGCAAGCCCCAATCTATTAATTTGTTAATATAATTTTATATACTAATCTATATTTTCTATATATTAATCTATGTAATTTTCAAATTTTCATTTTAGAGGCTTAACTTTTATTCGTTTTACCTCTAGTTAGAGATTAACATAAAAAATAAACTTATTTTAGGAAAAAGCATTCGAAATAAATTTAAACCTTCATATTTTTATAGAAATGTACTTTTAAAAGATGCCTAGCTTTATGTTGTGAATCCCTAAAATACACTTCGAAGAACATTTTTCTAAGTTTTAAGCAGTTATTTAAATTAATCTTTATTTTAGTCTTAATCCTCACAAGGAACTTTCAGAGTGTTTTTATATATTGCGCGTTCACATCACTTCATATTTCAGTTTACCTTAGTTCCATCCTTTTTAATATTGTACTAATTACTCGTAATCTATAATTAGTAATGCGCAGGTTAATTTTTTTCTTTATCATTATTATATGTTATATATAATATATAATGAATATATTTAAGAATTATATAAGCAGTTCTTAAAAACAAAATATTTTCCACTAAACAAAATGCTATTCTTTTCTATTATATATATTGCTTCTATTCTCGAAGAGACATAATCAGAAGGTCCTTTTTATAGTGGCAATGTAAAATTATTCTCTTATAATGGATATTTGAATATAGATCAGTGGAACTGCTTTACACTTATTTTAGACCATTGTGTTATTTAAAGAAAAATATCGTCCATTTTGCGGGACATAAACAGATATTTTTGTGAGAAACCTAGCGAATTTCAATCAAGACTTCTGTATTCAACGAGTTCATCTTTCATAATTGCTTAAAGCAGAAAGTTAAGCAAACATTAGACAAATCCCTGAATGCACTTGAGACTACAACAGACACGATAGTCGAGCGTTTAACCCTCACTAGACTTTCGAGTTGTGTAGTATTGGTTTTATCCTACAACACGCATCCATAATGACTAAATGACTCCACCTCTTGGTTGAAAAATCCTAGGACAAGAGGATTTTTAGGAGAGAATCTATAGGGCAAGAATATTTTTACTTGAGAATCTATAGAGCAAGAAAGTTAATACTGGCTAGAAATCATACAGGGAAGACAGCAGGTTTCAGAACGGATATATGTGTGTGAACCCCTCAGAGGGTAAAGACCTCGTTTAGAGCCTGGGAGAAGTGCTTGGTTGTGCTTTCGATTCTAGCATATGTGGATGACTGCTTGGAGTGTCAAGGTTTCTTCAAATTACTTCCTCCAAGATTCCAAGAAGGTATTTGGATCCCCTGTGCGTGTAACTAATAACTCAGTTCGAATAGAATGTTTACCTCCTTATAGAATGACCATAGTTTTATATTTAAATCAAGCTAATTGATCTTAAATGTGTCTTGACTATAGTCCGCCTGGCCACTCCTTATCAGATCTAGCATGTGTTAGACAGATTGGTCAATTTACGGTTGAGTAATAGTAAGACAGTCACACCTAAACTATCATTGCTTAGATTAGGTTTGGTTTTGATTGTTGCTTTACTATCAGTTTTTTACTACACGAGGACTAATTAGACCAAGTTATTTGCCAGGATTAGAGCGATGCAATTGGCGGGAGTGCATCTAGGAGTTCATGGCGTATAAAAGCAACGAACTGTACTAATTTAGGGAAGTAGATGTTCGACTTTTTATGCAATTAATTGGTGCCATTTCCCAATATAGAATGGAGTGAGTCACAAACGTCAGATCAGTGCGTGTGTCTTCGTGAATCCCTGTGTGCCCTACATTATTTGTAATAAAGCGCTATCTGTTGATAAAGTTTCTGCTGTTGATTTGTCTTTTTACACGGAGGTTTATTATACTGATACCTTAAAATGAATACAAATTTCCACGAACATCTAGACCCAGAACGCTATTAGAATCCAGAGCCTGTTGAATTAAGGGTCAGCTAACTACTCGTCTACTAGACCGGATATCTGATGTTGATGTAGGAATAGAGATCTGTGACCCCATGGAATGAGTGTAAAGGTGAGGGCTCTTCCTTTATAGTAGTTTTATACGAGTATACAAAAATTCATATGTGCATCAAGGTTGAATTTCTCCCTGATTAATAGAATGACCGTAGTATTATATTTAAATCACAAACTAATCGGCATTAAATGTGCCTTTATTATAGTCCTAGTCGCGCCACGTACGTTAAACAGGTCGAAAGACTTTACAGTTGAGTAGTAGTAGAACTTAGACCCTCGCACCTAAGCTGTCATTGCTAAGGTAAGGTTTGGTTTAGTTTGTCGCTCAAAGGTACTTATTTTGCTACACGAGGACTAATTAGATCGAGTTATTTGTTAGGATCAGAGCGATGAGATTAACAGGAGTGCATCCAGGAGTTAATGCCATTCAAAAAAACCTGTACTAACTTAGGGACAGATTTCTTATGCAATCAATTGATGCAATGCAGCAAGAAGTGTGCCACAGACGGCTGATGAGTGCTGGTATCTTCGTGAATCCGTGTATGACCTACAGCATTTGTGGTAAATCGCTAATTGGTGCTGTGTTATGGGTATATATTTTTAGTTTGTCCCTCTACACCAGTGGTTCTTAACTTAGGGTGTGTGAACCCCTGGGGGTGCGAGAAAGCCTTTCCAGGGGAGCGAGATAAGTTTCGATGGACGACAGCGATTTAATAAAAGACGATCTCATTGAAATACGAGCCAAATCACTTATTGAAATGGAATTTGAAAAACTGGACTTAGAACAATTCTGGTGTACACAGTTAGAACCTTATGCACAGCTGGCAAAAGCAGCATTGCAGACACTTTCGCCATTTGCCACCACCTACCTGTTCTGAAATGGGATTTTCATCACTTTTGCACATAAAAACAAAAGCCAGAAATAGCTTAAATGCAATTGATGATTTTGGCTCTTTCAAGAAAGGAGACTCGCTTCAAAAGTATTATTATGAATAAACAACATAGCCATTAAGAATTGAGATATAGTTTTTGCATGTATATGTAAATGTATTTTTCAATAAATATAAATTATCTTGCAATAGAAGTAATTTTCTTAATAAAAAAATATAAACAAATTTTTCAAGGGGGTGCGAGAACTTATTTTTAGATTCAAAGGGGTGCCGATCACTAAAAAGGTTAAGAACCACTTCTCTACACGAAGGTTAAATATACAGATCTGTGACTTAAGGTAAATACGAATTTCTACGAACATCCAGGCTCAAAACGCAATTTTAATACAGAGCCTGTTGAATTAAGGGCCAACAACCACTCATCTACCAGACCGGATATACGTTATTGATGTACGAATAGAGTTTTGTGACCACCCGTAGATTCATTCAATGTGTCTTATTTAAAGACGCATTGAATGAATCTACGGGTGAGGTTCTTCCTTTATATGAGTAATACAAAAATGCATATATGTGGTAGGAATTTCTCCCTAATTAATAGAATGACCGTAGTATTTATTTAAATAAAATTAATCTGTATTAAATGGGTCTTAATTGTTGTCCTGGTCGCACCTTATCAGATCCAATTCCTGTTTGACAGGTCGGACGATCCTACACAGTTGAGTAGTAGTAAAACTTAGAAACTCATACCTGAGTTATCATTGCTTAGGTTCGTTTGATTAAGTTTGTCGCTCTACGATCACTTTGAATCAAGAAGGGAAATCAAGTGAGGAGGGAAAGTATTGTAGTTACTTTCACATTTGATATGAGGATAGCCTTTCTCTTGTCAGTTAAATGTAGATGTTTCTTTAAAAAATATATTCAATATCTAGATGTCTAAAATAATAACAAAGCTATGCATAAAGATGGTATCAACGTATATTTATGGATGTTATGTGCCCTTAAAATTTTCGTTAGCTAAAAGTACTGTTCAAATAATACCTTTTATGCAGAATTGTTGAACAAATCCCCATTCGGGTGACTGCAATTTAACTAATTCACGTGGGAGGTAATTAGTAGTAAAAACAATTTGAAATCTCATAACTCGAGTAATTTTTGTTATGCAATCTAGAAATGCATAAATGGAATGTTTATTTGGTTAAATTCAAAGGATATTTATTGCATTGTTTGAGAATCTTTATCCCAGTTTCCAGTGAATTCTATGGAAAATAATCCCATAGATAAAATTATATAAAGAAAACAATGAGATTAAATCATTTTTCGTAAACTATTCGAAATCTTTTTATTCATCTTATGAATTAATGAAAATCTTAAATAAGACACATATAATATATGAAAATGGTAAGCAGTCTTCTTAATTAAAACTTATCGTGAAATTTAATTAACTGCAAGCCGTTCAGTTTTAGATGAGAAAAAAGTACTCTGAAGAATATGAATTACAGAAGGCTTTTTTCATAGCACCCAATTTCTCTTGGAAGTGTTGATATATAATGCAAATAAGACTCCGGAATACACAATACTTATTATTCTATGTTTAGAAAGATGATGATTTATAATTTATGTGCATCTGTTGAGATTAGGATATGTCTCCCTGGTGTAATAGGAGAAATTAATTAATTTAAATCTAATGAAGTGATCTCGTTTTCAAAAATGCTATTCTCGGTTTCTAATTACTCTGATCATTAGAGTGTCTTAAAGGAATAAAAACGATAGAAATATTTCAGTGTGAAGTTTTAAGCGAACATATTACGTGCTAAAGTCATTTCTCTTATCAGCACGTCTCGGGGTGATAATTTATTTATATGATGCAATTCAATTGTCCCATGATAATTTACTTGCTAAAACGTCAAACAGAATTGTTTACATACATAAGATATTAAGAATTATAAAATGTTATACACTATCTTAATTGGGAAATGAAAATAGGTTGACATTACAGAAATATTTCCCAGTTGGAAGGACAAAGGCTTAACAACCGGAGGGTTGCGAGTTCGAAACTTAGTCTAGCCAAAGACCTTCGTGTACACGGGGGTTGATGCACTTTAAATCTGTCGTGGCATCAAATGTCTTCACGTTGGCGTGGTGTGAAAGTTTGAGGAGTGGGGACTCACGTGTTGTTCTTGTCATCTGACCGTGGTTCAAAATTACTAGGCATTTTCCTTGGATCTTTCACTTCCGGATGGATCCTGGACCTTAGCCAATAGCCCGTTTTGTTGCTCCGGTGCGACGTTATTTAACTACCTACCTACCTATAGAATTATTTCTCCCTAATGCACAAATACTTGTTGGTAAGATATGGGTTTAGAAAATCCTTAGATTCAAATACAATAAATGGATGACGGTATAACTTTCTAATCGAGGCGCAGGTAACAATATGTAAGATGAGTTGGAGTGGGATGCCAGCTCAGGTGTTGACCTCGTCATCTGACCGTAGTTCAAAATTACGAAATGTTGTCCTTGGATCTTTCCCAATGGGATCGATCCAGGACCACCACCAATAACCCTTTATGTTTCTCCAGTGCGACGCTGATTCATCTACCTACCTAACTTAATATGAGTTGGGGGTTTCAATGCCTACAATGTTGACTCTCTGAGGGTTCATACGTATATATCCGTTCTGTAACCTGCAGTCTTCCTGCAGGATTTGTAGCCAGTTTTGTCTTTATTGTCTAAGGGATTCCTTCAGTTCATAGATGTGGTTATTTAGTCCTTATATGTGTTGTGGTGTAAATTCAGCACTACACTACACGGAATGCGCTTAGAAGGTTATTTTATCTAATTTCTATCATCTATGCTATATTTAATATACCGAAGTGAAGGTAGGCATAACATTTAAAAAACTTGCATAAAATTTACTTTAAAATAATTAAATATCTGTTTTCTAGTTCTTAAATACTTGTAAAAAGTAATTACTTCACATATAACAAAATGGTTCAACATAATCTAAGATGCTTTTAGAATATGGTCTCCTGGTTTCACTTATATGCCGAAGTTAAGATAAGAATTAAAAAAGTTACATAAAACGTGCTATAAAATCATGAAATATTTGTTTTCTGTTGTCTACTTCTTAAATACTTGTAAAAAATAATTACTCTACATATAAAAAATGATTAAAAATAATCTGAGATGTTTTTAGAATATGATCTTCTGGTTACACTTATATGCCCCGAAGTTAAGATAAGAATTCCAAAAAATCACATAAAACTTACTATAAAATCATGAAATATTTGTTTTCTGTTGTCTACTTCTTAAATACTTATAAAAAATAATTACTCCACATGTAACAAAATGGTTCAGCACAATGTGAGATGCTTGCAGAATATACTTTAAAAGTGTCACATACTATTTTAGAGTAGTTTATTAAAAAACGTACTGCGAAGACAAACAATATTTATTTTGAGAAAATTGTGTCTGAAGTGCGTTAGTTATGCAACTAAATTTACTATTACTTTATTTTTAAAATTTTTAACAGGAGTTGAATTGAAAAAGGCATCGTTTGAAAAAAACATTTAAAATCTTTCCAAATCTCCAAGACTCTTGAAAATGATAGTTTTGAAAATTTTCGGATCCAACTCTCCTTACATAAATAAAAAATATAGATATATACATATATATGTTTATATTTTTCAACTTCTACTTGAACCCACTCAAAAACCGTTCGCAAAGGGATGTCGTCCTCTTCTAAACCCACTATTGTGCGTTTTCGAGGAAATGTAATAAATGACGCATCCCCAAAGATTCATCACAACGGGATTGCTTTTTTTATATCTGAATCCGCATATCAGCCTCGGTCGTCCGAGCTGTGTATTTTTCTTTTCTCCATATTATGTCCAAATCTCACAAAAAAATTATCTTCTTTTTTTCCGTATGTGTCTGTGAATGTACCAGGGGGAAGAAGGCGTGGACGAAGTGACCATTGCAAGGTCATTAGTCTCTTTGGTCAAGATCCAAAAAGGCGGACTAAACGGCCTCTCGAACTAGCAGCGAAGCACTTGGGCGTCAGCCTGTCTTCTACACACAAATGGACGTCTTCAAAATGGATTTCATTTCGAATTGCCTTTTCAAATCTTTTTTACTTGATTGGGCTAATACGGCAGTTTTCGTAAGCGGGTTTTTATTTTAATTCAATCTGATTTGATGATACGAAGGCGTAAACACTTTAAGGTGGAGTTGGGGCCAAAGATTTTCGAAAAATCGATTTTAGACTTTTGGAGACTTGGGCAGCGAATTTCTTTTTATTGATACTTCTCAGTTTCGTTTAGACTTATGTAAGAAGTTTAAAAAATATATAAAGGAAACTTATTAACCACATATTTTGAACTTTAAACGACTGTCTCAAAGAACATTTTCTGTATTGCAGGTACTTTTTTGGAGAAACTTTTGAAGTAAAATTTTCCCAATATGTTCTAAAGCATCATAAATTGTACTTAAGTAAAAGTTTAATTGAGTAAGTATTGCTTAGAGATTTTAAAAAGAAAAATACCAGAGATTTCTGATTTTTAAGTTAATATGTCGATTAAATATATTAAATAAACCAGCTAACCAGCATCTTCACTATATTATGAGAAGTGGTACTTAGAAATTAGGTTAGACCTCAGATGGTCACTAGACTTAAGTAGTATAGCATTGACTTTACCCCACAACACGCATAATGACTAAATAACCACATCTCTTGGTTAAAAGAATCGTAGGAAAGATTCTATTCGTCAAGGATAAAACGGGTTAAAAGTCATACGGGAAGTCTGCTTTTTGAAGAACGAATGCATGTGTGTGAACCATTCAGTGTGTTAACTAACATTAACGTTGTCCGCATTGAACAGGAGGGTTAATAACATTGGATATCAGCTTTGTCAGTATTGAACCTTCTAATTCAACTTAACTCTCCAAGTGGTTTCGACGAGATATCTCATCCATCAAGTTCTGGCGAATTTTACTAATCAACTAATTTTAATAATACTAATCGGTAGTATCTACTGACGAAATATCTCATCATTAAGATACTACCGATTTTTTATGATGACGAGATCAAGATCTGGCCAGTTTTCTTCTAATGACGAGATATCTCGTCCATCAAAAACTGGTCAGTTTTATTCCAATGAGGAGATATCTCGTCGATCAAGATATGGTCAGTTTTGCGAATGACGGGGTACCTCTCGTCGAGACAACCCGCAGGAAGGTTAAGGAAGAAAATGTGAGTATAGATATATGTTAGCTAGAGAATGTGCAAGAAACAAATATGGTCTTAGAAGTAAAATCGTGTATTGAGTTTGCAGGCAATAAAATTTGAATTTTCGTCTTTTCCAGAAATCCACTGCTTCGCTTTTGACAATTTGATATTCTGCAGTTCATACTGCTGTCGTGTTTGGTGAAAGCATGAGTTTGTATTTCGACAATACGAATACACATACGCGAGTGTTTTGATACTTCAAACTGAAGTGGGCACCAATTTTTTTATCTTGATAGATTCTATCGAAGATCAACATCACAAAATGCTATCAATTGTTTTTAAAATTGAAAGTACGCTTTCGTGACAGAAACTAGACTAGGAAACTGAATTTGTTTCATATCTTCTGATATAAATATTAAAAAAAATCATTATTTCTTTGTAGGATCGATTTTTTACCGTTTAATTGAAATAGAGTACACAAAGAAATGAGTAACAGAACCGATATACAAGTGATTTCATTTATTCAAGAAATTGAGAGTAACCCGAACTCTTCTTAATAGCATTAATGAGACGCCAGTCAGAGTTAACTGAAACTCCTGTGTGTCGATAGATGGCGAGTAATGTGTTCCCTTTACCATGATCGCTTTACCCATTCAAATAATCACTTTTTAACTATTCTCCTGTAGGTTTAGTTTGTAGTTCAAGCTTTCCTTTTGTTTTGTCATGAAGAGATAAAGGGATAGGGAAAAGTGTAGCGCTGATATGAAGTTTGGATGTTACAAATTGATTTTTCTTTTGTTCTGTGATATTCAAGTGTATGCAAATTTTTAGAGATATAAAAGTGTAGTTATGTTTCACTTAACATATAATTACTTTTCTTATCACCATCTTCAGTTGATAGTTCAAAAACAAGAAATACGTTCCTGCTTCATCCTTAACTTTAAGAGTGTTATTCATATGTAAATGCTTGACGAAAAGTGTTACTAGTTCTGACTAAGAAAAATCAGACTTAGGAAATACACATTTCTTTGAGTATTGTACATAAAATTGGATATCAAATCTAACAAATTTCGTAATTTTGGACTTGAATCAATATAAAAACGCATTCATGAATAAGAAGCCACTGCGAAATAAATTCCGAGAAAAATTCTATTCCACCACACAAAAAAATATAAATAATCCAGTGAATCATTTCCTCAACTATAGATCAAGCATTTTCGTTTTTCACAATGTACATCATGACTCATTCAAAACCGTTATTCTTGTGTCATTTTTATTTTTCAGACATAAAATTCATATTCTCTTCACTTTTTTATGGCAGTACGAAGCATTTTTTCAACTGAATATTTCCTTGTTCGCCTGCATCGAAATAGCATGTAACAGAATAGGATTCTATGCCTGAAAGATTGTTTGGCAAACACAAACTTTAATTGGACTTGATGAAAGTAAACAGAAGCATATACTTGCGATGACGCATATAACACTGAAATATTCAATTTAGATAATGTTACAAATTTTAACCCCCTGAAGGGAGTACATATACGCTTATATCCGTTTTGCAACCTAAAGATGTCTCTCTCTCGCTTATAACTTCTAACAAGTTTTGACTTTCTTGGAACCAATACAATGTTTCCTACACGATTCTTTCAAGAAATGTTGTTTACCCATTAAATGTGAGAGATGTAAGGTAAAAAAATACTACACTAAGGTATTGCTTTTACCTTACATTAAATTTAATGACTGAACAACCACATAGAGTATATAAAAAAGAATCCTAGGAAATATTGTATTGATCGAGAAGATCAAAACTGGTAAGAAGTGATGCAGGGAAGACTGCAGGTTACGTAACGAATATATGCGTGTGAATTCCTCAGAGGGTTAATCATAGTTGTACAATTAAGGTCAATTACTTATTCAAGTACAGGGTAAATTAGAACGACAAAATGTAGATTTGTTTGCCTCGTATTACGTGCACATACACTAAATGTTGCATCCTTTTTGGTTCTTAAACCAAATCATTTCTGATTTACGCTGATTACTCCTCTGATGGGACTGAGATAATGACTTGAAAGCATCTATCAACTAACCAAAACACAACACTGTATTAGGGAAACCTGATACATCTTTTGTCTGTAAATTGTCAAATTCTTCTGCGTTGTACAAAATATTGTGCATAGCTGCTAAGAAAAAAATAATCGTAAAAATAATATAAGGACCCTGGTTAATAGAGTTCTGTGGAACAGGTGGTTGCATAATCGAGGTGCCTCTGTATTATAAAGTAAGGGATATGAAATATATAACGACCAAAGTATAAAAGAAAATATGTTACCTCAGATCTCGTTTTTTTGTAATTTTTTATTTAAATTCAAATTGAAATTACATTCCATTTTTTATTTTTCTTAACTTTAATTTGTGGGTAATTTACTTTATATTTATTATTTAAATTTCTCATCATGATAAGTACAACAAATCATCGACGCAGTGTTTCTAAGAAATTCAACAGATCAGATGATAATTATTACGTTATTTGAGGATGGTTAATCTTGCCTTCCGATAAATTTATTTCCATTAAAGTAAAATATAGTATAACAGATTTCGTTTTGCGTTATACTTATTTAATTTTTATCAAATTCTTTTTTACTCATTCTAATTTTTCTTAACTTATGTTCATGATTAAATGCTGATAAGTTCATTGAGATGTTGCTTCCAAGAAATTTAATGTAAGAAAATGTGATTATTACATTATAGGAGAAATTGAAATTTATTGGTGCATGTGTGCTTTGCGATACATTTTATATCCATTAAAGTGAAATATGATATCCAAGACTTCATTTTACTTTACATTTATTCAATTTTATTAAAAAAGATTCTTTTCATTTCTCATTTTCATTTACCTTTATTTATATTTTTGATGAATACTAAGAAATTCATTGACATGTCTTACTTTAATGCCATGTATTTTATACCCATTAAAGTAAAATAGGATATCCAAGACTTCTTTTTACTTTATATTTATTCAATTTTATTAAAAAGATTCTTTTCATTACTCATTCTCATTTTTCTATATTTATATGTTTGATGAATACTAAGAAATTCTTGACAGTCTTCCATGAAATCAGTGTAGGAAATTATAATTCTTACATTATAGGAGAATTGGAAATTTATTGGTGCATGTGGGCTTTATGATAAATTTTATTCCTGTTCAGTTTTGATTTTCTTCAGAACTTGGGGATGGAAATTCGCACATACAATTCAACCCCGTTTTCTCTCCCTTGCCACGTGAAAATAATAATTCGACAAGAGTGGTAAATGAGGCTGGGAGTAGACATTGTTACGTTGTTACTTGCAACAAAATCTCGGAAGATTATAAGTAACAAGGACTACGCCAAAAGAATTTTAAGGCACTAACAACTACGAGAGAAAAAATATCTAATGATATGAAACAAGTTGGTGGCAGAAAAAAGTAAGGAATGTGAGGTTGGGAAAAAAGGACCGAATGCAAAGGTAATTTTAACAACGATGAACAACGAAAAAACAGGTAAAGGGAAAACAAGTCAAATTGAAAAAAAGGTAAAGTAATTTGCTGAAAGAACGAAATGTATAGGAGTGAGGAGATGGACTTAAACTACTATGGAGCTCTCAGAAGTAGAAAATAAACTTCAGTAATCGTTAAAAAATATTTAAATTTAAATTGCTGTACATTTTAAAAAGAAGTCGCAATTTTTATGCGCATCAGTACAATGTACTTTTTAAAAAAATCATTAAAGAAAGACCAGATGCAGTTTTTAGCAAATACACGGAAAAAATATTACTTTATACATGAGTTCTTAGCAATTAATATTCTAGTTAATTAGGATAAGGGATTTATCTTAATGAAAATGCGCAAAAGATTTCTTGTGAATTCAAAGGAATCTGTTTTTGCGTCTTGAGATATTTATTTGTGTTGCTAATGAAAGTATTTTTCTCACACTTTTTTCAGCAGCGCGTTATGTTTTTAAGCAAACAGAATAAGTTTAAAACGCTTAGTTGCAGCGTTTGCTTGTATAAGCGGATGCAAAATTGACGATCGATGCTGGGATTCTTTGTCTGAACGAGATAGGGTAAAAGTAGAGGATCAGGGGAAAACAGGAGTAATAAAGCGTAATTTGAGTTCAGCTGCTATGGGAAAACGTTAAAAAACAGTCACTTCATAAAATAAGCATAGTTTTGTTTATGACCGTACAGAAATTACCACTACTTAAAGTGGAAAATGTTTCCAATTACAAAACAATTCTAAATAAAGACGAATAATTTAATCCTCCTGGTAGCTGTCTCGACGAGGTATCTTGTCATTAGCAAAACTGACAAGATCTCGATGGACGAGATATCTCGTCATTAGAAAATTGACCAGATCTTGGTCGAGATACCTCGTCATTAGAAAAACTGACCTGATCTTGATCTTGTCATAAAAAACGGCAATATATTCAGCATTCCGAATTCAATCGGCATTGTTGATGACGAGATATCTCGTCATTATCAAAATTGGTCAGAGTTTCATGGAAGTAATAAAATAAACATAGCCCTGCTTATGGCCGAATAGAAAATTCCATTACTTAAAGTGAAGAATGTTTCCAATTGAAAAAATACTCTAAATGAAAACTTGAATAATTTAATCCTCCTGGTAGTTGTCTCGACGAGGTATTTTGTCATTTAATAACTAAACATTTAATAACTTAATTTTTAAAACTGACCAGATCTTGTGGGACGTGATATCTCGTTATTAGAAAAAATAACCTAATCTTGATCTCGTCATAAAAAAACGGCAACATCTCCATCATTAGGAATTCAATAGGCAATCTTGATGAAGAGATATCTCATCATTATCAAAATTGGACGAGATATCTCGTCGATGACATTTGAGAATTAAATCTGAATCTGTCCGCCTTCATGAGCGTAGCAGTAAATAAGATTTGATAACGTTTTCATCTCATAAGACGTGAAGAACATTTCGTCGATTTACTATCAAAACCTCCAAAATCTTGAAATCAAAATCTTTCATTAGCGATAAAAACTAGGCACTGAATTTTAGACGAGTTATGAGATGCCTGGTTTAAAAATTCCCCTATAGGGTTTTATAGTTGACTTAGGAGCCTTTTGAAGTAAGTTTGTTTATCATATTTCCAATCAAAGTAATGTATACACCAAAAAATTTGAACTTACAAAGTTTTGATAGTAAAGCTACGATTCATTTGTGGTACTTAACCCAAAGGAAGGCATGTTTTAGATCATGGTGTATCTCCTATCTCAATCTATATGTGCTGAAAATGTTGAACTAGATATCCTGTTGAATTAGACATGTTGTGTAATCAAGTTAATAATCATATTATTATAACATTTAATTATTCAAAAATAAACGTTACTAAGACATCATAGTTTTTATCCAGGAACTTATATTTGTGAATATTGCAGAACAAAATATATTGCAAACATGTTACATTTTAGATATCCATCTAACATCACATTCATTCCAAAGAAGAGTTCAGAATCTAAGCTCGAAGGTTGCATTACATTGTTCTTATCGTCTACTACTGTATCAGTGTTACGATAACTAAAGATTGCGTCATCTCCCACTAAAGCCCTTCTTTTCCCATAAACCTTTTCTTCAGCACCTATTGCCGCTAATAAATAGCGAAGTCCTTGTAATTCCTGCTCAGAAGCATTCAATTTCGCAGCCATTTCTCTCACAGAAAGTTTTCACCTATTATATATACGTAGGAACATAAAATATTTCACTGGATTTAATTTCGCATAAAAATACAAGAGAACACATACACACATGTCCAAAAATTAAGGATAGCACTGAATTCGCATCAAGCAAGGTCACCTGATCTCAATCCAATAGACCATGTCTAAGATGCACTCGAATGTCACATTGAAGCCTGCACACCACCACCAAGGACAGCACAAGAGCGAAGACGTGCTCTAGTGCGCGAATGGTAATCCTTGCCACAGGAACTCGTGAATGGCATTGTAGAAAGCAGGTATGCAAGCTGTGATGCTGCATCAGGGTTAGATTCCAGCACATTCCCTGTTAGATTGCTTTTAATCGAGCAAAACTTTTAGTTTTCGCGACAACTAAAACTTGCATTGCGTTCATCTAAGCATTGTTTTCTATTTCTTTGATCCCCAATAGCACTACATAGGAAGTGAGTGTTCTTAATTTGTTCCGCATAGCTTGTGGAATATTCAATTGTCATTTGAGATTCTTCGGTGCGGGATTAATCTCGAATTGCATTATCCTTAATCTTTGGACATATGTGGTACTTCAGTTACACTGAGTGTTGAAAGTGACGTCCAAGCGTTGCGTTACGCAAAAAGAAGCGCGGAATATTTCTTTTCTTATTGTTACAAATTTGTGAAAAGTCATATTCTGAAAGACCGATAGGTCTGGAAATAGTTTTTAATGTTAACGAGAAAACAAATGTTGGCATCAAAGCACATCTGTGGTCAAGTTTTTAGAAGTTTTGAGTGAAAAAATGCAGTAACGTTTTCCATGTACATAAGAAATTAACCAGTAAAATATTATTTGGATTTAGTTTACAATTGTAATCCAGTCAAAAGAAAAGTGCAGTTTCATTTTAAATGCTCAGAAGCATTCAAAATATAACATACTCAATTATTTTAGGAACACCTAACCGCAAGGACATAATTAAAAACGATATGGAAAATAAAATTAAAGAAAACAATTCCTTAACTTCGATTGATCTACACAAATTTCTTGCTTTAGCCAGCTAATTTTCTGGAATCCTTATATTTAACGATTCTAGGTATTTATATTAAAAAATTGCCTTTAACCCTCCAGGTGGTAGAGGTGTCAACGAAGTATCACGTCATTAGCAAAACTGACCAGATCTTGATGGACGAGATATCTCGTCATTAGAAGAAAACTGAACCTTGATCTTATCAAAAACTGAAACGATCTCGTCATTACAAAAAAGGGAATGTCCTGATGACGAGATATCTCGTTATTAGCAAAATTGGTCAGAACTTGATGGACGAGATATCTCGTCGAAATCACTTAGAGCGTTAACGTCATATGGAGATCTACATTACCGAAAGAACTTTTCTGTAGTAAAACGTAAGACCTTTAATGCTATCTTTTGGTATAGTCCAGTTAACTTAATTCTTATCTAGACATACATTACTTGAAAAAAGGAAGTCCTCAGAAAGCCTAATACACTCTCCAACTTCTTAAAAAGAGGTTTTTATTGAGAACTTGTTCAAAAAATAGGAAACAAAACTAGAATGCTGTTCATTCATAGGAAACAATAGGTTTGTTGCTCTGTGTTGCGAGTTCCCAGCTGTAATTGCACGGAACAGCTGCATTTTATGTCCTCGTATCGAGGAAAACAATTGCATCAAGTACAATTAGTTTAAATGAATCATATTTGAAATAAATTTGTTTCTTCAGATTTAGCCATTTTCATTTCCACCGATACATTTCAATCTTGCGAAAAGTAAAACAGGCATTTAAGAAAAGCATATGCTGACAGTTAAGCTGTGCTAAGGATAAATGTGACTATATTAACGATTTTCTCGATCGTAAAAATGATATAATATTGTAATCAATTCAGAATTTCACGTTAAACAGAAGATGAAAACTTAGTTCAGACGTGACTGTTTTCAATGAGGCTCAAGACATTTATATTCATATTTATGAATGAATTTGAACAATTAAGGATCAGTCTCTTGTATTAAACCCTTGATTATTTATGCTATCAGTGAATAAAAGTTGTAACTATATAAATATCTCTCTCGACGGCTTAGAGCAGAAACTTAACTGACATTTGTTTGGAGACGCTGAATGCTTACTTTCATCATGATGAGAAATACAACGCCATAATAGTATAATCTGTTAAAAAGATATATAACACTATAAAAACGCTTATAAATTTCATTTTTTGACCTATAAACTAATAGTTAGTCTTTAAACAGCTGTTAAGTAAAATAATTTGTGTCAATTAATGGGTTTCTGTTCTAATCCAACGGTATATTGTATTAAAACGAAGCAAGACTTAAATGAAGATAAAAAACTGCTTTAGACATAATATAACGACATTATGACTATAAAACACGAATAGAATACACACCAGAGGTGGAGAAGTTTGATGTAAGTGGAGGTTTAAGTCCAAAGAGAGAAAAGGGTATGTGCGAAAACGCATTTAGAGCTCGTGAAAGGTGCATAATCAGCAAATTTAGGGTTTGGTTCACAGGGTACTAGAGAGGGAAATGCAATGGTATTAAATTAGTTATGAGTGTATTCATGGGAACTCGACAGAGAAAAATTAGTGAATATAAGCAGAGTGAGTTAAAGTGAAAGGTTTAGGGTTTTCTTTACATATCTTTGACTTATAAGTGAAACACACTAAATTAAATTTTCGAGACATGATTTTGTAGCTTTTCTAGACCAGACTGTTGTGACCAGAATGTACTAGTTATATTTTTAAAATGAAGATTAGGTAGATAGTTGAATTATCGTCGCACTGGAGCAACGTGATATTTGTGACTGTCCTGTATCAATCTTGAAGCGAAAGATCCAAGGAGAGTACATTGTAATTTTGAAACACTGTTAGATGATGAGTGTATGGTTAGATTTTTTTGAAAAACAAATTTGGTTAGTATGATACAGGTGAGCAGAATCCCCCTATCGTTTCCTCAGAACTATGTTTTTTGAACATAGCTATTTTGAGCATGGTTATGCTGCTGTCATCGAAGCTTCTCACTTGGCTGTTTTATCGGCCATCGTGGCTCAGTGGCTTTACCAACTGCACTAGCAACCTACGAGTTGTAGGTGGGGAAGGTTAGATTCCTGTCAGATTCGATTGGTATATTTCTTTCTTCTGTGTCAGTAAAACGTACCTTGTGGTTGCATGTACATTACTTGTGTTCTGTCCATCTTATGTTTGGCACAGCATGGCCAAATATGGCCCCTTACGCCATAAAATCGGACCAATTACCTGGCTGTATGCCCCAAACTGCTTAGTAGTGCTTTTTTCTGCCGTTACAGGGATGTTATAGATCTTATGTATACTTAACTTGACTTTTGTTTGTATTTATTCATTTACTACTTGTATCATTTGCATTTGCGTCTTGTATTTTTGTTCTCTCTGTCTAACGACGTTTGTCCATTGGCATCTGCATTAGAAATAAATTGTAATATTTGTTTTTTGACTTCGTGTGTTTTATTTGTAAGCAGACGGTCTAATTTTTTACAGAAATGTTATGATGATTAAAATATGTGTTAATTACTGGATTAGTTTTCTTATATATGTTCCAACTAATATATTTTTGGGTGAAATTTTATTTTCAAAAATTGGTCTGCGTATAAGGTTTCCTATCTTCCCCTTTTCTACCGTGGTGTATTCTGAAAATTATAACTTATTGAATTTAATTTTTTTATTTCGAATTCTATCACACCACATTCCACAGTTTCCTTAATCTTCCTGGTTGCTTCTCGACTTGTTTGTCTCATCATTATCAAAACTGATCCGATCTTGATGGACGAGATATCACGTCATCAGAAGAAAACGACCCGATCTTGATGGACGAGATATCACGTCATCAGAAGAAAACTGACCCGATCTTGATGGACGAGATATCACGTCATCAGAGGAAAACTGACCCGATCTTGATGGACGAGATATCACGTCATCAGAAGAAAACTGACCCGATCTTGATGGACGAGATATCACGTCATCAGAAGAAAACTGATCAGATCTTGATCTTGACATCATAAAAAGAATAGACAATATCTTGCTGACGAGATAACTCGTCCTTAGCAAAATTGATCAGATCTTGATACACGAGATATCTCTTCGAAACCACTTGGAGGGTTAATATCTCTGCATTGTACATATTGTATATATACTTGAATATATACCCACATTATATTCCAATTCTTAGAAGGAGGGGCGACCCGATTTAGTTAAACAAAATGTTCTCATCAAAATGTACGTACGCTATTTGCCAAAAGAAATTCAGGAAATGTTACATCCATAACGAATATATGTTTTAAAGTTTCAGAAAAAACACGGAGTGTACGACTTTGAACCCAGAAGTAAAGGCCAGAAAAGTACCCCAACCCTCTTTAGATTTATCACTAGCAGAGAAATGGATAAAAATACACTTCTCTGCGCAACATAATCATAAATCAAAAGCCCTCCAAGTACCATGCATGGCCAAAAAACAAGAAAAGCCGTCTACTTGCCATAACTGTAAACGGCTTTCGCATTTGCGGATAAATGTATGCGGATAAAAGAGGCTTTGCGAAGCCGATACCCTCTCCTTTTCAAAATATGGGTTGTAATAGGGGGACATAACCCGGTTGTATCACACATAAATCCATTTGATAGTGCGTAACATGAAAATTATGCCCGCAGCGCATAGCTACCGGCCAAATTCGCGCAACGCCCAAATCTCCATAAACAAAGACGAGAAACTTCAAAGGGTGTGAAAAGCAACACACTTTTCCCGTCTTTTCATTTAAGAGTAAAATATTCCGCAAAACCGGTTTCTGAAAAGTGTTGAAGGGCTGAAGCGATTTCTATGGCAGATTAAGGGATCCAGGCCTTTTCGGTTTTTAAAATCCAGCTTCGAAGTTTTATGGAACTTTTATTAAGTTTTTAAACTTGCTTTATGGGATAGTGATGAATTTGAGGTGCCATAAAAATTTTTATTTCCAGATTTAACATGCGTTCTATAGACCCGTAAGGCAGCCTGGAGCTATATAACTGCAGTTACGACGGAAGTTGATCTCAATTTGAACGACACTATAATGTGCGAAATCCCACCATCACCACTTAGGAGTAATGGCAGCACTACATATGCATTCGGAAAGTTCACACAGGGTGGACAAAAGTCAGTAGACCATTTTAAAATGTAATAACTTTTGCTATTAATTTTTTCAAATATTTTTTCAGATTGTTTATATGTAATCCTTGGAAAATAGTTATGGAGAAATTCATGACAGAGCAACGAGTAAAAATAATAAAATATACAGTATCAACAGTCAATTGTGCTCACCCAAAGAGCTTACATTCGTCATTCGGCAGTTGAGAACACACCAGAGATATGGTGGCAGGAAGATGGGGTTACTCCCCATACATCTCCACCGACAATTGAGCTCGTAAGGCGAATTTTTGGACCGTGGATAAATTCGCGGAACTCTGAATTCAATTGGCCTCCACGCTCACCTGACCTTACGGCTCCAGACTTTTTCTTGTGGAGATATCTAAAAGAAAAAGTATACCGTTACAAAATGCGGACCATCCAGTAACTGAAGGCCAACATCCGTGAAGAAATCGGAGGAATAAGTCAAGAAACATTACGAGAGGTGATGGATCACAGAAAGAAGAAAGTTCTTTAGAAAGAACCCGCCACTGTTAAGAATAAAATAGTGGCCATTTAAAGGACATAATCTGCAAAACTAATTAAAAATAATTTCTAAGAAGTATATTTATTGTTTATAAAAGAATAAATGGAATTTTTTAATACAGATAAGAGTTATTCTATTTTTAAATGGTGTAGTGAATTTTGGACCACCCTGTATAAATTTCAATAGTGATTAGCGGAAGAAAAGTAGGATAGAGTGTTCTATTAAACATCAAAGAAATAGTCAAATCTATCACTATTAGGTAGGTATTTAATTAACGTCAAACTGGAGCAACACAATGGGCTATTGGCGACGGTCTGAGATCAAACCTGAAGGGAAAGATCGAGGACAACAACGCGTGATTTTGAACCACGGTCAGATGATGAGGTCTCACCTGAACTCTATCACTATGAGGAAGAGTTGAATTCATAGATAGTGTGAGCGTTAAGTTATGTTTCGAAAAAGAAATAGGTTGTTTTGAAGTGGAATTCCTGAAGGAAATCCCCGCTTACATCCGTGTGAAATTGAAAAGCACGATTCGAGTATTTTCGATATTTCACATTAATATGAAATAATTCAGCTATGTTCAATGTCCTATATTTCCTTCCAGAGCACTTTTTCTCCACCATATTTATCGTCGAAAGAAAGAAATATCCCAGAATGAAGTATGGAATGTTTTTGTTTGGACCTCTTTCTTCCTGAATTGATTTGAATTGTGGGTGTAAATTTCAAAATATTTATTTTGAACAATTGGTCGAGATTATTGAATAAGAGTCTAGTACCATAACGACGATCATCTGTGATACTGATTTATGACGACCTAGAATGCTGTAAATAAATGAGTGTGTCAAATAAATGATTAATATGAAATTAATGTTTACTGGAAAAGTACATTCTAATCCGGTATTCATAGTATTCTGTTGCTTTGGATTGGTTGGGATTTGACACAAAAGACAAATTTAGTTATACTGGCTACGCTGATATTTTCCATACAAACACAAGAAAGATACCGTCAAGTAATGTAAATACACAAAGAAAGTTTTACTGACACAGAGGATAGAGACACACTCAGGGTTAATTACAGAAGTCCAACTTGCACCTCTTACAACTCGCAGATTGCTAGAGCAACGAGCAAATCATCTGAGGCACGGTTGATCCATCGTCATTTTAGACGTTGACTTCGTTAAGAGTGAACCTAGTGCATGAGGCCACGACAGGTTTAACGTGCACCAGCCCCCTCGTACACGAAGGTCTTTGGCTAGACCGAGTTTCGAACTAGCAACCTTCCGGTTGCTAATCCTTTGCTCTTCCAATTGGGATATCGAGGTCCCTGTATATATAAGGATAGTACAAATTTTGATTAACTTCCTGGTGATTTCCTCGACGAGATATCTCATCATTAGTGAAACTGACCAGATCCTGATGAATGAAGTTTCTCGTCATTAGAAGAAAACTGACCAGATCTCGATCTCGTCATCGTTGAAAAATCGGTAATTTCTTGATGACGAGATATTTCATCATTATCAAAATTGGTTGGATCTTGATGGATGAGATACTTCGTCGAAACCACTTGGAGGGGAAAATTGAGCAGAGAACTGTTTTGCTTAGAATAAAATAGCTTCGCTCATAATAATTAATTCAAATTATTCCACATTTGTCTCAGTATGAAGATTAACACAATCCATTACTCAATTCAAATGCATATTAACGAAAATTGGTCCATTTCTATGACTAGTCAACCATTCTTTAATGTATCGGACTGATAGGATAAGTATGACTTATGGAGTCATCATTATTAAGAGCACATATTATCATTATCAGGAGTACATTCGAAATAATCATCCCCCGTCCACCTTCAAAACTTTGCTTAAGAGTTGAAGAAAAAATTCATTTAACACTATTTGAATTGCAAACAACATTTTATTTAGCATTATTTTCAACATTTTCATACACTGAATCTTTACATACAATGTTTACGAATTAGCTAATAAAATTAATGTGCAAGAAAGATACATTAAAAGAGGTTAAGTCTTTCGCACATTTTTCTTTAAAACTACGTCCGTGTTAAATTCACGAATAAAGACAACTGTTAATAGTTAAAAACATCATCCACTAACGGTTTCGAATATCGAATTTGTTATGATCAAAATCGCAACACTTTTTAAAGATTACTTTTAAGAGGCAATTATTTCCCTAAATAGTATATCCATAATACATATTAGTACACTCATATACTCTTTCTGCAACTCTACACTGAATACTTTAATACACTGAATCTTTACTCAAAGTACTTCTGAATTAGCTAATAAAACTTATGTGCAAGAGATATAATAAAAGAGCTTAAATAAATCGTACAAACATCTCTTTAAAATTGTGTCCGCGTGAAATTAACGAATAAAGACAATTGTTAAGAGTTAAAAACATCATCCACTCGCAGCTTCGAATATCGAAATTGTTTTGATTCAAAATCGCAAACCTTTAAAGATTACTTTTAAGATGTAATATTTTCCTAAATAGTATAGTCATAATACATATTAGTACACTCATATACTATTTCTCTGACTATACACTGAATACTTCAATACACTGAATCTTTA
This sequence comes from Meta bourneti, assembly GCA_933210815.1. NCBI lineage: Eukaryota > Metazoa > Arthropoda > Arachnida > Araneae > Tetragnathidae > Meta > Meta bourneti. The sequence continues at coordinate 23,221,824 of OW119933.1, read as the reverse complement.
CTCTAGCTAATAGATCTAATGTATAAGATATTAAAAGAGCTTAAATAAATTGTTCAAATGTCACTTTTTAAAACTGCTTCCGCGTGAAATTCACGAATAAAGACAATTGTTAAGATTAAAAAGAATCCTCCACTCACGGTTTCGAATATCGAAATTGTTTTAATTCAAAATCACAAACCTTTTAAAGATTACTCTTAAGAGGCAATTATTTCCCTAAGTAGTGTATTCATAATACCTATTAGTACTCATATGCTCTTTCTGCGAAGGACGTTTTTTGGGAAAATCAATCCTCGCTTTCCAATTCAGTGCAGTCATATTTATCCGAAATCGGATTCCTGCGTCCAATAAACCTCCCAACATAGAAGCATTTTCTTAGTTAATTGTCCTTATCGCTCATAAGAGGCTTATCGTTGCTCTTTCTTTTCAAGACCACATTGTGGCGGTCAGCCGTTTACTGGATTGGGGTCTTCGTGCTTTATTGAAACAGATACCGTTGATACAGCGACTATCAATAAGTACGTTTATTCCGAACTGAATACTTTCTTCTGTGGATGTTTCTCGCTAATTCTTCTGAACCTTTTGTTTTAGATTTTAGGGGCATTGTAAAAATCCACTTATAAGGGTAAGATGCGTAAAATGTGAAGAAATGGAAAAAATAATTCAAGTATTTTCGATATTTCACATACTTTACTTTTATTAGTAGAGTACTTCTTTTCTCCAACATATTTATCATATATAGGCTTCAATGGGGACAAAAGGATTCAAATTTCAAACTATGCATAAATAATTTAAATCTAGAGGCTTGAGTTCTTAACTCTCCAAGTGGTTTCGACGAGGTTTCTCGTCCATCAAAATCTGACTTATTTTGCTAATGACGAGATATCTGGTCATCAAAATACTGACGATTTTTTGATGATGAGATCAAGATCCTGATCAGCTTTTCCCTAATGACGATATATCTCGTCCATCAAGATCTGGCCAGTTTTGCTAATGACAAGACACCTAGTCAAGACATCACCAGGAGGGTTAACTCCATTATTTGCGTCTATGCTTTGAGGGACGAATTAATTTATTAGTCTCATTTTAGCAATAGTTTATGATTTATTTTTGACGTAGGACTACGTCTAACTCCACGGATAGAATGGGCGACTTACGACCGACTGCTTGTGACAAAAATAGGACCCACTTGATATCGTTATATCGTTAAAAATAACTGCCGAACAGTAATCGTGTTAACATATTAGTAAACAGCGTAGAATTCAATTTGTGTGTTGCCCAGTACATCGTGCGCAAGAATCTCCCCTTCCTCCTTGAGTGGGTGAGATTATGTAGTACTTTGTGGGCCACCGCCTTTGACTCCATCTATCTCGGCAATCATGAGCGCAACACGACCGTGCGTGGTACCTTTTTAAATCTCTTAACAAGATCTATTCCCATATGTGAAGAACATTACTCAGTTGTTTGAACTGAGCATTTTTAAAATTGTTTGAACACTTTTGACTGCAGGTGATATGTGAAGAAAGCACTCAAAATAATTGAATACATGCAATCTATACAGAGTGAAAGGTATTATTGTTAGTAGACTAAATATGTTTTCCATGGTGGTATCTAGAGCTATGGAAGGGAAGTATAGGTATAGTAAAATGTCTATGTTCTGCAAGATGAGATTGATGTCAACGTTCTTATTACATCAGTCTTCTAATAAGATAGACGGAGCGTCTGGGAGGAGTCTCAGTCGTAACATCTTAGAAGTTTAGGTCACGTGAGCTTGAGAATTGACTTGTGCCGATTGGCTATAGAAGCACAAGCTGTTTTCATCACATTTGTCAACTATTCCTTCATTACGATTTGTGCTTTCTTCCAATGCCACATGACCTTCACCCGGAGATCTTCAAACCGAGAAATCGGTCGAAATAACAAAAATCTGAGCCCGCATGCTCCGTTCATTTCGTTAGAAGTTTGATGCCTTATCAGCGTTAAGTCAGCACAGAAATCTTATAAACTGTGGCTAAATTCCGACGTATGACTCATTGCATTGTACCTAGGTAGGTAGTTGAATTAACATCGCACTTAAGCAGCACAACAGGTCGAGGACAACACCTCGTAATTTTGAACTGCGGCCAGATGACGAAATCACATCTGAACTGGCCACCCCACTCCCCAAAAACCTCCACTCTACGCCAGCATGAGGACATTTGAGGCTGCGACAGATTTATCGTTCATCAGCTCCACGTACACGACGGCCTTCGGTTGGATTGAGGCTCGAACTCGCAACCCTCCGGTTGCTAATCCGTAACTCTTCCAACCAGACTATCGCGGCCCCAAACAGTACCTAGGAAATTAATAAATCTGAAACTATTATGAAGCGGTAAACGCAAAGGTCAACGTTTACATGTATTGTAATTTATGTACTTTGGTAATATGCTTGGAGTACTCAAGATTTCTGAGACCAAAAATTAATATTAAAATTGCAAATTGCAAAAAATAAAACTAATATTACCGCATATACTCAGCGTGAGCTGCATAACGATAGCAAACGTATGGGACATTGACAACATGAGATTATCCCTAATATCCTTCGCACATATTAGAGAGCATTTCTATCAGTAGAATGGATTGACGGTATGCATTTGTCATCCAAACAATGTCTTAAGCATGCATCATCGGATATAAATCCAGTGAGCTGACAGACTATCAGATATTCCAGCATATTTGTAATAATTCACATGAATTTACATTATCCACATGAAGAGAAATGTTTTCAACTGCAGTAGGGTATAAAGTACAATTAAGACGTCACCGGTTTTCTTCACTCTTGTCAGCGAACCCTTTCTGATTGTATAGTGGACTATTAGTATAAACGCTTGCATAAAACATTCTCGAAATCGAGCCTCCCCTTGCACGTGGGAAACGTTATTATAGGTTTCTGTCAAACGCGAACTCATCGATTATGATGCCGTGTTACTGAATCTTGACCGGTTTGTGAATAGAATAGATCGCTATTATCCCACAACCTAGTCTCTATGCTCATTGTTTACAAGATCTGCGATGATTGTTAGTTAAAATATGAGTCGTAAGTGGCCTCCGTGTACAGTCCTAACATTAGGTCTGAAACAGGCGTACTGTTAAGCTGCAGCATGCAGCAGCACTTGCTAGTGTGGAATATAGAACATATTGTTTTCATTATCAGCCACTTCGGGTTTGATCCCGAACCGTCGCCAATACCCCCTTGTGTTGCTCCAGTGCGGCGTTAATTAAATACCTACCTATAAATACTTTGGACAGAGCAAATGGGCCGCTGAGTAACAGATTACCAACCGAAGGATTACGAGTTCGAAACTAGGTCCAGCCAAAGACCGTCGTGTACACGGGGACTGGTGCACGTTAAATCTGCCGTGGCCTCAAATGCCCTCACGTTGGGTGGTGTGGAATCGTGTAGAGTGGGGTACCAGCTAAGGTGTTGACGTCGTCATCTGACCGTGGTTCCAAGTCACGAGGTGTTGCCTCCGATCTTTCTTTCGGGATTGATCCTGCACCGTCACCAATAGCACGTCGTTCTGCTCCAATGTGAGGTTAATTGAACCACCTGCCTACCTTCTCTTCTTCTGCGTCAGAAAACTTTCCTTGTGTGTATGTCCATTAACTTCACGTTGTATGTCTTGTATTTGGCACAGCATGGCCAAGTATGGCCCTTGCGCCATAAAACCGATCCAATCAACCAACATACGGATACGAGAACCAGCATGAAGAGTATCAGAAACCTTTCACAAGTGCTACTAGAATCCTAATACCTAGATATCAAACTTAGTTCTCCAGTTATTTAATAACTGTTTGAAAAATACTTGTGTTACTTTTAAAATGGAATTTTCCTACATGTTTATGGGCCAGTATATATAAATACCGTCCAGCCATGGCAAATCTCATTCATCGAGACCTGATCAATTTTGATAATGGCGTGATATCTCGTCATCAAGATATTGCCAATTTTTTATGATGACAAGATCAAGATTTGGTCAGTTTTTGCTAATGGCTAGATATATCATCCATCAAGATCTGATCAGTCTTACTGAAGGCTAAATATCTCGTCCATCAAGTTCTGATCATTTTTTCTAATGACGAGATATTTCGCCCATCACGATCTGGTCAGTTTTGCCAATGACAAAATACCTCTTCGAGACAAACACCAGGAGGCTTAAAAATATTCAATATATTCCGCATGCACAGAATAGATAAAGGAGGTGGAATATTGGTTCTCTTGACCAGAAATGTCAACTATACGATCAACGTACAATTACAGATTTTGAGCTCCAGATTATCACATAAACTGAAGGGTAGTATCATTCATCTAATCAATATCAACTCGGGGCAAATAACCTATCCTGTTTTACTAATGAATCTACAATATTCCTTGGGGATCTGAATGCAAAACACCAAGTCTTGAAGCTTGTAGAGTAGAGACAACAGATGGGTACTAAAGTATCCAACTCTTCTAGTTCATATAGTGATGTTAATTACATTTATCTGACCAATTTTGCTAATGACAAGATATCTCGTCATCATGATACTGCCGATTTTTTTATTATGACGAAATCAAGAGTGGTCAGTTTTCTTCTAATGACGGGATATTTCGTTCAACAAGATGTAGTCAGTTTTGCTAGATAACTCTGAGACGAACACCAGGAAGTTTAAAAAGATTCAATATAATCCGTATGGTCAGAAAGTACTACTCTCTTGACCAGAAATGTCAACTATAAATTTGCTTCTACGACCAACAATACAGTTACAGATTTCGAGGTCCAGAGTATCACAGTAAACTGGAATGGTAAGTTTGTATCATCCATCTAATCAACATCAACTTGGGACAGATAACCTATCTTGGTTTACTAATGACTATGCAATACTCCTTGGTGATCCGAATGAAAAACTCCTGTTGGGTTTGAATATTCAAGTTGAGAAAACAGAGGAGTTCTGAACAAACCAACTCTTCTTCATATAATGATGTTAATAATATTCATTACTTGTTAGTTGCAGATGTAAAAATAATTATATATTTATGAAGTTCAACTAAAAAAATGCAAAAAATTAGCTTTTAGTTAGTTACTAAAAATACATCGCAACATAAATCACAAAATAAGAGATAAAACAAAACCGCAATAAATTTTAATCTTTTTGACCAAGCTATTTAGATGCACCTGAATCCACAGAAGCCAGACACATTGCGATGGAAATTAATAGAGTATAAATGAGCATATGAAATATGTTTACGACTTCATGATTCCAAATCGAGGTAATTTATCATTACTTGCCCTTTCTCATTAAGATAAACTGACAGCATAATCTACATTAGGGTTATTTATCATGGAATGGGAGGGAGGAAATATAATTAATTTTTATTTAACAGAAAAAAAACCTCGAGAATTGTAATAAATATATTTTCAAGATGATTTGAAATTAAGAAACTTAAAAACAAAGCAAATATGGAACATTTGGTAAAGCGTTCATTGGTACGCTATGACCTTTCTCCTTATGCTTGAACGTTGATGAAATGTATTTATGAGTATATAGTATTTTAGGAGTTCATTTATTTTCGAACTAATGACTTATGAAAGTATGTATGAATATGTGTTTGAAGTACGGCTTGTTCGCAATCAACTTCATGTTTTCTACAGATATTTTAAGAATTTGAGTCTATTATTTATTTAGTGACAGAAATTACACTGAATATTCTTAGATTTAGAAGACGATTCTGATTTCCACTCTTGTAACTGAAATCCTAATTTTCAATTTCCTATTAAAATTTGAGAAGCTCAGTTGGAAGAGTAGATGATTAGAAACTGGAGGGTTATGAGTTCGAAACCAGATCTAATCAAAGATCGTCGTGAACGTGGGGGTTGTACGTCATGTACGTACAACCACAAATAACCGTACTTGTAAATCAGTTATAGTGAATAGTTTGATCTCAGGCCGGAAGACCAAATATGGCCCACAATACAGGTTTACAAGGTCCCCAAGCCAGATACGGTCCACCATACAAGTTTATCCGGTCCCCAGGCCAGATACGGCCCTCCGGGTGCGTTTAACCGGTCGCACTCTAGATACGGCCATCCAAATAATTTTATCAGGCCTGTTGTATCGGTTTAGTAGTTCAGTCAAATGATCCCTTCAAATTTTTTTATAATGCCTGCAGATCAAATATGGCCTTCCGAGCAGTTTTAAGTGGCCCGTAGTCCAGATCCGGCCCTCCAAATATTTTTATGAAGTCCGCAAAACAAATGTGGCCCTACATACAGGTTTATATAAACAGCAGACAAGATTTGATCTGCAAAAAAATTGTTATATTTTATTGCTTTTCGCCATGTTTTTCAACTCGTCAGATATATAAAAATCGCCTGATGATTGCAGTTTCTTAGAAACTTTTGTATTTTGCTTTTATTTCTAGTCATAATTTTCAGCTCTTCAAAGGTATAAAAATCCTCTGCTATTATTGCATTTTCTTTTAAACTTTCAGAACTTAGCTTTAGGCTAACAAGTAAGAATTCTTTTGAAATTTTATTATAGTAATTACAGTTTAATGTGCTATTGTGTCTTGTCGGTATTGAACGTCTAAATTGAAATGATTTGTTTAAATATTTCAATTAAAACTCAACTAGTTTTTATTTTTATTTGTCACGTAATTTTCAGTTATTTCTCAGAACTAAAAAACGTCATCTTTTATGGATGCATTTTCTTTTAAACCTTGCGAAATTAATTTTCCGCAAAATGAAAATAAGCACATGCTAGATTTCCCTTACGTTTCATTGGGCCCCGGTAGCCCAGTTAGAAGAACAACGGATTAGCAACCGGGGGATTGCGAGTTCGAAGCTCGGTCTAGCCAAAGACCGGGGGCTGGTTCACGTTAAATCTGCTGTGTCCTCAAATGTCCTCACGCTGGCGTGGTGTGTAAGTGTGGAGTGTCAGATCAGCTGTTCTTCTCGTCATCTGACCGTGGTTTAAAATTACGAGGCTTTGTCATTCGATCTTTCCCTTCGGGATCGATCCCGCACCGTCGCCAATAGCCTGTTGTGTTGCTCCAGAGCGACGCTAATTAACTTCCTACCTACCTTTACGTTTTATTGTATTCTCAATTAATTCAAGATGGGTATGAGCATTTCTTTTGTAGACTCTTTTGCACCTCGTATTAGACATAGAATATTGTTTTTGTTAACATGCAAACATGTTAACATGTAAACATGCAGGTTAACATGTTAACATGTTAACCTGCAAAATGTTAAAGAACATTTTAGTGTATCATTTTACCCTCATAAATTCTCTATAATTTTACGTTAGTGTAATTAGTCCTTTTTACGTGTCGAATGTCTGTGCATCCAAAGGAGTTTGAAATTATTCTCTTATAAAGTTACAAAACCCTGAATATTTTGCAATCAGTACAATACAAATGAAACGTTAATTTAGCATTTTATTAGGCAATTGCATTATATCTCTTAACATCTGTGCCTTGTTTGCGAAAATTTTGATATATTTGCGGAGGCATGCTGAAGCAACCTAATCAATTAACCCTCCTGGTGGTTGTCTCCGACGAGATATCTGGTCAATAGGAAACTGACCAGATCTTCATGGACGAGATATCTCGTCATTAGAAGAAAACTGAGCAGATCTAGGGTAAACTAGACAGTTATTGACACCCTAATCTTTAATTTAAAAAATAAGCTTTCATGTCAATGTTCAGTTTCAAATAAGGGCGGGGAAAATTCTTTGTGAGTCAGAATTGAGCTGTGTTAAAAGATTTTCAAACTGTTAACATCAGAAAAGGTAATATAACCGTAATCAAGAAGTATACAAACGAGGTACTAGTTAAGAGGATGGTTTCTTCAGTTTTTGTTAAGAAGAGAGCATGAGCATGTTTTGTAAGATAGGTTAGCCATAATTTCCTTTGCATAAGTCCATTTATACTGCAAAAATAAACTAAATAAGAATGAAGGGATGTCAATAACTGTGGTGTCAATTACTCATCCATAGGGTGTCAACAACCAATTTTGCCCTATTTATTCTCAATTATATTGCAAAATACCTTCCAGGGATAATTTTTTGTATGAAACCTTTTATTCAGCTTAAAGTAGAGTAATTCAGGAAAAAAGTTACAATGAATTTCAACTTGATTGAACCATTTTTACTATTTTTTCCATGAATTTATAGTATAAACATTGCCTTAAGGTGTCAATAACTGTCTTGTTTACCCTATATCTCGTCATCTTAAAAAAATCGGCAATATCCTGAAGACGAGGTATATCGTCATTAGCAAAATTGGTTAGATCTTGATGGATGAGATATCTCATCGAAACAACTTGGAGGGTTAAACATATACAGAGGGTCACAAAAGTATTCGTTCACTTCATGTATATTACTATTTCATTTGAATTTTATAACGATGTAGTTAAAATTACGATTTAAAATTTCACCGCATAAAAGTTGTCTTTCTATTTCATTCAATACCGCATAGAAATAATCCAACAAAGTAAAGCGCATTTTTTCGCAAATAGCAACGCTGAAATTTGCGCAAGCAGATTTCCTTTTATTTTCTTGTTTGTTTTGGTTTCATTGAAAAGGCTATTATATATATATATATATATATATATATATATATATATATATATATATATATATATATATATATATAATGGAATTATATCTTTGACACGAAATATAAACAGTTAGCGAGGCGTGCCAAGATTTGAAAAGGTGTTTATGTATGCTCCCTCACAAAAGTATCGAATGACAATAATACAAAATAACAAAGGAAAGCCACGTATTATACTTTTCAAAACAAAATATTTCTAAGGAAAGCATTCATTTTGGATGAAATTCATAAAATCTTATTAAAATAATTCTTCAAAGATAATCCATTAATAGCAACACATTTTAAAACTTGCAATACCTTTAAAACTCTAGATATCATTAGACGCTTTTAAATATTAAATTTTTGCAGTTCTAATTTTCCCTAAGTTGATGCAACTCAGATAACTGATAAATTAATCTGTTATTAATATCGGATCCAAGAGGTATGATCCAGTGATGAAGAAATTGATGACAGGTAAAAAGGAGACTAATATTCTTCCTACTTAATCACATAAGAAATGAACCTTCATTAATAATAATTAAGATTTCAAGAATTAAAACAAAACCGAAATTTAATTAAAAGTGCCGAAAGGTTTTATCACGGATCATCAGGGAACTTTCAGTTTGAGCTGTGGATTTTATTAAGATAACTGGCCTCATGTAAGACGCCCGACATTTCAGTTGACTTAATAATGATGGGACGAGTTATGTAATAAAAGGCTTTATCAAGAGGTTATTATCCATGCATTTTCCATGATTTATGCTACTTTTGTTTCAGAAAGAGTTAATTAATAAACAAATTAATATTAAATCACTAAAAGTAATTTTCTGAATTGCTATTCCTCGTTATGTTCAATGATCTAATGTGAAATCAAGTATAAAAACTACTTAGAAGGACATTGTACATGCGTATAATACGATCTCAAGAACTCTAATTTAATTTCAGAGTCAATAACTCCCGCTTTGGATAGACATTTTTCGCACTATTATTCATGAGTTCTGTGTAATTGGTATTCTTTTATTATAATAATAACATCGAAGAATTTGCTTGCCACTTGGGAATATATTAATTCATAAAATATATCCAGGGGATTAGATATTCTATTTTACTTAATCATATACGGCGAAATTAAATCAAGATGTTTTAATAATTCTGTTTGATACTTAGTTTCGGAATTTCCTTATGCTCCAAACTCGTTTTGAAAATTAGTCCGGAAAAAATTAATTTGGAGTTGAAATAGGTGATTTAATTTTAAACTTGATTTTATTTTAATTGCTTCTTGTTGAGAGAAATATGCTTAGGGATTTAATTTCAACTTTGGTTACAAATTCCTTTTGGGCAGGGATTCTGGACACTGGTCTGCGTATTGTCCGAACTAAATGACCACAATACTTATTTCACAAGGTAGGTAGTTAATTGAAGTCCCACTACAGCAACACAACGGGCTATGGGCGACGATCCGGGATCAATCGGGAAGGGAGTTCCAAGAACAGCACCCCGTCAATCCGAACCACGGTCAGATTTTCAATCATGGTCAGATGACACCTGATCGTCCACACCACGCCAACATGAGAACATTTAAGACCACGATAGATTTAACGTTCACCAGTCCCCACGAACACAACGGTCTTTGGTTGGGCCAAGTTTCGAATTCGCAACCCTCCAGTTGCTAATCCGTTACTCTTCCAACTGGGCTACAGTGGCCCCATATTTATTTCATTTTACAATTTGTCTATTCGAATTTTATGTTCTTGGGTTGGCCATGGTAGCCCGGTTGGAAGAGTAACGGATTAGCAACCGGAGGGTTCCGAGTCGTGTGCAAAGGGGCTGGTGCACGTTAAATGTCCTCACGTTGGCGTGGTGTGGAAGTTTGGAGAGTGAGGTGCCAGCTCAAGTGTTGCCTCGTCATCTGACTGTGGTTCAAAATTACTTGGTGTTATCTTCGGATCTTTCCCTTTGGGATTGATCCCGGATCGTCACCAATAGCCCATTGTGTTACTCCACTGTAACGGTAATTAAAATATATACATACATGCATGTTTTTAGGGATGTTAATGTTAAGAACTTTTACTTTTGAGCATAATTCGCTTTGCTCTACACCTTGCGATTTTCACTCCAATATAATCAATAAAATAAATTATCCATCTTCATATCTGCAGTCTTCCCCACCTACATTCTAACTCTGTTTTGACCCTCCTAATAAATAGAAACAATCCAATAATTCTTTCTACTAAACTATATAGTTATTTATTCGTAATTATGCGTGTAACGCGAAAGTAATTATAAGTAACACGAAAGTAATTATAAGTACCACGAAAGTTATTATAAGTAACACGAAAGTAATTATAAGTAACACGAAAGTTATTATAAGTAACACGAAAGTAATTATAAGTAACACATTAGTAATTATAAGTAACACCGAAATCTCGTGACTACCAGACGGTGTATTATTCATTATCACACTAAAAAGTTATTAAATATTGTATTTCAATATTTTATGAAATCTAATGCTATTTTCGGAATATCGAAATTCAGTTTACATTTAACGTTTAGGTCTAGCATTCTTATGATTAAAACGTAATGATTTCAAGTAATAAACCCACCAAGCGTTTAGATGAGATAACTTGTCCAAGACTTAGTCAATTTAGCTAAGACCATGAATTCTTGCTGAAACAAAACTGCCCTATTACTCCAAGGGGAATGAATATCCAAGTTCGAAAAACAAATTGTCCCTTACCCAGTACTGGTGATATTTATAGGGTACTATAGGGCTAAGGTAAACCACCAGGAGGGTTAATACTTTTAAAAAAGATTTTTGAAGTTATATTTTATAACTCGTTGCGTACGATTTTAGAGCTAAATATTTTCAAACTTATGAAAATTCCAAATCGAATTCGAAATTTCGAATTTCGCTTGAATTTATCACTGTATCATTTACAATGACCTTGTTCTATCACCGCATTTGGTTATATAGCGTGCTTTTCATTGTTTCTCGATGTATTATCGGTTTGTGGGAATTAGGGAAAATTCCAGACTGTATTTTCTCTTTATTACAAATTTTGCAGAATCAAGATGACAATTTTTTAAAATTAAGAAATTTAAGTGAGTTGTTCTTTTATTATGTACCCACTGTATTTTCAGTACAATTTTCAAAAACATCGGTGTTTTCAATATTTTGAAATGTTTACGATCAAATTTGTTATTTTGCATTTCTACATAATATCACATTTAAAACTAGATTTAAATGCTTAGTTCGCCTTTCTATTTCCCTCCACAAACACCAATTTTTCTTGTCTTTCAAGATGCATGGTGTATAGAAGCATTACACTATTACTTTTGAGAAAACAAGTAATTAAAAGTATATTAAAAGGCAATTTTATATATAGGGAAAGAAGTATATTAAAAGGCAATTTTGTGTTCTTGTTTATTTGATTGTTAAACATTTTTCGATAAGTTGAAACAATATATAAAAGTCAAAAGGTGGGTAATTTAGATATTATTTCACTTTAAAAACATACCTTCCTTTATTAACTGAAAAAGATTGTTTTTAAATATAACTATTAATAACTAGATAGTACGTATCATAAAAGTAATATGTAATCTTATTGTCATTATAAATTATTATATTATTCGTTATACATTAACTTATATTTTGCCGATCTAATTAGCCCTCGTGTAGCAAAAAATTAAAAAAAAAAACGATGGTAGAGAGACTAACCAAACCTAACTAATTATTTCAAAAGTATGCTCTTAAAAGTAGTAACTGAACAGAAAGTTCTTTGAAATATAACGTTAAGAGCTTAATTCTCTTTAGCAACTAATCTAGAAAGTATGTTTTAGATTTCGAAGAATAAAGACGAATAAAAGCATTTATTCCAGTCAACATTAGATTGTTCAATTGAAACTGAAATATATTATAATCTGCATTATTTTATGTACGCAAAAGTAATACGATAAAGTAATATATTTTGTTAGACGGTTTCACATTGAGCAAAATCCAATTATACAAGTCTTTTGTACAGAGGCTGTTCGGTCATTTTTTGAACGATTTTGATGAGCTGTAAAAAAATTGTATGCTACGAAAGAATTTTATTTTCACAGCAGATAAATAGTTAAAGTATAACTTATCGTCTGCTAACTCAGAGTTTTGTTTACTTTCAAAATGGCGCTTTTAAATAAGCAATGGACGGAAGGCTATGTTTCCTCTCTTTCTTAAGCGAATTATGCTTATTCAATTATTCAAAAACGCTGTAAAAGTCATGGTTTTTCGATATCTAAAGGTACGATAAGTAATATTATTAATGAGAAAGGAAAAAACGTAAAAGTGGAAAAATACTTCCAAAAAAGTATCTAAAAAAGAAAAATTTATGAGAATATTTGTAAATTAAGATCTTTAATTTTAAAAGAGAATCCGCCAAGTCAGAGGACTATAGCAAAGTGAACGTGAGAACTTTCTCTAAGAGATTTATGGTTGTTGCCGGTTTTGTATATAATGGAAAATTAAAAGTAAAAGAGGGTAAAAAATGTAAAAATCAACTCCCACATATTATCAAGACCATATTTTATCCCCAATATTCAAAAAAGAAATACCATATCTTTACCCACAGTGCCAACTATCAGTAGAACTGCATCAGGGTAAAGCAAGTAGCCACACATCTAAATGGACTATTAAATTCTTGGAAAAAATGGAACAAGAAACTGGTATCAAATCAATAAATACCCTTTACTGATATTCCTGCTAAATCTTCAGATATTTCACCCATGAACTTTTGTGCTTTTGGACTTTTAAAAAGGGCATTATCGAAACGTCAACCGAAAACCATTCAAGGACTGGAAAACTGTGGAGCAAGAATGGGACAAAATACCACTGTCGATGCTACAAAAGTTATTACTAACTTGGAAATTAATGTGTAGAAAGATAGATAACAATAAGGGCTATCAAATGGAACATTTAAAACACAAAAATTTCATGCAAAAAATTGAACTTCAGTCCATTAAAATCGTTCAAAAAATGTACGAACAGCCTCTGTATTTTTCTTATAGCCTAGGCTTTACATGTACACCTCCTCTTGATGTACTTTTAAGTACTTCTTGGTATCATTAACGGCTGTGTAATTTATTTAAAACCAGCGATGTACATGATAAGCACTTACAAATTAATGTCATAAAAGATTCTAATGTTCATGATGCAAACTTTTTCAACTTCAATATCTCAATTCTGAAAAATTTCAAATGTCTTAAAAATGTTACACTTTGTTTTATCGTTTTTTATAATATTTGCAGTTATACAGTTTTAAGAATAATATTTGTTAAACTAATTTTTTATTAAGTATATTTTTACGTAATATATTAATTTACATAACTTCATCTGTAATATTCTTTCAAACCACATTTCAATTTGTTCTAAGAAAACAATGTGACTGCCTGCCGCATTATCAAAACGCTTTCAAAGGTAGCGAAGTGAAAACTTGGATATTTTAGTTTAAAGTTATCAGTATATAGTGTATTTTTATGTATAACGTGACTACAATTTTAAGTAGATTTGGTTTATATATTATCCGAATTAATTGACCATGTATTGACGTATTTACAAATTATATTACTCTATATTAATTACAACAGCTAGCTAGGACCCATTGTACCGATCCCTTTTTATATTACTAAATTATATTTTTACGCGTTTTGATATTAATCATGGTTAATTAGTCATCACATTAATCAGTTTTTAAATTTAAAAATTTAATTTCATTTAAAAGTTATTGGAATACTTTTTTTACGATTACTGACATATTTCCCATTTTTTCTATCTACATAATATACACAGTAAGCTAAAACACGGACCCACTGCACCGGTTCCTTTTTACATCAAGAGATTCTATTTTTACGTGTTTTGACGGCGAATAATGATCAAGTTTTTTAAATTTAAAAATTTAATTTCATTAAAAAATTACTGGAGCACATATAATTTTACGATTACTGTTGTTTTTCCATCTACACAACACACACAGCAAGCGAAAACACGAATCAGATAGCTCCATAAGCACCCGCTGCATTCAAAGCATCTGTGCTACATTTACCGCATAAGCAACTGCCCAAATTAATATTCCACGCAACAAAACAAAAAGCTATCCAAACCGCTAAATTGATCCTTGAATGAATCGTCTCCGCTAAATAAATGGAAATTACGCCAATGCCATACTTCTCTTCTTCTAACTCGGCCCTAATTATTCACCAGAAAATTCCGGCAGTGTTAGTTTTCGAAGTAAATTGCTCTAAAGTAGGTACCTACATGCAGACGGTCAAATTTTCCCGATACCTCTAGTAATTAATGCTTACTTCAGTTACCCGGAAAGCGCCTTCTTCATATGCCTATCATTAAAAGCTGTAATTAAGATTCTATATCCCTAGCGTATCCAAGACTAACTTATTCTTACCCTCATGCCAGTGGTCCGCTCCTAGTTCTCCGTGCACATGCGCTCGTCCCCCCCTAGTCCCACCAGCGCCACTAGGGGCGATGGATGAATCCTGCTTTCCTGCCGCCTATTCAGACAGGCGCACCGCTCACCCACAACCAGTTGTTCCGAACTTCACTTGTTTCCCTCTGTACTGGTGCTTCAAAGTTGTAACCAAAGTGCGCGCCGGCCGGTTTGAGTTTCGCTTGAGCTCGGCTCGGATTGGCGATTGTCGGTCCAAAAAAATGGAGTGATTGGCTAGGTAGGACTGCTTTCGGAGTTTCTCAGCAGGACTCGTGTGCGAGTTTGCGTCCGGCACGGATTGGGTTCCACGGTCGAAAACTTTTCAACTCTCCGATGTGATAGCGTCGGGGCTCGCTTGGTGGAAGTGCTCGTCTGTTCGTCTCGTCGGATTTTTTTACTTCGGAGGGGAGGCCCAAACTTTTTAACTGGACTCGGTCCCGATTTTCTTTCGGAAGCGAATACGCGCAGCGATCAAAGTAAGATCTAGTTGAATAGCCGGTAGAACAATAACTTTTGAATAAGTGCGTTTTTTAAAGATTCTCCGAGAAGAATTTCGCTTTGGCGAGTTTTATAAAATTTTTCTATACCGAAGAATATTAGAATTTTGAGGTAAAAGGCGTCCTAAGAATGATAGAGAAACATGAGGCATACTAAAAACAACTCTTTCAAAATGTTGAACTTCAGCATCGTCTTGCGACTGACTCTGCTCATTTCCGTCGCTCAAGTATCATCAGCGGCAGAAACCAAGAAGATGACTTCCAGAGTCGTCACTACTAAGTATGGATCTCTACGCGGATTCATCACTACGCTGCCCAACCGTCAATGGCGGCCCGTTGAGATTTACTTAGGCGTGCCCTATGCTAGTCCCCCTATAGGGTCCCTGAGATTCATGCCCCCAGTGACCCCTGCCCACTGGAGAGGAGTGCGGATGGTTGATCAATTCAGCGCTGTATGCCCCCAGAAGTTGCCAGACATCAAAAATGAAACCGAGGCTCTCAAAAGGATGCCGGCTGGAAGATTAGAATACCTCAAAAGATTGATTCCTCTTTTACAGAATCAGAGCGAAGACTGTTTGTACCTCAACATTTACGCTCCAGCAATAGGTAAGTGGATTTTTCAGATTGGCAACCTTAGATTTTTAATAATCTGGACTTCGGAATCGTTGATTCTGCAAATATATGGTCTGCCTGGTTTTTGAGGCGCTCAGAGCAGGATTCTGAATGACACTGTTCCCGGCGTATAACCTGAACTTGTTTTCAAATATAAGTAAATTTCCTACTTTTAAAGAAACATAGCAAAGTTCAATGTGTTATTCGAATTCTTTCTAACCTGATTGCCTCAAGAACATTGCTTTGTGATACCATTAAGAGGATTTAAATCTGTAAGCAGAAACTAATGTGGTAACCATGTTTTCCGTGGATATGTTCAGCAAGTAGGTATGGCAGAGCGGAGTTTGTTTTCTTCAGGGTTAGATTGCATCTTCGGTACGGCGTGTTAGATTGGTTCTTGGGCTGGATCGGATTTGATTACTATCAAAGCAGTAGGTCCATGTGTATATGTATTTAAATTAAGTTGGTAGCCTTAGATGTATTTTTAAGTTATTCAATTATAGATCGCGAAGTGTTTTCCAGCTCTTCTTCACATGTGGCATATCACTACATCGTTTTTCTAGAATCGGGAAAAAAGCATGCTAGTGAACTTTGATTTAAGGAAATGAATTTAAGGGACTTAGTGTCCATGTTAACGTTAATAACATCAAAGGAGTTTATGCGTAGAAATAATATATTTTTTCTAGGTAGAAAATACGAAGGATGGAATTAAGTTTGTTGCATGCATTTCATTAGCGCTAGTGAATCTATTAAAATGTCGCTGCATCAACGTTTCAGTACATTTTCCTTTGAAACAATTTAGGTTGGAAACAGTATTCACATTTCCAGTATTAAAGTTTCTAGAGTAGATTAAACATCCATTCATTCCCTAATTCAAATTCACATGATGCCATTTTAATATCACGGAGGTTTTAAATTTAAAGTAAATGCTTCTACAAAGTATGTTTTATGATAGAAAGTGAACTGTACTAAAAATATAATAAAGAATATGAACTAAAAATAATAGCTTTCAGTACCCGGACTTATGGCAGAATTCTATATGACTGACCTATCCTGACAGAAAGGTAACTTCAATGATCACTATCATGTGTGCTGTGTATGTTTTAACAGTAGTATGTGAAAAATAAAGGTTGTAAAATTAAAGAAAAATACAGTACTCATTTGTACTTCATGCCTCGAATGAATAAGGGTATCGTTTAAGGTAAGCATTTGGGGATATCAAACTGCTTCATTGATTAAGCCGTATTGCTTCAGTTTGATAACTCCATAGATTTTAAAATCTGATTATCTTCCAAAAACAATTCAAGCCTTAGTCAATTAGAAGTGCTGAAGAGGACATCTAAATGATTGGCTTCTACACGTAGATAATAATCATACGTTACTCTCCAAAATTCTAATGTAAAATTTGAAAATATATGCTATCAAGTAGGTTTGGGAATTATAATTCAATCCCAAGTTCATCATAACTACTATTAAGGTTCCAGGTGGTGATACGTATTATCTCTAATATACCAACCAATCATGGATCAATTATAGATATCGTCCGGGTCACCATTTATTCAATGCGCGAATTCTAACTTCCAGAAGTATATTTAGCTAGATATTATCTTAATCGTAGGTAAAAGGATTCCTATACAGAATGTTGCATGCATACGGCTTTCAAATTTAAGTTTTAATCAACGAGAAGCATACTGATTTTCCAAGATTCGGAGATTCAAACTGCTGAATGTGAAGAACAGTTCTGATGAGAAAATCGAATAGATGATACTTTTTCGGAGTTTTTTTTTCTCTCAGTACTTGGAAAAGTATAGTTACATCTTTATCGCGGATTTTGCGCTCGTACACACGGTAACATATCTTTTGTTCATTGTCTCATGATTTGACTTATATAAGGTATAGATACCACAGTATCCTATGACGATGAATGATGGAATGGCTTATAACGCAAAAGTAGTGGGTGATATCCTCACTATATTTGTACTGAATAGAAACATATTCATAAAACATGTTATAACCGATCACTTTCCAATAATCTCTCGACATGTAGTAAACTAAATCGACAAAACTTAAATTATACTTTTTATAGAATTATATTTCTAATGAGAATACAGAATGTGGGTGCATCACATTCTGTATTCTATTTTATTTTCAATAAAAGCACACTTAACTAACTTAGTACAATCAAAACTTGTTAAATTCGGATTTTATCACCTGCTTTCTATTCGATGTGTATATAAGATAGATAGTTTTAAAGCATTTTTAACCCTCTGAGGGTTTAAGCGCATTTATCCGTTGTGCAACCTACAGTCTTCCCTGAATGACTTATAGCCAGTTTTGACCTTCTTGACCAATAGAACCTTTCCAAAGGATTACATTCTAAGGAAAGGATAGATAGAATCTTTCCAAAGGATTCTTTTCTAAGGAAAAGAGCAGTAGAATCTTTCGAAGATCCCTTCCAATGAAAGAGCAATAGAATAATTACAAAGAATTTTATTCTATTTAACAATAGAATATTTCAAAAGAATTTTATTCTATTTAACAATAGAATATTTCCAAAGAATTCTACTCTGAGGAACAATAGAATATTTCCAAAGAATTCTACTCTGAGGAACAATAGAATATTTCCAAAGAATTCTATTCTAAAGAAAGGAGGGAGAGCAATAGAATCTCTCCGGAGGATTCACTTCCAATGAAAGTAGCAATAGAATCTTTCCCATGTATTTATTCTAAGGAAAGATGGAACCAACGGAATCTTTCTAATAATCTCTGAATAGAATCCACGGATTCTTTCACGCAATAGATATATTTTTAAGTCATTATTTTCGTTATAGGGTAAAAGCAACACTACACTACTTTCAAATCTCACGAAGCTGAGCGGTTTAGTAGAGAATAAGTTTATTAAACTTCCCAATATAGTTTTTAATCTCAGCGTTGCCTCCTTTGCCTCTAGCGTTTACTTAAAATATTGAATTCTTAGCTCATTTTTATTTTATAATGACATAGTTAAGTATTTCAATATTAAACAACGAAATCGTTGTTATTTTAATTTTATGTCCCATCACGTTACATGAATTATTTCAACGCGAGTTGAAAAAGTTAGTTTACAAGCAACATACCGAACATTAATAACTGCTTATTAAATTTTTACCAATAATTATATACGGTCCCTTGAAAATATTTAGTACAACAAAAATACCATTTGTAAATAAGTATAGATGCACATGAGGAATTAACTGATGATCGCATGTTATAATACATAATATTAACCCTCTAAGTGGTTTCGGTGAGATATCTTATCCGGTTAATTTTGATGACAAGATGCATCGTTGAGAGAAAACTAAAAAGATAATGAAGATTCAAGTAGGAAAACTAAGTTGTCCCTTCCCCAGAACTGTTGAGAATTTGGTACAAGTTTTTGTATGATAAGCTGGCCATTATAGGACAGTTTTCCACTCGAAAATAAACCATCATTAAGGTTAATCCTTATATTAAGTGCTTAATTACATAATTCATAACCAATATGAACGCTACATTTTGATTTACATATATTGTATTTTCTTAAGAATCTGATTTTCATTCAAATACATTTATTTAAATTTTTTAAAGCATAAATATAAAAACAATGTTTTCACTACATTCTTACAATTCTAAATAAGGAATTGTATAGAAAATCTCAGAGAAAATTTATACGATCAAACCTCAAACAATAAACTTTTTATGGTAGAAATTATAAATTGTTTAACATTCATACCCGACAAGGGCATTTGTTTCTGTCAAAAATTAAAACAAATAGAATTTTCAACTAAATAACCCAAATTGTCATTCTCAACTTTCAACCTACATCACTTGATTCTCTCGTACCAATAAAAATAATCATTTTTATAACTACATGTTTACAATTCTGAATGAAAAATTGTATAGAAAACTTTAGAGAAACTTTATAGGATCCAACCTCTAAGCTTTGCGGTATTAAAAATATAAATTGCTTAACATTCATACCTGACAGTCATGTTTCTGTCAAAAATTAAAAATAAAATTTTCAACTAGGTGCCCCAAATCGTCATTCTGAACTTTCAACCTGCACACTTGATTCTCATACCAATAAAAATAATCATTTTATAATTACAATCTTACGATTACATAGAAAATTTCAGGGAAAATTTATGGGATCCAAACTCTAACAAGCTTTGTAGTAGTAAAAATATAAATTGTTTAACATTCATACCTGACAGAGTCATTTGTTTCTGCCAAAAATTCAAAATAAAATTTTCAACAAGGCGATCCAAACTGTCATTTTGACCTTTTACCATATACCACTTGATTCTTTCGTATAAGAGTCTTTGAACGGTTTGCCTTTAAAATGTAAGAGCTAATTATTCGATCCGTAAGATGTGTGTTGAATCGACAAAGAGAGTTGACTACAATAATATATCTCTTCCACGAAAATGTTTTACACAATTTTTGTTTCAAACTTATTCCTTCTATCCCAGAAAACACGCAGAACATTCCCAAAACGGGAAGAGACGCCCATCTCAAAACAAAAATCTAGAAATGCCTGCACGAAAACTCATAAATATGGTAATGAAAAATACTTAAAGAAAGAGTTTGCAGAACTTTAAGGAAGTGTCTTTTTATTTTCGAGAAACTAGAGAAACATTTCGGTTTAGTACCGAAAATCAAGGAAACGATGCTACAAGCGTAAAAACTCTATGGTTATGTTAAATTTCTAACAAAATAGATTTTCTTTGCTTATCTTACCTCCCATGATATTAGTATCCGTAATTTAACTTTATAGTGCACTATTTCTATTGAATCAACGACTGTCTCGGAGATATATCGTCATTAGCAAAACAGACCAGATATTCATGGACAAGATAGGTTGTCTTTAGAAGAAAACTGGCCAGATCTTATCTTGATCTCGTTATCATAAAAAATCGATAATATCTAATGACGAGATATCTCGTCATTAGCAAAATTGTTCAGATCTTGATTGACGAGATATCTGGTCGAAACTATTTGGAAGGTTAAAACTGTGCGCTAATAAGAAGACTACGTCATTATAGCAACTTCTGTATTAAAACAATTTACCACTTCTTAAAATCTTTGTCCAATATGTTTCTAAATTAGTTTAGCAATTATTTTAGAAATACACTTTTACAATTTGGAATTACTGTTTGAAAATATACAAATCTGTAAACTTTATTTCATTAGTGAATATGATAAATGGTAACTGCACATACTTATTTTCAAACAAATCCCTATTTGCAAGATTCGTAAAAATACGGTTCTGTTTGGAAATTTGCATTCCACGGTCCTTCATTCCTTTAGAGAATATTCATTTCGTCACTGCCTTTAATATTTGGTTACAAACCAGGTTACTCGTTTACTTAATTCAACGCTCCAAGTGGTTTCGACGAGATATATCGTCCATCAAGATCTGATCAAATTTGCTAATGACGAGATATCTCGTCATCAAGACATTGCCGATTTTTTTTATGATGACAAGAACAAGATCTGGTAAGTTTTCTTCTAATGACGAGATATCTCGTCCATCAAGATCTGGTTAGCTTTGCTAATGAAGAGACACTTAGTCTAGACAACTATTAGGAGGATTAATAAAAACTATCGATTTCTAGATTTTAAAAAATATTTCAAACGGCATTGTTTTCTTAAAATTGTTAGAAAAATACAAAGGCGTGTGGATTCTCACCTACTGAAGTAGCTATAAATTGGTAAATATTTTCGATTCAATTTATTCGCATTATATTTTCGAAATACTTAATCTTGGTGTGCATCTCAGTTTGCACTCCGACCTTTTACGTCGTATAGTGGCTTCCTATTGGTAGGTTTCACGCATAATTAGAACCTATATTCGAAAGTATTCGGAGTTATATCTAAGAGAAAGTGAAATAATCATTTAAAAATATTTACAGAATTTAAATTACCATTGTCATTTCGATTTACTTTTCTTCGGTTTGTAGTTTTTTTTGCATACTTAAGGTTATCACGATATTCATATATAAACAATTTCTCAGTATTTTACTTGAAAGAAATAAAGAAATCCGTACTTACTAATTTTATTCATGAACTGATGTTGTAATTTTCCGAATGTACCCTCATTTTTTCTACTTATCTATCTTAATGCTCGGGTTCTTGAATACATAACTGTTTCTTGTTCATTGCATTGCAATAAAAATTACAGGCATCAATGAATTTACCAATATTTAAGACTTTTCAATGTTGTTTCTTTTTACATTCTCATAGATTATTTATTTCTCTATTGCAAACAAGATTCAATTGTACATTATTTTTTAACTTTAGTTTAAAATGATAATTGTTTGAAAATAACCTTTTTGAACTAGATAATAATGAAATAGTTTAAAACTTTCAAATTTCGTGATTTAATGTGAATTTAAAAGTACGTACTAAGTAAAAGACAGGACTTTAGCGCTACAATTACAGTTGATAGAAACCTAACTATTTAACAAGAAATTAAATCGACTACGAAACACTATATATTATTTAAAGCTTAAAATACTTTCAAATGATAGAGTACTCTACTTAGCTCTAGAATCTTAGAATGGGAATTCAAATGAAATTCGTTCATACCTAAAAAGATCAACTATGTATATTTTTAAACATTTAGGTTCAATTCAACATTCATGTAGTTAATCTTACTCAGTCAAAGCCTTATTTATCTGATAATGTTAACTACTTTATTCACATATATAATTTAAAAACATCGTTTTCACAAAAAAGTTTGATCTTGGTTTTAAGCTTTTGAAATACGGAAATTGTACTTTTACTCGCACCATTATTTTGTACTTCACGAGTGAGATTATTGTGCTGAAGTTAAAATACACGGTTGTCTGAAACTACGATATCTAATATACCAAGACTGTAAGACAAAATGTACTTTTCGAATTCTCGCGTCTTGCGCACTTTATACAGCTAAAATAAAAGTTCAGTATTATTCTAATGTAATTTAGTATAATATCAATGTATTTAAATGTTCAGCCATTATTTTATTAGTCCTCTCTCTTGATCCGTACACTTTATGCCCAAAGACTAGTTTTTACTATGAACCATATATTTTTTTCTGAATTAATTTTAAATATGTATTCTTTATACAATGGAAAATAATTTATTTCGGATGTAGCTCCTCAATTTCTAAGTAACATTTTTCCACTTGTCTATTTCTCATTCAAAACGATTATAAAATGGAAGTTTTGGTGTATTACTTTAGGTGTACTTTAGGTGAATTAATTTTCACACTATATGATAGATCTGTGTATACAATCCCTAAAAATTGATGAGTTGTTATAGCTTAATTGTCTTTAAGTATCGATTTTCTGAAAACAAATACGTTTTCAGGAATTATTTGATTTGCGTAAGCAAATTCGTAAACTAATGGCGAAACATGTCAGGAACATTACTAAGAACCGAAGCATTCAGCCAATTCTCTAGGGACATGACATAGGTGACAGAAATTGTGAAAGAAGGGGATTTTCCACGCACCGAAATGTATCAGAAAAATTTTCTGATGTAATTATTTTATCCCAAGCATTGAACTAAACCACGTCATTATTTTATATCTGGGGAATTCGTTCTTTTCCGGATATTTTAGCCTTATAAAACGATAAAATATTCAACTGGTATCAGCTAAATGTCATAACTATAACATTAAATGTTACAATTGTAATACATATAATTAATTAAAGTTGTTTCACTAAGATTTAAATTAAACCTTTATGTGAGTAGTGTGCGGTGGTAATTCTTTAATTCTAATTGGTTAGATTTCAATACTTCTTTCTATCTTCTGAATAAGCATGATACGTATATTAGGGAAGTAACTTTTTCTGTATAGACATTTCTATTGTAAGAAAGCAACTTCTACAGATTTCTAAACTTCGATTTTTTAGACTGCTTTTTCCATTCCCAAGAATAGAAAACAACTTTTACAAGTTGTTTAAACGTTATGTTTCCTAAACTTTCGAATCGATACTTTAATAAAACAATAATAATTCGTTATATCAGACCAAAGCAATTTATACCACTCAATCAAAGTAGAATTATTATTCGCACATTAGCTTAATCAGAATTTTATAAAAATGTCAGAGCTAGTTAGAAATCAACTATAGAGTGTAGTTACTTTTATAATGTCATTGGACAACTAAGCAATATTAATATTTTATACTTATAATAAGATAAAATTAATACATTTTTACATTTTGAGTTTAAAATTTGGAATTCGCATTTTTTCAGAAATAGATATCAGAAACCTAAACACTTCACTTTTAAAAACCGAGTTTCTACGATAAGTTTGTATTTATACATCTGTCGAGTCAAAAAATGCACGAAATGTGTCGAAAACCTTTAAGTTGTAATACTTTTGTTTCAATGTGGAATTTATTTTAGAAAGAAGTTCGTTGAGACAATGCGGAATTCAAATCTTTGCATTTTTGCTCGTATTTTAATTAAGCTTTCAGTCTCCAGGAGTTAAAAGCACTTTTGACTGTCAAGAAGGCTTTCATTTTTCATAAGAGCTAGAGACCACAAAAGGAAACTCACTTTTTAAATATGCATTTTGTACTGATCGATAAATTATTGTTTCGCGATCATCATAGAGAAATGGGCATCAGTCGACGATTACATTTGTAATGAGCTACTAAATTTTATATTTTATGATTAACGTAATATATTTTGTATTTTCGTTTATTTTTACTCACACCAAGTTGAAAGTCATAACCAATACTCTTAGTGATGCCGTATTTATGCATTAAAAAGTTTGTTTAAATGTTTCAAATATTGGACATTTCAGCTGAAGATTACTAAACGCTAAGTCTTCATAAAATGTTTCAGCAAAGTAAAAAGTTTTGAACTTATTACACTGAACATGTTTTTCATTGTAGAAAAATAAATTTTTTACTATTGCCTCTTGTAAATTCTTTTTCACAGACAAAAAGTTTTATTTAGTCAGATCTTCTTTTATTTCTTTACCAAGCATCGTTGTTCTAAACAAGTCTTTGTTAAACCTTTCTTGAAAAGCATTTAAGATAAGTTTTTCCAGAATTCAGAACACAGACGAAGATGAAACTAATATTAATTTTTAAAGATCTTTGAAAATGTTTCCATTTCGGTAATGACAAAGCACAGAGTATTAATCATAAAAAAAACCTCCCACTTCACAAGCTAAGGTTCACATAAAATAACTCTGAATGGTTAAGATAAAAATTCAGGTTACGAGTCCCAGACAGTCGTTTAAAAATGAACTAGAGAATGTCTCTAAACTCGTTCATAAAAGAAGTAGAAAATAAATATCTTACAAAATTATAAATTCTATTTGCTTTGGACCATCGCCACAAGTATTAGAAACTATTCTACAATGGACTTTTTATAATGTGGTAATTATGATTCCAAAAGACAAATTTTCCGATGCTAAAACAAAGTATCTCTCTTATGGTTTAGTTCTTCAGTTTCAGATGTGGGAAACATATTACTTTAAAAGCCTCACATTTGGAAAGCAAATGCATTTAATGTATTTCGAAATGAATTTTATTTCTGAAATCTAGTGCCAAAATTGATGAGAGTCGCTAAATTTTAGGGGTTGCACTAAAAGAACCTCAGTGGTCAAATTGTGAATTATTATCGACCTTCACTTATTCAATTGAAATAAAAATTATTAATTCAATGCATTATATTGCGTTATCACATGAATTCATGACATAGAACTTTGTTGAATACTGAGATATCTGCATAAAAACAACAGTTTTTAGAATTAATCAAACAATATTTCTTAATCACAATATCAATTACAATCATTAGTTTTCTTTACAAGCATATTTCAACTCTAAAATTGAGCATGTTACGATTTCTGCCTGTTAAAGCTGAGGATATTATGATATACTGACTAAAACTTCTTAAAAACGGTCATTTGAATTAGAAGTCCGCCCCTTAAACTTTGAAGAAAAATCATCTAAACATCATGTATTTCTAATTTATAAGTTAAATAGCTTCAGATATAACAGTTCACTAGCTATAATTTTGCTTTTTCATCTATAAGGTTCACTATAAAACTTCGAAAAAAGAAACATTTTACTATATTAATTTTTTAATTAATTATTTTTGACTTATTATCTTGTGTTCGATATAACGCGTCGCAAAAGAGCTCAATACCAGTAAACCAATAAAAAAAAAGAAAAGGCAAGCAGACACATTTTTCTCATTTTTCCAACATCATTTTCATAAATGGACAGTTGGAATTTTTCCTTCAAAGTGGATTGCGCTGGCTTGAACAGAGTTACCAGAAAGAACTACTTTTAAAAGTGACGTTTCAATCACGGTTTTGAAATTTAAAAATTTAAAAAGTTCTTAAATGTAATATTAGAAAAAATTTTATATAATTAATATCAGAAAAATACTGGAAAAATAATTGGAAACAAAAGAAAACCGATATCTTAAATCCAAAAAACACTCAAAATTCTAAAAGTGTTCTTACAATGCAAAAGGCAGAAAATTCAATGTAATTTTCATCAATGTCCGGTCTTTAATTGATTCTTTATACTGATGAATAATTTCAATATACGTAATTTTCTTATAGGCCTAGCTGATCTTAATTGCCAGTATTTTACTTAACAGCTGATTCAGACGTTTCTTTATGTCTGATAGATTACTTAATGAACTTAGTAGACTATACTAATCGATTTGAGGAACATCAACCAGATATTTTGCATTCTCTAGTAACCTTCTGAGCTCTTGACGAGTTTTCTGAGTAGTTTAGTGCTGCTTTTAATCTACAACAGACTTAATGACTAAATAACCACATCTATTCGCTAAAAAATCCATTTAGTCTTTCAATCTTTGGAAAGATTTTATTCGTCTTTTCCTTATAATAAAATCCATTTGAAATATTCTATTGCTCTTTTCTATGAAAGTGAATTCTTTGAAAATATTCTATTTTTCCTTTTCTTAAATTAGAATCCTTTTGTAAAGTTCTGCTGGTCATTTCCTTGGAAAGATTCTATTGTTCGTTTTCTTAGAATAGAATCCATTCAGTAAAATTCTGTTGGTCATTTTCTTCGAAATATTCTATTGTTCCTTTCCTTGAAAGTGAATCCTTTGGAAAGATTCTATTGCTCCTTTACTTGAAAGTGAATTCGTTGGAAAGATTCTATTGCTCCTTTCCTTGAAAGTAAATTCATTGGAAAGATTATACCTGTCCTTTTCTTAGAATAGAACCTTTAGTAAAATTCTGTTAGTCGTTTCCTTGAAAAGGTTCTATTCCTTTTCTTAGAATAGAATCTTTTAGTAAAATTCATTGATAACTTCCTTGCAAAGATTCTATTATTACCTTTCTTAGAATATAATCATTTGAAATTATTATACTGCTCCTTTTCTTAGAATATAATCATTTGGAATTATTCTACCTCTCGTTTCTTAAGAAATGGATCATTTAGACAGATTCTGTTGATCGTTTCCTTAGAATAGAATCCTTTGGGAAGATTGTATTGGTCAAGAAGGTCCAAATTTGTTAGAAGTTATTCAGGGATGACTGCAGGTTGCAAGGTGGAACTGTGCGTGTGAACCCCTCATAGGGTTAAATATTTGGTCAGGTTTCAGAGTCTAATGCAGTTTTGTGTGTGAGAGAATAAAAACTTAAACTAATTTTAAATAACAATTTTAATATTGCTAAACCTTTTATATAATTACAAATTTAAATGAAAAAAATGCGAAGAATCCAATATAGATTGTCTTATTTCATAAACACAGGGCAGGTAATCAAACTTGCTGCCTAATTCAAACTATTTCACAATTCATTAGAATTCGATTTTAGACAGAAAATATGAATTTAAAATCCTTCGCTCAAAATGGAACAAATCCTGTTACAAATATGCCTCTTTTCTAGTTCTTATTCCACAGTCACTAGTATCTCTAAGCAATGAATTGTATCTGAAGTTCTGTAACTCATTGTGCATTGGAGTCTAAGAAAAATTCATCAATAAAGAATTGAAGTAAACAAGTACTGATGTCTGTTCAGCAATAGCGGAAAAAAATCGAACTTGTATGTTATGATCGTACTTCATTCCGTGCATATTTAAGACTAGAAAATATGATTGCTATATTCGTATAAATGTATAGCGCTGTATGATTCTGTGTTTGAAATGATGCAAATTAAATTGGGGACGGAATGTAGCGAGGAAGAATTTCTTAAGTTGAGCCTTGCACAAATAAAATTGTGTAGAAATCTTCTCGAAGTGGATGTACTTTAAAAAAGACAAGATACAAATGAAGAAATATATCGAGTTCTGATTAAGTTATATAATCCAGTAATATACATTTTGTTATTTTGATCACTTTTATTTCTTGTTTATAGAAGGTGAAAAATTTTCATCACAAAAGAAATTTTATAATTCAATTTTGAGATCAGATTCAATTATATAAAAACTTTAATTCAATTATATCTCAACGCTGCAATTTGTATGTGTATGCATTTTATAGAAAAAATGATGATAAGCACACATACTTTTAAAATGCAGTATAGTCGAAGAAATGTATCCAACTAGTACTTAAATGTTAAGTGAGAATAACTGTAAATCAAAACGGAAAATATGATATTTTAAGTGGATTGTAATTGGTTGTTTCTTTTAAAAGGTTATGTTATAATAAAAAATAAGTAACTAAGCAGAAATAATGCAGTAAATAGTTCGTTCGTTTTATGATTATGGATTTTGTGAATAATTTACGCATATTAAATGTCAAAATATATTTTGAGATCATATAGAAGATATTCTATGTAGAATTTTACCAGCGCGGATTTAAATGCCGCAAAATGAGACGTGTGTTCTGATGGGTTAGAGTAAACATCTGTCAAATGACGTCATTGTGTGTACTAGAAAATAGGAGGACTTACGTCATTGTATCTATAAGAAAATGGGAGGGGTCAAACAACCAGAATAATTTTGACTGTGGGAAGTGTGGATTTCATTGTAATTGGGCTGGATGATTTAGTTTTTACAGATTTAATTTCGTCCGATGTATCAATTTTCTTGTATTTCATATAACATCACTCAGAGCTTTCCAGTGTTAAATGATTTTCAGGGTAGAAGTACACGAAGATTAGCACGGAATATAGAAATAAAACGTGATGCATCCTCATTCATTGACGCGATGACACCGAACCACCATTTACATTGATTACAACAGCATAAGGGGCGAAAAGTATCAAAAACTAGTCATCAGAGCTAGCGGACTGAAGTACCGGCTGTTAATGATGTTAGTATCGGAGTCCAGTACGTGTATATGATATTGCCCATGCAATTAAGATAAATTGTTCAGTTCTCAGTCTCGGAAAAGCGAACTCCGCTTTTCACTAAGTGGGCAGTAAATTATAATTTTATTTCCTTTTCACGTACATTGTTGAGTTTAGATAGTCTACGAAAGGAAGGCATTAGAAAAAGGTGCAGTACAAAATCCATTCTGGACAAGTTTGATTTGATTTTGAAACGTTGATTGTATTACTAAGCCATTGGATGCGGTGTCTTCAGAATAGTCTTTAAAAGGGAGCTTGTGTGATTTTGAAACAATCATGTGGTATGTTTTTGTAAAAGATGATTTTGTCAAAGTTTACTGAATCCAATTTATTAGAATGACTTATTTCACTTGAAAGAACGTTGTTCATTTCGGAATAGTTTTCATGTTCTTACTTTATGAAGTTTTTATTAGAAATGGATTTCGATTTGGAGAATTGGAATTTTTCAAACTTTTATGAGTTTTTGAACTTTTATGGGACTATGTCGGCTCTTATTTTTATAGTAATAACCAACTGTAATTAGGTTTGGATTCTATCATTGTAAACTGGAGTTAAAAATGTAAATATCTGAGCTGCATTTTCAATAAAGAAAAGAAATAGTATAATAGTATACAATAGAAAATATAGCATTAATTAATATCTACTGCCTTAAAAACCCAAGAAACCGAATGCAAATTCTGGAAAAAGTTTGAAAAAAAATTGCCGAGTGGTGTTGTGATGAGAGGCATTTTATGTAAAGCTCAATATGGAGAGAGTTAGTGCTTTGGTAAAGTCACCGCCAAACTGTATTAACAAAAGCTACCGCCAAATATATATATATATATATATATACAAACACACTCATGTCCAAAAGTTAAGCATAGTTGCTGTTTAAGTGAATATTTCAGAAATTCTACATCGGAATGGAAGGAAACGCGGTATGCTGCCACGCATGCTGCACAACGATTTCCCATTTTTTCAATGAGGGTATGGATGAGTTGTGCGCTCAAAGAGTTCCAATCCTCACGGAGAGCAGTTTTCAACTCCGGAACGGAGCTTGGTGGGTGGCGGAGGGCTGCAATATGTCTCCTGAAAATATCCTACACATTCTCTATAGGATTCAGATGAGGAGAGTTGGCAGCCCACTACATGTGGTGGATATCTTCACACTTTGAAGGAAGGCGTCGATCAGGGCTGCATGGTGAGGAGGCGCGTTATCATCCATGAATGTGAAACCTGGACCGACAGCACCTCAAAACAGGCAAACGGTAGGCTCAAGGACTTCGTCTCTGTATCTTTAATCGGTAACAGACCCCGTGTCAAAGATGTGGAGACCCGTGCTGCCGTCCAGCATGACTGCCCAGACCATGACTCCCCTGAAGGAAAGCGATGTCTTTCCGTGATGTTTCCCGGGTGAAAACGCTTTCCACGTTCTCTCCAGATCGTGGTACTACGAGAATCAATTTGCAGACTAAATCTGGATTCGTCACTGAACATGATATTGCACGACAGTTGTCGACTCCACTGCTGATGTTTCAAACTCCACTGTAAACGCGAGCATTTCTGTGCAGACGTCAGGGAGATGCAAACTGCTTGTCGTCTGGCATAGAGACCAACGTGTCTGAGTCTCATGTAAACAGTTTTTCTCGAAACTATGACTCCTGTGGTGGCTGTCAGGGCTGAACCCAGTTGTCTGGCGGAACGGTTCCTCTGACGTCGGGCAGGTATCGCCAAATGTCGGTCTTGCCGAGCGGTTGCTAGTCTTGGCCGACCTGGTACTGGTCGTAGGGTAACATCTCCAGTGGCTTGAAATCTCTGTCACATTCTGGAGATCACACACTGAGGCACATTCAGAATTCGAGACACTTCAGTTTGGGATCGACCGGATTCCAGCATTCTAATAATTCGTCCCTTCACATACATGTCCAGTTGGCATCTTTGTGACATCTTTCATCCTTATTGATTATTAACAACGCCCCGTACCACAGCATTTACGAAATTTCTGTCTAAACTGACCATGCCGCTCGAGGTCGTTTTATACTCTTTCCGACATGCGCCGGTGCTTTGCGCATGTCGACTGAATTTTTTGCATTTGCACAATTTTTTACCTTCGTTCCACGAATCTCTACAAGTGACTTTGAACCATTGCATCCATATTTACTCCGATTTTTTCGCATTTTGCGAATTCTGCTCAACTTTTGGACATGAGTGTATATATATATATATATATACAAATTTTATAGAAATTTATTTAGATTAAAATAAGTTTCTCTAGTTTAGTCCAATATAAGTAGGTGTAAGACCTTCACAAACACACACACGAGCATGGTAGAATCAGCTCACAGGCTGTATGTTGTACACCCTTAGTTTCAGAACTAAAGCATACCACATCACATACAAGTCCATGGAAATGATATTAGTATAAATTAATAGAGGTTTGCACATCTAAAGGAAACATCAATCTTAAAAATCAATGCTTCATTTCCAATACTGTTAGCTAATGAAAAATAAGTGCTCGTACAATAGTTTATTGATTAATGTATACGCCATCAAACATAAGTAAAAGGCAATGATATCGATATAAATTGATAGAAGTTTAGATTGTCCGAAGAAAAGATCGATCTAAAATATCAGTATTTCATTTTCAATACCTTTAGGTCCAAAGGAACGCACACAAAATAACGTACGCGAAGCTAAGCGTAACGAAACTTGTTGAGTTGATAGAATGAGAAGATAAAGTTGATCCATACGAAGTTGAAAATTTTTATAAAAATTCTATTCGGTTCTAAGCTCGAAATGCATCTTTCATTTTCGTCGGTTTATTTACTTTCAGTCTGTCAAAGTTTGCTAAATAAATATTAAAACGTCTTCTATTTCCTTTTTACCGTTGTTGGCACGTCTCTGTCAATAGAGAGCTCTGGCTTAAAATAAAATCACAAGCCGAAGGTTGCTTCAATTTTTATGGTGCTGTTCTCGATGTACCTCTGTTTATTTGCTAGAATGTCATATGCATATATACAAATGAACCTGCAAAATCTAATGAGATTTTCGAAGTGCTTGGAGGTTTGTTTGTTCATTTGGTTTTCTGTTTGGAAGAACTGTTGTTTTAGTCCTACACTATGGAATTGTACTACCCAGGAAATATTGCATTAGTTGCGTAAGAAGTTAAGTTATAATTGTGGCTTGGAGTATACCTAAATGCAAAACCAGACAAAAACACCGTTGGGTGTATTCAAAACAAATACACAACGTTAGTTGCATCAAAATTGAATGTTGTGGTGAAGTAATCATAATTAATTAAAGACCATTATTTTTTTGTCTAAATATAATTTTTTGAAACTTGACCTCCGATTACTTTGATAATATACGTCTGAAACGTATAAAGTGGTCGGAACGAAAAAATGAAGGGTTAAAATATTTGTAACACCTTAGAATTTAGCAAAAGGAAGCGACAATTTTCTCGACCTATGAAAGGTCTAATGCTAGAGAGATTTTTACGCTTTTTCTGTAAAAACTCCATTCTATTTCAAAAGCGTTCAAAGGGCAGGGTTGGTTTGCTTTTATGGCGCATGGCTGTTCCAAGCAATGTTTTTGGTACAGTTTTGATATGCGCATACTTTTATGGCAACACTTTTGGTGCACTTTTTATGTCGCCAAGGAAGAAATTGTTTGAAAAATCTGTTTTTCTTAACAGAAACAGTTAGAAAAACATTCTTCGTAACGGAAAGGTAGGTATTTTAATTATCTTCAAACTGGGGAGCAACACAACGGACTATTGGTGACGGTCCGGGATCAAACCCAAAGGGAAAGATCCGCGGACAACGCCACGTAATTTTGAACCATGGTCAGATGACGAGGCAACACCTAAGTTGGCACCCCACTCTCCAAACTTCCACACCACGCCAATTTAAAGGAAAATAATTAGCCTTACTATCGTGAACATTCTATAAATCCAAGTGTAATTGTCTGAAAGTAAATGTTTTGCAGCAAACTTCATCGGAACGTTGCATTTATCGCGCACCAAATCCGATTTAATTGATCCCGATTCCTTAAAGAAATCCAAAAAAGCTGCTTATCCTGACATAAATGTATGCAAAATAAACGATTAGCCACTCCCTCACTTCCGAAAATTGCCCTACCACCATAAAATTAAACTTCAAATTACGCGAAAGAGCACCCGGAAAACTCATCTACAACTAAATACAGAAGGCATGTTCAAATAGAAAAAGATAGCGATTTTCAAAAATGGAAAATAGCAAGAAACGATGCAACCTAATGCGACTGCAGTGGGCCGTGACTAAAATGAAACAGCGTTTAAATTCTTCAAATTTACACAAAACGGAAAAGAGTTGGAAAAAAATTTAATAGAACCAATGAACTCAAAGGACAATTTAATGGAAACGAAAAGAACATTCTAGAATATTCCAAATGAAAATTTAAACTTTCCGCTCTCCAAGGCTGCCATAAAAGAGGAATAGTCCTAATAAATGTGGGTTGCATTTACCTGCCATAACTCGCTACAAAATGAACGCCAAATACGTTGTCACAAAAGTATGCGTATATCAGAGCTGTACATGAGTTTTTTCTGTCAAATAAATAGACACACGCAAGATAAGATTGTACTAACACGAAAGAGAGAAATACACCCATGGTAGTTACAAGAATCGAACCTACAACTTAAAAAGGGTTCTAAAGCTCATCATGTTACTTGTACCATTCAGAAGTTTACCGCATCAGATATCCCTTGAAAATGCGCTCAAATTCTATATTCAAATTACGAATTACACTAAACGTATACACTGTTACTTAAATCCAATTCTGCGAATATTTAAAAAGTGACTCCTATTTCTGCCGTAGGGGATTTTATGAGTTCTGAAAAGATTTGCGAGAAGCGAATTTGAGCGCATCGTCAAATTCTATATTCAACCGAATTGGTACGTTTACAAGTTTTTATCAGTAGAGAGAAATTACTATTACACATAACACTGACTAGATAGCATTACTCGAGTAATAAGAAATAACTAAACAAAGCAATGGCAAGCTTTTGTCACCTGATAGATTCATCGTAATTTTTCAATGGCTAGGTAGGTAGGTATTTTAATCAACGTGCAACTGGAGCAACACAACGGGCTATTAATCTTTCAATGGCAGAAAATCTTTTTCAGAACTTATATAAAATCCCCAACGGCAGATATAGGAGTCACTTTTTAAATATTCGCAGAATTGAATTTAAGTAACAGTGTATGCTTTTAGTGTAAGTGTTGAAATTGCAATAAAAAAGGAATCATCGTAATAGAATCGTCAAATAATTGCATCGAGAGTTGCAAATATTTGAAACTAAATGTTCCTAAACAGAGAGTTGCTTTTAGTTTTCATAAAGGGGCTGTGGTAGCCCATTTGGTCAAGTCAGGCTTAGCAACCGTAGAGTTGCGAGTTCAAAACTCGATCCAACTTAAGACCGTTGTGTATGTGGGGGCTGATGCACGTCAAATCTGTCGTGACCTCAAATGCCCTCAAGCTGGTATGGTGTGGAAGGAATATGGAGAGGTTCAACCAGCTTAGTTTGCCACTTCAGGTGTTGATCTCGTCCTCTGATCATGATTCAAAATGACGAGTTCTTCTTAGTTGTTTGGGGTTTTATGGAGCAAGGACCATATTTGGCCATGCTGTGCCAGACACAAGATATACAATATCAAGTATTGGACATACACACACAATGAAAGCTTTTACTGACACAGAAGAGAGAAGTACGCCCAGGGAGGAATGCATCTGACAGGAATCGAACCTGTGCCGCGTACAACTCGAAGGCTGCTAGCGCAGTGAGCATACCCACACAGCCACGACGGTCCCGAATTCTTCTCGGATCTTTCCCTTCGGAATTAATCCCGGTCGTCGTCAATAACCGGATGTGTTGCTTGAGTGTGACGTAAATTCAACTACCTACCTAGTTTCCATAAAATATTTCGGGCAGTTTTCTTATTTTTAAGAGACTATTTTTTATGGAGACTACACTTAGCCGTCATGTGTATTAGGCGCTAAATTTGGTGCTAAGCTGTCTCATACATGCATATTTTTTGGGAATAGCTTATTAAATATGGATCAACATGAAATCCTAAAATTATATATTTGTGTTCAGCACTGAAATCAGTTTTTCTGAATGAGCTAAAATGTTATATCGCTTTTCTCCTCATGTAACAGTACATAGTAATATATTTATGCATAGTAAAATATACACAGTAACGTAACATTATATACATAGTATACATATTAACATAGTAATGTACACATAGTAATATATACATAGTAATATATACATAGTAACATAGTTATATATGCATAGTAATATAGTGATATATACGTAATAATATATACAATACATGACTATTGCGATCAATATATATTACATGCACAAAATGGAAAAACACAGAAAACGATGTAACTTATACTATATCGGTCGGTTAGGGCAGAAACTCATTTACTGACATATTTTTGGAGACACTATAGGTTTTTTCATAAAGATGAAAAATGAATTGTCATATTTTAATCTGCATTAAAATATGTATAACACTATCGAAATGTATATAATGTTTATTTTAACTCTGAAAATCAATAGTTAGTTCTTAAACAATTGTACATTAACAAATGTTTTTGTCAGTTAAGTTTTTACTCTAAGTGACGAAATTTGAATACCAAGCAATTGGTTATTTGTTCACAGATTGTGCTAAATTAGTAATAGTAGAGGAGTATTGCTCTGATATAATATCTTTTCAAATTCTTCTAGATGTAGGTGCCACCGGAATTTCAAATAGAGTATTGACGTTGAAATGAAATTAACCAAGATAATAATACCCCATAATATTAAAAATACTGTTTCACTATGCACGAAAATAATACTAGTAATAGAAATCTATGTAAAACTTTACATCAAAGTATTTCACTTATTCATGTAATCTAAATAATTTGTCCTCGTAAAATAGTGTTTACTCTACTAACAACAAAAATATGTAGTCAGTATTCCTGACAAATGACACAGGTTGTACATTAATTCTCAGGTCGCAATGCATGGCAATGACTAATGCGGTGAAGACTTCTCTATATGCAAGATATCAGAGTAAACTTCCTAAGTTGCTGTCCTCAAAAAATAATTATTGGTTTCTTAACATCTTCGAGGTGCAAAATGTTCATTAATCACGAGTAGGCTTAAGAAGCACTATGCATTAATTTTGGTTCTATCATTGTTTTTCTAACTCGACGCGAAAAGTTTACGTGAATAATGAACGTTAAATAAAATTAATCTCTTGTAAAACACACACAATACTCATTAAAAACTGCAATCAGAAGTACTTAAATGTTATGCTTACACAATATTCTTTCGAAACTTTCGTTCAGATTTTCACTTGGAAATATTTGCCTAGTTAATTTCTCAGACATCCATTATTTAAAGTTATGAGTAGCGGCTTGGATTTTAAAATAACTTTTATTTTCTTGGCTTTAAGGAGCACAATTACATTTTAAGCTATTTTTTATTTTTTCTATATAAAAATAACAAATAGATTAAAATAATAAATTAAATAAATTCATTACACATATTCATAAATGTCTAGTAAGCCTCTTCACTTAAAAAATCTTATACCACCTTGCTTTAGAATCTCCAAGTTTGGTCCTTGTGAGTTGACTGTTAAAACGCTGCGCAATTGTTAAGTGTTACTTAACACGACAATAGATGATATAACCACTCAATCTAGTGTTAATATAGTAGGCGATTACTGTTTTTAACCCTCTAAATGGTTCATACGCATATATTCATTATATAACTTGCAAGTTTTCCCTGCATGACTTCTAACCAGTTTTGACCTTGATTTTTCAGATCTTTCCTAGGATTCTTTCAAACAGTAGATGCGATTACTTAGTCATTATGTGTGTTGTGAGAGAGAGAGAGAGAGAGGGGGAAAAGCAATACTGCATTGCTCCCAAATCACGTGACTCTCAGATGTTTAAGCGTTTTGAGCTTCAGATACTTTTAGATTAATACAGCTTTTTACCCAACACTAACTTTAAAGGCAAAGTTTGTAGATTCTTCGTTCTTAACTGGCATGGCAATGTACTAACCGGTTTCCTTAAAAAATAAGAACTTCAATACCATTTGCATCATTAGCCAATTCGGAATTCCTTTTATTTTCTGAAAATTAATTACTTGCGAAATTCAGATAGGGAAAAGAGAAATATTACGATTTGTTAAAGGAAAGATAATAACATTTGAAGACCTATGTTGCACACCACTTAAAATGGACAAACTAAAATTAGTTTCATTGATAAATTAAGTTACCTCGTATAATAAGCGTCTTGAATTTCGCATGAACTTGGACTCAAATGATGATTTCTCACGAGAAATGAACTCACACGATGTCTGGAAATACTGCATTTAATTCATTTTCCAATGTCCTTTCTCAAAACACTTTCGCTTGACATTCATTAAAAGATCTAGTTCAAAATTGTGTCTTACTTCTCTATTTGTATCACACCATTGATTATTTGTTTCACAGCAGCTTTTTAAATACTTAAAATTAGGCCGTAATTGGTTTTTCATAAACATAAAAAATTTATATTTCTGCTCAAAATTAGACATTTTACTCAATCTTATTGATTTGCGCAGTGGCATAACACGATTTAAGTGTGATGTGACTAAAGGATACCGTTCTACAATTAACGACATAATTTATTCGTTAACAGTACAAAGAGAATTCAATGCCCACATTTACCACTTCACACATTCAAAGACTGAACGCTTAACCTAATCAGAAGTTACCGAATAGCCTATATGCTGACCTTAATTTAATACTTTAGGGCTTAATACCCTACATGTCTGGTAAAAGAGATATTAAAAGTATGCTCTTGTTAATAAATCAAGTCCTCGATGTAGTAAATCCAAAGATTCATGATTAACGATAAACGGGTGCCTCTTTTCCGAGGTACGTTATAAAATATTGACTTGCGTTAATTTTTAACGTTAAAACTACCCAATATTCCATCTAAGCAGGGGATATACACCGATAAAACTTTCTTCATTTCTCATCTGACAAACACGCTTCAGTTCTTCTGATAGACTTATCGAATTGGAAAGAGCAGTCAATTCTCTCTCATTGAAGCACTTGATCAAAGTTTCTGTTATGAGATTTTGAGATTCTTTTTGATTAAGTGTTCTTGGTACATCTGATAGATGATGCCATCCTTGAGATGAACCCATCTAGATTACAACTAAATGTGAATCATTGTATTATCTGAAAAATACAGGAGTTGATTAAAACGCTCTTTACTGCATAAAACTAAGCTTTTGAGGACAGCGATAAACGAAACAGATAGGCATCACTGAACGCATTTACTTTTAAATTAATTTTAATTTTCATTTGAACCCTTTTATAAGAAAAACAATATATAACCGAATGGATTCCATTGAATTTTTCATACACTCAGTTTTCTTTAGTAGTTCAAATATTGTACAAAATTTAGACGAAGAATCCCTTCTTAGAAAAACGATACTGTTCAATGTAGTCTTAGAATTTTTATGAAATAGATGCACAATCAATGATTATTTTCTTTACAAAATTCAATTAAAAAAATTACTAGGATTAATTAGGTTGTTTTGAAATATAGTAGCAAACATTTATCTGTACAATGCACAAAATTTCATTATATTTGAATATAATAACAAACCCACGGTTGCTTTTATTCTCTGCCTACTACTTTTGTTAGTCGGTTGTCTGTAAAACTGTTTTCGTATTTTTATGAAATCTCTAAAATTATTTTTAATCGCTCTCAAATTTGAGATTAGATACTGTTTCTTCAAACAATGTTCATCGGAAACTTGTCCTTTTAAAACATTCAGTGAATAATTATATTCTGTAACATATTGAGCATTTGAGACCCTTAATGATTAATAGTGTTGTTTCGTTTGGATAGAAAACTAGATGAGGGGTATGTTTTCCCCATCCTGCATGCGAGGACCTGCTAATCATTAAAACACATCAGGCATATGGGAGGGAGCAGTGAGATAGAAGGAAGTTTCCCCTTGATGCTGCTATCTTAATAGTTTGACCTTAAGATAGAAACATGAACGATATATTTGCGATGTCTTTAGTGGTGGTGTTTTGCGACGACACCATACGTTTGCAGTACGTGGCATAAAAGATGTGATAAAGCCATAATTGTAGGTATATTTATGTTATCACGACGTGTATGCGATAGCTGCTACCTTTTTTGCTACGGAGAAGCCACTTCTTGTGCTAGTTGGGAGGAGTTTAAGATCAACGAATGGCACATCCAAACATTTTCCAAATCCGGAATATCTTATAATATATCTTCCGTTTCTTAAAAAGAAAGATGCTTCTAATGATTATTGAGCTTCATAAGTTCATAGGTCAGTTTTCACCAATGAACTTGATAATTTAAAATTTCTGCACTCTTTAATTCAAATTCTGGTCTTTGAAACATTTCACTTGCATTGTAAGTTGATATGTAATGTGATAACTCATGAATCATAGAAAATCCATACAGTGGTATCAAATGAAATCAGCATCAAGATAAATGAATCTTTTTCTTTAAGAAAACTTCTAACTCTCACTTAAAATTAAGTACGGGATATATTTCTCCTGCTGGTAAGAAGTATTTAAAATATATTTCAAAGAAATTTTCAACATAAAGCTTTGTGTTACACAATGCAGTCATAAGCAAAAATATCAATCACACTGTGTTACCATCAATGAAATAAAATGTTTTCTGAAATTGAAGCACATAAGTGGATCCATGAAATAATATTAATAGCTTTCACGAAGGCTTCATCAGCAACACAACAAAAAAAAACGGTCAAACAGATTTCGCTAAGTATTTTTTTCAGTCCAAAAAATGCAATAACGCACGAGCTGTTTTGTCATGTCGTTAATTATTATTTTTATTATCTGTGGCATTAGTTGGAGACCATTTAAGTAACAAACGCATTCCCGTCACGAAGCAAGAGTTTTCTCAACATTCAAACCAAATCCCATTTAGCAAATTGCGTGTAATATTATGAACTGTAATATCTCAACGGTGTTTCAATTTTTACTTCTGAACAATGAATCAAAACAATGCTTCATAATGCCCCTAGCTTTCTGTTGCAAAAGAGAGGGCAATTTCCTAATGCCGGTCATTAATTACTCTCTCAGCACTTTTGGTTATTACAAAGAACGAGATTATATGATGATAATCTCGAGAAGTTACCGAACGTTTTTATCGCTTTAATTCACTTAGACACCTGTGATAAGAATTCCTTATTAATCGCTGTGACACTCAAAAAATCCTTTCGTTAAAGTAATCGTCAGGCACCGCTGACTTGAATGATATGTAAATGAACTTGGACTTCATTGAATCCATGTTTGTTATAGAGATAGCATCCCTCGTCGAATTTTATACTGGTTTGATAATCTAAA
The DNA here is from genome assembly GCA_933210815.1 of Meta bourneti. Lineage (NCBI taxonomy): Eukaryota > Metazoa > Arthropoda > Arachnida > Araneae > Tetragnathidae > Meta > Meta bourneti. Next base: position 23,180,875 of record OW119933.1, on the reverse strand, counting down.
TTGTCTTTATTCTAGGATTAGCATGCTAGAAGTTTTGTTTAATGGAATTGGCTGCATTCTCATTTTGCTTGATGACTGCACGTTGGGTTTGTTTCTTCATTTCATATTTTTGTGATTTTTGTTCAGTACATTTTCTACTTTGATCATATTAACCCTATGAGGGTTATGCGAGCATTATTCATCCATGAAAACGGTAGGTTTTCCTGTATGGCTTCTAACGGGTAAGAGATGTTTTGACAACTTCAGGATTCTTTCAACTAATATATGCGGCTATTTATCCATTATGGGTGACGCAGAATCAATAGTATACTACTCGTGAATCACGTGAAGCTTATAGGGTTAAGGTAATTTTGTGTTTATATTTTGGTCTGTTTTTGCATACTTGTATGAACCAACCTTCCAATAGATCACTCCCCGTTAGCACGAGAAATTTCTATTCTCCCCTCTTTTCGGCTCCACCCCCATTTAAACTTAGCTTAATAATTAATGCTCTGAAAAATGACAGCTAGTCTACTCATCCCACAGTCACTTATTTAGGTTGTTTAACCCCTCCCATTTTACAGTAGATACAGCGACGTCAGTGAGCCACATCCCTATGGATTAATTTTATATTTCCGACTCCCCTTAAAGTTTGTATAGGAAGATTTGCAACACTTCGTATTGTAGTCTGAGCACGAGACTGAACAGCAGAAGAATAACCAGTTATCGAAGATTTATTATACATGGTTTAAGGAAAGTCTTTATAATAGGTCAGTACCGTGGAAGCCCCTCTAGCAGCGAAGGTAAGAAGTTAGGAAACCAAACTCACCAAAAACATGAAATTGAAAAGAAAGTTGAACACTAGAGTTGTAGTACAAAAGTGAATTAACCCACCCTGGTAGTTTTATTTCGACAGATACCTCGTCATTAGCAAAACTGACAATATCTTGGACGATGAATCTCGTCGAAACCACTTGGAGGGTTAAAAGGAAAAGATACAAGACACATTTTACGTACGCTGTTTTGCGAGAAGTTTCGTAACTTCTTACTATAGCCGCTAGGAGCGTTCCAAGCGCTTTCAATCGATTGGAAATTGTCCCTTTCCTATACATACACCTAACTTGGTATCACTCAGACTGTACTTCCACATTTATTGCACTGCATAAATACTTTACTGTGAGTCCTGTATATGATAACGAATTTTCTCAGAATTTTATGCAACACTGCATACGCTTGACTTAATTCCAATATACATCCGTGATTTGACTTTGGTACCAAGCATATAGTCCCAAGAAATGAATCGATCAGATTCCGAACATTGAAATGCAGTATATTAATGAAGTCTTGATGAGTTTTCAAGAATTATTGATCTATATGAGTTTTGAGAAAACAGATAAAAGCGCTCAATTACACTTTCAATATCGCGCAGCTCTGAAATATTCCCGAACTTAGACAATTTGAAGCCTGTTAGTACCCCGAGATGAGAAAATTAAGATGAAGTTTTGAAGCTATAACGTTACGAGCATCGGGAATGGCATTTTAAGCTTTTACAGGAAGAGCTTCACAGCCAATGTTCTTGATTAACGATAAGCCGTATAGTCCGTTAAGAATTGTACGTGGAGTAGAATGTAATTAAAATGTCATCCAAGCAGAGTAATAAATTTTTTCTCTCATTTTTCTCTGGCTACCCTTATTGAATGCTTGCTTTGAACGTTATCCCACATGCACTTCTTGCAACAATAAATAACAGTAGAGGCAAATTCGTTAGCTTAAATTACACTTGCCATTAACATGACAAAATTGTTAGCTTCGATATCGTTCTGAGAGAAATATACGCTTTTAAAATAAAATAAAAAATGTGTTCCTTAAAATATGGTTTATTTGGGTTTTTATCAGTTCTTAAGAGCAGAACTGGTTTCATTTTAAGTCTTGTATTCAATTTTTCAACAGTTGGGATAGATCTATTTGATTTTTTGAGGGATGCTAAATTGGGATTTTTAAACAAAGGTTGTTTACAGGGGTTTAAGTTGTATGTATACACTAGAAGATTTAAAAAAATTTTTGACTTTAAAAATCCAGTTTTTCTACATTAGGTCATTGGTTTATGCTTAAAATCAATTCAATGTGAAAAAATCAGATTAAGCTAATCATTAATTTTCAAATTTAGATATAATTAACTAAGTAGCATGTTTTTTAAAGATTGATATCTCAAATTCTAATTTGTCCAGAAAGACAATTCCTGCACCATATTGCAAAAACGCAGTTCTTCAGAAATTGAGCTTAAAGTTTTGGAAACATGTTCGTACTGGTGACAGTACCTAACGAAAAACCCATGCAATTAGAAAAATATTCTGAATATTTACAAAATCTTCATATGGTTTTAAAGCTAAGGAGCTGGAAAATATTTTGAAGCAATAAAAAAATTTATATTTTCGTCGACTTTCATTATTTCTAGTGTGTACATACACCTTAATTTAGCATGTACAACAAATTGATGTAGGCAATATTAAAAATTTTTAATACTCGTTAGGAAATATTATCGAAAAGTAAACGAATATAATAAAATGTTTTTTATAATACACAAATATATTTCATTTAATCTATAAAATAAAGTACTGACGGGAGATTTCTAGAGCTGAAAGTAGGTATCTAAATTTGTCATTACTTTTATAAAAATATTAAGAATAAATAAACTATTTCTCATTTCTCCTGAAGTACAGCTCATTTTAGAAATATTTTCTGCCAGCATTGGATGGTATATTCATTTTTCTAACTGTCTTCAGTGACACATGAAGAATTGCACTGTATACTTCGAAGTTGAAGAACATAAGTTTTACTTGTATTTCTAACTGTTTCTTTTAGAAAGTAATTTTCTTTTAAATTTGATAAATGTAACACAACAGCGATTTGTTGAATTGTAATATTTATTTCCGCCAATTTAAAATTTCTTATATGAAATCTCAATTTATATTGAGGTGACAATGAAATAGATAGTTAATAAGAAAATGTCTTCATTATTCAAAAATTATTCACATGATCCTGATACATAAAGAATTGATGCTTGATTAAATTAACACACCGATTAGAAATTCTATTACTAACGATATTTGTTGTAGAAGCTAAGTAAATAATTTAAAGCGTATTTTTTCTAATTAAACTTATTTTTAATTTACCTAAGTTCAGACTTCCATGCAACTCGCTTCGTTTAAATACAAATACCCTTTCATTATTGTAAACTTATTTGGAATTGGATCTTTTTCTCTCTCAAAAAGTTAAATTAAAAATAGTAATTAAATGAAGAATACTTTGGCATTCGAATAATTTGGTACTTGAGTGTTTCTATATTCAATTACTTTGGTGTTCGAGTTCTTTGTTGTCCGAGTACTTTTGTATTCGAATACTTCGGTATCCGAATACTTTGATATTCAAATACTTTGAATGAATACTTTGGTATTAGAATACTTTGAAGGAATGCAATCTGTATTCGAATACAAAAAAAGAATAGAATAAAACGTCTTATGAACGTGGTTTGACGAAAACTCACTACTGTTTATAAAGAGTTCATTGATGAGTTCGTGCAAGTTCCAGTGTCCCTTCCATTCTCTAACCATACAACAGCATGTGAAAGAAGTCACAGATGCAGCAGGCAGGGTATAACACACAACGAACGTGAAGAACTCGTGAGAGGCCAGAAAGTGATTAAACTGGGGCGGCTGATTAAAGCGAGATTTGATTAAACCTGTTTAAATATTTTATTAACGAATATAATTAATTTACTTTGTTGCGTTGAGATCACTAGAAAATACGATAACGGTATGTTTTATGCATGGTAACTAAAATTGTTGTTTATTATTTCCTTTTAAGAAGTTGAAATTAAAATTTATCTTTTGTTTCCAGGGAGTAGTTTATGTGCTTTTATTCAAACGTAGATTTGCTGAGTTAGATATTGTCCAATCACAAAAGTAATAACAGATTTGTTTCTCACACCCAAACATATTTTTAACACCCCTTATTGAGGAATATGACAAAAATGTATTTTCACTCCATAAGATGACAGGGCCGCAGTGGCCCGGTTGGAAGAGCAACGGACTAGCAACCGAAGGGTTGCGAGTTCAAATCCAGCCAAACACCGCCGTGTACAAAGGGGGCTGGTGCACGTTAAATCTGTCGTGGCCTCAAATGTCCTCACGTTGGCGTGGTGTGGAAGTTTGGAGAGTGGGGTGCCAGCTCAGGTGTTGCCTCGTCATCTGACCGTGGTTCAAAATTACGTGGTGTTGTCCTCGGATCTTTCCCTTTGGGATTGATCCCGGACCGTCACCAATAGCCCATTGTGTTGCTCCAGTGTGACGTTAATTGAAATTCCCCCCCCCATAAGATGACACGACTTACTGAAGCATATTTTAAATGTTTTGCATTATATTCAAGCAATCATTTTCAGCATACAGTAGATTCGCTTTATAGCCACCCTCGTTTTAACGACTATGCAATATAACGATAGATTGAGAAGGCTCCGGCAGTTCTACAGCTGTAATGCTATTTTATAATCTCTTTAACGACCGGGAAAGGTAAAAATCTCGCTACAGAGACGTTCAATTGGTTGTATCTCCTGATTCGTTGAGGTTTTTTGGGGGCAATTTTGGCGAAAAATTGCCAAAATTGAAAGTCAAGAAAATGGTGACGACTTACATGGCATCAGCCATTTAGAAAATGGCGTCTTTGAAGACTCCAGACAGATTTTATAGCAGACACAAATAACAGAATTTTTCAAGAAATGTATGATGTATGTAAATATACTAGAAGTAAATCTTTAGTTTTATTTTATTTATGAAGAGCGTCGTGTTACAATGATTTTTTAAATCCCCAGTGGTTTAACTTTACTTATTCATTTTTAAATTTTTACACCATTATAGTTCATACTTTATTTTATACTATTATTCATTAACGATAGTTTCTTAAGCGGCAGATTGTTTTTGTCCTGAAATCGTAAAAAGTTATACGGTGCAAAAATCAGTATTCGTTTTTGCACCTCACCTCAAAAAGTACCTGAAGAGAAAAATTCGTTATAACGACCATTTGATATATAACGACCATTTGACGTCCGTTGAACGAAGATCCCCTCAGGGTCCTTATAATGCGAGTCTACTGTATTTTTATTTATAGTTACTCCGTATTTTGCTTCTCTCAAACATGACTATTTTACTATGGCTTAACACTCTTGGTGGTTGTCTGTACATCTATATCATCATTAGCAAAACTGACCAGATCTCGATGGACGAGATATCATAAAATAATTGGTAATATCTAGGTGACGAGATGCTTTGTAATCATAAAAAATCATCAATACCTTGGTGACGAGATATCTCGTCATCATAAAAATCATTAATAACTTGGTGACGAGATATGTCGTCATCATAAAAATGCATCAATACCTTGGTGAAGAGATATCTCATCTTTAGATCAAACTGTTCAGACCCTGATGGACGAGATATCTGGCCGATACCATTTGGAGGGTTAATTTATAAGAATATAACCAGATCTAACTCTGAATAGCATGGAAAGACTATGAGGATAGAGCATATTGGGTGTCTCTCGCAAGAGCTCCTTGTATTAGAGAGGGATAGGAAGATTGCAATAGCTTGTCCGAGTTGGATATCTTCCCTCTCATGGTGGATTCTGAGGGGTGTGAAAATCAGTCATCCATGTGTTGATTTGATTGGGGGTTACAGCATTCCCCTCTTGTCTTTCCGGTTCACTCTGCCGCTTCAGGCACAGTACATCGATAAACATAAATCGATAAAAACGATAGTATTGATTTATCATCGTACTGTTTCTTTGATCCACCGTGAAAAGCTTATTTTAAGTTTACGGTAGAAACAGATAGAAAATTGCCTTAAAAAGCTAACTATTGCCGTCAGTAGAGACCACCAGTAAAAGTATGAAACTCGACGATCTGTTTTGTACGCTGAAAATGAAGGTTGTTAACAGAAGGTTGTATAATGGTATGTGGTTTTGTATTATCAGATGGAATTGGTTTCAAACTTCCTGGAGTTACAGATGATGGTTTAGATGTCTGAATGCAAAATTCAGTCACTACTCTGATAAGCAAGATATATTAACTTAAAACATAAATCTGAAATCTGGAATTAAAAAATAAAAATGAAGGAAGTGTTTATTATGTACGTACAAAGTGTATGGGAGAGTAAGTTAGAAACATACCTCCACTCAATGTTATATCCACATTCCCTCATAATTTGTAAAGCATAATTACTACTATGCTGTTCATACTGACGAATATTTTCTGATGATTTGTAATGGTGGTAAAGAGAAGCATTGAATAATTCTTTTTTTGAAAATCGTATCAGTAAGTATGTTATGTGATCCCAGAGAAAATTGAAGTAGTACTGAAACTTTCAAATTAAGAATGTGATGTTTAAAGAGTAAATTTAATGCTTTTCTCAACTCCATTTTAATTTATATTCATGAACACAATAGTTTAACCCTCATACGTTCAGATAAATTAACGTGTATATGTTAATTGAAATTTTACGACAATTAAAATATATGAGAGGCATTTTAGTCAAGTTAAATATAGGTGACGGTAGTGTTTTTGCGGCAATACCTGTTCTGATTCTGATGTGATATCACTTGGCTTGTTTTTCGAATACGATTTCAGCGTCTCATCAATAAAACTCCAAAGAATAAATTCCGAATTGATATATGATATTTAATTGGTCAATATCAACTAGATTAAGCACCCAAACGGTTATAAACTACATTTTAAGGTAACCCCGATATGTATCATGCGAGAGTATTTGGACAGCATAGGTAAAATTTTGCAGACATTCTGATTTGCTTGTTTTACATTGAAAATTCCTCTCATACTAGAAGTTTCAAATTTTATTGAAATAATTCTTTATAATTGCAGGTTAAATCGTAAAACACCTAAAGGGGTCGAAATTTAGTTTTAATTGAATAAATTGTTGATTACTCTCATAATATTTGAAACAAATTGAATTAATTTTATTGTTACTACAAAAATTTAGTGAAATTAACTACTAAATTTTAATTTCGTAAATTTCATAGGAAGTAATGATTCTGCTTTTCACTATGAAATTATAATTGTAATTGATAATGTATAGTTTTACAACTTGCTCTTTATCGCTTTCGATAAATGCATTTAAAAGTCCTTCTTAAGTTGTGGTTTCAAGAAAACAGAAAGCAAATCATGAATCTTTTTAACACTCTTGAACCATCAATTGGTACTCGATGAGAATTACGTTGATATCTATAATGCTCCTTATATTAAGCAATGGGTATCAGCATTTACTTACTTTACAAGTTTAATAATAATCCATTCAATCATTTTAAGTAAAACAAAACTAAAATATATCTCCTGCTTATAATATTTGGATACTTCTATAAGTATGTGGATGTTTTACAAGTACCATAAATGTATTTAAATGCAAGCGTGAACTTTGATATCGATGATAAATCAAGAAAAATATAGTTTAAGAATTTGAGAAGACCATTTTATAAAATTCGATTTCATGAACAAGTAAATGCGATTGTAAAGAGAATCTTACATTATCCATAATTCAATTTCTCCACAATATATACGTAATTTACGCTACTTTTTTCAGTTTGCTGAATAATTCATATTTTCTATCAGAGGAAGTTGAAGCAAATTTGAAACTTCTGTATGAAGTATTTTTTATCGGTGTGTAAAACATTAATAAGATATTCATCTGAAATATTTTATGTCACCAGTGCTTAAAAACAACAGAACTGTACTCAATTTTAAGAAGCAAGCATTAAACCCCTTTAAAAGTATTGAAACCTAGAGGTATCAAGCATTTATTTCTCTTTTGTTTCGAATTTTTAGTTACTCAAAGCGAAGTCAAAACAATTTCATGCATATGTGAGTTTTATTCATGAAGAGTTTTTCCGGAAAACTATTCCATAATTTAAGTTTGAAGAGGGTTGAATATATGAAATTCTTTAGGTATTAAATTATTCGTTCTTATGGTATTTTGAGATCTTCGATTATTTCGATTAACCTTGAGCATTAGGACATCCATGATTAAATTACATATAATCCTGTCTCTACATGTATGCATTTTTAATATTTGTGAAGAATAGATATCAATTCAACCCTATGATCGCCAATAGGTATCAGTGATTTGTGCTTTTTAACCACAACGCACGTAATGATTAAATAATAATATCTAAGGGTTGGAAAAATCTTAGAAAATATTCTATTGGTATAGGTCAGAACTCGTTACAAGTCATGCTGGGAATACTGCAAGTTGCAGAATGGATATGCATGTATGACTTCTCAGAGGTCTCAGAAGGAGTGTTTTCGTATTTTTCTAATACATGCCTATCTTACTTTAACCCTCCTGGTGGTTGTGTCGAAGAGGTATGATGTCATTAGCAAAACTGATCAGATCTTGATGGACAAGATATCTTGTCATAAGAAGAAAATTGTCGATATCTTGATCTCCTAATCATAAAAAATTTGGCAGTATCTTGATGAAGAGATGACTTGTCATTAGAAAAATTGGTCAGATCTTGATGGACGAGATAACTCGTCATTAGAAAAATTGGTCAGATCTTGATGGACGAGATAACTCGTCATTAGAAAAATTGGTCAGGTCTTGATGGACGAGATAACTCGTCATTTTAAAATTGGTCAGATCTTGATGGACGAGATAGCCCGTCGAAAGCACTTAGAGGGTTAAAAGCTGAAGTTTCTTTGGTTACATAAATCATATAATTTTTAAAAGCATTTGTATTGACTGCGTACAAGTAATGTAGGTATTCAATTAGAGGATTTAAGTATGAAATTCTGTATACATGTTTTTCTTTATGAAAATAAGTCGAAAAACTAGAACTTATATTTACATTAAAGAGATTTTTGCAGTTACTTTACTCTACAGCTACACTGCAGAAAATATATAATTGTCTTACAATACCAAATTATGTTTGGTGAAATATGAAATTTATGAAGCAAGGTTTTATGAAGCCCGGTAGGATAACTTTTAATGAATTTTATCCTGATTACATTCTATCGAAAACGACTAAGCAGACTTATCGGAATTTACTACGAAGTACCGGTACAAATATTAAGTGAAGTTCATAAAATAATATTTTAAATATACACCTATTTTCAGAGGTCTGTAATTTTTCCTCAAGGATGAAACGATTGGGGATTTTTTATCGACAGGCTTGAAGCTTTTTCTCCGCGCACTTACTTCATTTTGCTCGACATACAGCGCCAAGCCCCATTTGGAAAAATGTAAAAAAGCATTTTTATTTTGATTATTTTCCTCCAATTTTAAATCTCGAATACATTTCTTCCCTGAGTTATCAGGGTTTTTTTCTGTCTTTCTCCAGCATGCAACCCTCCAGCTAGACTGGAAATAAAACATTATTTTTTCTCTATCTTTTTTGTTTCATTCTATCAAGTTCTCTTCATTTATATTTCGGTCGTCGAAAGAAGTCGTCGTTATAAGCATAAAAAAGGCGATCTTTACGCGGAAGCATTCCTTTCTATTGGTAGGATTTGATCTGCTGGATGATGTACGGTTATGAGTTTTTATAAATCGTCATTATCTTCCCGCTTTGGGATTAAGCATGTAACTTCCATTTCATTTACAGTGGTCTTTAGCGTGTCCAGAAACTTCTGGAGTTTCAGTACAGATTGTAATGGATCTTTACTAACGTATAAGTACAATGGGAAATTACGATTTAGTATCAAAGAACTTTTCGCGTCGTTAATAAACCATTAATGTGCAGAATGATGAGTTACCATTCAAATAAAATTACAATATGAATGAACAATATTCATTAAATATGTATAAGTTGTCTCTGTTATTGCTTCATTCATTTACTCATAAAATCAGTAAATGATGGGGAAACTAAATGTTAAGAATTGATTCAATCAATCTTATATCAAACTTATCAATTCTTAATAGCAGTAATTGAACACTATCTATTATGTATTTGATCTTTAATTTTAAAGCAGTAATCGAAACTATTATTTTTTTATGTAATTGACCACTCATCACGGCACTTTCAACAAACAACTAATATACTAAATATATGATTCATAACTGTGTCCGTAGTATTAACATTTCTTTGGGGCGATATAAATGGCATTTCATGGCGATCTTCGTGCGGAGTGTGGCTCACTATTCTAACTGATATTTCTTTGCTGATATGGGTAAGTTAATACATCCTCATTCTTTTTTATATTTTTTAGTATTGTGTTTGTGATTGTTATGAATTAGTGGTGTTCTTTGAACTTTAGGAATTTAAACTTAAGAATACCAAGAAAGTTTTTAAAAAAATGAAGAAGTGTTGGTGGACCAGGGCGTCATCAGGGAGGAGCCTGACCCAGTCAACACAATATGCTATCCATGCTATGTCTGCAGCTTCAGCGCGCATACATGGACAGTTCTGCTTCCTGGCTTCTGTTTGACTATATTTATACCCCGGTATTTTGACTTTTTAGCCATTTGGCTTTTTGCTCGTCTGCATTTTCGACCTTTTGGCGTTTTGCTGGTCTGCATTTCTGTTACTTTGCGTTTTAATATTTTGTATATTTGATTTTTAATATTTTGTAAGTTTGATTGTAACTCTTTCCCTATAAGAATAGTACTAAAATATCAGACATTCTCTCGAAAAATCGTAGATAAAAAATATTCAGCTTTAAAGTGCCTATTTTGTATTCTACGTCAGATTGTGTGAGTTAAAAATTTTAATAACCTTTTAAACAAAAATTTAGTTAAACTTAATCTGCTTAAGATTTTTAACTAAAACACATGTTAGACTTTCTATTCTACCTTAGAATAAAATATTTCAGTTTAAGAAAACAAGAGATTGGAGGTATAGCTTATCTCGCAATTACAAACATCAACGGATTTATAAATTTTTTATTGGAAATACCGAATGATTCCAGGTTATATCAATTATCAATTATTCCGGATATTGAAATATCTATTAATATAAATTATTTGACGATCCAATTAGCCCTACAAGTGGTTTCGATGCGATATACCTTCCATCAACATCTGAAAATTTTGCTACTGACAAGATATCTCATCTTCTAGATATTACGGATTTTTTTATGATGACGAGATCAAGATTTAGTCAGGTTTGCTAATTACGAGCTACCTCGTCGAGACAACAACCAGGAGGGTTAACGATATCTCATGTTTCAATACTCAAATGACTGCAAATATGAGAACACAGAAGTATGTAAATGTACAGCTTATACAATTAGGTACAATTGGAATCATTATTCAAATGCTTATCTGGGAGTATGTTTCCCACGCATAGTAACTTTAAGCCATTTGTGCTAATATCTACTTGTCAGAAAAAAGACATTATTAAAGTAAAATTACCAATGTTAGTCAGAAATAACAATAGCATTTTATCAATATGTCTAAGAACTGCTATTAATCCTTTGTACATCACGATATTTCCGAGTAGTGTAGTGTTGCTTTAATACCTCAACACATGTACTAAATAAATAACCACATACATTGTTTGAAAGAATCCCAGGAGAGATTTGATTGGTCAAGAATGTCAAAACTGGTTGGAAGACTGCAGGTTGCAGAACAAATATATGCGTGTGAACCACATAAAGAGTTAAAGAGGACTAATTCTAATTGCACTTAGGAGTAAATATCTTGGGGACTAAACGAGTATGTTCATATCTGCATAGTATGAGCATATTCAGCAGAGGATAGAACTAATTTTATGTAGAGAATATAGTAAATGCTATAATGTAATTAGAAACTTCTGAATGGTTTGCATTTGGAAGTTATTCCCGTTTTAGATCATTTGACTATCAATCACTATTTCTTTTCTTAACCCATCCTGTGATTTCAACTAGATATCTCGGCCATAAAGATCTGCCAAATTTTGGTAACGACTAGATATTTCGTCAAGATATTGCCGACTTTTTCATGATGACGAGATCAAGATCGGGTCGGTTTTCTTCCAATGAAGATATATCTCGTCCATCAAGATCTGATAAGTTTTGGTAATGACGAGATACCTCGTCGAGACAGCTACCTGGAGGTTAGTAATGTCTAACTACAAAACTATAAATCCCATTGCTTCCCAAAGGAATCTTCTAAAAACATTATGTACTCCACTTTGTCAAAGAAACTGCAAAATAATCTGTCTATACTGTATGGATGAAACATTGTATATATTGTAAAAACTGCCATGCTGTTGTTGTACAATTATAAAAGTACTACAAGGAAGTGTAACATATTTCACAAAAAGTAATTGCTTTACTGTAAGGTACATTATGTATTATTCAACTTCAAAGTGACGATGAATATTTATAGTGTAGAAGGGCCTTCCATATTTTTTACACAACGAAAACCCTGCTTGTTATACTGATATTATTCTTTGTTTTTCTGTTCAAACGTTTTGAATTTAAATCGTTGAAGATGATACGACATTTTTCTGCTTCCCTTAATACCTTGTTTAGGAGCACACACAAGGGAAACATCTATCATAGTGCTTTTGATGCAACATATATCAAAACTAATGATGCTCAAAACAATGTTAAAGACATAAAAGTGATGTTCTTAATGCTTTTGAACATTTATTGCTGTTTTGTGTAAACTCGATGTTCTATAAAAGCATTTGAAGTACAGTTTTCTACAGTAAGTGGAGTATGTCACTTTTTATATCAATCATTCATTTTTCGATACATTTGAATAAGTATACATATTTTAAATATCTAGATTATGACATATACGGAAAGTGTATTTCTTGAGAAATGAAATGAGCACTGGAACAATTAACGTCCAATCCATTCTTCAAAAATACTATGAACTGCCCTCACCAATTTCTAAAACTTACTGGCCCCTGAAGTAAGCACAAATATTTACTTCACTTAGTATATTGATGATTTAAGATTGATTTTTATAAAATTTTCATATATAATAAGCGGTGTATTGTATTATAGATCTTTGCAAAACAGTAAATTAGTATATATATATATATATATATATATATATATATATATATATATATATATATATATAGAAGAACGGATTAGATAGCACAGCTCACTTAAAATATAACTTTCGAAACTGAAAACTATTAACCTACTGAAAAAATTTAAAAATTTCAAAAAGCAAAGCTTAAACGTACAAAAATATAAACATAGCGGTATATTTTTATTATAGCTGTAATGGTAAAGATACTAATGATAAATTTATCTTTGTCGATTACTTTTGTAATTCGCCTTTCCACAAAATTTGCATTAAAAAACAATTTAGTTTCCCAAATTTTTTTATTAAAATGAGTTTTGCATAAATAATAAGTTTCAAGAATGAAATACTCAAATGTATTTTTGAATTGATGCCAGATAATCGGTATCGGCTTATCTATCTGCTTTCGCATATGATAAACAATAGAAAGTTTTATCGTCTAAACTTCGATCAAACTTGATTCACTACTATAGAAAAAACAGCTTTTTTAGCTTCATAAAGACATGTCGAGTTCTTATGGCAATTTGTCCTCCAGAGCATAAAATTTATCGGCAATATAAATGCCATATCCTTCAAACTCACCTGTGCCAAAATCAAATATTGGAAGTCTTAAACCAATATATTTTCATGAAAGTCTTTTTGCAATTAGAGGGAATTTATACTATGGTTATACCTTTGAAACAAAGTGCAACAATAATTTGAAAAAGAAAATCGATTAATCTTATTCCTAAAATATATTAAACATTTTTATTATTACACATTTTATGTAAATTTTTAATAAGAAATATGATAATGTAATCAATTTGAAATTGATTTGACTTATTTACTGATATACTGACAGGCCTTTTCAGAAGTCTCGTTAAGTTTCCTCTTTTATACTTACTAAACAGAAAATACTTTATTTATATACACCTATTTCAAAAGATTACTTTTTAGCAAAGTGCAAAAAAAGCGTATACATTACTCCGATATTTATATTATACGGAGTTCTTTGGTTTATATTTTCTAAAAGCCTTTGAATTTGAAGCAAAATTGATATCTTTTATGATCTTATTGTTTATGATAGCTTAGTAAACAAAGAACACGTGGAAAAAATCATGTTCCTAACAGGAGCAAAGAATGATCACCTATCATTATCTCGCTAGTGATGGAATGTATTTTTAACACTGAAGGGATAATAGGCATTTAGTGTCACTTTTCTGTAATGAAACTTTAAAATTTTTTTATTAGCTTTACTTAAAAATAAAAATTCGTCGAAATTAATCTTCACTTCACATTTTAACTATAAAGCGAAAGCTGTACTTGGAGAACATTGTATGGGGTGAATATTTCTTCTAATTAAGTTAGATATTTCAAAATAAATACTAGTTTAAAAAATAAGGTATAATAAATGCCCTAGACATTAAAAATGAAATATAACCAATCTACTACAAAAGATAAGTATTTGATACCTTTGATATGGTCTGGGATTCAACCTGTTTCATACGATAAAATAAATAGGAATTATATTTCCCCATTTACATTTTACACAGAAATTGTATAATGTTTTAGATAAAGAAAACATTAAATGAAAATTTTCAAAATATTGTTTGCTTATGCTCTCACATTAGCCCGATGAAGGGTTCACTCGTATATATCCGTTCTGCAACATGCAATCTTCCCTGAATGACTTCTAACCAAATAAGACCTTCTTGACAAATATAATTCTCCGTAGGATTCTTTCAACCAATAGATATGGTTATTTAGTTATTATGAGTGTTCTGATTTAAAATCAATGCTACTACACTACTCTGAAATACCGTGAAGCTCAATGGTTTAAAGAGGCCTCGTAAAGAACACCCGTCATTAACTGTTTGTAACTCTAAGATGGTTTTTACTGCCAACATTTTTACATGCACAACTTCATTAAATGCATAACATATTTTAATTGTACTTCTCAGAAACCACACAATGCAGTCATGCAAAAAAATCTTTTTAAAGGCAAAGTCTAACGCTGAAACCTATAAGAATCAATTCATAATAGACGTTTATGCATTATTCCTTCCTGTATATAATGCGGATAAATCCATTACAAAATCTGGAGACTTTATCATTTGAGTACACTACACTAATACACTACTAAGCAATACTACGCTACTCTGAAATCTCGTGACGCTCAATGATTTAAAGTGACCTCTTAAATAACACACGCCATTAACCCTTCTTGTAGTTTGTCTCGACGAGGTATTTCGTCATTGGCAAAATTGACCAGATCTTGATGGATGAGATATCTCATCATTAGAAGAAAACTGACCAGATCTCGCCACCATAAAAAATCGGCATTACCTTGATGACGAGATATCTCATCACAAACACAGTTGGTCAGAGCTTGATGGACGAGATATCTCGTCAAAACCACTTGGAGGGTTTGGAACTCTAAGATGGTTTTTGCTACTAACATTTCCTCTCAACACTTACATAGCTTAGTTAATGCATAACATATTTTAATTGTATTTCTGAACAATCCACACGATGCGGAGTAATGCAAATATGCCTTTTAAAGATACACTCAAGCCTATAGGATCCAATTGATAAAAGAAGTCTTTGTCCTATTCATTCATGTATATAATGCGGACAAATCCATGTTAAGATAGGAAACGTTATCATTTGAGTACACTACACTAATACACTAATAAGCAATACTACGCTACTCTGAAATATCGTTACTCTCAATAGTTTAAAGTGACCTCTTAAATAACACATAACATTAACCCTTCTGGTGGTTTGTCTGGACGAGATATCTCGTCATTAGCAAAACTGACCAGATCTTGATCTCGTCCCCATAAAAAAATCGGCAATACCTTAATGACGAGATATCTCGTCATCACCGAGATTGATCAAATATTGATGGACGAGATATTTCGTCAAAACCACTTGGAGGGTTAACGGTTTGGAACTCTAAGAAGACTTTTCCTCTCAACTCTTACACAACTTCGTCAAACGCGTTACATATTTTAATTGTATTTCTGAACAATACACACAATGCAAAAAAGCCTTTCAGAGATACGGTCAAGCCTACCGGAATCAATTGATAAAAGAAGTTTTTGCCCTATTCATTCCTGTATATAATGCGGACAAGTCCATGACAAAATATGGAGACGTTATCATTTGAGTGCATCCTTTCCGCTTCATCATTTCTTGTTTCTCTTTTGCCGAGCCGTGTGTCTCTCGCACTAGTTTCAAAGGCAACAAATGATCGTTGGGATGATAGTGATGAAGAACGCGGAGCAGTCGCTACTGTTGTTCCCGTCGTCATGATTGATGACAAAATGAAGATCGCTACCACACAGATGGAACATGTTCGTCTTCTTGTTTTCTAACAGAACACTGGTATTCGGAAGGAAATTTATTGTCTCCTGCTCTGAATAGAGCCAAGGGACGGGCCCAGAGCGCTCACCAAAAGAAAAGCAATATTAATTCGTACACAGATTTCGCCCAACGAGGCAATTCGGAGTGAAGCTAACAGTGGGGAGGTACTCGAGTCATTTCAAATGCCAAAGAGCATTAGTATTAGGAAAATTCAGATGGTTGTTTCTGATTGGGTTTGAATAAAACAGTCTTGGTTGGGACGTTCAATTGAATCGCTAAGATTATGTAAAATTCTAGCGACTCCTAAGCTACTGCCCTCAAACATGTTTGGACTGCTCACTAACATCTTACACAAAATGTTGAAATGCTATTTATTTTAGTATACCTTATTATTTGTAGTATAAAATTATTTCAAACCTTCATGGTTAGCCCTCGTGGTGGTTGTCTCAACGAGGTATCTCGTCATTAGCAAAACTGACCAGATCCCGATGGAAGAGATATCTCGTCACTAGATCTTGATCGTGTAATCTTAAAAAATCAGCAATACCTTGATGACGAGATATCTATAGGTGGGTAGTTAATTAACGTTGCACTGAAGCAACACAACGGGCTATTGGCGACGGTCCGGGATCAATCCCGAACTGAGCGATCCAAGGACAACGCCTCATAATTTTGAACCACGATTTAGATGACGAGAATAACACCTGAGCTGGTACCCCACTCTCAAATCTTTTACACCACGTCAACGTGAAGACATTTGAGGCCACGGCAGATTTAACATGCACCAGTCCCTTTGTACACGGCGGTCTTTGGTTGGATTTGAACTCGCAACCCTCCGGTTGCTAATCCGTTGCTCTTCCAACGAAGTATCCAGTCATTAGCAGAAATCGTCAGATCTTGATGGACAAGGAAATCATCGAAATCGTTTACAGGGTAATACATGATGTTCCCTTGTTTTGAAACAACCTCATCGAGGCAACCACCAGGAGGGTTAAAATTTGTACCCTATCTCCCTTTGCTTTGTTCTATAATTAGAAAGTTATAGAGTTCGTTCTTATCTATTATAAATTACAGCCCTTTCTCATTGCTTTGTTCAAAAATTAGAAAATTTAAGAGCTCGTTCTTGCCTGTTAAAATTTCCTCTTTGGCTTATTCAAGATTTAGAAATCTGCATGTTTCTTTCTTACCTACTAAAAACTGCAGCTTACTTCCTCATTGCTCTGTCCTAGAATTAGAAAACTATAGGATTGTTATCTATTAAAATTTGAAGCCAATTCCCTCATTGGTTTTGTCGAGTTAAGTAGAATCAATCGTTAATAATAAAACCTTCATTTTGCGTTCGGTCACTTTTCTCAACATAGTGCAAAATACCGGGAACTCTGATTTTGAAATGTGTGCTAATTCATTTTTCTTCACAGACAATCCAGCACAAGTTAGGAACTTCATCAACTTGCTTCTTCTGATGAACGGGAAGATTTAATTGATTTCTGAACTCTCGTTTAAAGGTTTCAGATAAGAATAAATTTTCTACAACTGTTAAACTGTTTAATTAGTTTAGTTTCAAAGTAAACAACACGCCTTTTAAGTTGTCCCTGGTAAAGGTATCAAAATCCCCTGCAAATCGAAAACAGGATCTCCTCCGTGCTTACGATTGAAAAACGGAAGTGTGTCATAAAAGAGCCTGGCGACTTTGGGCACTTTGGGCTGGGTTACTGATAAAATATAAATGCCGCTACCAGCAGAACCTCGTTTCTCTCAGCATTCTCTAAATTTACTACTTCCACTAGATGTCGAACAATTATGACTGCTATAAAACTTCTGGAGCGAAGGCTAAGTACTTCCGAAATCAGCCCAAAGTGCCCGAACAACAAAAAAATAACATTTGAAGTTTACGATAATTCACGACTTACAGGATAATGTTTCGGAGATAAATTGTAAAGTCGGTGTTACTACTAATTAATGCACTAATATCTGAAAAACAATGGATGACTGAATGAATATTAATTTTTTGAAATGCTAGTTGTATTGCGTATATATTTTATGCAAGTATGACGATTAAAAATGTAAAAATAATTCTGAAGCCTATTAAGATAGTACGTGCATACTGTCTACGTTTGAATAAGAGAACTTTGGGTAAATTCCTGTTTATGTAAAAAATAATACTGCCGAGACGTGAAAATTCCTATCAGACACTCACATTGTTGAAGTATTGGAAGTAGATTCACTTTATTAAAGTCTCTTAAAATTCTGAACTTTTTCACATTCGTCTTGTTTGGTTTATAGTTTAGTGTTTCATTTTCGGTTTCATATCTTCATAGTCTTGGACACATTTTTAGGATGTTAATATTTTTCTCTTTATGGATTTCTCGTCAAGAGAAGAAAGCTGACCATATCTTGATCTCATCATCATAAAACATTGGCAACGCCTTGACGACGAGATATCTCGTCACTAGCAAAATCGGTCAGATCTTGATGGACGAGGTATCTCATCGAAAACATTTGGAGGGTTAAATTATTTTTTGGTAGTTTTAACCACCTGAAGATAATGAGATTTATTAGTAGTGTAGTATTGCTCTTTCCCCAAACAAGCGGGCCGCTTTAGCCCAGCTGGAAGAACAACGGATTAGCAACCGGAGGGTTGTGAATTTGATTCTAGGTCCAGCCAAAGACCGTTGTGTACGCGGGAGCTGGTGCTCGTTAAATCTGTTGTGTCATCAAGTGTCCACATGTTGCCGTGGTGTGGAAGTTTGGAAAGTGGGGTGCCAGCTCAGGTGTTGTCTCGTCATTTGGTTCAAAATTACGTGGTGTTGTCCTCGATCTTTCCCTCCGGGATTGATCTCGGACAGTCACCAATAGCCCGTTGTGTTGCTCCAGTGTGACTTTAATTAATTACCTACCTATATACCCCAAACACGCATAATGACTAAATAACCTAATAATTTCTATTGGTTAAAGGAATCCCAGGAAAAATTATACCGGTCATGAAGGTCAAAAGAAGTCATGCAGTAACGATTGTAGATTGTAGAACAGATATATGCGTGTTAACACCTTAGAGGTTGAAATTTGAATTTTCATTAGGCTAGGGGGTCGGGGGTCTTAAAAATATTTAGTTAAGCATGTAGATTTGAAATATTACCACAACTATAACTTTTTACCCGTTTCTAAACGGAGCAGGTTTAATTGGAAAATAGTTGGTTAGCAGGCTGTGGAAATGACTCCTCAAATAGACATCATCAATATAACATATTTTATAGCATATAGCTACGTTACAGTTCCAACTCGTTTCAATTACAACCGAAACATTTTACACTGCTGGCCACCGTAAATGCAACACCCTGAAGGAAGCATGCAAATAATATGAAATTTATAACATGCGTTAGTGGAGGTGAGATATGCAAATGATTAGAATTTCAGCGCAGACGCACATCACGCGCGCCTGTGGCGCCACTTCAAAGCGCTATTTAAGGCTTGGAGATTTCGACGATTTCAAGTACGGCAATTGTGTTTTTCTTGTGGTTTTTTCAAAAAAACGATCAATTATGCCTCGTAGAAAACAGCGATCATCTTTTGATCAAGTATCCGAGTTCGACAGAGGAAGGATAGTGGCCTACCGAGATTGTGGATTATCTTTCAGGGAAATCGGTAGTCGTGTTGGACGAAACCAAACAACTGTAATGCGGATATGCGATCGTTGGATGCAGGAAGGTACGACGGACCGACGTGTTCGATCGCATCCACCTCAGTGCACCACTTCACGTGATGACAGGCATATTGTGCGTATGGCAGTGACGGATCGCTCAGCCACATCACGAACCATAGCACAGCACATTCAGTCTGTACCGCATCATCCAGTGTCTGCGCGTACCATTCGACGCCGTTTACAGCAGAGTGGTCTGTCCGCAAGACGTCCATTGCTTCGTCTACCCTTGACGCAGAACCACAGACGTTTCCGCCGCCAATGGTGCGATGAAAGAAGGATGTGGACGGCAGAATGGAATGAAATTGTCTTTACTGACGAGTCACGCTTCTGTCTGCAACACCACGATGGTCGGATTCGAGTCTGGAGACACCGTGGAGAGAGGATGCTGAACAGCTGCGTTATGCACCGCCACACTGGTCCTGCACCGGGTATTATGGTATGGGGCGGTATTGGATATCACTCTCGCACTCCTCTAGTACGCATTGCCGGTACTTTAAACAGCCAGCGCTACATCTCCGAGGTGTTGGAGCCAGTTGTCCTTCCTTACCTTCAGGGCTTGCCCACAGCCATATTTCAAAAGGATAATGCGCGACCACACGTGGCACGCATTGTCCAAGGGTTCTTCGTCAATCGCCAGATTGAATTGCTTCCCTGGCCAGCTCGCTCTCCGGATCTTTCGCCGATAGAAAACATGTGGTCCATGGTTGCTCAACGATTGACCCAGAATACATCCCCAGCTGCCACACCAGATCAACTTTGGCAACGTGTGGAAGCTGCTTGGTCTGCTGTACCCCAAGAACACATCCAAAGTCTCTTTGAATCAATGCCGAGGCGTGTGGCAGCGGTGATCTCCAACAATGGCGGCTACTCTGGCTACTGATTTTGGCAGGAACCACACTTCACAGAAGTCTATAAATTTAATCATTTGATACTTGGTCAACATGTTATCTACAAAATAAATTTTGTTGTGATATCTCTTGTCTTTCTTGGTGTTGCAATTTGGGTGGCCAGCAGTGTATATTCCTTAATCACAAGTTAAACTTCTCCTTCCCTTACGCAATGAAGCATGCCCTAGGGATCTTGGGAATTCAGAAATCGGATTAGAAAACTTAATACAAGTTAGTAAATGTTAACCTTTGGGGATTATTTTCCGTAAACTTAAACATTCGTACGACCACCTCTAGAAATGTTAATAAGAGAAGCCGAAACTATTTGACAGCTCCGCTCTATGAACTCTTAACTCATTAAACTGCTCGTGCAACACTTATCTCTTTTCAGGAAAATCTTGCTTCTGCCGAATGACTTGCCCTTTCGCATTCTCACGCACCAACTGGTGTTAAAATTACCTGAACCTTGCACACCGCTCTCGCGTTCTATCTTGAGAAATATGCCTCCGGAACGTCGGTCAGTTTTAATATTTTATGGGATGACACAGGGCAGGAATCAGATTTAGAGAATTAATTGAGAAGGGTGGAGGACTATGCGTGTCCTTTCTGTTAGATAGGTCAAGGAAAGCACTCTTCGGGTTGCTGGAAACATTCTCTAAGAAGTATATTTCACGACATACCTGGATGTTGCAATCTTTAAAATTTTCTATTATTCAATTTACACTTAATTCGGTGGTTTATGAGCGCAATTCGTTGCCGTTCACCCTTATGAACATATGAATACCTCCCAAGCAGTTTTAACCCTTCGAGTGGTTTCCACGAGATATCTCGTCCATCAAGATCTGACCAATTTCGCTGATGATGAGATGCCTCGTCAACAAGATACTGCCGATTTTTTGACGACGACGAGATCAAGATCTGGTTGGTTTTCTTCCAAAGACGAGTTATCTCGTCCATCAAGGTATGACCAACTTTACTGATGACGATATAACTCGTCAATCAAGATCTGACCAATTTTGCTGATGACGAGAAATCTCGCTGTCAAGTATTGCCGATGTTTTGATGATGGCGAGATCAAGATCTACTCAGTTTTCTTCTAATGACGAGAAATCTCTTTCATCAGGATTTGGTCGTTTTTGTTATTACGAGGTGCCTTGTAGAGACAGTCACCAGGAGGGCCAAATCATATTCACTGATATGAAGCCAGGTCTTTTATTTGCTTCAAATTTCATAGTCACCTTTATGTGGGAAACATACTCCCACATAAAGTTCTTACTATTATCGCATTTCCTCTAACTAATAGTAAGAGTTTACTACTCGACTTTTGTTGTGCACAGTGCTTAGATTTCTTATGCATGGATGGAGATCATAAGATATCTTTATTTTCGTTGTTTTGCTTAAATTTGAAAGAATTGCTTAAACTAAATATTTCATATTTTTAATATATCATCGTTTCTTGTCTACGAAATTGCGGCCTTATACGTTTAATAGATTTTTGGTGTAGAAGCAAACTTATTTTCAAGTAACATTATTAAAAGAGGAATTACTGTAAAGGTAAGTAGGTAAGCATTTTAATTAACTTCGCACTGGAGCAACACAACGGGCTCCAGTCCGGGATCAAACCCGAAGGAATTACTGTAAAGGAATGAAGTTGTTGAGTGGATGTTTCAAAATTTCCTGTACGAACTTTAAAGACAGAAACGGAGCATTTAATTAAATCGCATTCACATAGAGATGCACATCTGCAAGCGCTACCTCTATTTGCTAAAGGGTGATGATATAAGGGTAATGCTCTTAAATACTCGAACACACATCTCATATGAATAAGGTTGAATTTTGCGTTTCCTATCTTCCCTTAAAATTTGTACAGAAAGTTTGAACGCCCTAATAAGTGAAATATTTAATTTCATTAAAGAATCAATACGGATAACTCGAGAATCCATGAAGACGGATAGGTCTGAACTACCCAAAAGGTTTTAACGTGAGAAAAATTTGCTCTAATTCGCTTTTTCTCCCTTAAAGTGCCAAAAATAAAATAAAAATTGAATATTTGGGGTATCCATACATCTTTCTCTCGACACATATTCGTGGTAAAATATTTCCAGAAACATTTCGCATTAAATGAAATATTGAACTACGTTGAATTCTTCTAGAGTCGAATTGAGAGTTTCAAAAATGCCGTTTAGAATAAAAAATATTTTTTATTCCAAATGGGTCTTTGAAACGAAATAGTAAATACTTCGAAATCTGGATGTAATTCTAATAAAAATACTGTTCTGAGCCACACCGGAAAGAAATATTTAAACTGCAAATGAAGCATTCCGGTCCTGAAAGGAAAACAATAGAGAAACTTTGGAAGGTACTACTTAGAAATAATTGCTTACGTTTTCAAAATCTTGAAGTGTAATTCTACTTCTGAAACAAAAGAAGCGTATCTACCAGCTCTTCCTGGGGAATAAAAAGAAATATTATGCTGTCTTCTTACCTTTTTTTACTCAGATTCATAGTTACGAAAAATGGGGACTAATACTTTTGCATCCCCATAAAAAACTCCTTGACAAGTCTGCTATTAATAAGTAAGTTAAAAACGATGTCAAGTTCAAATTACATTTAGCTTCACTATACTCTATTTACACTATCAATAAACACAACACGCGCTGTTTCTTTCATATTAAATATGCATACTTGCATTTATAATTGAAACAATGCAAAAAAGTTACTAAGCTACTTTACTTATAACTTGCACTCTATCCTACTTGAACTGAGTACGTTTGAAACACACTTAGCTTAATATTGTTTTAAAATATAAATTCCTTTTGTTATGTAGAATGACCGGAGAGAAGTTGTTTTCCAAATGTTTTGAATGAATGTTTCATAAAAATAAGTAAAAACATCTAAAGAGCAATCTTTTGTTACTTTGTATTAGAAAGTTTTTAAGCGCTTTCATATGAATTACAAATTTGACATAAATATATAATTAACTAAGTATCAAATTACGTGACAAGGGAGTTATAAATAGCAAATAACGCAGTAAAGACATTCTTAGCCTAAGACTTGAAGCGTTTTCTGTAAGCATTTGTTAATATTCACTTTTCGTAGAAAGTAAACTGTTGTGCAAAACTTAAGGAACAGTAAAGTTTTTAGCAGTTATTTTCAGTTGAAGTATACCTCTTCACTGGAAAAAGTGACCAGATCTTGATCCCGTCATCATCAAAAATCGGCAATGTCTTGATGGCAAGATATTTGTAAATGCCGATATCTCGTCATTAGCAAAATTAGTCAGATCTTGTTAGACAAGATATCTCGTCATTGTAAAAAGTGACCAGATCTGGATCTCGTCATCTTCAAAAATCGGCAAAGTATGATGGTAAGATATTTGCCAATGCCGATATCTCATCATTAGCAAGATTAGTCAGATCTTTTTGGACGAGATATCTCGTCATTGGAAAAAAGTGACCTCGTCACTAACAAAAATCGCCTGTCTTGATGGCGAGGTATTTGCTAATGCCGCCATCTAGGCATTAGCAAAATTAGTCAGATCCTGTTGAACGAGATATCTCGTCGAAACCACTTGTAGGGTTAAGAAGCAAGTAAGGTTTACAGCTGCTACTTTGCGGTAAAGTGACCTGAAAGCGGGTAAAGGATGCAAGACGTACTTAGAGTTACCGAAACACCGATGGGTAAAAGCAAAACGATAACAAGAACTGATCTGAACTGTAAAAAAATCTTTAAATTGATGTAGGTGACACTGCACTGGGTTCCATAAGACAGAAGAGCAACTGCGAAAACCTAAAGAAAAGTTAGAATCCGGTCATTTGTAGGCTGTACAACCACCTCGAACACTGGATCTGACTTTGCACCTTTGCATACATTGAATATGGTCCATTTTCTACTGAATATTCTCGTTTGTGCAAATCGCGTAAGCTATTTTGTTTATTTTTGAGACTTTAAAAATAATGGCGCTCCTTTCATTTTGCATGGCAGTGCATAAATTAGAGAAATGTTCAAATGAATGCATGGAGACCTTAACCCTCCTGCATTCATTTGAAACATTAACCCAGCTTGTGTCGATTTGCATAACCCTTATCCCAGATTAAGTCGATTTGCATAACCGAGAACATTCAGTAGAAAAATGAAGCACCTTGAACGTATGCAAAAGTGCAAAGCCTGCTCCAGTGTTTGAGGTGGTCATACAAATGATCGCATCCTAACTTTTCTTTAAGTTGATGGTTTTCTCGACGAGGTATCTCATCATTAGCAAAACTGATCAGATCTTGATGGCGGAGATATCTCGCCAGTAGCAAAATCGGTCAGATCTTGATGGACAAGATATCTCGTCGAAACCTCTTGTAGGGTTAACATGCTTCTGTAGAATTCGTAAATGCTTAAGAACCGGATTATCAAGGATGTTGGCGGAATGGGGGTAAGAATTAAAAAACATTAACTTCATAATCATTTAAATGTTTTTTGAATGAATAAGTAATGTAAAGTAAATAATAAAGTGCCTTTATCTTATTCATGGTATTCCTTTCTGCGTATCCGAAACGGAAAGGACAAAATGCTGATATTTCTCCAAAATTTCTGAAAAGTTTTCCCCCAGAGACAAAAATAGCCTGCAACTTCATAGTAAATACCTTTGTGGGGACTTTAACGTTTCATTTTACCAGTCCCTTCTTTGATTGCAAAAATAAGAACAGCTTACGATCAATACATACATTTTAAATTTAAGGGGTTTAATATAAGTTGCGCCTCAAATGTTCTTTCGCCATCTGCGTATCAAAAAAGAAATTTGAAACTTAAACGTAACTTCCATTTTGAAAATCTGGACCACAGTTTTTTCAGATGTTCAATGCATCTCAGAGATATTTCTTTGATTTTTGAATCACTTATTTCCAAAAGAGCTTGCAAGTTCGAAATGTCTTATATCCGGATTACAATTCCTCTTCTTCCGCAATAAAAATACAAAGCTTGGTGAATCATGCATGATTTGATTCTGGAAATGTGCCAGGCATTTTGCTTCCAGCTTTTATAGTACCCTGAATTGTCTTTTGGTGTTCCCCTGGAGTTTTTGCTTCAATGGAATTGAGAGTGACTATATTTTTCATGTGGCTTAACATAAGTGTCAGATGTTAATCCTCTACTATATCCACACACAGGGATTGAATTGGACATCTGCTTTTACCTTCATGGTTGTGCTATGAAATGTGGTGGTTCGCAACGCATTATCATTTGCCTGAATTCGAAGTATTTACACCACGTTAACCCTTCTGGTTGTCTCGACGAAGAATCACATCATTAGCAAAACTGTCCAGATCTTGAAGGACGAGATATCTCGTCATTAGAAGAAAACTGACCCTTGATCTCTTTTTCAAATTTAAGATAGGTATTTCAATTAACGTCGGACTGGAGCAACACAATGATCTATTGGAAGGGAAAGATCCGGACAACATCACATAATTTTGAACCATGGTCAGATGACGAGTTCATACCTGAGCTGGCATCCCACTCTCCAAACTTCCACACAACCCCAACGTAAGGATATTTGAGGCCACGACAAATTTAACGTGCACCATCCCCCTTTGTACACGACGGTCTTTGATTGGATTTGAACTCACGACCCTCCGGTTGCTAATCCGTTACTTCTCCATCCGGGCTACCACGGCCCTTCAAATTTAAGATAGTTTAGAGATAATTTTAAATGTACGGGTATTTTTAAAAATTATACGTAAAAGTATATAGAGAAAGAGTCGACATCAAGAGCATCCTGCAATTTCGAAGTATATGCTTCAGGAACCTGCACTTTAGATCAGAGGTTTTACTTACATTTTTATAATAAGCAGCTTAAGTTTATCAAAAGCTTCCCAAATATATTTAGGATGGAGAAACACTCCTCACAACAAAACAGACCTTACAACTAAGCAATTATTTGAAAAAAGTGTCACATAATAGTGTACTGTTGTGGTTACTGAAGCTATTCCACTTACATCAATTCCTCATTGAATTGCCTAACGAGTTGCAAAATTTACAACTCAGTGGGCAAATTTAATATTTTTTATTAATATTAGATGACACTATAAAGATTAAAAAATAATTCATCATACGTTCCCTTAAAAATCCTTAATAAAAATAATGATGTAATTATCGAACACACAATGTTAGACACACAAGAGAAACTAATACCTTTAAAGGAAACAGCAAAGTAAGATTATAAAAACTTGATGAAAATAAAGTTATCGCTATGAGAATATAAATATAATGCACCATACTAGAGCCTTTACATCGTTTTAATACCCTTTTTCAAACTCGTCAAACCCTCATTCAACTCCAATAAACTTTTATTTATTATCGAACTAACTCTTAGAAATTCCTGAGTAGGATTCCGCTTGTCATATTTATCGTACAATAAAGAAGTCGTTTTGGAAAGTTACCATAAATGATGTAATTAGAATAATTAACATGTTTTAATCGAGTTGTGGCTTTCTAACTTCCCAACACGATGCACGAAGCGTACGATACGCGTTAAAAATGTGTTTCTAATTTTTATGGTGTGGCTGATGACGTCGCAGTTTATTCTTGTTGACCTTAAGAAGATGATTGATGATATATAGCCTCAGTTAGAAAAAAACAGAAGCGAGAAGGAATTCATTAATCTTTTCGTTGGACAACATGTGACTCGTTGCCGTCAAGTAAAACAAAAGTTTTTATTTGATGCATCCAAAACAAAGAAGTGTCGCTCGAAATAAACATTTGTTCTTTTCTCTGTGGAAAGGGCAGAACAATTAAAATTTCAGTTTTCAATCAAGAGTGGGTTCATGAAAAGTTTTCCATTGTTTCACAGGCGGTACGATTTTAATCACACATTTTATTTTAAAAACTGCCCTAATATAAAAGCAATTTTTTTAAATTTCCTCTCAATGATTTGATTTATTACATACCTTAACCCTCCAAGTGGTTTCGACGAGATATCTCGTTCATAAAGATCTGACCAATTTTGTTAATGAAGAGATATCTCATCACCAAATTATCGCTGATTGTTTGATGATGCTGACCAGATCCAGATCTTATCAGTTTTCTTATAATGCCTAGATATCTCGCCATCAAGATATTTTTGATGATGACGAGATCAAGATCTGGTCAGCTTTTTCTACTGTCGAGATATCTTGTCCATCAAGATCTGGTCAGTTTTGCTAATTACGAGATACCTCGTGGTGAAAACCACCAAAAGGGTCATGGGCGTGAGTAGTGTTTTGTATTGGAAAATAATTTTAAAAACCTGGAATCCTTGATGGTTTAAGTATACTCATCTTCTAGATGAATTAATTAAAGCTAGGAAACAAATTTTAAAATCCGATTATATATTTTGTACAACTGCTTTGAAAGACGGTTTCTCAAGTCTTATAAGGAAATTAAATATTAATGAGTCTTTCCTGTGAAAATAACTGATAACTGCATTAGGCTAAATAGATAAGTCACAAATAGAGAAATATAAAATTGAGTTATTTCTGGTTAGAAGCAAAAATTCCAGGAAAATATTAATTTCCTCTTAATATAAGTCAGTCGCAAATTATTAAAACGCTTGGTTTATTAAAAAAATGAATTTAACTCATCAAAGGAAAACAAAAAACTATTTTGAAGAAAAAATGAAGAAGTACGATTATAATTTACTTTTATGATAAATTTATTATAGGGGTGTAATTTATGAAGAATTGTTAAGTCTTCAGATATTCACATGCATTTGCTCTCATTCCTAGTTGAGATTTCCGATTCAACTAGGAACAACCCATTCGTTTCATTCATGCATTCATTCATCAACAACCCATTCGTTTCCGATGCAATAGTTTTAGCATAATGCACTTATTCAGGATGCATTATTAAATATTATAGTAAAAAGTTCTATAAGTTATAAAGAACCTGGTAGAAAGGTTTGTTCCAATTGAAGTTATATCATTGTCCATAAAACCTCAAATGATCACATTAAAACTAATATTTTTCCTTAGTCTTTCTTCAAAAAGTAAAATTTTTTTAAACATAAAATATAGAATACGCAATAAAACACTGCAGTTTAAGATTTTATTGCAATAGGAATAAACTTTTCTAACCTTCTCTCTTTAAGTGCCGCGGTAACCAAGTTGGTAGAGTCGAGGATTAGCAATCACAGGGTTGCGAGTTCGAAACTCGATCCAACCAAAGACCGTCGGGTACAAGGGGGGTATGTTCACGTTAAATCTGTCATACCCTCGAATTTTCTCACGTTGGCGTTGTGTGGAAATTTGGAGAGTAAGGTGCCAGCTCGGTGTTAACCACGTCATCTGACGGCGGTTCAAAATTATGGGGTGTTGTCCTCAGATCTTCCCCTTGGGGATTGTTTCCATACGTAGGTAATAACACTCCATAAATTGCACTACCTAAATATCTAACTTTAAATAAATATTTTAAGATATACTTAAGAGTGGTAAAATCATAAACAATTATATTTTTTCGTTATATTTCGAGGAGTTGCATACATGAAGTTAAACATCTTTACAATAAATAAAATTATCTATGAATTAAACTATATAAGTCATAAATTTTTACTTTAGATACAGACTCACCCTTAAAGTAATTCGTTGGATGATGTATTAGTGTTCTCAGTAAAAATATGTTTTTTTGTGCATAGTAGTAACTTGAGCATAGTTGGGCAGTTTTCTTTTGAAAATGATCGCTTTAAATGTCAAGAGAATACTACATCTGATTACAACATCTGATGTATTAGTAATATCATCTAGGCCTGGCATTGGGAGAAGCAAAGTAAATTAACTGTAATAAATATCTAAAATATTGACAGAAGTATTTATCAAGTTGCGATCACAATATTCAATATCACATGCATTAACATAGCATCATTCAAAATCGCATATATTAATATAACATCATTTAAAATGATTTGCATTGAGATCACATCATCTGACCAAGTTCAAAAACCCTTGTTTGTGACTCAAAGATAAAATAAAATCACAATCACTCAAAAACACATATCACCGAATTCAAAATCACCTGTTTTGCTTACGAAAACCAAATAAAGATCACCTTCATTCAAAACTGTACATATATATATATATATATATATATATATGAAATTCAAAGTCACATGTCTCGAGCTGGAAAACCAAGTATAGAAAACATTAATTCAAAATTACATATGTATCGGATTTAAAATCAGGCCTCAAAGCACTCAAAGATCAAATTCAAAATTCCTTGTCTTTAACTCAAAGATCAAATAAAATCACATTAATTCAAAATCACATGTATCACCGAATTCAAAATCATGTCTTGCGCTCAAAGACCAAATAAAGATCACATTCCTTCAAAACTGCACATATGTCAAATTCAAGGTCATATGTCTCAAGCTGGAAGACCAAATAAAGATAACATTAATTCCAAATTGCCTATATATCCGATTTAAAATCGCGGCTCAAAGCACTCAAAGATCAAATAAAGATCGCATTAATTAAAAATTGCACATATGTCGAATTAAAGATCACATGTCTCGGGTTCGAAGACCAAACAAAGATCACATTCATTCAAAATCGCATGTATCATCAAATTCAAAATCACTCATTTTGCGCTCAAAGATCAAAATTTTGCTCATCTATTCTACAGAGTATAGACTGTTTAAGCAAACTACATAATATGTGGACACTCCCCAAGGCGAGCGTTATCTGTTTCATTCTGCTTCCTTTGTGTTATTTTCAGGGAGTCAAAAATAAAAACAAGTCGGCAACCCAGAATACTGAAACTTTTGTTCAAATCTGAAGGTGGGGACAGGAAAGGCCATCACAAAAGTATTTAAAGAATGATGATGAAAATTCCGGAGTAATTTATGCGCGGTGAGTCTGTCCTCTGAATGACGAATGGGACTGTGTAAAAACAGAAAACAAAAAAATGTCCTCTTGTTGCTGTTTTCTTGGTAACGGATATTCATTTTGTTAAAAATGTTGATGAAAAAATGCATGCCAAAGTTACGAAAAAGACTATTCGTGCTCACGGAGTCATTTTGTTCTTGGGATGTCATCAACGATTTCGGATATAGGATGTATACATTGCTTTTCCTATTTTCGTCGGGAGGATTTTTTGCATTCGCAACTCAATGCAATATTCCTAGGAAAAGCTATGAATTCTAAAAAGTAAATTATTGTGATTTTATTTTACATTTTCCCGGAAGATTCCATTATGTTTTATTGATCATATTTCTGTTACTTTTGTATACAGTAGATTAAAATGTGTTATTTCGAAATAAGCTTTGCTGGGTATTAACTTGACTCCTGTAGTACAGATATCCTATTGAGAGTACGTCAGTTTTAAGAGAAACTGCGTACACAAAATTAATTTAAATGAGTCGATTTTAAGTTATCACATGTTAAGGAAAATTATGGATAGAATAAATATAACGTATATGGTTTTACCCATATCTGGTTTTGAAACAAGACGCTAGAATTCCAAATGACTCATGAAATGTAATTTTTAATGTATTTATAATTATATATTTATAAATTATGTAAAATAATTTGTTGTAATTATATTTTAATTTAATAGTTGTTACATTATCTGTGTAGATTAGATGATTATGGCTTCAGCAAAGAATATGTATTGTTTTAAACTATCCTCACAGGAGTCAGAAATCATAAAAATGCATAGTAAACAGTATTTTAGGGGTTTAACATTCATGCATCAGATTTATATAGTTTTCTAAAGCTAAATACTAAAAGCTCACTTTTAAGCTATGAAGAATGGAAATGATACTAAATTTCAATGATTTTATAACTTAAGAGTGATGTGGCATTTACATTCCATGCTTTGCTCCCATAATAATAATCGTATTCGTAGTAATAATCCCATAATAAAATTAGTATGAATTACATCTGCAGATTTATGTGCTTTGCTGGAACTTAATTTATAACTAAGTTAAATCTGAATAAGAAAATATATCTAACGACAACAAAAAATATCAATTTTTTAGGACACTAAGGACAATAAAAGTAGGCAACTTTAAAGTTTAACCTTATAAAAGCATATCCTATTTTTCTCTTTCAATGTTTTTTCACTTTAAGCAGCATTTTTTAAGTACTACACTTATACTTTTTTACAGTAATCAGTAAGATTCTTCTAATGGCAAAAGTTAGTTTCATTCACTCGTGGTTTAGTCAAGTTTAAATATTGTTCTTCGAGATCTTGAAGTCCCTCCAAAATTTCAAAAATAAAATGATAAACTCTAAACCTTTAATAAGATGCTTACGGGTAACTTTTGTGTGTAACAAGACCGTAAATACACATATACAAGATTTTCACGTACACCAACAATTGTATCTTGACAAAGCTTCAAAAAGGACTTATCTGTAGTAAGCTTGATATCAGCCTTAACGCTCCTCATGTGTCCTTAGGCAGTTCCTACTATTTTCCCATAAAGGCTAATAATGAGACCAGGCAGATATCGAGGAAACAAAAACTGGAGTTATATCCAGTTTTAATGGCTCGGTAGAATTTTTGTTCCAAATGAACTACATAGCTTGGAACTAGCGTAACGGATCGGAAGTGAAGGATTATGATAGGATTTTGAAACACATGGAAACTGCTTGGGTAGAAAATAAATATTTTAGTAAAGCATCTTTTTATCAGAGGCTTTCGAAGTTTTTAGTATTTTCGACGTAAATAGTTCTGCTTTGAAAAATTCAGTACTGTCACAGATGTCATGAACCGTACCATTTGTTTCAATCACATTTGGGGATTGAAACTCGTGCAGGTTTTCGATAGACAGTAATTCCTTCGCTTTCTATTTGCAGACAAAGAAAACTGTTTTAAAACAATAAAGTTTTGGTTCTTCGAGTACATTGAAGGGTAGCCTTAGAAGTACATACCCGTGATAAAATCCTCACGTTAATTCTGCGTTTGTTGGTCTGAAATTCGATAATTATTTTTCAAGGTTTGAAAATCAAGACTTCTATATGACTTTTCTGACACCTTGTGATCATATATAGTTTTATTTCATTTCAAATACTTTTTGGTTTAGTTATGCAAATATGATACTGAAAGTGGTCGATCATACGCTAAATTACAAAAATTAATTTAAAAAGATCTAAACTAAAATATCTCTTGCATGTCAAACATTTGAGTATCACGAGACTTCTGAGTTGTGTAGTAGTGCTTCTTCCTTACTACACACATAAGGAATAAATAGCCACACCCATTGTTTGAAAGAATCTTAGGAAACATTATATAAGCCTAGATGGTTAAAACTGGTAAGAAGTTATGCAGGGAAGACTGCAGGATGCAGAATGGCTATATGTGTGTTAACCTCTCAGAAAGTTAAAACTTAAAAGCCCAGTTGGAAGATCAAAATATTAGTAGCTGAAGGTTGCGAGTTTGAAACTCGGTCTAGCCAAAGACCGTCGTGTACACGGGGGATGATGCACGCTAAAATCTGTCGTGGCCTCAAATGTCCTCACGTTGGCATGATGTGGAAGTTTCGAGAGTGGATGCCAGGTCAGGTGTAGTTGTCATCTGACCGTGGTTCATTACGAGGGGTTGTCCTTGGATCTTTCCTTTCGGGAATAATCCCGGAGCGCCGCCAATAGCCCGCTGTGTTGCTCCAGTGCGACGTTAAATACCTACATACCTAAAACTTATACATTATTTTAGTCCTCCATCAGGCATTACATCACTTACGATCATTGAACAGAAGTAAGGTAGGTAAGTAGTTCAATTCACAATGCACTGGAACAAGAAAACTGGCTATTGGTGATGGTCCGGGATCAATCCCGAAGGGAAAGATTAGAGCACACCTCATAATTTCGAACCACGGTCAGATGACGAGGTCAACACCTGAGCTAGCACCTCACTCTCCAAACTTCCACACCGCGCCAACTACAAAAATGAGAATAGTAATCAAGTATTTATTCTGTTTATACATCTCGTTTACTTTGGCATTCGTTATAGTGGTAACGAATAGAATATTAAGGGCATGGATTCATAAGTTAGCTCAGAGCCCAATTTTGGACTAATAGAAGAGATGCTTAAAGAGGAAATACAATAAACAGCGTCACACTTAATGAACGGGTGACTATAAAATTTAACCTGATTCGGTATTTGATATGTGGTCCTGCTTCAGAGTTTGGAACGCTCAAAAGAGATACCCCATTCAGCGTCATGTCGGATCCAATTGCTAGACAATCGATTGGTTGGTCGGGTTTTGTGACTCAAGGGCCATATTTTCCCAAGCTGAGCCAAACAACGTCTTGTAATGGACACTGGTTATAAACTGGTTTATTTGCGTTCACCACGCGATCGAGATTAACATAATTCAATCGGTTATAATGAGCAGAGTGCACGCAATCATTATTTTTGTACAAATTAAGCAGACGTGTGATCAGATTATAGATGCTCACAATAAAATAACTCATTATATATTTAAAAATAGCTAATATAACGAAGAAACAACATTTTAACCATTCCTAAAATGCCTTGCACTGGTTATAAACTGGTTTATCTGGGTTCGCCACACCATCGATATTAATAAATATAATTCAATCGGTTATAATGAGCAGTGTACCAATCATTATTTTTATACAAATTAAGCAATTCCCTTCAGTGATAATAAGCTCGGATAATACCCACTATGAGTCATTCATTTGTGGTTTATACTGTGACGGAGTTAATGAAACGTAATCATGCGGTATAAACCAAGCACAAGATAAGAGTCGGAGGAACAATAGATAAGAGAAGAAGGAATTCCGGGCGATGACCATAAGTAATGGTACCGGAAAAGCATTTATCAGTCTCTTCTTCCTCTACGTACTACCTACGTTTCCTTTCTTTTTCACCAGTGTTTTGCTTCCTATGCGTATCAATAATATTTCCTTTTCGCTAGAAACTAATCGCACCTTTTCTAAGCACTCCGGCCCCTCAGCTTTGACTCAATTGCATTTACTACAACGCTGATGCCTCGGGAAGACTTGGGATGGTTTGTTTTATTGTCGGGTCTGCGGAGATATTACAATTCTTTAAAAGGAAACTGATTTTTGTACTGGTGTTTCGAATTTATGGGGTTGGTAACAATGTTAATTTACGCATTTCTCTGTACCTCCTCTCTGAATAGACCGACGATACCGGTAAATTTTTTGGTGTAACTTACGCTTTTTATTTGTATCTGCTTTCAGAATAGACCGCCGATACGGATTTGAATTTTTGTGGTGTCTTCAATAGACATTTATTTAAATAGTGAGTGAGCATTGCATTACACTTAAAAATATATTTACAAAAATCAATTTGGAAATCGCAATTTTTTTCGCTCCAATAAGTTTGTAAGAAATAATGACCCATACCAAATCGTTTAATCCACTATAGTGCTTGGGCCGTGGTAGCCCGGTTGATATAGTAAGGGATTAGCAACCGGAGGATTGCGAGTTAAATCTGTCATGGCCTCAAATGTCCTCACTTTGGCATGGTGTGGAAGTTTGGAGAGTGGGGTGCCAGCTCAGGTGTGACCTCGTCATCTGACCGTGGTTCAAAATTACGAGGTGTTGTCCTCGGATTGTCCCGGTTTGATCCCGGACACTCGTCAATAGCCAGTTGTGTTTCTCCATTGCACGTTAATTAAATACCTACCACTATAGTGCTTGTAGAACGCTTTGAGAAATTGTTATTTGCTAGATAGTAATTTCGTGGTAAAAGCGCCTCCAAGATAGAAATTATTCATTTGGGGAAAATTGAGTTTGAATTTACCAATGTAAGCACGTAATTAAATTTAATATTAGTTTTATTTATACAGTATTATCGGAGGGGGATAAGTTGGACCGAAGCCACTTCGGATAACCAAGAACTCGGATATTACGGATGTAGTAATACAAAAAAGCCTATACAAAATACCGAATTTACTGTACTATATGTACTTACCAAACAGCCTATACAAAATACTGTACAAATTTACTGTACTACATGCTACTACAAATGCTACTAAAAGATTCATGCAGCTACAAAGAAGAATAATCTATATTCGGATTTGAGTCAAGTATTTATGTATTGTGATAATTTTATAATAAACCTGGAAGTAAGAGTTACGTATCTCTTAAACTCTTGAAAAAGACCTTAACTATTATCTGTTTAGCAGCATTTTTTCGCCTATTTGTTCAAAGTGAACAGACGCGTGCTTGAAGAATTATTTAAAGCTTAAAAAACTCAGTATTAAGTTCAACTCTGATAACACAGATACTCAGTTAATAGGAGCTAGGATAATCAAGGTTCCACTGTAATTATAAACATGTGCTATGAGCTGAAACAAAAATGAAGTACCACTAGAAAGGGTAAGAAATAGATTGTATCAAATCTCTTAAACTTCATTTTTGAAAATTTTGGGTTCGAACCGACTAATCAAGGCAGATCTCCATATGTATTATATAAAAGTTAGTTTTGTTTAGAAAGAGGTAACTATGCTGATTTCTATGATAGATGTTAGTCATAAATTATGTGAAGTTATTTCATGTATGGATGAGTACGTATTTCTACGGCGTACCACTTCTACGTACTGTTTTCTTCAACAATATTGTTAAATACTCAGCATAACCTTCGACAAATTTATGTTTTCTCTAAATCTGCATGACAATTCTTGACCTTCCAAGTGGTTTCGACGAGATATCTCGTCCATCAAGATCTGAACAATTTTGCTAATACTCAATGAGACATCTCGTCATCAAGATATTGCCGATTTTTTATGATGGCGAGATCCAGATCCGGACATTTTTATTCTAATGACGAGATATCTCGTCCATCCAGATCTGATCAGTTTTGCTAATGACGAGATGCCTCGTCGAGACAACCACCAGGAGGGTTGAAAAGAAAATAACTTAAAATATCGTACAAGGAATTATGCCAAAATAATGTGTTTTTAACCTCACCGGAGGCACGATGGCGTCTGGCTTCCCATCTGCTTGAAATGAATTATGCTAGATATGTAAATATTCTAGGCATATTGAGGCTGCTAAGATACATAAATATTCTCATTTGATATTCTGATGGCCAATAGTGCTCTAGATAGGTTATGAGGCATAAGATGAATCCAGTAACTTAAACGGTGAGCATTTCTCACTTCTGCATCAGTAAAACTTCCCTTGCGTGTGTATGTCCAGGGAACTGATGCTTAATTCACCCACACTGAAATTGAAATTTCTTCTGAACCTTAAGTTAAGAGGTCTAGTTAACTCCTACCAAATTAATACATTTAAAATTTACTTAAATACCATCGATGTAACTATATATTCGTTAACATCTAATCACACAAATTTCAGCATTGTTTTGCTCCAGTGTGGCGTTAATTAAAATACATACCTACCTACGTGCACATTTCAGAAGTAGCATCAGTTTTTCAGACATTTTATTTCTAATACGAATCATATGAAACTCAATTATCCAACTCTGAACGCTCCAAGCTGTCTAGACGAGATATCTCGTGCATCAGAATCTGATCAGTTTTGCCAGTATCGAGATATCTCGTCAAGACAAAACTGACCTATCACTCAAAGGGAATAAAAATCCAAGTAGGGGAAACAAATTGTCCCTTGCCCAGGACGAGTGACAATTTAGAACAGATTTTTGCGTCAGGTAGGTAGGTATTTTAATAAGCGTTGCACTGGAGCAACGCAAGGGGGTATTGACGACGGTCCGGGATCAAACCCGGAGGGAAAGATCCGAGGACAACACCATTACGTGGTGTTGTCCTCGGTTATACCTATAAAAATACCTATCGAGGACAACACTACGTAATTTTGAACCACGGTCAGATTACTGAGCTGGCATCCCAATGTGCAAACTTCCGCACCATGCCAAAGTGAGGACATTTGAGGCCACGACAGATTTAGTGTACACTTGCCCCCATGTACACGACGGTCTTTGGTTGGATTCGAACTCGAAAACCTAATCCGTTACTCTCCCAACCGGGCTTTTGCGTCAGACTCGCCATTACAGGGCAGTTTTAATCAAAGATAAACCATCAGAAGGGTTAATATTAATATTTTATTTTAAACAGAATGAAAAAAATCCATATGCAAGAGAAGTCATTTCATCTCATCTTAATATGGCCGTTTTGAAAAAGTGAGTATATAGGTAGCACCAAATACACATAAAAGTAATTAATGGACTCAATTTTTTATGAATGATTTAGATGTACGTGTATTCTGATGTATAGATAGTTCACCTAATCATCCATAAATATCTTCCATAAATTAATTTATTTATTTTATAATTAATACACGTTTTAATCAATAAAAAGCCAAAGATTCCGACTGATCGAAATAATTAGCAGGGAAAATAATTACTTGTGTTGGTGTTTCCATTTTTTACCTGAGGATGTTTCAGACACGGAGCATCCCTTTCCTAGCATTGAGTTCAAAAATATTGAGCAAGAAATGTGATTGACAATGATAATATTTCATTAAGGTTAATTAAAAGAAAATTTGCTAGGTCAAGTTTGATGAGTTGAGTAATAAGAACTAAATGTTACTGCACTGGATCGATACATCATTAACGATGTATGAGAGATTTTTTCGTTTCATTTAAGCTAGGCCAGGTTCGATGTCAAGGAGTAATATTTGAAAAAAATATTAGTTACCAATAAAAAAAACTTGGCAAAAAAGTAGAAAGTTAAGTTCCCAGCTAGGTACTTGGAACGGATCATTAGAACAGCATTAAAAAATAATAAAGCTAATTTAGCTTATATATCAATCGATTATGACTGAAGATTTTCATCGATTTTTTGACAAGGAAAATGTGCTAATCTTTTTACAGGAAAAAGTATATTTATGAATGTTACAGGCAAAAATGGAAATGCTTTAAAAGTTCGTTGAGAACATTTCTAATTATCTTAAGATTGAGTTCCGAAGAGTTCTAATAATTATGAATCTCACGTTCATTTAAACGTATTATGTTAATTTCAACACCTTATAACAAAAATTCATAATTTATACTACAAAATTTAATACTTTTCTACAAAAATTAATATAGCAACACCTTTATACAAATATTAATATAACACCTTCATACAAAATTTAATTACTCTTATTCCAATATATGACTCGTCATCCAACCGTGGTTCAAAATTACGTGGTTCTGTCCTAAATCTTTCCCTTCGAGTTTGATCCCGGACCGTCGCCAATAGCCCGATGTGTTGCTCCAGTGCGGCGTTAATTAAATACCTACCTACCTTTAAGCCTATTTTGTGAAGTATGGCGTACCTGATACCTAAATAATGCAATATCAAACAAAAAATAATATGTGATTTATAATTAAGTTTGTTTTTAATAACGGTCTTAAAAAACCTTGGTTTAATTTAACCCTCCTGGGCGGTTGTCTCGACGAGGAATCCCGTCATTAGAAAACTAACCAGATCTTGATGGACGCGATATCTCGACATTAGAAAACCAACCAGATCTTGATGGACGAGTTATCTCGTCACTAGAATTAACGTCTCTCCAATGCGACGTTAATTAAAATACCTACCATACCATCCAAAATATGAGTCATAATTGAACAGATTTTTTTAAAATATTAATAGTTTCTCTTCAATTTTGAAGAGAAATGTATCGGAGGAGTTACCTTTCTGGTGGTTTTCTCGACGAAGTACACTGCCATTAGCAAAACTGACCAAATCTTGAATGACGAGATATCTCGTCCTTCGAAAAACCTGATCAGATCTTGATCTCGCCAATCGTAAGTATTCTGATGACGAGATTTCTCGTCATTGACAACTATCACTTGTTTAGATATTTATGGACAAGATATTTCATGGGAACCACTTGAGGGTTAACGGTATAAGGCAGCCTAAGAATGCCAATAGATCGTCTATTTATTGTAAACAAAGGCTGCTTGAAAAAAAGGAATTTTTTAAAAATGCTCCAGCTGGAAAATGGAAAAGTTATCAAATATTTTCTTATCATAGGAAATAGGGTATGGTAAGTATAATTATATCATGGGAGAATGCTTTCACAATTGCTCAAATTAAGAAAAGAACTGAGACGTGAATATCATCTTCCAAGTAATATTAATCATAATCCTAGGATTATATAATCCTCCTGGTGATTGTCTCGACGATGTATCTCGTCATTAGCAAAACTGACAAGATTGTGATGGACGAGATATCTCGTCCAACACGGTCTTGTCGTCCCTCGTTATTAGAAGAACTGACCAGATCTTCATCTCGTCATTATCAAAAATTGGCGACATCTTGATGGCGTGATATCTCGTCATTAGCAAAATCATGAGATCTTGTCAAAACCACTTGAAGGGTTAAACGCCAAACACTGTATATATAACATTTAACTATACTGGAAAAGCAAAATTTTTAATTTGCAATTGAATTTTTCTTACCCATGTCTTACAAATGTGATTACTATTTCGGTAGTTGATTGGTAGTAGTTGAATTTAAGCCGCACTGAAGCAACATAACGGGCTATTGGTGAATGTACAGTATCGATTTCTGTACACAAAACACGTCTGTACGCATGTGTAGCTTATCCTATTTAACCCTCTTGGTGGTTGTCTCGACGAGGTATATCGTAATTAGCAAAACTGACCAGGTTTCTCGTCCTTAGAAAATGGACCAGATCTTGATCTTATCATCACAAAAACGTAATTTGGCAATGACCTTATATCTCGTCGTTGCCAGACTTGGTCAGACCTTGATGGACGAGATATCACGAAGAAATCACGAAGAAATCGGCAATATTTTGTTGACGAGATATCTTGTCATTGCCAAACTTGGTCAGATTTTGACCGAGATATCTGGTCGAAACCACTTGGAGGGTCAACGTCACAGAACTTATGATGGAATAATGTGCGGCTTGCCTAAGCGTATTTTTTGCATTCTGGTTTCATTCCAACACATTACTATTAGAATTACTCCTCCATCTAATCTAAAGTTTGATAGTACAGTTTTATCATATAGAACCCTAGCGACATGTTCTCGTTTGGGCAAAAAGGGGTTTGAAAAGGAATTTAAACCTCCTCCGTCCGTACCCTAAGCAGATCAGTCAATTCCCGATTTGTGCAGCAAATTCATTTGAATACTAAAGTGATGCGAACCCAGTTCACCTCCCTCTCTTAGAAAGCTCCCCGGGAAATCAGGACTGTTGTGAATAAAACAACGCGGGTTATTCTTCCTTCAGAGCTCCGCAATTCAGAAACCGACGCGAAAGAAACTGCCGCGCGTTTCCTTAGGATGCTGTCTATCAATTTATCATTCGCCTTACTAATGGTCGAAATTTAAGTTCACTAAACCTCATGAATATTTTATCCCCAGGTACTTCACTAATGGATTTGCCGGGTTTAACAAATCGTGCTTACGTACGTTATGAAATTAACAGTAAACTTATTCTTGAAAAACGGGTTCTGCCCGAGATGGCACCTGGAAGGAAAATGTAATTTAAACAGGATGCTTTGGCATTATGCATTCTTCGCCCCATGGGACCGGAGTAATTCAGCACCGGGCGATGGAAATGCGGATGATATGGTGCCATTCGTTCATTTGCGAGTCCTTCTGGAGCATGTTTACGGTAACAAGCTCGTGTACCAATAATCTTTAGCGTGCTCAATCGTCTTTTCGGGTAGTGCTCGCTTTAAGATTTCTTCAAGTAGATGCGAGTCCAGGTAAAATCGGATTTACTGCAGTGATGATTTAGGAGAGAGGGCTCGTATATTTTCATTCGCAGTTCACTTTCGGTTCTGTACACCACTCGGCATTCAGTTTATTTTGGATTTGCATAGCGGGGGTACTTTACGCTCTTGTGTGTAGGGTTGAGTTTGGTTTTCATGGGTGGCCAAACTGAGCCAAACACAAGATAGGCAAGAGCAAGTAATGGTAGGTATTTTAATTAACGTC
The DNA here is from genome assembly GCA_933210815.1 of Meta bourneti. Lineage (NCBI taxonomy): Eukaryota > Metazoa > Arthropoda > Arachnida > Araneae > Tetragnathidae > Meta > Meta bourneti. The sequence continues at coordinate 23,139,043 of OW119933.1, read as the reverse complement.
ACACTGGAAGGACACAACGGGCTATTGGCGACGATCCAGGATCGAACCCGAAGGGAAAGATCGAGGACAACAACATTGTCAGATGACGAGATCACGCCTGAGCTGGCACCCCACTCTCCGAACTTCCACACCACACCAACATGTGGACATTTGACAGATTTAACTTGCACCAGCCCCCTTCGTACACGACGGTCTTTGGTTGGATTCGAACTCGCAATCGGTTGCTAGTAAGTTACTCTTCCAACCGGGCTACCCCATCAAGTAATGTATATGCACACATAATGAAAGCTTTACTGACATAGAAAAGACTAATACACTCAGGAATGAATCGAACCTGACAGGAATCAAGCCTGCGCAGCCAACAACTCATAGGTTGCTAGAGTAGTGGGCTAACCCTCTGAGACATTTGTATGTGTAAGGAATTTATTGTACTCACTGTTCTTCGTTACCGCCTTTTGTTTGCATTTGCATTTGCATTTTCACGACGTGAACTTCGTAAAAGGTTTACTCAGAGATTGTGATTTATTCGATAAATTAAATTGAGTACAAAAATATATTTCTTTGGGGCAGTTGGATATCAGACTGAGGATGGTTGGCTGGATTCTGTTTTTATGATGCAAGCATCATATTTGATAAATCTGCTCTAAAGAACGTCATATAAATGGCCATACACATCTGGAAAGCTTTATTGACTATAGGAAAAAGTGTAATGTTTTCTTAATAAAACAACTCCATAATTCGATGTTTGTCCCCATTCTCATTTCGTTTTAGTATTAAACAGAATTTTAACACTAAGTCACATTTCTTTTATTCGAAGGTCCCTTTAAAGTGGGTGAAATGATATATTTACTGCATAATTAAACATAATTGCAATATCATTCCCTTCAAATGAAATATTAAATATTGTAACTCTACTTCGAAAAATATACACAAATCGAACAATAAAAGAAATTTAGTTTAAAATAAGCAATATAGCACAATTTAATGTTAACTTGAAAATTATGTAAACTAAATTAAAATCTTCAAAATTTATTTTTATTAATATGTCTCTTGTATGCTTTTCTTGTATTTATGACGACCGATCGATCGCTTGGGCACTACAAAGGGCGAATCGACGGTTACTTGGGTAGGTAGATAATTAATTAACAACATGTAATTGGAGCAACATAATGGGCTATTGGTGACGGACCGGGATAAATCCCGGTGCGAAAGATCCGAGGACAAAACCACATAATATTGAATAAAGGTCAGATGACCAGGCCAACACCTGAGTTGGCACCCAACTCTCCAAACTTCCACACCACGGCAACGTGAGGACATTTGAGACCCCTACAGATTTAACTTGCACCAGAGTCCGTGTACACGATGGTATTTGGCTGGACAGACTTTCGAATTCGCAACCCTCCGGTTGCTAATTAGTTTTTCCAACTGGGCTACCACGGCCTGACTATTACTTGGGAAGGAACATACACTGGGTGAGCAGCCTCTACTCTTAACAGGGCAATCATTAACATCCATGCGTTTACAATCTGGAGCCGAACCTGGATCCACTGGATAGCAGGCGAATGCTATGACCACTATACCCACCACCTAGCGGGTAAATATGCTTAAAATGAAATATAGATTTCAAATTTCCATGGTTTCTGGTCTTCGGTTCTTTCCCTTCGGGATAGATACCGGACCGTCATCAATTACCCGTTCTGTTGCTCCAGTCTAACGTAAATTGAACAACCAGACTAACATCTACTTTTTTACACAACCTAGACAACTTTTATAGCTTTAACTTGCACAATTCAAACTTTTGTCATAAAAACTTATAATAAAAGACAGACAATCTGTACATTTGGCCTACTTAAGGGTTTGCTTTTTATCTTATATGATTTATGATAGATGCTTTTGTGTAGAACTGTTTCCAAACAAACACTAAAATGGATTCAAGAATGCCCTACACCTTTGAAATAGATTCTAGCTTACGATGAACACAGTACGAAAATATCAAAATTAAACGTATATAAATATATCTAGTTGAATAGAATATATATTTAGCAGTATGAATACGCATGAGTCAGAATGAATAGAATTGCGACACTCCAAGGAAATACTTATAGATCAAATGCTTTATGGAATTCGCAATATTTTCACCATTGGGTTATCATAGATTAATAAACTGAAGCTGAAAAGATAACATACTCCTTTGTCGATTGACTTTAGCATATAAATCTTGAATCTCATTTAAATCTTGTAATATATCCGGGCGGTTATTATTTCCCCTCTCAAAATCCCTTCAAACATTTTTCTTATTGCTTTCACTGCCAAACGCTATTTTTGAAAAAACAAACACCGTTTTAGCCGAACGATCTTCCGCAAACTCTTGTATTTTTTACTCCTCGCAGTCTTTAGGTTCATCAACTCTTAAATATGTCCCAGAGGAAATAAGGAACACTATTCACTGGAATGAAGTGAGGAAATTTTTCTCCGAGCTTCAAAAAAGTGCAAAAAACCGCACGCCGTATTGAGCTGCAAATTATTCATGCTATCCCTGGAGAAAAATTAAAACCCTGATACGCACACCCTACAGGGCAATTCAACGCTATTATTTATTTCCGAGATCGAAACGTCTCTGGAGTTTCATTATGCTGTGTGCCCGGGTAAAGCGTTCACGAAATTTCAGTATTTGCCATAGTTCTGTGAAAATACACCGATCAAAGATTCCCATGTGGAAACCCTTTTAATCAGAGACTTCCTGAAATTTATAAGTTTCCTGCATTATTTCAGAGACTATTGGAAACAGGGGAGCCAGTACTTGTTTTTGAATTTTTGGAAGTTTGGGTAACGTCATTGTTTAAAAGTTTGCGGAAGTTTTGCAGATGATGTGGAAGACTAATTAGATAGCGCTGGGTAGAGTATAAGTTGCATTCGTTATTATTAATTTCTTTATCATTTTATTACGGTTCCTAATTTAAGTGAAAAAATCAGCGTGTTGTTAAGGCTGGTGAATACTTAAAGTACTCTCTAAGTACTTTAAAGTATTTATACACCGATCACGAATTCCCCGTGGAAATCCTTTTAATCAGACTTCCTGAAATTTATACTTTTCCTGCATTATTTCAGGGACTGTATTGGAAACAGTGGAGCTTTTGTTTTCAAATTTTTATCCAGTGAGGAAGTTTTGTAACGCCATTGTTTAAAAGTTTGTGGAAGTTTTGAAGATGATGTGGAAGACTAATAAGATATAACGTGTTGGAAGTATAAGTTGTATTCATAATTATTAATTGTGCTATCATTTTTCTGCTGTTTTTATTTTCATTGTAGAAAATTCAACGTATGGGTAGGGCTAGAGGTAGTTAGATAGTTCAATTTACGTCTCACGGGAGCAACACAACGGGCTATTGGTGACAGTTCGGGCTCAATCCCAAAGTTGAAAGATCCCGCTAGAGCTAGGGAATACTTAAAGTAGTACTTTAAGTATTTATACGTATAATATATTAAGTACATGTTATTTATAAATCTCCATTTGGAAACTCTTTTAATCAGGGGCTTCTTAAAATTTATAAGCTTTCTATATTATTTCAGACTAGTGCTTACATTAATTGTACTTGTTTTAAAATTTTTATCCAGTGGGAAGTTTTATAACGAGCGTCATTGTTAAAAAGTCTGTGGAAGTTCTACAGATAATGCATAAAACTAACCAGATACCGTTGAGTAGTGTGTAAGTTGTATTCATTATTATTTTACGCGGTTTCCGATTTCGTGTAAGTTCAACGTATGGTAAAAACAAACACACACAATATATATAGAAACAAATTCTGGACTCACTCAGATCAAGCGGGTTTATACTCATAACCAGTCACGAAAACAGAAACCATTCTTTTAACCCCCATTTAAATAGTTCATGTAAATTGCTAATTTGCTCCAAGTTTCTGAAGTCTCAAAGGGAACGAAAACCGAGAGGAAATTCACCACAATTGTTCATAACAGAACGAAAAAATCACAGAATAATAATCTCAAATATCTCCGTATCGGCATCAGGTTTTACTTAAAAAAGATGCTCCCACAAACTTTTTATTATTCAGATTTATTATCTCAATTTCGCCAATTGCTGCTAAAATTACGAATAACCTCAAGAGTAACTAATACTTTCATTAGTTTCCGGAGAAAAAGTGTGGTTGCATACTTCTTAACGAGATGGGGAAATTATTATTTATGACCGAACGGGAAATTTGTGAGGAAGCATGTATATAAAGGAGCTTCTCTCGTGAGTAACGGAGATATCGTGTATTCATAACACACTAGTGATAATTTTTTTTCAAGAGGGAAACCAATTAAGTGTGCTTGGACTAGCACCACCTGTTTGAGTCACGCCGTAACTAAAAGTATCGCTAGAAAAATCGGGATGACCTTTTCACTACATCCATACTAAACAGATTCGAGACATGAATACTAAAATGGCTTAAAATAATGCAGAGTTGCCGACCACTTTCAAAAAATATGTGGGAATGTAGATCTGAAATATAATAAACTGGAAGATAAGCCGGTTGCATTAGGATCAAAATATTTCCCTCCCAGCTCGTAGGAGTTCTGAAAGTCAATTAGAGCATCTTGTTCGTGAGTTGTGAATAAGAAATTTATATTTTATTGCCTATTAAATCAACATGGAAACTATGGTGGGGTAAAGGCATAGAGCTTGATGTGGTTGAAGTTTTGGTGCAAGATTTGCTAATTTATGATCAGAAAAAGTAAATTCAACACGTTCATAAATTTCAATTCAAGTTTTTCATGAAATATTTTATCACAAGCAGTGTGCAAAGTCGATTATTTTTATTAAAACTTTAGACTGTTTTGGGAATTATTTATATTGTAGGCTTCATTTCTATGTAAACCTTTAATACGTAAGTACCTTATAGGTTTTATAATTATTAAAGATTTGATTGTTTTATTAATGATTTTGCAGTCTTACTCACGAACAAAATTTAACGAATTTAAATGTTAGTGCGAGTGAGAGCATTATCACATAACTTTTGTGAATTTTATTACTCCTATGCAAATGGCTTTTAATAATTCGCTTATATGATGACTTAGTTTATGAAAAATGAATCGGCACACAGAATTTGCATACATAAATATGTTATATCGTTAATTAATGTTCTCCATACTTTTAAAAGGAAATACATATGCTAATTATAGTACTGTTGACATGACAACTTGTATTAATATTAAGAAACACTTTTAAATCTATCCTGAGCGTTCATTATGGGTTTTATTTCAGGCGTAACTTCAGATACTAATCATGTTATGTCATTAATTAATGTTCTCCATGTTTTAAAAGGAAATACATATGCTAATTATATTATTGCTTATATGATAACTTGTGTTATAATTAAGAAACATTTTGAAATCAATTCTGAGTGTTTATAATGGGTTTTATTTTAGGTGTATATATATTATATATACACCTAAAAGATACTAAACAACGAATCCCATTGACCTCTAGTATAACTTTCTCAATTTAAATATTTATACTTGGCAAAAAATTCGTTTGGGCTTCATGAATACAGTTAAAGCATAAAAAATGAACGGTACAATAGACGCTGAAACGCATTCTGCGACCGCAGTTTAATAAATTAGCCACCGATATACAAAATTCACCTAATCATAGACGCACATAAAATGATATTTCATTCGATAACAGTGTCGAGCATCGCACATTGAATCGCATGAAAATGAATAATGTCCACGACCATCACTCTGTCGACTGTTCGACAAACTATTCTTTCCCGTATTCAAATGAGTATTGCGGTCGACAGCAGACATAACAGCACGTTCTGCCTCGATTGCATAATTGGGAAAGTACAGCCATCATGATGGATGGGATGGAGAACTGATAACGTAATCACTGAAGAGTAATACATCACGAGTTTGTCACAACCCTATCTTGTTTCAAGCGTGCTAAGGCTCTTGAAACTTTGATTCATACAAATTTATGACTCTTCACACACAGAGAAAGCAATTTCGGTGCTTCAGCGTTTCCAGTGTCCCACTGTCAGATGATTGCATATCATACCCGGGAATAATATGCCTTGTTAACTTGGATTTGTAACGATGCCCTTTGGGTTCGTTCCAAGATTGGATCCGCTGAATACGATTTTTCGCTTTTCAGGTGTGCGGTGAAGTGGAATTAGTTACCTAACGAACATGCTGTTTTTTTGTCCTGTGTAAATTAATTCGTTTGAATAAATTAAGTAAAACATCAATGTATTGAAGAGGACGTATAATTAAGGAAAAACACGTTTTTCAAAAAATAACTACTGTTTTGATATTTTCTTAACCCTCCAAGTGATTTTGATGTGATATCTCGTTCAGGAAGATCTGACCAATTTTTCTAATTATATTTCCGATTGTTTGATGATGACAAGATCAAGATCTGGTCAGTTTTCTTCTAATGACGAGATACCTCGTCCATCAAGATCTGCTAATGACGAAATACCTAGTCAATACAACTACTAGGAGGGAGAAAGACTTCTCCAAGATGACGAAAACACTTTTTTTCTCATATATCAACGCATATTTTTCCAGATATTTTAAATGCCCTTCCAAGTAAAAATAAGTCTATATGATTGGGTTTGAAAGTGCTCAAAAGGGAGAGAAGAGCAGAATATACTGTGCTTGATAAATGAAAGAATCCAAGAAAGATTGATTGCCCAAATGAAATATTTTTATCAAGCTATAAATTTAGATATTGTCTCAGAAGCGATTTCGAAATGATGAAAATAATCAAACAATGTTCCAAAAGCATTATGATGCTTCCTCTCATGAATAAACTATAGTGTGGCAATCTATCGAACTAAGGTTGATACCGCATTTGTTTTCAGATTAATAGTTAATTATTGAATTTAGTATCAAAATGTCTAATTTAATTAATATAACTTGGTTCCAATTTAAAAACAGGATTCTACAGATGTGAACAACATTTTTTCATGCAATGATAAATTATCGAGATATTTATTTTTTATAATAGAAATACTTCTTTCACAAAACATTCATAGATTTATATATCTTCATTTAAAATTCATATAATCTCATAATATGTAAACATTTTTTACGCAATGATAAATTATCGGGATGTTTATTTTTTATATTAGAAATACTTCCTTCTGAACATTTATAGATTTACATATTTATTTAAAATTCATAACATTTTAAAACTTGTTTTCCATTAGTGCTAATGTACGGACACATTTGTAATTTTTAAAGATAATACAAAGGAAGTATAAATATTTTAGTATATTTCTTTAAGATAAAATGTATCCATCTTCATAGTGCAAAAAAACTTTCTTTGAAACATCTACGACAAGAATATCGAATTATAACATTTTATGTTTAAATATTTTACATTATTCACTGGTTAATTGCATTTTACTTAAATATAATTATGATGAGATACTGTTTGATGAATTAACTATTAAAAAAAAGATATATTTTTATTTGCATAATAATAAATGCGACATAGACAGCCTTTGCGACAAACACACTTTTTTAAAACATCATTTGTCTTTTAAAATAAAAAGTTAAAACAAAATTACTTCAGACTGCATTAAAGTCTTGAATAATGCACTTTAAATGATTTTTGCCGAGGAAAAAAATATTTGACCCCGACCTTTTTTCTCAGCCGAAAGAAGTTAACACTTGCTTTCGGTCGATATTGCTTTCGTTTACAGCAAATAATGATAACACCGCGTAAAGAAAGAACTTAAGCAGCGTCAGTTAAACATAATAAAAAGTGTAATTGGTGCACATGAACGCTAATTGCATGCGCACTCTCTAAAAACAAATTCCGTTACGTCAAATTTTGTTACTCAGGAAGCATCTTCAACGTGCACCAATTCTGTTTTTAAAAGGATTTGTTTTCTTAGCGTTTATTTTTAGCATTTTGTGAAAGACGCAGTTTAGAAGTTTGGGATGAAATTTAGTTTGAAAAAGACGGAGGGAACCGTGCAGAGTTTCGTCAGGCGCGTATCAGGTTTTAAACAAAATAAAGTTTGAATTGGGGTATCAAATTAGCTTTGTTATTATAATTGATTAATGTGGTTAAAATTTCAACGCGTTAATTTGAAAATTAGATGCGGGTGTAAAAATCCATAGCAATCTTTCCCATTTTCATGAGTGGTGCCTGCCGGATTACGAAAGATTGGGAAGAAAGCGGGCTACTCGTATTAGTTTGGCTGGTTGGTGTTGGGTTTTATGGTAGGTATTTTAATTGACGTCGCACTGGAGTAGCACAACGGGCTATTGGTGGCGATCCGGAAGGCCAAACTTCTACACCACGCCAACTGAAGACATTTGAGGCCCCGATAGATTTAACGTGCACCAGACCCCCTTTTGCACGACGGTTTTTGGTTGTATTCGAACTCCGGTTGCTAATCCTTTACTCTTCCAACCGGCCTACCACGGCTCTTGGGTTTTATGGAGTAAGGGCTATATTTGGCCAAGCTGCGCCAAACACAGGATGACGAGGGACAAAAAAATAGCAAAAAGCAGTAGTGTAGGCGAGGGTCAAACAGGAGGGAGGGCAGATCATGGTGTAGTTGAGGAAGGACCTGACAACAATAATCCCTTTTTAGGGGTATTATTTATTAAACATTGATATGACGCGTTACATTTTTAACAAGACTTGTAGAGAGTTAATCTTGCTGTGGTCTATTCCATGGGAATGAGCAATATACTCGTTGAGCAATGAAATCTTTCCAAGGAATTCTATTCCATGGGAATGAGCAATAGAATTTTCCAAAGAATTCTATTCTACAGAATGAGCTTCTAGAATTGTTACAAAGAGCTTGATCTCGTCATCATCAAAAGATTAATAGCATATTGATGACGAGATATCTTGTCATCAGAAAAATTGGTCAGGTCTTGATGGGCAAGAAATCTGATCGAAACCTTTGCAGGGTTAAGTTTTTCTTCTAAGGTAAAAGCAACACTGCATTACTCGGAAATCTCACGACGCTCAAAGGGTTGTGCAATATAGGTTAAATTTTGACATCTTTATCATTGAACATTGAATATAAATTATCTCCAATTGGAGTTCGATTCATATGTGGTCCAAGAAACGTTGATTCCTAGTTCTTCTAAGTAAAGAAATTTGATTTTTTTCAGATAAAATTCATGTCTCGTGTATGTTCGTTTTCTTATAGCTCAACCTTCTTGCTTCATCTATATTCTTATATACATCTTTTAGAAATTATATACCCTAAATTTAAAAAAATAAAAATAACTTTCTATAGTTTAATGTCATTAGATGTAAGACTTTGGACCATATGTTGTACATCCCAGATCTATGGCTACCAAATTAAAAAACAAATTTAAAGCCGTAGAATTCCAATCAAATGCAAACCTTGAATTTCAGAGGCAACAAAATCCCTGATTTCTGGATGCAGGCGTTAGTTTGCAATGTCTCTTGTGTTCCTTATGTGACTAACTCATCACAGTACTTCTCTGTGATAATCGCACCAGGAACGTGATAAATCGCTTTTGTTGAAGTACAAATACCACTCAGTGTTCATCGTCTTTAGATAAGTGTTTGGAGAAAGCTTTGGTGATTCATTTCGGCCCGGCTACTGATTTAATCGTATACGATAAGAAGACACTTTTCTTGCATATAACAGTACTGTCAGTCGAGAAAAAGAACATCTGTGTCTCATATAATAATACTGTTGGTCAAGAAAAAATAATATGTGTCGCATGTAACAATACTGTTGGTCGAGAAGATACTCTGTATTGCATATAATAATACTATTCATCAAGAAAAGGATAATGTGTCTCATAACAATATTGTCGGTTGAGAATATAATTGGTGTCGCATATAACAATGCTGTCGGTCGAAGCAAGGTTAATTTGTGTCGCATATAGCACTACTGTGTTGATAGAGAAGATAATTGGTGTCGTATATAACAATACTGTCGGTCGAGAAGTAGATAATTGGTGTCGCATATAATAATACTGTCAGTCAAAGAAAGGGTAATCTTTGTCACATATAACAATACTGTTGGTCGAAGAAAGGTTAATCTGGGCTGGATATAACAATACTGTCGGTCTATAAAAAGACGTGTGTCGTATATAACAATACTGTCGGTCTAGAAAAAGACGTGTGTCGTATATAACAATACTGTCAGTTCAGAAGAAAATAATTGGTGTCACATGTAACAATACTGTTAGTAAAGAAAAAGACAATATGTGTCGCATATAACAGGACTGTCGATCGAGAAGAAGATAATTAGTGTCGCATACAACAATGCTATCGGTCATAGTAAGGTAAATTCGTGTCGCATATAACAATACCGCAGTTAAAAGAATGGTAATATGTGTCGCATATAACAATACTGTCGGTCGAAGAAAGGTTATCTGTGCCGCATATGACAATACTGTAGGTATAGAAAAAGATAATCTGTGTCGCATATAACAATGCTCTCAGTCGAGAAGAAAATAATTGGTGTCACATGTAACAATACTGTTGGTCAAGAAAAAGATAATATGTGTCGGTCATAGTAAGGTCATATTAGAAGACTGTCGAACGAGAAGATAATTAGTGTCGCATCATTGATGCTGTCAGTCAAAGTAAGGTTAATTTGTGTCGCATATAACAATACCGTTGGCTAAAAGAAGTGCAATAAATGTCTCATATAATAATACTGTCAGTCTAGAAAACGACAATCTGTGTCGCATATAAACAATACGTTGATTAACGGTAAAAACGTTTAAACAGCTTCAAATTTTGCACTCCATGTTCGTTCCTTGTTATGTATCATATTCGTTTTATTCATCTCTTCATCACTTAGTTCTGAGTTTGAACTGGTTAAAAATGAGGATAGGACTTCCGTATCTCCCTTGTCCATATTTGTACCTGAAGAAAATTTTTGGTTCAGAACTGATCGCAAATTGAATGCAAATAAATGACGAACATACAAAAAATGTTTTTGAAAGCCTAAAATACAGGCTACATGAATAATTCTAGATATTTGACAGTATATATATTGTGCTTGAAAAAGTATGCTAAATTCTGATATGCGAGTGCACATTTTCGTTTTCTCATGAATCACTAACATGAACATTAAACAATAACAGTGTATAAGCGTCCAGAATGAACCTACTTAAGTTACACAGAATTTATTCCAATTAGTTGACTGTTTGAGGAGAAAAAATATTCAAACGAAAGCATCGTTAATATTATAATAAAGTTTATTTCCCATTGTTTTAATGGGAATGAATTCTTAAGCATATATTTAAACTAGTCAAGTTCATACAGAAAGCCTGTCACCGTAAAATGTGTGTAAAATTGAAAATTTATGTAGAAATCTAAGCAATGTCGTTCGGTTAGTATCTTCCTCTCCAATTAATTAAAATCTATTACATTTAAATCCATTTTGCTGTTGATTTCACATAATGAAGGAGTGGTTCCGGTCAACGGAAGTACGCCACTAAAATCTACCAAAATCGAATTGAGGACAATAAAGTTCATTCATGATCATCGGTACATTTAAGAATTGATTCATTGATTAAACCTATGCCCACAACTTATGGGTGTAACTTCAAGAATTCGCTTATAAATCATTACTATGTAATGATATACTCACAAAGATGTTTTACTGATGCATAGAATTTCTTAACTCTCTGAGGGTTTAACACGCATATATCCGTCTTGAAACCTGCATTTTTTTCTTCCATGAATTATAATCAGTTTTGACCTCTTGACCAATAGAATCCTTCCTAGGATTCTTTCGAGGTGCGGTAATTCAGTTGCGGAATAGCAACAGGAGAATTGTGATTCGAGACTCCATCCAACCAGACTCGTGTACGTAGAGGCTAGGGCACGTTAAAGCGGCCGTGCTCTCAAATCTCCCCACGTTGGCGTGATGTGGATGTTAAAAGAGCGGGGTGTCAACTCAGTTGTTGACCTTATCATCGGACAATGGTTCGAAATTCGAATGATTACGAGGTGTTGTCCTCGGATCTTTCCGTTCAGGATTGATCCCGGACCGTCGCCACTGGACCGTTGTGTTGCTCCAGTGCGACGTAAGTCAAACAACCTACGTGGGAATCTTTCAAGGAATAGATGTGATTATTTGTCATTATGTCTGTTGTGGGTTAGAAGCAATACTACATTGAAATTGACTAATTGACTCAATTGAAATCAAAACTCAACTATTGATTGAAATTGACTAAATTGACAAAATCTCTGGACAATCAACCTTCCAGTGGTTTCCATGATGTATCGCGTCCAAGATCTGGTCAATTTTGGTAACGACGAAATATCTTGTCGAAACAAAATTGCCCCATTACTCCAAAGGAAATTAAGATCCAAATAGGCAAAACAAATGGAGACAGTTTGGAGCAGGTTTTTGCACCAGTGGCTGGTCACTAGAGGGCAATTTTTGAAGCGAAGATAAACCACCAAGAAGGTTAAGAAAACTAAAATAATTAGACCAAATTACATTTTACGAAGACAAATACCAAGACAAGCATTTCCCGTTATCTAAATTTATTTTTCTTTCAGACAAGAGTTTGTTTACTTTGTCCGCTTTTTATTTCGCGTTCTACCCCGAACGAAATGCTCTCTCAATCGGGGAAGCCTTCGATAAAAGACGAGTTTTCAGAGCGCATTCTTAGATGAGATGGAAATTTTTCATTCTTCGAAGCCCCGATACCGCGCTAGTTCATGCCGGTATATGATGGTTCATACTCCTGGGAATTCCACCTTCTATGTGCTCAGACGGCTTCAGAACGGTGACATCTTGCCAACATTCCTGTGATTCTCTGCTGGATTTGGATTTTCCTTCTAGCGTTTCTCTTTTCCACGCGGATTTCTTCGCGTGGGTTGTATGCGTTCTTCGTACCTGAAAAATTCTTGCTTCGGAAATGACGTATGGGTTAAAATAATGCGATGCAGATAACGCCTCACGTGATAACTTTTCATTGAATGAATTATTTTTTAAAGACGAGTAACATAAAACTAGTTATGACTGCGTCAGAAATTAAAGCATGTATATATATATTACTGAAGGAATTTTATTACATGGTTTGGCATATTTGTCAATCACACTTTTACATATTGATGAAGACTTTGAGCAAACATTTTCGAAACATCAAATTTGAGATTTGTATAGTGAGTTCTCAAGTTCAGAAAAGATTTATCTAATTTTACACTTCATGCACTTCTTACTTGAAGTTAGTAGCTCAGGTGTTGATCTCGTCATCTGATCGTGGTTTAGAATTGCTGTGTTGTCAACAGATCTGTTTCGAGATTGATCCCGGAACATCGCCAATAGTCCATTGTATTGCTCCAGTGCGACATTAATTCAGCTACCTACCTACCCTTGAAAAAGTTGTTCACAAATGTACGTTCAGCCAAAGAGCAATGACATGAATAAGGTATGATTGTGAAGCGAGAAATACTTTTCTCTGGGGATGTCTTAGATTCATGAACGATATCGCTAAAAATCTCATAATATTAAAAGTTAACGATCTAGTGGGGCAGTATTACAAGCTGTCCATTGTCACCGGTTAGATACCGTTACTTTGATCTGCTGATTAATATTAATAATTATATTTATTAAGGTGCTATCTTTGCCACAGAAAAAATTCTCCAGAGCAAATAATAATAACCTAAAAATACCCACAAAAGATAAGAAAATAAAGTTTATCCTCAATAGTTTTAATCAACTTAAGGACACCCAAATTTCATTAGTAACTTAAATTGCACTGGAGTAATTAATGATAAAGAGACATCTGTATAATTTATCATTCTTGAAGACAAAATGTTTACTTACAGCATTTGCATTAAAATGTAAGCTGAAACATACATAATGAAAATACATAATTCATCAGAGGTTTCTCTCCTGAAGAATTACGTATTTTCATACTAATTTGAATTCATAATTTTGGGTAGTGTATGATCGTTCATCCTCGAAAACTTTGCTGTAAATAATTAACGTTCCTTAAAGACATTTATATACTAATGGCACACGTGTAATTCTATAAATGCTATAAAGTAAATCCCACATTAATTGCTTATATATAATACCTGTGCATGCATAAACGATGGTTTCGTTTCGAAAATGATTTTGGGTCTATGTTGTACCATTAGCATATGTATTATCATTTCCATGAGTGTAGTTACATATAATTTATACACAACATACTAAAATAAAAGGACGTATGACTTTCCAGTTATAATATTCTAGTTATATTAGTTATAATTCTAGATCATTCAACGTATCTCATAAAAATATGACACAAAGAGTAAATAACGAGTAGAATATAGTTTGTATATAACATCATACATCTTTCTAAATTATAAACAGTTTTAATTTGTTACCTAAATTGATGTTTATTGACCCTCTGAGGGGCTTACACGCATATATTAGTTCTGAAACCTGCAGCTTTCCCTGTATGACTTCTAAGCAGTTTTAACCTTCTTGACTAATCGAAAAAGTTCGTCCTATATGCAACTACTGTATTTGTCCCTTAAAAATGAAACATATTTTAACCGAATATTGTGGATTTTTAATCGTCAACGTTTCAGATATTTCTATCCATATAGTTTGATTTTAGAAACAGAGTTGAAGATAACCCCCATTCACAAATTTTTAATTATATATGACATTGATTTTATCCATCTATTTGGTTTTGTACACTATTTTTTTTCCATTCATCTGCCGATTTTATTCTGATTTAATTTCACTACATTCATTTCACAAAGCCTATACTTGTCAAACTCTTCACTTTCTGTACCAATTGAAAGTTTCTCACGGCATCTTTTTCAGATGCATTATAGAATGAAAATATATTTTTACTACAATGCATTTTAGAAAACTTGTTTGATTAAATGACTTGAGTTTGTCACAATATGTCCCAAGAGTACTCAGTGCCATTAAATTATACTCAAGCAGTCGTCTTTCTCGATTCACTATCACGCTCATTTTCATTTCGGATTTGGTTAAAACTATCAGTGAGAAACTCACTCTATACTTTACTAAGAAATAAAACAATTGCGCAAGAACCTTTTATACTGTCATTTCATATTTGGCACAATACGTTCCCCAAGAGCCCCATTACCATTATGATCAACTAACCATCATTCGCGATTCACTATCAAGGTTATTTTTACTTCAGATTTGCTTAAAAATACAAGTAAATATCACGCTCATTTTCATTTCGGATTTGGTTAAAACTATCAGTGAGAAACTCACTCTATACTTTACTAAGAAATAAAACAATTGCGCAAGAACCTTTTATACTGTCATTTCATATTTGGCACAATACGTTCCCCAAGAGCCCCATTACCATTATGATCAACTAACCATCATTCGCGATTCACTATGAAGGTTATTTTTACTTCAGATTTGCTTAAAAATACAAGTAAATATAAAACAGACGCAACATACCTTTATATAAATAAAGCAGCTCCCAAAGAAAGTTTTATATGTTCACTCGTATTCGGCACACTACGTTCCAAGAGGAGAGTGCCACTAAATTATACTCAACCAACCATCTTTTGCGATTCACTCTTACTTTTATTTTTATTCTGGATTTGTTTCGCCCTACAAGTGAACATGAAACTGAGAGTATACTTTAAGAAAAACAACTATACAAGAGTGCATTTTATGTTATTCATATATGATACACTATGTCCCAAGTGCCACTAAATTATTCTCAACCAACCATCTTTTGCGATTCACTCTCACGTTTATTTTTATTCCGGATTAGTCTAAAACTACAAGTACAGTTTACCTTTATGAAAAGTAAAACAAGTAAATATTAAACTGACAGCTTACTATTATAAGAAGTAAAACAACTACCAGTAAATTTGAAACTGACAGTTTACTGCTATAAGAAGTAAAACAACTACACATCTCATACAATTACTCGTGTTTGGAACATGTTTCAAGAGGACAGTACCATTAAATTACACTCAACCAACCATCTTTTCCGATTCACTATCACGTTTATTTTTATTCCAGTTTCGTTTCAAACTGCAAGTAAATATGAAACTTCGACGCTACTTCCCCACGAAATAAAACAACCACACCAGAGAATTTCACGCTATCATTTCTCTAATTAGATGCAACTCCAGCAAAGGGTTCTCAAACCCATCCCGTGTGATCGAAATACAAGTACTAACGATTCATCCGGCCCCATGTTACAGATTCCCATCCAAGTACTTCAAGAGCGGGAGAAACACAGGGCATTCGTGACACGCAATTTATCGTCTTCCGAAACACTCCAACGACGTGTGCTTCCCCAACGCCTGTTCCCTACCTGCAAAAGAGATGCTCTCCCGTACTGGGTGGTTAGGTCCTTACTCGTTTGAGGAATTCTCATCCCTCTCGATTTGCATCCATAAAAAGTGTGCCCTCTTCCCCTGAAGAGATCAATATTCGCCTCAGCTGCGACCCCAGCCAATTGTCATGGAAATTCTTCCAAGACTCTAAAATAAACTATTCACCGGTTTCATACGTATACACACACATCCTATAAAATACCCTCAGTTATGCCGGTTAAAAAGTCTACACTTGGAATACTGATTCGAGGGGAGAGATGTTGCAGTTTCGTATAAATATATGCAATTTTTTTCTCTTCGTCCCTTCCAGATCAGTTGCACTTTTTTGCTTATGTTTTGCTCCCCCATATCCTAGGCGTTTGATGGAGTGCTCCTGTAGATTGTGTAGAAAAAGTGCTCTGGGATGTTAAGGGTGAAATTTCTTACTCAGAATCACGGTAGGAATACCGCGCGAGTCGAGAAAAATGGGGCATTAGCAATTCTATGAGAAAATTCCCCGACCGCAGAACAAACCCCGTCTTCGCATTTATGTAACGATCATTTTTATTGACAATTGGGAAGTTTTTGAAGAATATTTGGGGCGAGGGTTTTTTTCAATACATACGGACACATGAGATTTCGAATTATAATACTTTGCATTTTCAAACCTAGCAATCAGGTGAAGCAGATGGATACAACGATCCGTTTTGAAAAATAATCTTGCTAGAAATTCCCCAACATAAAACCTATCTATATCTTAAAATGTATATTAAATGAAAAGCTCTTTTGTCTTGTCTATGTTAAAACATTAGTTTACTATATGTACAGATCATGATTATTTATGATACACTCGTAGTTTCATTCATAAATTATTCATGCATTGAAGTTTATGACTTCATATCTCCCCACATTGTATGGACAAGTGAGATTACAAATTATAATACTTTGCATTTTAAAATGAGCAATCAAGTGAAACAGATGAATACAATGATCCACTTGTTTAAAAAATAATCTCACTATAAATTCCTAAAAATAAAACCTATCTATATCCTAAAATGTATACCAAATGTAAAACTATTTTATCTTGTCAATATAAAAACACTTGTTTCCTATATGTAAGGCACAGATCATGATTATTTGATACACTCGTAACTGAACAAACCTAGTGTATTGAAGTTTATGATTTCGTGTATTGGGCTGCTACGAGATACAGCAAAACACTTGAGTTTTAAATTTGAGATTAACCAAGTGGTTTGGACGAGATATCTCGTCGAATCTGACCAATTTCGCTAATGTCCGATTTGATCAATTTTGGTAATGACGAGATATCTCGTTCTCCATATATTGCTGGTTTTTGATGATGACGAGATCAAAATCTGGTAAGCTTTTTCTGATGACGGAGATCTGGTCAGGTTTTTTTAATGACGAGATACCTCGTCGAGACAACCACCAGGATGGTTAGGATTTAGCAAATTTGAAGGTTTAACGATTCTACGAGTTAGCTGCATTAGTTGAGTTGAGGTTATTGAAGCTATGGCATAAGTGTTGATTTTGTAACTTATTCGTTACTAATTTACTAATCATTTGATCAGATTGAGAAGATTGACTCCGCAAGATTGAGTTAGACCGGTAATTTAATCTAGAAGAGAAATGAGTCTGAGTTTAAATTCTAAATGAGAATAATTTTTACGACATTAAGTAGAATTCAAAATCTAATATCGAACATAAAACATGCTTATATTTCATAAATCATAAGGCGGTCTTAGTACTCTTTAATAACTTTTTATTCAAATTACTATAACAAATACAATATGGAAATGGTAAATAAAGAATAATATATCATAGTTTCTATTACATTAGAGCTGATTAGAAATATTCTGCTTACATAGGGCAAGAGTAAGCAATTAAAAAGAGCTTCCTAAGTAATCCACCAAACCTTTCATAAAAGTAAGAGTTGCGTCACCATATTTATATGCAAAATTTTCTTGTTAAAAATGTGCTTTGTATCCCAGAAGAACTTTCTACTTGGCACTCTTGAACGGTATACCAATCTTGCAACTTATGTTAAACATTTAAAAAATGAGAAATAATATAGAACTAAATTAATCAATTAATGAAATCTCACTAACTTATCTATATTTTCTCTGTAATTCATTGAAATGTCTCATAAACTGTTTATTCGTTACAGTAAAAACTTAATCCGCCAAATTTAAGAATAAAATCCGCACGATTCAGCCAAATAATATTTGGACATTAATCTGTAATGCTCTTTTGATTACAAATTACAAATATTGCATTTTATTTTTATTTTTAAAATTGCGTATCAAAACAAAGAAATTATTACTCACTTCTAAAACTTCAGTGAATTTGTAGGGAAACAATATTATATTCCACGAAAATCGAAATTCGTTGAACGGATTCTATCTTCAAAAATGTATTCGTTATTTATACATTTATTCCGGGAAAATATGGTAGAACTCCCATGTTTTCATTTTATTCCGTACGTCATAGCCTGTAGAACGAACAACTAAAACTCAAAACAAAATATCATTATCTGATACGAAACATACAATATACATTTTCAAAATCCAAAATTCAAATATAAATTCCTCGGAAGCAGAACGTCCCCAGCTCAGCAGCTAAATTCATTACTAATTATTCATTGAATATTAAATATGTCTGGAATTTTAAGTTTCTTGAGATCAATTAATTTAAATTTCCTTATTATGAAGTCAAAATCAACTTTTATTCATCGCTAGACTATAATTTAAATACAAATCAACATTTTAAAATTGTTATTTTCATTCTTTTTCTGTTATTTTAAAGCCTTTCTTACAAATTCACAACTTCTGTATTCATTATTTATACATTTTATTCCTGAAAAATATGGTGGGGCAGCTCCTCTGCTTTACGTACGTCTTAGTATATAGAGCAAGAAGGTAAAACACATAAAACAGAATATTGTTACTCTCTCTGAAGCATACAAATGCATATTTTTAAGATGCAAATATAAATTCCTCGAATTCCGTACTTTCCAGCTCAACGAATTTTTTATCGAAAATTAAATATATCTGATTTTATGTTCCTTGAGATCAATTACTTTAAACTGCTTTAACTGCTTGATATATAGACTAAAATTTTTGCACAAATCGACCTCTTAAAAATTGTTATTTTTATTCGTATCCTATCACTATATCAATGCGACGTTAATTAAAAATACCATACCTACCTACCTATCCCTTTATAGAGTGGGATGCCAGCTTAGGTGTTGACCTCGTCATCTGACCATGATTCAAAATTACGAGGTGTTGTCCTCGGATCTTTCCCTTCGGGTTTGATCCCGGACCGTCGCTAATAGCCCGATGTGTTACTCCAGTGTGACGTACACCAACTACCTACCTATTGTTTTATAAGTAGCATAGTTGGCATAGTCGAGGATTAGCAACCTGAGGGTTACGAGTTCAAAACTCAATCTAACCAAAGACCATCGTGTACGTGGGGGCTGGTGCATGCTAAATTTGTCATGGACTCAAATGTCCTCACTTTGGCGCGGTGTGGACGTTCGGAGAGTGAGGTGCTATATCAGGTGTTGACCTCGTCATCTGGCCGTGGTTCAAAATTACAATAGGTAGGTAGGTATCTTAATTAACGTCACACTGGAGCAACACAACTCAAAATTACGAGGTGATGTCTTCGGAAATTGATCCCAGACAGTCGACAATAGCCCGTGTATTAGTCCTGTGCGACGTAAACTCAACTACTTACCTGTTGTTTTGACCCTTCAAGTGGTTTTGACGAGATATCTCGGCCATCAGGATCTGACAATTTTTGCTAGTGACGAGTTATTTCGTCACGATATTACCGATTTGTTTATGAAGACAGGATCAGATTTCTTCTAATGATTGTGTTTGTGTTTTCTTCCAATGACGAGATATCTTGTCCAAGATCTGATCAGATTTCTTTTAATGATCGTTTTTTCTTCCAAAGACGAGATATCTCGTCCAACAAGATCTGATCAGATTTCTTCTAATTATCATGTTCGTGTTTGCTTCTAATGACGAGATATCTCGTTCAACAAGTTCTAGTCAGTTTTGTCAATGATGAGATACCTCGTCGAAAAAACTGCCAGTAGAATCAAAGTACTTTTCATAAATTCATGACTTCTGAATTCGCTATTTATACATATATTTATTTGTATTCTGTAAAACATGGTACAACTCCCATTCTACCCGTACGTTTCAGTATGTAGATCGAAAAACTTAAACTTTCCAAACAGAATACCATTCTCTCGCTTAAATTCTGTTTCTTCAAGCTTCAAAACGCAAATACAAAACCTCAGAAGCAGACGTCTCAGCAGTCTTCCATCTTTGACACAGCACCAAAAGCAACCCTCGCGTGTTAATTATAGATGAAAAGCTCAGGTCCGCTTTACTGAGTAGCTCCAAAAAAATTTCATTTTGAAGTGATTGACGTCAGCCCGAAAAGATATGAAACGGAATTTAATTATCTTTACAAGAGAAGTCTCCCAAACTTTGTGGAATAGGACGAGGGAGGGTTTTGTATTTCAGCGAGTTCCTTTTGCTTTCTCTTTCCGACTGATTTATTACTCCCTGGGGAAACTCTGAACTGATCTGATTGATTTTCTTCCTAGTGTGCAACCAGTGGACTTTGGTCAATCCGAAATCGTGTGGATCATCTTTTTTGTTCCTTTTATAACCATTGTTTCGCTGCTGTCCATGAAATTCTCGTCAGATTGAACAGAAGAAAAAGTCATGTAGTTGTACTTCTCGGTGAAGAATGGCAGGATGGGCCAATGTGAAAGATCGCAGAGAGGATTGTTTGGGAGCTGAGGGTGCTAAAGGAGGCTCAGATTCTGAGCACGGTTGCCGTGGAACTTACAGAGCTACCGCGAAATGGCTTGGGAAAGGCCATTCGCCTTAGGGGAAAGAGCTTTTTCAAGTGCTCTTATTAAAGTAAATTAAAGTAGTAATTCCTCAAAAATTTAGGATATCACGTTTCTGGATATCAATATCCTTAAAGGCCTTATTCCAAATCCGAAATCCATCTTTATGTCATCCACATTGTAAATGTTATTACCCCTCCAAGTGGTTTCAATGAGATATCTCGTCCATCAAGATATAATCAATTTTGCTAATGACGAGGTATCTCGTCATCAAGGTATTGCTGATTTTTTGTGATGACGAGATCGAGATCTGGTCAGTTTTCTTCTGATGACGAGGTATCTCGTCAATCAAGATCTGGTCAGTTTTGGCCTAATCTAATGAATGACGATATGCTAACGACGAGTTCCTTGTCAAGACAACCACCAGGAGGGTTAAATTAGATCATTATTTGTCGTTAACCTTCCAAGTGGTAAAATGTGGATGGCCAAATAGCTATAAACCTTTTAAATATTATTAAAGTAAATCATTATTTGTCGTTAATTATAGTAATTCGTTAATTTTAATAAGTTTTTATTAAAACTAAGCTTTTAATAAAAAATTGATTTCTAAGAATGGTTGTTTTGATTTTTTTACCCATTGTTTTAAAAGTACACGAGCATGTACAAAAATTAAGGTTAATGCAATCAGAGATAAATTCCGTGCCCAAGTACCTCAAATGACATAAATATTCAACAAGCTATGTGGAATGAAATATGAACACCCGTATGCCTCATGGTGCTACTGGGAACTAAATAAATGATAAAAATGCTTATTTGAACACATGCGTGGACACATCTGACCCAAATGTAGGCTTTACAACGAGAGACATATTTTCCACAAGCTGTCCAAGAGTTCCTGTGGCAAGGAGTTCCGATTGCACACTAGAGCACTTATTTGCTTATGTGCGATCTTTGGTATTGTGTAAAATGCAAGACAACATCCCAAGCATGCTGTATTGGATTGAAGTCATTCAATCTGCTTGATATTAATTCAGCATTCTTTAATTTATGGACACGTGTATTTTGTTTTTAAAAAATACATAAATTATGTAATCAAGGAAGGTAAGTATTTAATTAACGTCGCACTGGAGCAACACAAAGGGTTATTGGCGACGGTCCGGGATCAAACCCTAAGAGAAAGACCCGAGGACAACACCACGTAATTTTGAATCACAGTAAAATGACGAGGTCACACCTGAACTGGCATCCCACTATCCAATCTTCCTCTTCACGCCAACATGAGGACATTTGAGGTTATGACAGATTTAACGGGCACCAGTTCCCAATATACACGATGACTTTTGGTTGGATTCAAACTCGTATGTAATCAAGGAAATTCGAAGTATGTCGAGTAAATTTCCAGTGCAATTGGCTCAGCTGTGTCTTAAACCGAAGTGTGCAAAATTTTAGTTCATTTCCTTCAGTAGGTTTGAGATACACTCCTTTATTCAAAACTGCATCATTTTAATTTGCCATTCTGGAACTCTTTCGTTCCATTTCAGTCCTCTTAAAACAGTGGTCTGATGAGCTCTCGTCTGGCTACCATTGAGCGACAAACCAAACGCTAAATATAACCTCACTTACACCTAGATCCAAATTAGAGAACACACCTCTGCTTGAAATATATTGGTATATTCCGGTATCATTTGTGCTTTTTACTTGCTTATAGTATACATGAGTATACTATGTTATAGTATAGTTTCATTTCAATCCCCACGGTTGTTTCGACGAGATATCTTGTCATTAGAAGAAAACCTAATCAGATCTTGAAACTCCATAATTATCTCATATATAAGCACCTTTATACAATATCATAATAATAAAATACCCAATATTGAATACAGAATGCAATGTTATGTGTAATGCACTTGCGCAATATCCTCTATATAAAAGTAAAATTCTCCGTTTATTTTGTTAACCCTTCTGGTGGATTAACTTCGCATCCAAAACTGCCCTAGAGTGCCAGCCTCTAGTGCAAAAACTTGTTCCGAACTGTCACCAGGTTAAGTCAAAGGACAATTTGTTTTTCCTACCGAATCGCCATTCCTCCCTGGAGTAACAGGGCAGTTTTGTCTCGACGAGATATCTCGTCCTTAGCAAAATTGATCAGACCTTGCACGAGATATCTCGTCAAAACTCCTGTAGGGGTAATTGAAATAAGTCGTATTTTATTTCTCATGAAAATACAAAGCTGCGAAACTGAAAACCTTGGTTGTGTGATATGAATATCACTTTATCTCAGATCTTATTATTTTGATGGAAGTCAAACCGAACCCAATAATATTTGAACTTTGTCTACGTCGAATTAACCCAATGATGGTAAAGTAACAAAATATCATGGACGATATTCTAGCTAATCCAAGCAAAATTAAAACTATTAACTAAATGTCCCACTGAGGGTACAGGAGAAAGGCAAACAAAAGCTATTTCTTTGATACATATGTGTATCTTCCACCTACTATCCGCGCCGCGCGGTAGTGTGTTTAAAACCCTATTGAATATCTAATGCAGAGTCGATAACTTTTTCTTTGTTTTGTCTTTCCTGTTCCCTTGCAAGACGAGACATCAAGTTTTATAGCTAAGTTCTGAAGCACATTTACTTTCCAAATATCTAGATACGGTTGAGTTGTTCGGAGCAGGCCATTCAGAAACCAATCATTGGGCCCTTCTAACGGCACCTCTTCAAATAGCACCTGCTCCCCTCCCTGCTTTTATTTCCCTCGAATTCCACCCACCCGGCTTTCTTTTCTTTCCTAAATTTTCTCTTCTGTCACCACATACACTAAGAAACACAGTTTATTTTACTTCCTTTGTTCTATTTGAGAATCCGTCCAAGTTTCTTGAAGGTGAGTTTGCCTATAAAATTCCTAGGCGCTTATGTAGACATTCGACCCTTATTGGAAGGTAGGGGCGAAAATAGTCTGGAACTTAGGGCTTCTTCGATAAGCGTTGCGCCTTTTCAAAATCAATGTACAGTACTTTGAAAAGTTGATAAATCAGTAAACTTTTAGTAGTATTTGGAACGAAAATGAAATCAGGTTAATGGAAATGTCTAATAAGATTTACTCCTTTTACACCATAAAAACTCAAGATTTTAACTTTTGGAACACATCTTTTATTGCTTCCAAGTGGTTTTGACAAGATATCACGTCCATAAAGTTCTGACCAATTTTGCTAATGCCGAGATTCTTCAGATCTGGGAGATCAGATACAAGAGTCTGTCAAGATCTGGGCATCATTTGGACCACCACTAGGATGGTAAAAACACTAACTATTCAGGTATCTCATAATAGGTACGGGTTGATTGGATTTTATGGAGCAAGGGCCTTATTTGGTCAAACTGAGCCAAACACGAGACAGGCAACTTTAAGTAATAGATACACACAAGGAAAGTTTTTACTGACACAGAAGAGAGAAATACATCCAGGTTAAGTTACATAAATGGAACCTGCGCCACCTACAACTCTCAGGTATACTACTCATGGGTTGTTGTTTGTTGTTTTGGGGTTTTTTAGCACAAGGGCCATATTTGGCCAATATCAATTATGGGGGTGTTAGCTGGTGTCAGTAAAACATTGAGTCTTTTCAAGTTATTAAAAATGAAAATAGGATCGATTTATTTAAAATGTTTCTACCAGGATATGTTTTTAATTTAAATCAAGAGAAAAATCAAGATTCTAACTTGAATACTTCTAATATAGGAATATCGCATACATATACTATTTTTGAACACATAATTTATTATAATTTTATAAGAAAAAATTACGGCCACTGAATTTAACACTGTATTTGTGAAAAAATATAAGTAGCATATATTCTCTACAAGAACTACCTTTTTTAAGCAGCGAATTTGAACTTTTTGGAAGAGATTTATTTTTACTTACAATTTTGCTGATAAAGTTCATCATCTTATAGGTTTTAAGAGTCAATTCAATAGATATTCAGCTTGAGCTCACGTATAATTGGTGACTCGCTGAAGCTATTTCTTATGCCCACCGAGTTATGAAGTCAATGAATGTAATGTACCTTATTGCCAATTGAATTCTAATATACGAATATTGATATTCTAAGCATACAATCTCAAAAAGTACAAAACATGTTACTAATGAAAGTGCTTTCGGCAATAAAACCTTTTTGAATAGCTTTAAAGATGTCATCTTAGTGTGATTTTTAATAGTGCCAAAAATTGTGTATCTCGCAGAAGCTTTTGCATTTTTTTGTAGTTCTCCGTACTGAAAAATTGAAAATCTGTGGTCTAGAGCAGTGGTTCTTAACCTTTTTAAGCCGTGACCCAAATTTGAGAAATATGTTCATGTCGGTACCCAAAAAAAAGTCAAAATTTTTTCATTGCTTTATTTTAGATCGTATTTTTAAAAAATCTTCAATCCTACGATGATGATTTTTTTTAACTTACAAATTTTTTATTTATTTTTTTAATAATAAAGATAAACAAAAGTACTTTTCGATCCAAGGAAAATTTAATTAATAATCAAGTGTTTTTAATAATTTTTATTGACCAAATTAAAATATATTTATAACTTTTTGAAAATAATTGACATTTTAACTTATTCCTAAAAAAAAGAAATATCAATACATATGTTAAGTCTTTTAAATTTTAAATGCAAGTCATACAGTTTTAATGAGAACCTTGTGCTTGAATACATTTTGAAAGATCTTCAAACCTCGGTTGAATGCTTGTCAAGGAGCACCTTATATCTATTTCAGGATTTAACTTGTTCCGGTAATTGTTTTTGATTACACACAGAGCCGAAAAACCAGCCTCACACATATATGTTGTTGAAAAGGGCAATAATACTTTTAGGGCTTCTTTAACAATTATTGGCTTTTCGGTTTTTAATTTTAACTAGAAAGCACATAAAGATTCAGTGTTTTTGTAGAAATTGTATCGAAGTGCTTGGTCACTTTGTATTTCTATTAATTGTTCTTGAAATTGATTAATATTAACAAATTCCTCATGCAAATCACTTACATCAAAATTAAATGGCATTCGAACCCAATTATATTTGAAAACATCGTCTGCAGGGAAATATCGATCAGTCTGCTATTAGTTTTTCTAAATGATTAATAATAATTTTCTGTATTTCAAAATCTGTGATATCAATATTATTGTCTTCAACAAGTAAATTAAGAGTCGGGAATGAAGCAAGTTTCTTTACTTCAACCTTATTTCTCCATAATTTGAGTTTATTTTTAAAACATGTAATTTTTTCAGTTAATTCAATAATAGTATGATTACGTCCTTGCATAGACGTATTTAGATTATTTATTTCAAATAAAATATCTGACAAATAAGCAACTTGAGTAATCCACTTCAACTCGGAGAATTTAGATGCTAATGGGTGTTTCTTTTCTCTCAAAAATAATTCGACTTCTGTCCGTAATGATAATACTCTTTGAACAACTTTGCCCCGGGACAGCCATCTAACTTCAGAATAATATAATAAATGTTCGTATTCTGCACCAAATTCGAAACACAGTTCGCGGAAAATTCTACAGTTAAGAGCTCTTGATTTGATAAAATTGACTACCGCAACAATTTCATCCAAAACGATACATAATTCGGGTGATAATTTTTTGAAGCAAGATTTTGTCTATGTAACAAACAATGAATCGATATAATTTGTGGATTCATTTGTTTTGCTCTTGTCGAAAATCCCTTTTGAGATGCTGTCATGGCAGCTGCACCGTCGGTGCAAATACTGAAACACTGATTCCAATTTAATCCTTCTTCTTTAAAAAACGAATCGACCATAAGAAAAATATCTTCACCTCTAGTTGTTGTTGACATTGGTTTGCAAAATAAAATGTCCTCCTGTATATCTGTTAAACCTGGATACCGCACGTAAACAATGAGTTGAGCATCTTTACTTACATCTGTCGTTTCATCCAGTTGAATACTAAATAAACCAGCAATTTTTATAGCAGAAATAAGTTGATTCTTAATATCAAATGACATATCATTAATTCGTAAAAGAATTGTATCATTTGATAATGGTATCTTTTGTAATTTCTTTGAACTTTCATCTCCGCACATGATACGTGCCATGTCAATGGCAGCAGGTTTTATAAGTTTTTCAGCAATATTATGGGGTTTCTTTTGTCTTGCAATATGCCAAGCCACATGAAAAGAAGCAAGTGTAGCTTGTTTGGCAGAATTTATAAAACCACTACTACTTGGTGCATCCAAACGCTGTCTTTTTAAATGGGCTTCTTTTCTTTCGAAAAAAGTACGATCTTTTCCCTCAAAGGAAAAATTTGTATGTTTTGCATCAAAATGTCTTTTAAGTTTGTTCGGTTTCATCGATTCATTACTTAATATTTCACTGCACAACACGCATTGCGGCTTGTTCACTCCTCGATCATAAATGCAAGTAAAACCTAATTCTAAAAATGCTTCCTTGTATTCACGTTTTGCCATTATTAGGGTGATTACAATTTTACAATACACACTGCAGCTTGATCACTCCACTATTAATAATAAGACAAAATTTGTTTCTAAAATGCTTGTATTCACGTTTCACTGTTATTACACGTTTCACTGTTATTCACAACACAATACGCAGAAACGAGTTTTTGACAGAGAGCTTACTGAGTCTGCGCGCACGCAAAGCAATGACGTGCGTATTACCAACACCTCCTAGAAGAGAAAGCCTCAGGACAGGAATTGGACGTCACTTCCGGAAGGCCATTCGAGAAGAGCGGTAAAACCGAAACATTGTATTAGGGAATAACTCTTCTAGGAGGTGTTGGTATTACTTATTATTTGGGGGGGGGGGGGGTATTTCAATTAACGTCACACTGGAGCAACACAATGGGCTATTGGTGACGGTCCGGGATAAATCCCAAAGGGAAAGATCCGAGGACAACACCACGTAATTTTGAACCACGGTCAGATGACGAGGCAACACCTGAGCTGGCACCCCACTCTCCAAACTTCCACACCACGCCAACGTGAGGACATTTGAGGCCACGACAGATTTAACGTGCACCAGCCCCCTTTGTACACGACGGTGTTTGGCTGGATTCGAACTCGCAACCCTTCGGTTGCTAGTCCGTTACTCTTCCAACCGGGCCACCGCGGCCCTCCTTATTATTTGGTGTATTACTAACTTTTTTGGTTCGACTCAGCGCGACCCAAGAAATATGCTTCGCGACCCAATTTTGGGTCGCGACCCATAGGTTAAGAACCGCTGGTCTAGAGGAAAGTACGTGTTGTGTAAAACGTTAGTAAATCTAGTTCAATACCCAATTTGCTTTTTTTCTAATTTCCTTGGAATTTATTGTATAAGTACATAAATATTTCTTATAAAGCAGACCTAATTTATTTCTTAATAAAAATTTCCCTTTTAGAAAGTTTCTCAATAACGTAATAAAGGAAAATGAAAAGATAGATTGTGAAATATACCGAAGGATTCTGGGAAAATGTGGATCAAAGTAGTTCCTGTTTTATTTGAACAAAATTTATTCCCTGCTTTTGAAAATACTTTGAGGTAAATTATCTGTCGACACACTCCGAAATTAATTTTAGTTTGTATATCACATATATTTATCTAGAAAACACATCAAGCATTCCAATACGCAGAAACCTGTTTCTCTGAACCTGCTATAAGAATAGAGCAAACCTTTGGAAGACATACTGGAATGCCCTGTTTGTACTATCAAAGCACCAGTCTGAAAACACACCCTACAAACTCCCCATCGTTTATTTAAGCACCTAAACTTTCTATTACCTCCCGGCAACGAAGAGTTGAACCTCAAATAACAACAGCGAAGTCTCCAACCTCCCAACGAAGATAAACACTGAATTCACAATCTGGGCTTTCGAACAACTAGAATGGAGCTAAAGACGCCCGACCCTGAACACCTAACCGAAGAAAACGACTTCTTTTATTGGCAAAATGATGCGCAACAGCAGAGTTCGAAAGACCCAGGGAGTCCCAGCAGGAATATAAATTCATCAGCAGTGAAATAGAGAAGTCGCTGTTTGGAATGTGTCGAATGTTCATTATGCCTCAAAGCTTCCCAGTTTACAACGCTGCGCAGTGGAATCGACCTCCAAAACCAACAATTTCCGAAATTTGAGCCCGATCTCTGGCAAGACTATCATTGGTGCAAGCTCTGGGGATTCCGACTTTCATTTCTTGCTCTTCCATTCGGCCTAAAAAAATCAATCTATTTCTACTCCACTCTTCTGCGTTGAGGACCAATAAATCAAAGACATGACGAGGCCAAGAGAAGAGCAGAATAGCCGATAAGACGAATCTATGATTATTCGCGCTTCGTCTTCTTTGCGCCTTAAAACCGATAACTTCCAAATTAATCACACGTTTTTGGTCCTTTTTTCTTTGAATATTTATCGTTTTTCGTTGTCATTGATTTTTACACTCCACCATAGGGACCGTTTATGTAGTTACTGCATGAATAATTTTAAATAAAGACTGCTTCAACCAAATGCTTTGGTATTTATTCCGAAAACCAATCACACATTAAACGGCAGAATTGACTTGGATGAATACAACAGTTCGTGTTGATAAAGATATTGGCGATTCCGTATCTGTAAATGGCATATTTGGTTGTATTAGGGACTGATTCTGGAGTGGTTAAATTAGCCAGCCTTCCTTGTTAATTAGTGGAAATTAGGTAACCATAAGTAACCGTTCTGTAAGAGAGAGTAGTATCATTTTTTTAAAAACGGTGAAGACATAAAATTTAGTTGTAAAAGGGGAATTAATTTGTATGACTTTGTAAAAATCAATTGCAAATTTGAATGATTTATTGTGTTTATTATTTTATCTAACAATGACAAAACTGTTTATTACTTATCACAAATAAATGATTAAACGAGTACTAATTAGT
Source organism: Meta bourneti (assembly GCA_933210815.1). NCBI lineage: Eukaryota > Metazoa > Arthropoda > Arachnida > Araneae > Tetragnathidae > Meta > Meta bourneti. The sequence continues at coordinate 23,108,915 of OW119933.1, read as the reverse complement.
ACCAATGACAAAAAATTATATTTTTGACTAATTGAGATTATTTTTGATTAATAATTAACTTATAATTATTTTAAAGACGTTTTCAGTAAAATATGTAATTTTGAGTAGACTCGAGAAATTTGATCGAGAATTACCAAATCCAAGAACTCAAAAATTACATTTTTTAGATATTGGTACAGGAAGAAGCGTCTATCACGTACTTTCAGATATAACTAGATATTCTCGATTATACTTCACCCGCGAACATTTAAAGTTAAAACAAGGTATACAAATCCATGCAAATCAAAACTTCAAAATGCTTCTTTCAAAAAATTATGATTTTTTAGTTTTGTTATGTTGAAAATGAGGGATAACTATACACTACGTGGCTTGATTCGTCGCTTTGCTTCTAAAAGGCTAAAGAACCTGGTACGCTCTGAAACTATCTACAAATTTGTATGACTGATTTTCATCTTCCGAATAATAGTGAGATCTTGAAAGGGGTTAATCTATTTTATGCAATGTTTGAACTTGATTTTTGAGGTATTATGATCTAACCTAAGGCATATAAATATTTTCAACACAATGAGATTACATTATATTAATTAAAATGCTGAGAAATTTTTATCTTACAACTCATTTTTAGGGTACATTAAATATACATTTATTCACTACTAAATTTATTAGAATTGTTCTTTAAAACTGAAAATTAGAAGCTCGTCTAAAAGAGGGTTTTCAGTGTAAGCAAACTCAGAAAATAAAAATACTTCCGGTTGACAACTAATTTGATTTATCACCTTTTTAGCGATGTTTGGCTTTCATTTTTAATAGAGTGTGCTGAAATTGATTGTATTCCAGTAACAGGCTCAATTTCACCATAAGATACGAAAGACGTTATCAAAACACTAGCGCCATCTGCATTTGGTTTTGTAGAAAAACCTCTTAGTATTTATTCATTTAAAACATTTTGTGATCATCTAAGACATATTCGTTCATTTTAAATCCAGTGATTGATGATCAGAAACAAATTTATATTGAACTTGGATTAGAGCCAAAATGAAAATCTTTTTTGGGGAAAAAGTTGGGGACATTTTTATTCAAGTTTTGGTTTGGGAGACAGCTTATGTAAGAAAAAAAGCCGATATTCGTGTGGGAATTTCATAACTTCTGTTCATGTCTGAAAGATGTCTCAAACATGTCTAGGAAAATAATTTGAAAGAAATGTTGATGAAATTATTTTATGAAGGAAGGCATAGGAAACCATCTTTCATGGACTAATAGCTGTATACCATTTTTTTAGTCTGAAACATATTTGGGTTGAAAATGTTTGGAAATTCATGTCTAGAATTGGATAAAATGGCAAGTGAAGAAATATATGCTCTGTCGGCAGTGTAGTTATAATTGTGTATAAATGAATTATTAAAATTCGCTGAGAATCGGGATTTATGATGCATAATAAACGTTATGTAAAATATCCAGCTCATATTTTATACGTGTACTTAGTTTTAGCTATTATAGTATAGTTCAATAATAAGAAATACTCACTTGTAAACTGAACACCGACATCAAACCACTTGCTATCAGCTCAATCTTAATATTTTAGAATTTTTATTTGTTTCATGAATTAAAGTTTTAGGGTACATCAGTCTATCATAACTGTTTTCATCGTATGAAAAATATCACCGGCTGTTATGGAGGGTAAAAGTTCCACTGCCCAGTAAACTAATGCATTGGAAATTATTACTTGCATATTCATATTCACAAAGTTTAAAATATTTATCAGAAATCATTATTATGAACTCAAAGCTCATAAAAATAGCGATCAAAATGGAAAGTCGGATTTGATCTTTTTCGAATTTTACAGCAACTTTTAAATGTTTTCTAAGTTATGTTGCACTCAACGGTATATCCGTACATTGACAATTGCTTAATTAACAAAATTAATTGCTTAATTAATTAACAAAAATTATTTGCTCGAGCTATTAGTGGTTGGTCTAGTGCTGGTATTTAAATATAACGGGATAAAGATGTTGAATGAGCCTCTAAAGGATCTCAATATGAAAAAAATGATTTTATAGATTTTTAAAGGTGAATATTTTTGCCTTACTTTATTGCAGCAATATTAGCATCAATATCCCTAATTATTTTATTTTATGCTTAGTTACACATAACCATAAAATGACCAAATATTTCGAAAGCTGCTTTGTGAATTGCAATTATCGAATTTCGTTACATCTTTGACACGTGAAGTAACCTAAAGAAGAGGTTAAACGGATTTATACCCACCTCTAACAGCCTTACAACCAACACTGTTTTGGAGTTTATTATTCGTTTGTTTTGACGTTTTAAGATCTTTTGTTCCGAGCTTATTTAGGAGGCTTCGTAGCAAGGAACCTCATTCTTCCAGAACATTGAACTACAGTTGACAAAGGAACCTGAAAGATTTCTGACGTCCTCCAATTTGTATCCCTACGCCGTACAACATGTGCTGCATTGGGTAAAGGTCAAGATATTTTGAGTACAATTTCATCCTTGAAAATATCCTCTTAGACGAAACTGTGACCATCTGAGCTCTATGTGGCTGAGTGTCCATAAAATTTTACTGAGAATCAATTATATTTCCAAAAAGTTTTACATGTAGTTCGAAGATATTATCTCTATAGAGCTCAGGAGAAAAAATTGTTACTCTCGAAGACGTAGAATGACATGGAGCCATAACACTTGATTAATTCTCGGTCAGTAAAATTTTACCGGGACCAATGATACCTCCGAAAAGTCTTACATAGGGTTCAAGGATTTTATCCTTATAGAACTAAGGAGAAAAAGTGTCTCCCTCGAAGACTTAGAGCTGTGTATAGCCATAACACTTGATCCATTCTCGTAAAGCTTGATTGAGGACCAATGATTCTTCCAAAAAGACTTCCATGTAGTTCAAGAATTTTATCTGAATAAAAATTTAAGTGGAAAGAGTATCTCCCTCGAAGACGTGGAGCGGCATGTAGCCATAACACTTGATTCATTCTAGGTCCATAAAATTTGATTGAGGACTAATGATCATTCCGAAAAAAGTCTTACATAGGGGTTCAAGGATTTTATACCTATAGAGCTAAGAAGAAAAAGTGTTCCCTTCGGAGAAGTGAAGTGGCACGTAGCCATAACACTTGATTCATTCTCTGTCCGTAAAATGTGACTGAGGACCAATGATACATCCGAAGTCTTACATAGAGTTCATGAATTTTATCCTTATAGAGCTAAAGAGAAAACGTGTCTCTCTCGAAGACTTGGAGTGGTATATGGCCATAGCACTTGATCTATTCTTCCTCTGTAAAGCTTTATTGAGGACCAATGATACCACCGGAAAAAGTCTTACATAGGGTTAAAGGATTTTATCCCTATAGAGCTAAGGAGAAAAAGTGTCTCCCTCGAAGACGTGTATCGGCATGTCGCCATAACGCTTGATCCATTCTCTGGCCGTAAAATGTGACCGAGGACCAATGATACCTCCAAAAAGTCTTACATAGGGTTCAAGGATTTTATTCCTGTAGAGCTAAGGAGACCGATTGCCTCCTTCGAAAACGTGGAGCGGCGTGCAGCCGCAAAACTTGATTCTAACTCTGCCACCATAACGATCCTTCACCCTGCTCTTGGATGGATGATAGCGTGTCTCACGCTCTCTCCAGATGAAAATAGGTCGAGAGTCAGTTTGAAACTAAATCTCGACATATCAGAGAGCTGAACAGAGGCCTAATGCTTTTGTGCACAGGTATGATGTTTGGGGAATCACGAAAGATATCTCCCCTGTGGAAAGGAGATGAAGGATACGGCCCCACAAAGAGGAAGGTGTCGTTGAAGCCATGCCACTGGGGCCCAAGGTTAAAATGAGGTTCAAAAGATGTAGAATATTTTTAACTGCAATGTGCAGTCTATTTTTCATAAGTTTAAAAAAACTAAATCTTCACTGTATTTGTATTACACACTAAATTGTATTACATTACCAGGGCAGGTGAATATATGATGAGGTGTAAGTTCAACTCCCAGACAGTTGTTACGATGTCTGTATGTTCTGATTCCATCACAGTTAATTTCCATGCCTTTAAATGTCCTGTTATCAGTCTGGATATTGTGGGGTTGGTTTTTCTATCGGCGTTAATTTCACAAATTTGTTGCTTTATTTTAATTTTCTGTGGGCCAAATTGTATTATATTATTAAATTATATTGTTAAAACTGTACAATACACGTGGAAACGAACACAGAAATATTAAACATTTGCACAAATTTAGCATCTTGGAGTAATAGGGACTTGGCAAACATATTGGAATTTCATGAGTGATCGGTCATCTAACCTGGGACTGGGACTCCGAGTACTGATATGGGGCCTGTTAAGAAGTTGTTCATCTATACCATAGGTCAAATAACACTAGTGATCATCTAGAAGATATAAAACCATCGTTCTTTATTTCCTCCTTGTCTATTCAGTTTTTCATGATTCCCTCGGAGAAGTGGGAATTCCAAGAATCGTCATCTGGTTGTCACTTCTCTGTTGGGTCAAGATGTTAAAGATAGTCTGTTTCCTATTGCTTGACATTTTTTAAATTCTAATTGTTTACAGTTACATATTGCTTTTATATATACTCCTCTTACACATAACAGAAAGCCAGTCGTGTTTAAATAAAATAGTATATTGAAAACCATGCCATTGCATTAGGTTAAAATCGTTTATCTTCAAACTAGATTTGTAATGCTAATAGTTTTTCTCAAGAAAATGAAAGGGCATTAGTACTTGTGTTATATTGACCTTAGTGTGTCTACTGTGAAATATGAAGGGTAAAAAAATTAGAATGCTTGTCCTTGGAATGAATGGACTTGCTGGCATTGATCAGAGCATTTATTATGAAGATGGATTTCACTGGGGTGGAGCCTGCAAGAGAGAAGAATCGTTATTTCTAGTGCTGATACTACCCACATGTAAACATATTTCATCACACTACATTTCTCAAATTCATATTACACTATTTAATTTCTTGCACACAAAACATCCTGGAGTGATTTTTGTACCAGCTAAGTACAAATAATTATCAATTTCTTTTAGTATAGTATATCATAATTTAAAAACTAAATCAGGAAACTAGAAAATACAAATATTCTCCATAAGTCCCCTTATTTATAACGCAATCACTAAAAGCATCGGTACTATATTGCTCTAATCCAAAGTTTGTGAGGCATTGATTAGTTGGTTTGTACTTCATGTAAATATATATCCACGACTCATTTAATGTATACGTTTCTTGTACGCAAAGGAAAGGTCTTTCCCGCTCATTACAGCCGCAGCTGTTTCGCCAATGTTTTTATTGCAGGCCTCTCTATGTGCTATTCATGCTACCTCTTTCAGGATAGCTCCCCTAATAGGATGAAAACGTTTTCTTATGTTCCGAGCTGAACTTCTCCTTCTTGCCTTCTTTAGGTGACCGCTGCTATTGCCTGAGGGATATTTTTCTTCGTTGCTCCTACACTCCAAGCATTTTATTTTTTATTGCAGTTGTTCAGTTTGCTTCTTTTTGAAGTTCGCTTTTTAGAACTGTCTATTAGTATGGATGTATGGACTGAATGGGGGAAACCATTCGTTTTAACGGCATTTAACAAGGCAATAACGTTTAACGCTGGTTTTGATCAACAAATAGGGGAGAAAAAGGAGTGATTTAGAGTAGTACACTAATGTTTCATAATCTCCTGTCTTATTTTTTAGCTCTCTATTCGTATCCTACTCGAATCGTAGGAAAGATGGTATTTGTCAATAAGGTCAAAATTGATCAGAAGTCACGCAGGGAAGGTTGCAGAACGGTGTATATGCATGTGAGCCTCTCAGAGAACTAGGATTCAATTCCAAATAAATGACGGTATTTTTATGATGAAAATGCTCATAGGGGACAAATGACGTAATAAATGGATTTGAAAACTATCTATTTCACACACAACTCCATACATCTTCATTTCAAAGAGTAGTACATTGAACTGATATTTGTTCAACATTTATTTCAATTTAAAAGTGGATTACAATATCTAAATTTTTTCCTCTGTAGTGGAGTTCCTTTTGTTAAATTGGAGGTTATAGAACTCTTAATGGAAATAATCATTTCTTAACCCTCCTGGTGGCTGTCACGACGATGTATTTTGTCATTAGCATCTCGCATGCATTATATTAGGTCAAGACTGGCCAGATCTTTATGGATGTACGAGATATCTCGTCATTAGAAGAAAACTGACCAGAGCTTGATCTCGTCAGCATAAAAAAATCGGTAATATCTTGATGACAAGAAATCACACCATTAAACAAAATTGGTCATATCTTGATGGATGAGATATCTCGTCGAAACCACTTGGAGGGTTAAATAAGAAACCTAAAAATTTTTAAGTCTTAAAGAACACGATCACTAAAAGTTTTTGATGACTTACAGTCACCTAATATATAAATTAGAGCAAAGAGGAAATTAAGTGAAACTTAATCTTTCAACATTTCTTCCCTTTTACTATGATGACGTAATCGAAAAATATGTTCCGTGAAACTCGAATAAAGCGAAATAAGTGTCACTAGAATGAAATAAACAGTTTTTTCGTAAACTAATAGCATGCGGAACGTGGGACATTGGGATTCAAATATGCAAACACAAACACATAAGAAATAAAGCATGGAAAGTAAAAGGAGGTTCCAAAGGGAAAAAATGCAAATAATCTTGTATTCTAAATCAAAAAATGCAAATGGATTTGTTAAGTGCCCAGTAGCGTGCCTATTCTAACATCATGAAGAAATCGATGGAAATTTAACTGAATAAGACCAAAACACAAATGGTAACATTTATTCGTACTGTTTATCTTAGAAAGCAAAGAAAAACGAAGTTTCTGTGAACAGACTTTCAGGAAATGCTTTTGAAAAGTTTTCCAGACGCTTCTATGCTGTTTACCCATTATGATAAAAGAAAATAAACTTAAAAAATTGCAGCACATGTTTCAGTATTACTTATAAATATATTTTTAAATCTTCCATGATGATAATTTTTTGAAAAGGGAATTTGATTTATTTTATTATCACCGATTGTATTTTCACCCACGAATTACTATTTCGCCTCATATAGACTGAAATGTAAGTTGAATTCATAGAGGAAATATAAAAATAGAGTGAGCCCAGGATCATGTGACCAAAACTAGTACTAAAGTGATCCTTGGAATACTTTCATTTGGTGGGTGGACCCCAGCATTCACCATGTGATTGGTCATAAGATGTTATATTGCCAGACGAGGCGATAAGATGTTAAATCAGCCAACCAAATCAATTCTTTACAGAGCGGTGACGTGAATACCAGTCGAAACGTTGGTAACACTTTGGAAGCTCTTCTCAATAGCAATATTCACTCCAATTATATTTCACGTTTATGGTTAAATCAGCGTTTTAGTCGTCTGGAAGAACTGTTGTTCTTGAATGCTCAAGAACAAGTATCCTAAGTAATAACACTTTTACATAGTTACTTAGTTAATTATGATAGTTTAGTTTAAAATCCATGCTTTAATTTTTAAAGATAAAAATCTTTATGCAAAATATAATGACAAATCCTTCATTGAATAAAGTGCAGAACGTTAAATTAAAATAAATGACTTTGGGTTCACAATAATATGCTGAATAATTTCAAATTATATTTCCTTATTCTCAATCATATTATATTATGCTTGAGAATAAGGGGATTATTAGATTGACTTATTTTCTTTGCTAAAATAATGAGTTCTGGGAAAATATTCGAGAGTGTGCCTCTTTTCTGTTTCGCAAAGCTACATTGTTAGCCAATTGACATTAATATAAAAATAATTATAAAAATGCTAAGGTTTATTTCACAGAAAATGATCACTACATTTTAAGTACTCGCTCATATATTAATTGGCACAAAAAATTATTTTTTGTTCTGTTCATCATATTCCACTACAGATAAATGTATATTTACTCAAATATTCATCGATATACCACAACTCATATTGTTTATAAATTGAAACTAAATAGATTTTAGATTTGATTTATTGTTGATTTTACAAACGACTCAATTTTTCTATGTACATAAGTAGGTATATATACAATTGTGAAAAATACAATCCCAATTAATTCGGAAAAAGGAATTTTAGGTAAGCTATTTTCATTTCTTTCCCTTAAACAACCCTGAAGTATTTACTTTACATAATAAATAATAGGTTACTTTTCGTATTTGAAACTATTTTAAATAAAGGGACTTTATCAAATTTAACATTATAAAACTTTCAAAGCATTTCATGTTTTTATTTTAAGTAGGTAGATAGGTAGCTAAATTTACGTTGCACTGGAACAACACAACGGACTATTGGTGACGCTCCGGGATCAATCCCGAAGGGAAAGATCTATTTAAGTTAGGAATTTTAGATATATAGAAAATTATGAAGAATTTTTTGTTATAAAATGCGAAAGAGCATGATTGTCACAAGTAAGAGTACTATTTTTTACATTTTTGCTATTAATAGTAGTAAGTCAAATAATTGCTTCTAATTGCTTCGGGGATTCATTATAAGCGATAAAAATGACCAAAAAGTCAGCCATCAAAATCACTTTCAGCAAAGGTCATTCTCACCTTTTACAGCAAGACCTCTACCGTCCTCATAAAGCAGAGGAGAAAGAACGCATGATCTGAAAGCAATGAAAGCGGTTAAGCACTTCGCCATTCAGAAGCTACACATGATCATCTGGATCATGGAGTAGTCCCAAGGGGAAAGAAAGCTGGTGTAAATATCCAAAGAGTTTACCAGACCCAAGAGAAAAATCTGTTCACCAACCTCTCCCATTTGCTACGTTAGAGGTTGTAAGGTCTACTTAGTGTGACTTAGTAAAGCCTGATCTACTGCGTAAATGCCTTCACGACGAGATTCAGAATACTTACGAGTCACTTAATGATTTTCTTCGTGACCGTTGTCCCGAGACTGTGTTTCCTGCTGAAATGGCGATGTGTAATTCAGCAGCATCTATGTTTAATGGCCGGTATAAATCATTGGCCCTTATTTTTGTTTACAGGGATAAAAGGGAGCTGTCTTAGCAGGTACAGGCAGTAACATTTTTCAAGCGTCTGGAGCAGTTTCCCAAACTTTTTTGGCTCGACGCCCCCTTTTTTGGAAGAATTTTCTCCCGAACACCCCTCTGGAATACTCTATCTGAACTCGTGATAAATTGCAAGTGTTAGTTGGGCCTATAGTTTTTGAATTTCACCGAAATATTTGTGTAGCTGTGTGTGTTATTTATAATTTCGAAAAGCTAGTTTAGAAACAAAACAACTCGGAACTGAAACTATAAAGCTATTAAAATGAAATAAAAAATAAATTGAATAAAGCACACTCGGTTGATCACTATTAGTAATTAATATATAAATCAATTTAGAAAAATAAAAAGAACACTAATGACAATGATGAGCGTGGTGTTATGCTACCCATATGATGCTCTATTTTCGTCAACCTCATCCTGAAATCTCCACTGTCTATTTGCAATTCGTTCCTCTGTTTAGTTAAAGGGACCTAGGTAGCTCAGTTGGTTGAGTCGTTGATTGGCAACCGAAGAGTTGCCAGTTCAAAACGCAATCCAACCGTCGTGTACGTGGTGACTGGTTTCATGTTGAATCTTTCGTGACCTCAAATGTCCTCACGTTGGCGTTGTGACGAATTAATCCGAACTTTTGTTGGACATTAAAAAATAACATTTATTTTGACACAGACAAAACAATGGGTTTACAATGGACGCGCGAAACAAAAATGCTTATTTTCATATTAAAATTTACGAATTGCTACGAAGACGTCTCAACTAGACGGAGTCCGTGAGCTAACTGTTTCTCATTCTCCTCACATGCGCAAGCGCAGTATTGAAGGACTTTTTAACAGGAAACTTCCGGGTCTGCAGCCGGCCATTCTAGACTCTTAGGCGCTAAGATGTCACAGTCTATTTCCTCCCTCCTCAAGATTCTTTTTCTGCAGAGACAGACACCTGCAAAAAAGATACAAAACAGCAGCAACAGAATTTTCGCGAAGGCAACAACTCATGCCCAAAGCAATATGCAAGTAGACCATACACCCTAAAGATCCTGGCTGTGTACCGCCTACTCTAAATTAAAAAAACCATATCATAATTTTAACAAAGTATAATCAAAATTTTGCTCAGTGATAATCATCAAAGAAGAAATTCAATTTCAAAATATTTAGATTTTCAATTCAAATTTAACACTTTTTTGCAATTCAAATGTATCAATATACACTAGGAATAAAATATTTTTATATATGCAAGACATCACAAATACAAACAATAGTAATTTAGTTTTGTACGTGAGGCGTACGACTTAAATTATCAGTGTTATATGCTGTTTTCCCTTTCTATGGACTACCTCGTAATCCTGGATCACAGTAAATTCAACTTTGTCTCGTAACTTTTATGCTTTCTTCAAACGACTTTTAGATTTGTCTAAGCATTCAGTTATTTCACCAACCGAACTTTCAGTTTCAACGTCCTCAAATATCACTGTCCCTAAGGGCAATTTAGTTACACTTACAGCAACTTCCTTGTTGTTTCGAGTCTGTATTCCAAATTCAACATCATCGCCAAGATTAAGATTTTTGAACACTTTGCATTCACTAGAGTGAAAAAACATATCCTTTACATCACCCCTTTTAATAAAACCAAATGTTCCTTTAAGAGCACAGATAACACCACGGTATCTCACAGGTAAGGGCTGTTCCGAACGCATTTTACAAGGTCTAAGGTTTCTTGTATTTTTGTCAATAGGAATACTAAAAGTGATCTGTTTAGGAGGATGAAAATCTACATTACCATCAACATGTTCAGCAGAATAGGGCCGTTCGCCACGATTTTCATAAGCAACTTTACCTTCAGTATTTTCCTTTTTTTCAGTGGTTTCAAATCCAGAAACTGCCTCTTTACACATTATTTTACAAACAGAACTAGCAATTGGTTTTCCAGTACGACGATTATGAGTAATTTTAAATTCAACTGCATCACCACGTTTTAAATTATCAATATTTCCAGAAAATTGACTGTAGTGAAAAAAATATATTGCTTGTCTTTCGCAACATTGTATAAAACCATATGATCGTAACAAATTTTCAACGATTCCAGTCTCTTTAGGAGTAACACTGCTAGAGCTAAAACGGTTACTGTTACAAGGGCAGTCGTTTTTCGATGTTTCATTTAAATATGGAGAACTTTGGCACTTGGGCGTTGCAGAGTCTTTTACTTCAATATCAGAGCCTTTGTCTTTTTTCATATCTTCTATAAGTACAACGGTCTTGTTGCTTAGTAAGTAGCGTTCTTTATCTAGGAAGTTATCCTTGACAGCAGCTTTGGTTATAACATGACCCAACTCACACACTAAATTTACTTCCGCTATAGGCAAGCAAATAGGGTTATCCGCTAAAGGAGATGCTACCCATACATGTTCACCCGTATACATGTGTGGCTTAACAAACTTCCTAGGAATTAGATCTATGCTGGATCCTGTGTCTCGTAAGATAGAAATCTGAGATCCATTTACAGTTCCGACACTAATGTAGGGAGACATCAAATCTATTATTCCCTTTCCCATAATTTCGTTAGCAGCTATGATTTCAGTTTTCTTCAACTTAGGACATTGAGGTCTAAGATGATCATAGGAATTGCATTCATAACATTGAAGTTGCTTTCTTTTTTCAAAATTTCTCTCTTTATAATCTTCTCTGTTTACTTCTGTTTTTCCAAAGGGTTTATTTTCTCCCTCAAACTTATGAAAACCAACGTGTGTTTTCTTGATACCCTCTGTATTCTGGGAACCTTTAGTATTTCTGGGTGTAAGACTCTCCTTCAAGCTTTCAAATTGATCTATTTTTTTAGCTAATTCTAGCGGAGAATTTAAGTCCATCCACTCCTCCAGAAAATGTTCTTTTACTTCAGACGGCACTCGTCTTTTAATCTGCTCAGTGATATGCAAGTCTCTGAGTTCTTTAAAAGTTTTGATTTCCAAATCAGAAACCCATTCATCATAGTAGCTTGTAAGTTCATGAGCGTAATTCCTCCATGTTTTATCCGGGACTTTTTGATGACGGTAAAACATCTGCTTCAATTTCTCAGAACTCATTTTATACCTCTGAAGAATAATATCTTTCACATAATCGTAATTCTTTGCATCTTCAGGCGATTCTCTAGCCATCATGCTCGAAATTTCCGAAGGCAATACGCCTAGTAAATACGGCACCCAATCTTCTTTAGGCACACCTGCCATCTCAGCTCTTCTTTCAAAATTTATTAAATATAGACCCATTTCATCTTTCTTTTCCTCAAATTTCGGGGTAATTTTGATGAGCTCAATTTTATGATTTGGCATCCGTTCTCTATTAGATAGTCCTAGCTCACTTGCAGCTTGCATTTCTAGCTTTTTCTTCTCTAAAGCTATTTCTTCCATTCGAATATTACGGTCTTCCCTTTCTTTTGCTTCTTGTCTGGCAATTTCTTCTTTTGCTTCTTGTCTGGCAATTTCTTCTTTTGCTTCTTGTCTGGCAATTTCTTCTTTTTCTTCTCGTCTGGCAATTTCTTCTTTTGCTTCTTGTCTGGCAATTTCTTCTTTTTCTTCTCGTCTGGCAATTTCTTCTTTTGCTTCTTGTCTGGCAATTTCTTCTTTTTCTTCTCGTCTGGCAATTTCTTCTTTTTCTTTTGCTTCTTTCTCTCTCTTTATCCTATCTTCCATAATACGAGTTAAAGAAATTTTAACTTCCTCTTCTTCATAGTTTTCACTGTTTAGGATTATTTTCCTTATCTCAACCAGTTTACAATTATGCGATACCTTTTCACAAAGTTCATCTGCGAGTTCGAGGAGGTCTTCTTTTCTCCCACGAGAAAGAAAAGCCATGATCGATGAATAACTTATTAGTAAACAATCCAATTTTGTTATCATAAATATAGTTACCAATATTTTCTAATAACTATATGATTCACAAAATATATTCAATGCCAAATATGCTTCAAATACTAGATAAGATTTAATATCAAACACAATTCTCAAATATAATAACAGAATCTTAAACTATATCGTAGCATATACAATACACAAGATGCAATATATATAGTTGCAATTAAATATTTGTTTTCTTTTACTAATGTGTAATTACCATATGTAATTCAAATTATCTGATTCTTTTCAAATCATTAAATGCACAAAACACAAAATTTCAGTAAAATCAAAACGAAATTTAAATTTTCGTTCACTTTCGATTTGGCACTTTTTGGCCGTGACTTTATCAACTTGATAATATCTACTTAGTAAAACATGCAAATTCACTTTATCATCAACTTCTATTAACTTTCATAAAGACAAAATTTAAATAACCACAAAATAAAATTGGATATGTAGTCATTTCTTTTTGTTTGTTTTTTTAACCAAAACTATTTAGGCTCTTTGCCTCACTAATTCCGGTAAGCCAGAACCTTAGTAAATTTAATTTAATACAAGGGTGGGCCTACCTGCATTTCCTGCTTTCTTGCTTCCATCCCACTTCTGACACCAAAACTCTAGTCTGTGACGAATTAATCCGAACTTTTGTTGGACATTAAAAAATAACATTTATTTTAACACAGACAAAACAATGGGTTTACAATGGACGCGCGAAACAAAAATGCTTATTTTCATATTAAAATTTACGAATTGCTACGAAGACGTCTCAACTAGACGGAGTCCGTGAGCTAACTGTTTCTCATTCTCCTCACATGCGCAAGCGCAGTATTGAAGGACTTTTTAACAGGAAACTTCCGGGTCTGCAGCCGGCCATTCTAGACTCTTAGGCGCTAAGATGTCACAGCGTGGTGTGGAAGTTTGGTGTCCTCGGATCTTTCAGTTCAGGATAGTTCTCGTCAGCCCGTTTTATTGCTCCGTGCGACATAAATTACGAAAATACCTCCCTGTTTAGTGAAAAGACTTGTTACCGCACTAAATCAACGTTCAACGAAAGAGAATGATGGAAATGCAATCGAAATTTAAGTTGCAAATACATACATGCTAAAATTCGTTTGTTACGACCAGCCGTCTTGACTTTAGACCAATCAACTGTAACTTGCATTTCACAACGTATAATCCTTAAGACATATTCTCAATTTGACATCAGTTTATTTGTTTTTGGAATACGATTTCATCACTTCGCCAATGAAAATTTCAAAGAATAAATTCCGAATTCGTATACTATAGTTGATTGGTCAACAAAAATCAGATTAAATGCCAAATGTCGCCAAAATCGCGATAAACAGTATTTTTAGGTAACCCCCGATGTGTATCATGAGGAAACATTTGGGTAGAAGAAATGAAATCTTCACTTTCCATCTAGTTTTTTTCACACTGAAACTCTCAGAAATCCCCCTATTTCTTTTAACTATACTCTAATGTTCAATCTTTAGTGTAAAATATATGTAAATAAGCTACACTTCTACGTTATTCAAAAAGAAAGACTCATTCGCCTATAAGATACATCAAAATTCAATAACAAAATTTATTTACATAAAACTGCATCGCAGAGTTTGGGAAGTATAATGCATTTGAGCTTTGAGAGACCTTTTACATATTTTTCGAAAACCTGAAAGCGATGAATTGAAATTAATTTAGGAATTTCCACTGCACTGCAGTCTATAAAATAAGGTGAAGTAAAACAAGGAAACTACAAAATCTCATTTTTTGTGAACAATATATCCATGAAAAAGGAAAGAATTATTATGTTAGGCAACTACAGAAAATTTAAATTTTTGTATAAATATTTGAAAATAATTGACATCAGGAATTGCTTTAGGGATTGCATGAACAAAAATTTTTCTTTTAAGCATATAGCTGATGAATATAAAACAGTTTTAAAACAACTATATTAAATATATTGCTTTTGAAAGCAAAATCGCTGTAGACTTGACACAGGCGCTAATATTTTCATTTTTATCCTTGTTATATATTAAGTGAATTAACGATTTTACTATTAACTTTTCAAGAATTCTTTTCATATTTCTTTAAGAAGCATAAGTGATACTGCTCTGTGTTTTTATACGATGGATTTTTAAATATATTAGACGGAAATGTTAGAATATTTTAACTTAAGATATGGCTCTACGTTGCGAACATTTCTTTCGCTGCATTGCTAGTTAGCATTGCTTATTGCATATGTATTATACTTCTTTTCAAAACTCGGAATCCACTTTACACTGTATGTCCCGTTATAATTAGCCATCTTGTAACAAATAAATGAAAGGAAAAATGAAACCATTGAACCAAAAATGAAATTAAAAACCGAAAAAAAAGAAAAGAAACCCAATCACTATCAAATTCATTTTAAAAAGTATATTTAACATTAACCATTTAATGGACAGTGCGACATCTATTGTCCCACCATCTCTGAAAGGCTGGATACATAAATATTCTAGGTGTATTAAGGCTAAGGTATATACATATTCTCTCATTTAGAATTCTGATTCAAAGAGGGCTTTAACCCTACTTGTGGTTGTCTCGGCGAGGTTACCCGTCATTAGAAGAAAACACAATCACGATCATTAGAACGAAACTGACAATATCTTGATATCGTCATAAAAGAAATCGGCAGTATCTTGATGACGAGATATCTCGTCATTAGCAAAATTGGTCAGATCTTGATGGAAGAGATATCTCGTCGCAACCACTTAGAGGGTTAAATGGACTGTGATATTACGGTGTCCCGCCTCTTAACAAATTAAAAGTACAGAATTCGTGTAATGTACACTGCTGGCCACCCAAATTGCAACACCAAGAAAGACAAGA
Source organism: Meta bourneti (assembly GCA_933210815.1). Taxonomy (NCBI): domain Eukaryota; kingdom Metazoa; phylum Arthropoda; class Arachnida; order Araneae; family Tetragnathidae; genus Meta; species Meta bourneti. The sequence goes on along the minus strand of OW119933.1, from coordinate 23,093,090 downwards.
GATATCACAACAAAATTTATTTTGTAGATAACATGTTGACCAAGTATCAAATGATTAAATTTATAGACTTCTGTGAAGTGTGGTTCCTGCCAAAATCAGTAGCCAGAGTAGCCGCCATTGTTGGAGATCACCGCTGCCACACGCCTCGGCATTGATTCAAAGAGACTTTGGATGTGTTCTTGGGGTACAGCACACCAAGCAGCTTCCACACGTTGCCAAAGTTGATCTGGTGTGGCAGCTGGGGATGTATTCTGGGTCAATCGTTGAGCAACCATGGACCACATGTTTTCTATCGGCGAAAGATCCGGAGAGCGAGCTGGCCAGGGAAGCAATTCAATCTGGCGATTGACGAAGAACCCTTGGACAATGCGTGCCACGTGTGGTCGCGCATTATCCTGTTGAAATATGGCTGTGGGCAAGCCCTGAAGGTTAGGAAGGACAACTGGCTCCAACACCTCGGAGATGTAGCGCTGGCTGTTTAAAGTACCTGCAATGCGTACTAGAGGAGTGCGAGAGTGATATCCAATACCGCCCCATACCATAATACCCGGTGCAGGACCAGTGTGGCGGTGCATAACGCAGCTGTTCAGCATCCTCTCTCCACGGTGTCTCCAGACTCGAATCCGACCATCGTGGTGTTGCAGACAGAAGCGTGACTCGTCAGTAAAGACAATTTCATTCCATTCTGCCGTCCACATCCTTCTTTCATCGCACCATTGGCGGCGGAAACGTCTGTGGTTCTGCGTCAAGGGTAGACGAAGCAATGGACGTCTTGCGGACAGACCACTCTGCTGTAAACGGCGTCGAATGGTACGCGCAGACACTGGATGATGCGGTACAGACTGAATGTGCTGTGCTATGGTTCGTGATGTGGCTGAGCGATCCGTCACTGCCATACGCACAATATGCCTGTCATCACGTGAAGTGGTGCACTGAGGTGGATGCGATCGAACACGTCGGTCCGTCGTACCTTCCTGCATCCAACGATCGCATATCCGCATTACAGTTGTTTGGTTTCGTCCAACACGACTACCGATTTCCCTGAAAGATAATCCACAATCTCGGTAGGCCACTATCCTTCCTCTGTCGAACTCGGATACTTGATCAAAAGATGATCGCTGTTTTCTACGAGGCATAATTGATCGTTTTTTTGAAAAAACCACAAGAAAAACACAATTGCCGTACTTGAAATCGTCGAAATCTCCAAGCCTTAAATAGCGCTTTGAAGTGGCGCCACAGGCGCGCGTGATGTGCGTCTGCGCTGAAATTCTAATCATTTGCATATCTCACCTCCGCTAATGCATGTTGTAAATTTCATATTATTTGCATGCTTCCTTCAGGGTGTTGCATTTACGGTGGCCAGCAGTGTATAAAATATATTCATATAAGTTGAATAGTTTCACCCACATAAAGTTTTTCCAATTGGTTTTACTATAGTGCCCATTAAGCCTCCATGTAGTTTCGATGAAATATTTTGTCCATTAAGACATCAAGATATGATCAATTTTGGCAATGACGAGTTATTTTTGTCATCAACATATTGTCGATCTTTTTATGATGACAACATCTAGATCTGGTCAGTTTTCTTTTCTGACGGGATATCTCGTCATCATGATATTTCCGATTTTTTATGATGACGACATCAAGATCTGGTCAGTTTTGATAACGAAGAGATACCTCGTCGGGACAACAACCAAGAGGACTAAATTCTCTGAGAGCTACGAGATTTCCGAGTGTTGCTTTACCCCACAGCATACATAATTACTAATTAACCCTAACTATTGGTTGACAGAATCTTTGGAAAGATTATATTGGCCAAGGTCAAAACTGGTTGGAATTCATGCAGGTGAGACTCTAGGTCACAGAACGGGAAAATGCATATAAATCCCTCAGAGGGTTAAAGGGTCGTTTAATCGAAATTCAAGCTTCGTATTCTATTTTCAAAGACAAAGTTAGTCTAGACACAGATAATTGTGATTAATTTATGTAATAACATATTCTCTCCTCCTACGCAATCAATAAAATTTATATGAATTGCTGGATAATTCTTGTCCAATTTCAACAGATTACCACTTCTCAATCATCCCCTCCTCCGTCCTAAAATCTCCAGGGGATAAATGAAGTTTACAAAAACTAAAAGTTCGTGAATAAGGGAAAAAGCCACAATAAAAGTCAATGCATGTGCGTTTTCTCATCATTTTCCTCTTTTATAACTCTGTGGCAGCTCTCTTTATGGTTATCCAAAGCTGCCTTTTCCCTACCAATACGCCGCTGCCAAAATGTGAAAGAAGTTTCTTTCAAAAACCCCATATATATTTTTCCCCTAATATTCTTCCTCAGAACTCTTATACATTTTGAAAAGGTTCCCCTTCTCTTTTGATCGAGTCGTCTTCCACGCAAGACGAATCGATAGCCTGTGGCAAAAGGTAGATTTAATCTTGCTTGCGACGGAGTGGAGACAGAAGGGGGCCTGGTATAAGTATTCTTGATTGCTCAACTTTCGTCTCAGATTCCGTCAGGTTCAGCAGAACAGTAGGAAATCTTTCAATCATTGATTTCGAGCAGCGTGCACTATTTTAGGGAAGGACAGTTGGTCTTTTGTGCTAACTGTAAGTTTTGGAGACGGACTACAATGTCGATGATATTTCTTTGCGTAAAAGCATCAGAATTTTAAATTTGAGTAGTGCCATATGCTCATTGTATTGTTTGTGTTTCTGGGAAGTGTTTGGAAGATGCATTCTAATCCTCATTAACCCTCCTGGTGGTTGTCTTGACGAGGTTTCTCGTCGTCATCAAAACTGAGCAGATACTTAATGGATAGATATCTCGCCCATCAAGATTTCGTCGTCACTCATTAGAGGAAAACTGACCAGATCTTGATCTCGTCACCATAAAAAATACACTATCTTGATGACGAAGTATCTCGTCATTAGAAAATTGGTAAGATCTTGATGGACGAGATATCTCGTCGAAACGACTTGAAAGGTTGCATTCTGTAGTTTGTGACACATGTATTGTTTTTTACACTGAGTTCCAGTTTTTACTGATGCTTTGGGGGCAGTTGGGAACTTTCAGAAGTTTGCGTCTGGTTTTAGATTTGTGGCTAAAAATCACAATCTCTTTGAAGTTCAAGTTTTCTTCCACTCAAAATGAATCGATAGCCTGTGGCAAAATATAGATTTTATCTTGTCTGCGATGGAGTGGAGACAGAAGGGGGCTTGGTATACGTATTCTTGATTGTGTAACTTTGGTATCAGATTTCACCAGGTTCAGCAGAACGGTAGGGAATCTTTCAATCATTGATTTCGAACAGCTTGCACTATTTTTGGGATGATGCAGTTGGTCTTTAGAGCTAACTATAAGTTTAGGAGATGGACGACAATGTCGATGATATTTCTTGGTATATAAGTGTCAGAATTTTAAATTTGAGGGGAGCCATATATTCTGTATGTGCTTTATGAGAAGAGTTTTGAGAGAGAGAGAAGACGTATTTCAATACTAGTAATGATTATCATTCTCCTCATCTGAAATATTGCATGCTGCAGCTGATAACACGTGTATTGCCTTTTAATAGTACAAGGGGAACCAGCGGAGTTCAAAATATGAAAAATATGATAGTTGAATCACCACTCAGAGTGCGTTTTACTAGGTTAAACTGGTCTATTGCGCTAATGAAAATACAAAGGTAAAAGTAAATATTTTGAGAGAAAATAAATCATTAGATAGTATTAAATGACCAGTCTGACAATGCTAAATGTGTATCAAACTTGGCAAAACTTAAACCATTTAATAAAATTGTTATAATTACTAAATATGTAACTGGTTTTTAATCAAAGTTCTAATTTCCTTATATGGGTGCTATATTATATTTTGATTAATAACTGAATCCACTAAGCATTCTAATATTAAACCAAAGTCATACCCTAGAATAATCCTACCCCCAATAAAATCATACGTAATTCTAGAAATCAGGAAACAAATATAAGATACTGATCATTTTCGGGTTTCAAGCCAATATATCCAACAATACACTAATAGCTCGTTGTGTTGCTCCAGTGCGACGTTAATTAAAATACATACCTACCAACAATACACATACGTAATTCATGAAAATCAAAAGTTAAATACCGAATACTATTGTTATTGACTTAAATCATTGAATCTTTTCTACGAGTATTTCAACGTATATGTATATTAAATCCTTTCTTTAATATATATTTCAATCGATTTAACCATTGAATCCTTTCTCACTAAGATCAAACCATCGTGATACAAATAAAGCCTTTAAATAGTCTACAATAAAAGCACGCTTAATTCTAGAAATCAGGGAACAAATACACTCCACTGATCACTTTCACGCTTGAGGTCCAATCTATCCAACAAAGCTACCTATAAATCACAAATTAATGCCGAATACTATGTGACTAAATAGTTCGAAAGAAGAAATTAATAAATTCACGCCTATCTTTCAGTGAGAAGGGAGATAATCGATCCTCACCAAGTCTGAAGCAGTTAAACAAGAAATGTCACCTTAATCACTGGTCTTCCACCCTCCAATTGGCAAGTGCACAGGCGTCATCAAGTGTAAGCTTTAAACATGGCAAGACTCGTCTAAAAGTGTCGCCCGGAGTAAAGTGGGCTACGCTCGTGGCAAACTAATCGAGTAGTTGAACATTTGGAAAGATATTTCCAGTCCTTTGTCTCGAGATTTTGTGTAAGTGAAGCGTGACCGTGACGCCAGTAATTAATCTGTAAGTGGGTATTTGTCGCGAGATACTTGTTTCCTAAGATTGGATAAGCATAGTTTCGTGAATGAAATGCGCGTATTAGAAGGAAAAGTTGCATGAAAGAATTTTAAGGGAAATTCCGTCGCAGAACAGGAATCGGCGTAATTGGATGAATGTGGATGATTGGATGTAAAAGACTCCGGTCTTCGTGGGTGCTGACTTTGTGGTGTTTTACTGAGATGGACACAATGTTAGTTACAGGAGGGAGAATAGATTATATGGTGCGTTTAAACTCCTTGAAAGGCAGTATTCTACAAAAAGATTTTTAATAAATACTTATCTCCTTATATGAAAATGTATTGAACACAATACAAATTTATGTTTTTCAAAGCTTTTTAACCTTCTAAGTGGTTTTAACGAGATATCTCGTCATCAAGATATTGCCGATTTTTTGATGATGATGATGAGATCAAGATCTGGTTCTTCTAATGACGAGATATCTCGTCGAAACAACCATCAGGGGGAAGGAGTGGTTGGACTTCTTATGTCTCAACGTCCACTTAAAGTACTTCTAGACATCAGAAAATCGAATGGAAAATATTTATATACCTTACAAGCCTTAATATACCTACAATATTTATATATACTTGATTTTAAACTTTTGAAGAAGGGTATTTCACTACCCCTCATAAGATTTATGAGCTATTTATAAGGGAATAATTTAGACTTTATAAAATATGCGTTATTTCTATAAATTAATTATGTATTTGTGTTCAAATCTCCTCACAAATGTACTAAACTCAAGTATACAAAACGTTCACTAAACTTAATGGGTTATAGTTAAAGTTTTTAAATATCCACAAGAACCCAGGCAGCCTTGCTATATATACTAGCAATTTGTAAATTTGGAACTCTAGTTTTGATGTTATAAACTAAGCTGACTGGCAAAAGGAATTATTTTTACATTTTTCTTAGCTACTTGAATTATGATAAATATTAATTTACCTTCAGTTTAAAAACTTTGAAAAGCTGTCATAGATACTTCAATTTTAAATTTTACAAAATATGTAAACAAAAATTCTGAAATGCAGAAGCGAATATAGCAGTTCTGTTTGAAACAAACCATATTATTAACGCCATACCTAATGTGTTTACTGAGTTTCAGAGTTAGTGTTTTTAAAATCTCTCTTATCTTCTACTCACCACTTTCACAGAATTCTTTAAATTTCACAAGGTTCTAATCAAGTCTAACTCAACGTTCAATCAATGTTACTCAGAAATTCTTAACTATAAAAAAACGCATTTTAATGAATTTCGTCAGCATAAAACAACACTGACTGAAAATCAAAAGCAATTCCAACGGTGGTACTTCCCTTTTCAACGAGATTAAAAATGAACCGCGGTGGGGAAATGTCATATTTACTTCTACAGATGGCGTTTTATTAAGTGAAAAACTCCTTTACTTCTTCAAGGAAAAATCAGTCGGTAAAAAAAGAACATCATAACATCATTAATATTCATGAGTCAAAGGGAGAAAGCAATAATAATTAAGCTCATTATCATTTTTATTCTCATGGTTTCCTTTTAATTCTTAAATTTTTATTCAGTGAAAAGTTGTCGGGATTCTAAATCAAAAGCTCTGTTAAGTGGAAAAGCTTGCGGCTTTTCTGTTCCTGACATTTTAAAGTATTATTTTAATCAGCTGATTCAAAAGAAAGTAACCAATAAAACGCCAACAGATACACATCAACATTTAAATGGTAAAATGAAAGGGAAAAGGACAAATAAAAAGGAAGTCATCTGGAATCAAGCGAATTCTAAGTTTAGTTCATAAATTAATTGCTTTAATTTCGGTTAGGAAACCTCATTAGAACTCTGATCACGCATTGCATTATTGTCGGAATTTGTCTCATGAATAATTTTCTATTTCAGTTTCAAACGTAGAGAATTTGATATCATTTATTACATAACACAATAGAGCCTATAAGGAACACAAACAGTGAAATGAAGATGGAAAGGTAGTTGGAATAATCAATGGTGCATTCCTGTATAGGTCTAAATCTGTATAATTATAGCTGTATAAATTAATAAGATTGAGGAGTGTTTTTAAGTAGTCATTTGTTTAAAAACGTCCGAAATCTGTATTTAAATAATGAATTGATAATACTCTCAAGTGTTGATTATTTTCAAATTTTTACAAATAACCACATCTATTGGATGAAAGGGGGCCATGGTAGGCCAGTTGGTAGAGTCGCGGATTAGCAATAGAATGGTTGCAATTTCAACCGACTGGTTACGTCAAATTTATCACGCAACCAGGTAATCTTATGCACGTTAAATCTGCTGTGGGCTCAAATGTCCTCAAGTTGGTATGGCGTAAATGTTTGTATGTGATCTACGTTCTCTTAAGAGCCATGGTATCCCGGTTGGAAGGGTAACGGATTACCAACCGGAGGGGTGTGAGTTCGAATCCAACCAAAGACCGTCGTGTATAAGGGGGTTGATGCACGTTAAATCTGCCGTGGCTTTAAATGTCCTCACGTTGGCGTGCTGTGGAATTTTAGAGAGTGGGGTGCCAGCTCAAGTGTTGACCTCGTCATCCGATAGTGGTTCAATTACGAGGTGTTGTCCTAGAATCTTCCTCTTCGGGATTGATCGTTCTTTGTGTTGCCCCAGTGCGACGAAAGTTCAAATACCAACAAACCAACTATTGAATGAAAGAATCAGGGAAAGATTCTATTGGTCAAGAAGGTCAGAACTGGCTGGAAGTCATGCAGGAAAAACATCATTTTGAGCAATGGATCTATGCGTGGAGCCTCCCTTAGATTCCAAATCATTATATGTGTTGTGCTGAAAAAGCAACTCATAAATAGTCAGAGGGCTAGAAACCATCGACTAATCCACTAAACAAATACAAACTACCTTGAAAAACAATAAACATTATTTAACTCAGGAATACGTAACTCATACTCAATAGGGTGAGATAAATTAAGTAAACGTTTTCATGAATGATATTTTGTTTTAATACCTTCAAGGTAGAAAATAAAACTACACCCAAAAAAAACAAGATTCTACTGTCCAATTACACGGCTTCATGAAAAATGCATTTCATCCCCAAAATGCATCACGCATTTAATTTCAAGTATATAATCCAAGGGGAAGATGAAAGTATTATGAAATGAAAGTCTCAGTCTCATCCCATGAAGATATCCATCACTTGAAAAAGCTCTTCCTTCATCCTCGCCAATTAAAGTGTAATATATATACGTATGCATTCGGATACACCGCGAGAGAGAGAGATTTTTTATCCTTTCATGATTCCCGCAAGCAACAATCATAGATCCCTGACCCTGAACAACTTCAAACTACATTAATCTGTCTCTGTCACAGGGTACCACGCAACAAAGAAGTTCCAAATAAATGATGGCGTTGAAATATGATATGGGAGGCTGAGGAAGGAAGGCTATTTCTGACGATTGTTGCTGGGGTGGAGTAAGCTAAGTCGAAAGGAAAAGAGAAATCGAGGACAGAAGGTAGCACAATGGCTGTGTCGGAACCCCCCGTCGAAATCTGTTAACTTCACAAAATATTCCGAGGTTGGCTACCTCACGCCTTTCATGCATGTTTGGCGCTCGTTTAAGCCTAAAGTTTGTATCCGGAAATACAAGTTTGTGGGTTGTTGACGAGTAGTTTGTTTATTTATAGATGTGGGCTATTAAGGTAGGTATTTTAATTGACGTCACACTGGAGCAACACAATGAGCTATTGGCGACGGTCCAGGATCAAACCCAAAGGGTGGTAGGTATTTTAATTAACGTCGCACTGGAGCAACACGTGCGCTATTGGCGACGGTCCGGGATCAAACTCGAAGGGTGGTAGGTATTTTAGTTAACGTCGCACTGAAGCAACACAATGCGCTATTGGCGACGGTCCGGGATCAAACTCGAAGGGTGGGTATGTATTTTAATTAACGTCGCACTGAAGCAACACAATGCGCTATTGGCGACGTTCCAGGATCAAACTCGAAGGGTGGGTAGGTATTTTAATTAACGTCGCACTGAAGCAACACAATGCGCTATTGGCGACGGTCCGGGAACAAACCCGAAATGAAAGATCCGACTACAATACCACGTAATTTTGAACCACGGTCCGAAGACGAGGTCACACCTGAGTTAGCACCCCACTTTCCAAACTTCCACACCACGCCAACGTGAAGACATTTGAGGACACGAGATATTTAATGTTAACCAGCCCCTTTGTATAAGACAGTCTTTGGTTGGATCCGAACTCGAAACCTTCCGGTTGCAAATGGTGTGTTATTAAATCGATAAGGGGAGATAATTTTACTGAAATCTGAGGAGAATTTCCTCGGGTCCAAGCACCAAAATAATTGTCACATTTAACCCTCCTGGTGGTTGTCTCAACTAGGTATCTTGTTATTACATGCATTAGATTAGTCAAATCTGACCAGATTTTGATGGACCAGATATCCCATCATTAGAAGAAAACTGACCAGATCTTGATCGCGTCATCATCAAAAAATCTATTTTTATGACGAGAAATCTCGTCATTAGCAAAATTGGTCAGATCTTGATGGACGAGATATCTCGTCTAAACCCCTTGGGGACAAAACATTCATTGTCATACTTTTGAACTTTTAATTCGCAAATTAAAAGTGTATTTTTCTATAAAGGTTGAGAATTACATATCGAGACATTGTTTGCCTTTTAAAATAGCTTAAGGATTACAGTTAATATTGCTTGGGAAATGACTTTCATGTCCCTATTTTCTTTCTTAATGTTAAAAATTTTACAGAATCTGAAGCGTGTTTCCCTGTCCCAAAATAAGTGTAACAATTAATACTTGAAATTTGTTCCGAATAGTTGATATATTTGTAAAAAAAATGGAAGAATAAAAGATTTAATTGTAAAGTAGAAGCTATTTTTCTATAGGGTTGAATGTTACATTTTGAGACAGTATTTGACATTTAATATAGTTTCAAAATTACAATTAATATTTACCCTCCTGGTTGCTGTCTTGATGCCATATCTCGTCATTAGCAAAGCTGACTAGATCTTGATGGACGTGATATCTCGTCATTAGAAGAAAACTGACCAGGTCGTGATCGCGTCATCAAAAATCAGCAATATCTTAATAACGAGTTTCCTCGGCGTTAGCAAAATTGGTCAGATCTTGATGGACGAGATATCTTGTCGAAATCACTTGGAGGGTTAATTGGTTGGGTCTTGTGGCGCAAGGGCCATATTTTGCCAAGTTGTGCCAACCTACAAAGTTATACTGACACAGAAGAGATAAATATATCTAGATTAAGTTACAGGAATCAAGCCTGCGCCGTCTTCAAGTCTCAGGTTGCTAGTGGTGTGGGGTAGAGCCACTGAGCCATTAATTGGAAATTAATTTTTATGTCTCGAGTTTTCTTTCTCAATGTGTTAAAATTTCTAGGTATTATTTCGAGATGACATTACACTTTCCATGCATGTTTACAATGTCAAAAAATGTTTTTAACTTTAAATGTTTTCTAACGGGCGTGTTTTTAAAAAAGCTTCTCTTGATTTTTACAAAGCTTTGTTTACAGCATAAAAACACGATGGAATGACATTCTTAGGGTGCATAGCACCGTTAAGAAATGTTGTTGTAGTTGGTACAGTTCACTTGAAAAAAACCCATCAATTTTCGAAACAAAAATGCGACACTTATTTTGGGACGGAGGGAGTGCTATTTATATCATAATTAACATTCATTAAATTGCCTAAAATTTCGTTATTCGTGGCTAAGCTAAAACTTAAACATTTTTCTCTACATAAATATAAATTTAAATTGCACCTATTACTTCTCCCAAGTTGCACTTTTAGAAAAACATCACTGAAGCAGTTTACGGCAAAAAATATTTTAGCGACATCAAGATGACTGCTTTATCTGGTAATTAAGTCAAAGACTCCCCATTTTTCCCCCAACTAATTTTCCAAAGCATCTAGCTTAACCCCAAGCTTAATTTTTACACTTCCAACCGTTACAAATCAAGTTTCCGGTAGAATAATTTTGAATTATGCTTTTAATAAGCTATCCATTATCGGCGATACCAAAAACCTGTTATTACCTTAAAACTCGGAGCAGGTGTTGCATTCCATGCGTAACAATGTAAAATATGTGGAAACCGATGGGGACTGTTCCACCCTAGGAGTTGAACCATGGCTATTTATCTTGGCATAAGAAGTCGAAGATTCCCTGGAGCATACTGGTTTTCCACGAACAGTGAGTTTACTCAAATTATGCGCTGTGACATTTAATTATTCCACGGTTATTACTTCCACGACGTTATTAATACACGTCGTGAGGATTGTGTTTGGAAAGATCTTGAAATACTCCTGCTCATGTTCTCATTCGGATTCTTGAGCCCTTGAGACTGTCTCCATTATTTGGCTGTCTTGCCAATGTCGTCTGTGCTGCTCATTTTTCATTTAAGTAAAACTGGTGGACTGAAATTAGCATGAATTTTCATTATAACTCCCTATTTATAGGATTTGTATACTATATTATTGGTATGCTATAGGTAATAGGGCCTGATAGACTTGCAGGTAATCAATGTATCGTCGTTGTACTATTAAAATCTCGTAAGTACTCGTAATATATTTGGTTTAGAAGTTTTAAAAATATTTAACTGTCATATTTTTGTGGCTATACATATTGTTTGCCATATGTACCATTCTGATTTGGGATTCACTGCTTTAGTATGGATCCCAAGTTACTGTAGTATTTATGCAATGAACTAGTTGACCAATTGGGCAAGGCTGGAGCAAGTTACCCAAATCTAAACCCTCTTTGCCGCTACATCCCCTTTGATAAGTCCTTGAGACTTTGTTTCTACTATTTGACTGTCTTGCCAATGCCATATCTTGTGATGTTTGACTGTGTTGCTAATTTTTCTGCTGAAGTGAAAAACTGCTAAAGTGAAATTCGCATGACCTTTCATTCAAAATCCCTATCTTATAGGATTTATATACTATTATATTGATATCCTATAGGGAGTACTTACTGTAAATTTGTCCCTCCGACTCACCAAAGATTGAGTTTTTATTGGGGAGATGGTGAGAGGGAAAACGAAATAAAAATATACATATAATATAATATGGGGACATATACAAGTGCACATATCATCGTTTTACTATCAAAAACTCTTTAGGCTCGTTAAATCTGGTTAGGAGATTTTAACATTATTTTTCACCATATATATTTTTCCATATATACCACAATTACTTGGGATCCAATGCCCAACAGTGAATTCCTAGTAACTGGGGTATATGACAATGAGCAAGATGATCGATTGGGTAAGACTGGAGCATAGTTGTCCCAATCTAAATACCTTTTGCCTAGAAATAAAATCAAGAGACTCGTCTATAAAGACAAATGGATTTTCACAATCTATAAAGATATGTCTACAGTAAGAAACTACAATTTTTTATTGAAAAACAAGGCTCATATCCCAAGTTCCTTGCCCAGAGCTATTGGTGTCTCTTGTTCTCGATTTCTTACCAGACATGGCTACCTACAAAGGCACTTTCACAGCACTGGAGAAGCAAAATCAGCTATCAGTCCTCTTTACGAGCTGGATGAAATGGCACTGCACTAAAATTCTTGCAAATACTGCAGATAGTGTCTTGAAAAGATATTTTATCACTTCGGACCCTATTAGGCTGCTCGTCTATTGATGTCTGAGAAGTAGGAGACGGGTGTAGGGCAAAAAATCATTTGTTTACAAATACACTTACTAAATTTGTTTCAAAACTTCTAAGACTACATCAGCTATAAAACCTTCTATCGAATAATTTTTGAATCTCGTATCTCATAACTGGTCTACAATTTGGTATCCAGTTTTTATAGCACCTGTAAAATTTTGATTACAAGATTCACAAGGGGGGGGTTTAATAGTAAAACGACGATGTATTACAATTAAGGTGAATTTAAGTTTTTAACAATAGCACACAGATTTGACTCTTATATTTAAATGATGCACCTTTAAGAATACTTCAATAATATTGTAATCAATAATATTCAGTTAACCTTGAAACCAACCGGTCAAAATGACCGTTTTCAACAGTTACTTAAAATTTGATTTCCTATTTTCTGATAAAATCACGACTTTTCTATTTATATGTATATCAATAATATTACACATAATTTTGTTCATCCTCTCAAGTTATAAAAATATTCATTCGTATTAAAATATCAGAAGTATTAAGATAACGTTTCAGAAATAAATAATTGTTTTTAAGTGTGTAATTTTATTGTAAAAGAAGTTTAGAGTTAACTATGCAACCCAATGAAGAAAAGCCTCCGATGTAAAACGATTTAAAGAAAGAGGAAATTAAAAGTGAATTATGTATTTTTTGCTAGCCATCCTACGATGCAGAGTAAGAGATGGAAATCACCCTTCCTATTTTTACCATTCTCCCCATTCGCTCTATCAAAGGCACGGCACTATTCGTAAGGAAAGTGAAGGAACGTGCTTTGGCTACTTCAGATTCACAAGATATGCTTTGAGATCATCTTATATTCTGACCCATGCTCGAAAATTCTGTATTGTCAGCACTTTCCGAAATCCTCGTTGTTCAAATTCAGTCGTAAAGTGATTGGTTTCCATGATCCCGGAAGCTCAAGAGCGTAAGGAAGGTATACAGTTTCACTCACGGCTTTGTTTCCTTCATTGCGTGATTCCGGGCTTTAGCATAAAGATGTGTTTTGCTCGGAGGGAAATGTGAAAGGCTTCGAGGAACTTAGCAGTGGGTTTTGAACTTCTAAGATGCCGCACAGTAACGTAACTGCTGCCTTTTAAAGTTACTCAATAGCTGATGATCGATCATAAGTATGCATCACAACTTAACCCTCCAAGTGGTTTGAACCACATATCTCGTCAATCAAAATCTGACCGATTTTTCTAATGGCAAGATATCTCGGCATCAGATATTGCCGCTATTTTTATGATGATGAGGTCAAGACCTTGCAGTTTTGTCGAGGTATCTTGTCCATCTGTAATGAAGCGATATCTCGTCCATCAAGATCTGGTCAGTTTTGCTAATGAAACCTTCCATCAAGATTTGGTCAGTTTTGTAATTTAACCCTCCTGATGGTTGACTCAACGAGATATCTTGTAGTGCCAACCACCAGGAGAGTTAAATTACCAGTTGTTTAGGATGACATTGAAAATTGGAGATGCCGAGATCCGATAGAAATAAAATATCTAATGCTTAGAGTCAGACATATTTTATAACTCCAATCGGTATTGCTTCTTTTCCATGAAGTCAATACGGTACAAAGCATTTCTAACCCTAAGTTAAAAAAGGAGCCCACATCTTTTCAACTCTGTATGAATGAAGGGGCCAAGGTAGCCTTGTTGAAAGAGCAACGGTTTAGCAAACGGAGGGTTGCAAATCCGAAATTCTATCCAACCAAAGATCGTCGTGTATGTGGGGCTTGTGCACGTTTAATCTGTCGTTGCCTCAAATGTCCTCACGTTGGAGCACGGTGAAAGTTTGGAGAGGAGGCTCAGGTGTGACCTCGTCATCTGACCATGATTTAAAGCTACGAGGTGTTGTCCTCGGATCTTTACCTTTGGAATTGACCAAATATTCAAATTGACCACCATATTTACGTTAAAAAACCGTCGAGTTTGATTCAGATTTTATCGATTATTATTTTTTGCCACCGAAATTTTCCGAATTTTGCCCCTCAAAGTGATTTTGCCCCTCAAAATGTGCACGATTATCTCGTCATTCTGGATGACGAGATAACTCGTGCATCCTGAAATGATCAATTTTGCTAATGACGAGTTACTCATCATTAAGGTATTGCCGATTCTTTTTTGATGACGAGATCAATATCTGGTCAGTTTTTTCTAATTACGAGATATCTCGTCCATCAGGATCTGTCACTTTTTCCAATGAAGAGATATCTCGCGGAGGCAAACACAGGAGGTTAATTTTTCATTAGGGGACGAATGATTTCTGAGCTTCCATGGCAGGAGAAAGCCTCAAAAAGTAAGACAATTTAACAAAATTGTGAAAATTAAAAATTTCACAAATCATACAAATAGAATTACCGAAAAGGAATTGAATTTTCTTTAATATGAAATTCGGAATACTTTGTTCAAAGAAGTTTCGAGTCATTCTTTGGATTAAAACACAAGGGCTTCTATCACCAGTATAATTAAAACTTAAAATTAAGATGGAATTTGTAAATAATAGTGAATTATAAATATCCCTCTATTATTTACAATTCAGTATTATTTTAAAACTTACTCTGAAAATCGCATTACTTTTGGGATGACCCAAATACTCACTTTAGTATAAATGTAAATGTTGAGGAGACAAAAAATTCAAATTAGCATCTTCGCTATATCCCCACAAGAACTACATATAAATTAGGTAAATTAAGAATTTGGGTATTGGTGACCTACCAACAATCCTTAACCCTCCAAGTAGTTTCCACGAGATATCTCGTTCACAAAGATCTGACCAATTTTGCTAATGACGAGATATCTCGTCATCAATAATACCGATTGATTTCGGAATGAGGTATTGCCTATTTTTTGATGAGGACGGGATCAAAATCAGGTCAGTTTTTCTGATGACGATATATCTCATATATCAAGATACCTGGGAAAGTTTTGCTAATGACTAAATACCTCGTCTAGACAACCACCAAGAAGGTTTAAAAGCACCGGTGTCCAATTAGTTTTGGAGTTACTCTTTCAATGCACAATAATTCGAATTATTTACGTTTCCTAAAATTTTAATAATTATCAAGTACTAATAGGAAACCAATCGAGTATTTCCTTACCTACGAGACAATGCATAAATGTATTTAATTTATTTTTACAAAATTATCGCATTAGATCTGACCAGTTTTGCTAATGACGATATACCGCGTCGTCATTTTGTAATTTTGTATCTCGATTTTTAATGTTTTTATCAGAATTCTCACAATATACACACTGAATTCACGGATTCTCGAAAATCATGAAAAATCTACGACATATTAAAGAACGTATTTGCTCTAAAGTGCCTCAGGGGAACTGAAATAGATATTTTCTTTGTAGTTCATCTACAGAAATATTCTGAGAAAAAGAAAATTTTGTCAAAGCTCTATAGTCTTTTCGGAATCTTTCTTTTCCTTCCCTCCATCAAGAAAGAGAAGCAGAAGGGTAAGAATAAAATATAGTGAGCTCATCTCCGAGCTGTCACTCATCTAGAGTGGAAAGGAAAGATGAAATTTCTTCATACTCTGTTCGGACAGATGGAATAACTATATGACCATCAAATCCCTGTCGGTGAATATTTCATACACTTCTCCGGTTGGGGAAACATTTCGGTAGTTTAGAGTATCAACAAATTTCGTCGTTTTCCATTCTTCAGCTGCGTGGGGCTTAGAAATGATGACAGTGCTGTTGGGTCTGATTTAGAATCTTATAACCTCTAATACATCATCGTAGGTTAAAAAAATTAGCAGAGTATGAGATGACACTAAAATATATCAACTCTCTAAGGGGTTCGAACGAATGATTCCACATTGCAATCTGCAGTCCTCTCCACGTGACTTTTAACAAGTTTCAATTCTAAGGAGGGTAGTTAGGTATTTTAATTAACGTCGCATGGCCAGATGACGAGGTCACACCTGAGCTGGCACCCCACTCTCCAAACTTCCATACCACGCTAACGTGAGGACATTTGAAGGCACGGCATATTTAACGCGCACCAACCCCTTGTACACGATGGTCTTTGGTTGGAATTGAACTCGCAACTCTCCGGTTGCTAATCCGTTAGTATTCCAACCAAGCTACCACGACCCCTATTATAGGTTGTTAAGCTGGTTTTCGGAATTTTTCCTGCTCATAATTTTAAAGTTATGGTAGTATATGAGCTTTTTTTTCTACTTAAGTTTCACGTGTATCATCATTTAAACTCTTTTTTTACGTTTCTTTGAAATCGAGTTTGATAAATTCAGCCATTGTAAGTTTGAGTGTAAGAAAAACATATGATTTCATTGAGAATAATCTTTATTTCAAACATGACATTTTGCAAATTATAGTACTGAAGCGCTATCAACAATAGGAGTATGCCATCAGATAATGTATAATTGGTTGTTATAAACTATGTGTTCGTAACTATATTCAAAGGAGGGTAAAGTATCGAGATAACAACTAACACAAAAGAATTCAGCTTGAGCTTCTGTCTGGTTAAGATAATAGTTAGGGCTTAAACATAATAATAGATTTGAAAGCGGAATCTCAGTAAAATCCAGTTCACTACAAAGTTCCCTGCAAAAAAAATCACTCCCTTTTTTAGAATATTGTTGTCACTCATGTCTTACAATTTTCCAGTTTATAGGATGTATTATGAGTGAGAGCTTATTTCAAAGTCCATTCACATTATATTTTCATTGATACTAATAAACTGTTTCTAAATGCGATAATTTTGTAGAAATAAATTAAATGCATTCATAGATTGGCTTGTATGTGAGAAAATACTTTATTAATTTGCTATTAGTATTGATAAATATTCAAATTTTAGGAAACGTAAATAATTTCGAAACAATTATTTTGCAAGAAAAGAGTGACTCCAAAACTGCTTGAACACCGGTGCTTTTAAACCCTCTTGGTGGTTGTATCGAAGAGATAACTAGTCATAAGAAAAACTTTACAAGGTATCTTGATGGATGAGATATCTCGTCATTAGAAAAAAACTGACCGGATCTTGATCTCGTCATCATCAAAAAATCCTCAATATCTTGATGAGGAGATAGTTTGTCATTAGCACAATTGGTTAAATCGTGAAGGACGAGATATCTCGTCGAAACCACTTGGAGGGTTAAACAAATGTAAGCTGAGACCTCGGCATAATTAACCTTTTGATAGAGAAACGTGACTATATAGAGATACACCAAATAATTTAAACAACTATTAATTTAATGAATATAAAACAACTACGGTCTTTAGTTAGATATGATTTCTTTATTTTTTCCCAAAATTTCAGTTTAAAAATATTCTTAAAATTGCTTTATAACTGTCAAGTAACTTCTTTCAGGAAAAGAATCCAACCTAAAATATATCTATAGCATTAAGAAATACAAATGCACTTTAGAAAGTTATTTTAAACCTAGTCAGTTACAGTCGGTTACAGTCTTCCTACATCGATAACCGAACATAGAGAGATATACCAAATTATTAAAAAAAATTGTTATTTTAAAGAATAAAAAATGACTACCATCGTTAGACAAATACGATTTTTAACCTTTTCGAAATTTCTGCTTAAAAAGTATTTTCAATTGTTACTTAACTGTCTATTGAGAAAAAGTGAACTATCCTAAAATATATCTATAGTGCCAAGAAATACGAATGGTGCTTAGCAAAACTATTTGAACCTAGGGACTAACAACCGGCAAAAGCCCTCGTATAGCACAATAAATGACAATAAAAAGATACACCAAACCATTTAAACAACCATTCATTTTAAAATTACAAAAAGACTATCCTTAGTTAAATAGGATTTTTTAAGCTTTTCGAAATTTCAGCTTAAAAATGTATTTTACATTGTTACTTACTGTCTACTAACAGCTCTGAAAAAAGCGAATTATCCAAATATATATCTATTGCATCAAGAAATGGCAAATGTACTTAACAAAACGATAGCTAGTAATAATTGGTAGTAGCCCTCCTATAGCGAAAAGTGAGCAAAGAATGATAGATCAAACCAATTAAAGAAGTATTAATTTTAAGAATACAAAATGACAACTATCGTTAGTTAAATAGGACTTTTTAAAAAAATTTCAGCTTAAATTCTTATTCTCAATTGTCACTTAACTGTCTACTAACTGATAATTGATCTGAGAAAAAGTGAACTATCCAAAAATATATCCAGTGTTAAGAAATACAAATGTACTTAGCAAAACTTACCTATCATAATAATGATTTTTTACTTTTTCAAAACTTTAACTTATAAAATATTCTTAACTGTTTACTAACTGTTCTGAGGAAAAACGAACCATCCACAAGTATATCTAGGGTCGAGAAATGCAAATGTATTTAGCAAAACGATTTTAAACTTAGTGAGTAACAATCGGTTTCTTAACAGATTCACAAATGATACAATCCCTGTAAAACGACTCTTCGACAATTGTTAAGGAATTCTTCTATATCGGTGAGAATTCTATGCCGCACTAAAGAGAAACCTGCTCTGTTGGATGAACCGTAAAACAAGTGTACATTTGCCTTGCTAATTGTTACAGTTCCGGATATCAGTCGATTTCCTTGTTCTTCCGTGATCCTTCTATCTCTGGTGGATTCTATCCTTTAAGCGTAATGTTTGCAATTCGCCCCTATTCAGATTGTGAATAAAAGAAAGATAATCAGATGGTGTTCGGTTTCCTATGGCAAGTACCTGATAATGGCGGGACGGGATTAAGTAGTGAACTGGGTGCATAAAACTAATGAAGTGAACGCATTACAAGACTCGAAAATGTGCTGAGCACTTCCTTTTCGGAACACTGTTATCAGTTTGAATATTTTTCATTCGCATTTAATGCTTCATTTCCTTGGATCATGTGCTCAAAGTTCAACAGATCCTATTCGTTCAGTTGATATACATTTGTCCCGACTCGTGGCGGTATGCAATGTACTAGTATTCTGTTAAGTACAGTAGATAGGTAGACGTTGTCACCGTGTGAACTGGACATAGATTTAAAGTTCAGAGTTTGCAACATTTTTGAATTCGTTATCATAACGATGCAATTAAACGGAAAGTAGATTTTCGAAACCCCAAAACTGATTAACCAAAATTGACTTTTTAAAAGCAGTATGGCAATAACAGCAGTGTGACAAAAAAACTGAAAGTGATCAGCGTGAGCTGGCAAGAATCATTTCACGCGATAGGAGAGCCACAGGACCTCAGGTAACATCGAAATTCAATGCTGGGCCCTCCAATATTGGAGGGTTAATGCACCACTTGGAGGGTTAATGCATCAACCCTTCAAGTGGTGGCTGACGAGATATCTCGTCCATTAAAATATGATCAGTTTTGCTAATGACGAGATACCTCGTCTCGACAACCTCCAGGAGGGTTAATAAAGATATTTCAGCCACAGTAATAAAATGAATGTGACTATAGATATCCTGTTATTATATATGCCATTATACACTTAACTCTCCAAGCGTTTCCACGAGATATCTCGTCCAATATCTTTCCAATTTTAATAGGGAAGATAATTTTCGTCTAGACAAAACTGCCCTATTACTCCAAGAGGAATGGAGATTCAAATAGGAAAAACAAATTGTCCCTTCCCTAGAACAGGTGACAGTTTGGAACAGGTTTTTGCACTAGAGGCTGGCCACTACAGGGTGGCTTTCGATGCAAAGGTAAACAAACCACCGAGAGGGTTAAACATCGTATTTCTACTCATACTGTATAAGCACTTCAGATTTTATTTCATTTAGTAACATATTTTATTGAATAATTTCGAAGTCACTTTTTTTAATTTCAAACGGTGTAATCGGTAAGATTAAAACCAATGGTTTTCCTTCACGTATTAAAAACCAATACAGTAATTACAATTTCTGAATGCATATATTCTTACACTTCGTCCTTCAATCACACGTTTATATCCAAACTATATATAAAGCGAAACAATTCTGTTAATTTATTCTATGAAAGAAGTAAAAGTGACCGATGGACTCTGATGTGCAAGATTAAAACGTGACAAAGACAGCTGGATAGATCATAAAATATCTTTTCAAAGCGGAAAAAGTTCTCTAGCTCTGACTCGAAATAAATTAAATTTATAAATATAGCGTAGTCGTTGAAGTCTATTCGGAGATCGAATTTAAAATGGCTTCAAAAGAAATATTTTAAATGAGCTTCCCAACTTTTACAGAATTCCAAAGCATTATACTTATACCGATTTTCGAGGAGGTTTAGTTTTGTTGGTTGATGGATTAGATGAGCGAACGTCGTGACCTAGCTTTTGTACTCAGGTGCCAACACCGTCTGTAAGAATATTGATTTTGCATCAAAACATTCTGTAAGTATTGAACCGAAGTTAAAAAAATCAGTACAACTTCCTTTAAACATATTTAACGTTCAATTCCGTTCTATAATTTATTTTTTCCGTGTGGAAATAACCCGCAGATTTCGTGAGCTTTTTTGTGATCCACAAATACTTTTATACAAACACACGAAAAACTGACTATGTTTATTTTTAATGCATTTGTATAAATATATGTGTACGTTTCCCCTTTTCTGCACAAATCGATGTTATGAAATGGCGGAAGAAAATGATTTTTAACTGTTGTTTTTGTTGTGTTGTAACTTTCGTTTGTGTGTTCTTTACACAGAAAATTTAATTTGATTTATAAATTCGCTTTATACGCAAACTCTTTCTATTATGTATGCAAGCTTGATATACATTCTGGTAATGATTCATTTACTGAATTATGTATTCAACGTTTCTATTTACAATAGTTGAGATAAAAGTTTTTCAAATTTATGATCTCCTTAAGTGTTTAGGACAGAATTTTACAGGAAATTCAAGAGACGATTAAAATCTATAAGCATATGGTAGGCTTAGAGCAGGAACTCATTAACTGACAAAACAATTTTTTTACTGAATAGCTGTTTAAGGACTAACTATTATCTTTTAGGTTAAAAAGTTAAAATTATAGACTTTTTGATAATATTATGTATCTGTAAAACAGATAATATGATTATGTAGTTCTCATCACCAGAAAATAAGCATTTAGTGTCTTAAAAAAAATGTCAGTTAATGAGTTTCTGCTCTACGATGTGTTACTTATCATTTGTGGAATTCCATCTTAACTTTTGAAAATTTGTAGATTACTTCGGGATCCGATTTCAGCGGTTTGTTTGAGTTGAAACCACCCGTGCTACATATATTTTCAAGAAGCATACAATAGGCGCTACTCTACAATACACTTAACTAGGAAACAGTCCCATCAATTAATTGAAAGTATCCTATTAAAGATTCTATTGGTGAAGAAGTTAGAAACTGGTTATAAGCCGGGTGCAGGGAAAACTGCTGGTTGCATGGAGAAATATCACATGTATGGCTTCAGAGTATTAATAGAATCATGATTTAAGCAATTACTTAATTTGGGATTAGAGTTATAAATCTAAATATTATGTAATGATGTAGTAATTTCAAAAAAAATTTCCTAACAATTTTGCAAATTCCAAACATTTTTTTTCAATTTACGAAAATTCTTTCCGTGTATCACAAAGTACTGCATTGTGCCTAGTACGAGACAAGACTTATCACCCTCTAAATCGCGTGATACAGAACGATTTGATTATAAGGAAATAGGTAAGCGTCAACTGACTTTAGTGAGTTAGACATTGCTGTTAAGACGCCAACTTCGCAAACTTTGGCTATTGGACCAGCATGGAGCCTATAAGTCGTCTAGCCGTAGAGACGGGAAAGGAAAATTTGGCAGGATTTCCCATTTGTGTGCCACCATAGAGGGATATTCTGTTCTTACCCCTGGTGAAATTGTCTTACCCTGTGAGGGAGTGTGCGGAAATCTCATGGGTGCTGGCCTCACTATACCTAGATAGAACAAAACTCAAAATCATAATTACAGTATAACAAATAAACAAAACATAGTTCTTTTTAGCAATCGCAATGCAAATTTGCAGAACACGACTTCTTTGATATAGCCAAGTATACTAAGAGACTGGGGGGGTAGAGAGTAGAATAAATTTTTTAACCCCTCAAGTGGTTTCGATGAGATATCTCGTCAATCAAAGTTTGACAAATTTTACTAATAACGAGTAATATCGTCAATCAAGGTTTGACCTATTTTACTAACGGCGCAATATATCGTCAATCAAGGTTTGACCAATTTTATTAACAAAATATTTCGTCATCAAAATATAGCTGATATTTTTATGATGACGAGATCAAGATCGAACCAGTTTTTTGCTAATGACGAGATACCTCGTCCAGACGTCGTCTCTTTAACCAGGAGGGTTAAAGAGACTTCATTGTACAAAAGGTTCTAGCAGTCAAATACCAGATGGATTGTGTCCTTTAAATTAGTCACTTAAGGTCAATCCAAATCTGTACACGGCAATTCATTAAGCTCCTCTTACCTACTAATGACTTGAGTTTATTGAACATCGGGAACAAAATGTCAGGTATTCAACATTAATAATAGGTAGATAGTTGAATTAACGTCACACTGGAGCATTACAACGAGGTATTACATTAATACTAGAGAATATAATGTAATTTCTATGTGTCCATATTATTTTGTGCTACCCCTGAATATATGAAGTGAATCCTTTATTTTAAACAACTTTGAAATAACTTTTTAAACATATATCTCCGTTTAAATGTCTGAATCATTTTATGATATGAGTCTACGCAAGATCAAATGCATGCGCAAATCGCTTTCTTACCTTAATTTCCAGGTTATCGATTTGAACTTAGTAAACCCTTTCCTTAATATTACGTATATTATATTATTCTTAGACATGCAATCTTGAGTACCATTCCAAGAAACCTAGTGTGACCGCAATTACATGCAAACCGCCAAACATCCTACACAAACAGATGGTGTAAAATTCGCTCCGCTAGTATTACGGCAGAAATGTAACAACCCTTCCTTGCTTGACGTTGGAATTCCGATTCCTTACGATTTTCCATCACACGAAATGAACCCTAGAATAAAAAATATCATTCCATTTAGAATAACTCAAAGCTTATTCTGAAAGAAGAGTCATCAGTAGAACACTGCGCAGTAAAAGTTTTCGATATGAAACGTTTTTTCGATAGAATGCGCTATTCAATAAATCGATAACTTGCTTGCTCACGAAAATTGAACCTGACTCAAGACGCTATAAAGAAAAGAGCAAGAAGGGGAGACACGCAATGTCTTAATAGTAAGACAAGTTCTCCTTTAACTTCTCATGACACAACTCCCAGCTGTCGAGATGTTCGAACTTTGAAGAAACATCTGCACATTCTATCGCAAATAAATTGGAAAAGAAAAGTGTAAAATATTTGTGGTGTATTGTTTATTTGTTTATTTTATTCTTGTTTGTTAGCGCGCTTTCTTTGGGAGATGCTTTTATGGAAAATTGCCCAAACCTCTATTTTAAGTATTGCATGGGATACCTATTTGGGAGCATTTTACCAATTTGGGAAATGTTCAATAAAAATCAAAGATGTTAAATTAAGTACTTTACTAATATATTTAGACTCGTTAATGTATATTTGATGTGGATTTATAGGTTTAACTTTAAAATGCATTTTCAAATGTCTCTGAATTGGGTCGATGAAAACTTTCTTTATTTAATCTTTTTGTTTCGATGTGGTAAAGTTGACTTTATGGTTACTTATGCATAAAAAAGAAATGAGAGGACGTCATAAATGAAATAGTATTCCGAACCTCTTTAAAATTATGTGTATTTTGTAACTAAAATTATTATAAATGCGAAAATCAAACCTTTCTGGTGTTTGTCTCGATTGGTTGGTTTGGGTTTTATGGCGCACGGTCCAGTATTGGACAAGCTGCGCCAAGCAAGATGAAATAAAAATAAATAAGTATATGAAAATATCGAGCCAAACTAACAATAAAAAGCATACTAAATATAGTACAAAAACGTAACATGGAAAGAAAAATTAAATTTAATCAACAATTAACAAACCTTGTCTCGACAAGGAATCTCGTCATTAGCAAAACTAACCAGGTCTTGTTGGACGAGATATCTCGTCATTGGAAAAAACTGATCAGACCGTGATCTCGTCATTATCCATAAAAAAATTGGCAATATCCTGATGACGAGGTATGCTATTTTTAATTACCGTCGCACTGGAGCAACACAATGGGCTAGTGGCGACTGCCCGAGATCAAATCATCTTGATGACGAGATATATTGTCATTAGCAAAATTGGTCAGATCTTGATGGACAAGATCTCTCATCGAAACCAGTTTGAGGGTCGGTATTTATAAACATACAACTAAAATACTTGAGAAACTCCTTGCTAAGGTCTCATTTGTCACAGGATCTATCGAGACCTATAGGGGCCGCTTGTTTTCGTGTCCTAATTGGACACGACCAACTGCAGAATCATCTCATCCGAATCGGCTTGTCAGACTCTTCAACTTGCTCTCTGTGTGGCCTCTCAGACATGACAGAAACCCACCTTAATAGGTGTCCTGATCTTACTGACGTTGCAGTATATAATACTGCTGATAGAGCTTCGTATTTCATTCCTGTTTGAAAATCATTTTGGGCTGACAGAGATTATGGCGAAGGTCAAAGTCTGCTAGGTTAATTTTTAATTACGTCGCACTGGATCAACACGGTGTGTTATTGGCCACGGACCGGGATCAAACCCGAAAGGAAAGATCCGAGGACAACACCACGTCATTTTGAACCACGGTCAGATGACGAGGTCACACCTGAGCTGGAACCCCACTCACCAAACTCCCACATCACGTCAATGTGAGGACATTTGAGGCCACGACAGATTTAACGTGCACCAGCCCCCTTTGCACACGATGGTCTTTGGTTGAGATTGAACTCGCAACCATCCGGTCGTTAATTTGTTACTCTTCCAACCGGGCTACCACGGCTCCGGCCGTGGTCTGTGTCAAGATATGTTGTGTGGTGAACCGAGTCTTGTCCGAGGCTTTGCACCTTGGACAGATCGCCCAAAGGGGGTTGCCGAATGTCTGAGGATGTATATATATATATATACACATCCGCAGACATTCGGAATATATATATATATATATATATATACACATCCGCAGACATTCGGCATATATATATATATAATAAACAATCAAACTTACAAAATATGAAAAATCAAAAATACAAACATTAAAACGTACGTATAGTACCAGAAATCCAGACCAGCAAAGTGCCAGAAGATTAAAAATGCAGACAAGTACAAAGCCAAAGGCTAAAAACCCAAAATACATGAGTAAAAACATATTCAAACAGAAGCCAGGAAACAGTACTGTCCATGTATGCGCGCTGAATCTGCTGACATAGTATGGCTAGCAATACAATTCAATAATACAAAAGAAAGAGAAATTTGAGTTTAAGAGTACCAAGATTTGAGGTTTTCAATGTGGGTAAGTTTGTATTGTCTTCAATAGTTTTGTGTGATTTTGTGTTGTACTTGTCATTGGCGTGTCCTTGGATGTTCCATGTTGCCTAGACTACTCTAAATATTTGACCTTTTACCAGTATTGCCTTTCTTCTTGTGGTGTTTGGAGGGGTGTGGGATTCGTTTGGCGAACTGCCGGCCACACGCAGAAAACACCATATTGTGCTGACTGGGTCAGGCTCTATCCTGATGAATGACTCCCTGATCCACCAACACTTCATCTTTTTCGAGATTTTCTTGGTAATCTTAAATTTAAATTTCTAAAAATTCCTCTTATATAAATAATATATGCGGTTATATATATATATATATATATATATATATATATATATATATAGCCGCATGTTTATAAACGAACCATTTATTCATCAATTCCTAATATTTTTTCTAAGGACAGAAAAATGTATAACAGGAGCAGTAAAGCCTAACACCAGGGTATAGCCCTCACTGTGTGAAACTTAAGCACGCTGGAAAGAGATTACATAAATCTATGGACAGTATTTTCGACCAAAGAGAATTCTGTTGTGCAATATTTCATAGCCCTCAAGGATTACGTAATTAACTTTTAAGTCTTAATAGTTGGCTTTAACTCGAGGCTATTAAACTGCGTAAAAAGTACAGCGACCGGTTTTTAAACGGCACAAAGGAACTTTTTATTTGTCTCCATCCACCTAACGCCTATAAACATTTTCAGGAAAATGTCTGTTTATGTAGCTTCGGGGAGCACGAAACTGCGGTTTCCACGTTCTGGGTGAAATACTTCGAGATTGCGAAATTCTAAAACCTCCCTGATTCCAGGTGGATCAATTACGTTTTTACTGCCGTTAAAGCAAAGGCGTGACTCATCAGCAAAGTTTTCAGTAAAGTACGGTTTTATCACTTGTATAAAAATATTTCAAATTTTATCCAACAATTTTACTAATTCAAAACACGAATTCAAAAATTGCTACTCCTCCTTTCAACGTTAAATATTTGGAGCCGTCAGAGCCCAGTGGATATGCCCACTGCAATAGCAACCTACGCGTTGTAGGTTCGACTCCTCCCTGAGTAGGTAGGTGTTTTAATTAACGTCGCACTAGAGCAACACAACGGGCTATTGGCGACGGTCCGGGATCAACCCCGAAGGGAAAGATACGAGGACAACTCCACGTAATTTTGAACCACGGTCAGAACGAGGTCAACCCCTGAGCTGGCACCCCACTCTCCACACTTCCGCACCACGCCAACGTGAGGACATTTGAGGCCACGACAGATTTGACGTGCACCAACCCCCTTTGAACAAGACGGTCTTTGGTTGGATTTGAACTCGCGTCCCTCCGGTTGCTATTCCGTTATTCTACCAACCGGGCTACCGCGGCCCGATTCCTCCCTGGGTGATTTTCTTTCTTTTGAATCACTAAAACTTTACCTGTGTGTGTTCATTACTTAATATTGTTCTGTCTTGTGTCTGGCTGAATATGAACCTTGAGTCATTAAAACCCAATTCAACCAATCATCAACGTTAAATTCGATAGTAAATTAAGACCGCAGTAGCCTGGTTGGAAGAGTAACGAATTAGCAACAGGAGGGTTGCGAGTTCGAATACAACCAAAGACCGTCGTGTACACGAGGGCTGGTTCACGTTAAATCTGTCGTGGCCTCAAATGTCCTCACGTTGGCGTGCTGTGGGTGTATGGAGGGTGGGGTGTGACCCCATGTGTGACCTCGTCATCTGACCGTATTTCAAAATGACTTGTGTCGTCCTCGGACCTTTCCCTTCGGGTTCGATCCCGTCGCTAATAGCCCGTTGTGTTGCGCCAGTGAGACGTTAATTAAAATACCTACTTACCTCGATAGTAAATTGTCTAACGTTGTGTTTAATGGTTCTGTCTCATGTGAAACAGATTTTTGACGAATAATGGAAATCGAATTGTTCAGAAATGTTTTTAAAGGAAATAAACTCTCGTTTTATATTTAATTACTGAAAGTTGTATTTCGTTATGGCGATTGAACAATGTAATCAATTACTTTGGAGTTTGCAAGTGTATTTATGTGATATATATTTAACGCGCTTCTAAATAATTATAATTGTCTCTAGATTTAAAATATTCAGAACTAAAGCAAAAGATAAACATCACTTGTTTGTATGTGACGTTTAATGATTGAAAGGACAATATATTAAAAACTATTGTACATTAAGCATAAAATAAGAGATGGATTTAATTATAATTTAATAAATATGATATTAATAAAACTTAAAATGGTATTTACATATGAATTATTCATTTTAAATAACTCTTTGGGTATTGAGAACTTGTATGTCTCTTTTGGACGGAAAGTTAGTGTTGAATTCAACAATGCAGTTAATTTTAGCAAAAATATATTTAGTATAAATTAATTTATACACTAAAATATGTTTATATTTTATATTTGTTGAAGAGTGACTATTGGTGTAAAAACAAACTTTAGCATCTTGCAATTTTCATAAATCTAAAAAATGAATCTTGACATATCCCACTCAGATACATAAATTCAAGGTCCTTTAACTATTGAATGGATTTTTGTTTACAAACCTCTGGAATTGTACTGGTATTTATTTCTTTGAAAGCTAAATAAATGTTCATAAGAGTATTTTCATCCATTACTGGAAAAGAAACCTATTTACAGCAACCATAATTTAATAAGCAACTGTAGCTAGTCAGGTTCTGGTATGAAATAAATGAAATGAAATGAGAAAATACTAGTCCTATTATCAGTTTAAGCAAATGTTTATGTTTTATTATCATCTATTCGGGTGTCATGAGCTTTAGAGTAGTCTCCCACATCCTAGTTAATTATTTACGATTGAAATGAAAATAAATCAAGTAGCTTTTGCTTTTAATTCTTTGAGGCACACGATTTTAAAGAAAAACCTAGTTGCACAGAATTGTTTATTACTTATTCAGTTTCAAAATTTGTATGAAACATCAAATAACATGTTTTTTATTATAAAACGATTTATTAACTCAATAAATGTGTACTAAAAAGCATTTACCGTTATGAAAGATAAATATTCACTGCACCTCACAATTCGTCAACCTTGATCACAACAGTGTCAACAACTTACTAATGCGTTTTGACAAGTGTAAATTTTTGTTTTCAGTTATTTGAACATTTAGCGTTAGTTCATAGCATTGTCAGCTCAATGAAAAATTTTAAATAAAATATTAAACTGCATGACTATGAGTAATTTCAACTTTTTGAGGTGGGTTAAAAAATATCCCACCGTGCATAAAAAGCTAAGCAAAAGGTGGGGCAGTTTTTAACTCACCTAACCCCAAAGTGTTAAGAGGTTTCAATGAAAACAAACCAATAGAGAATTGCGTGAATCCACGCATACGAAAAAGTAGTAAAATCATCTAGTGTCTTCTGTAAATAACAATCTGCAACCTTCTGTATTTTTAAATAAATCAAAAACCACAAGACATCAGATGTATCGTGACACAAATGCCTTTAGATCCTACTAATGACATCTCCTTTCTGCATATCATGATACCTCTTATTACGACACACAGCGGTGGATAATTTGGTCATAAAGTCTGATGTGATGGACATTGCTTGTATTATTAGAACGGTTTGAACAGAATGGAATACAAATGCTCACTTCAAACACTAATAAGCATACTGCTGATTGTTGGGATGTGAACGTGGCCTTAAGTGACGCCGTTATTGACAACATATTCCCATGAAATTGTTATGCGTTAATTCTAAACGTATATGACTTCAATGTTACCTTCAGAAATATTTAAAGTATTTATAAAATTTCTGTTAAGTAAAATAACAGCAATATCTACTTGTGAAAACAAGCGTACGCTTTGTACGTTATTGAATTGGTACTTATGTATTGAAATATATAAACTGACAGAAAGGTTTGGAGTGTTGAAAGTGTATAAAATTACGTTAGTTAGTTACCAGTTACAAAATGAGTGCAATATATAGTCAACCGTATTATGGAATTGCCGCATTTTTTATACGAGTGCATTGCTGGACAATTGCATTCGTTTGAATTTGTTGCCGAAGTTGGCGTAGTTTGGATTTGTTTAATTTCGAATGGTGAGAGCTACATATAAAGTATCTTTGTATCAGGAATTTTTGTTGAGTCACATGCACAAAAATAATCAGGAAACAATAATTTAGGGTTAATCCTAAAACCTATTCAAATGTCAGAAAAATTACTTCGAAAATAATTTCAACGAACTAAGGTTTATAACTGACAAACAATCTAAGCAATGAAAAACTGTAGTGTGTGTAGGAAAACTAATCAGTGGTTTTCAAGATGATCAGTGGAAATGAATAATTACTTTTTATGAAGCTTTTCAGACTTGAAAGTATATGCTTATTTTATATTTTAACACTAAGTGTCAAAAGTTTTTGAAGTTCAAGAAATGAAGATTGTTTTGGTGCTGTACTGTCATTTTTCTAATTTTCAAGATATGAGGGAAGAAGTTTTTAAAGTTTTCAAAAAATCATTGAGACTTCATACCATACATATAGATATTTTTGTTTCTTCAAAAAAGAAATGAAATTGAGAAAAACTGCAGAACAAGATAGTTATGATTCTTGGATTTATAGCATGACGTTTCTACAAGTAAAGTACATATTTGAAGTATTACTTAAAATACCTCCAGACGAAGTTGATTTTTATTAGAACTATTTTCGAAGATAATGTATGTGATGAGAAAGAAATTACCAAATTGATTCATGAAAGTGTTGATAAAATAGCTACTTGAAACTTGAGGAAGATTATTCTGATCAAGTATTATTAAGGATGCAATGAAACGAATGTTTAGACTTCATAAAAACTGGCTTTACATTGTATTAAAATGTCTTTCATATAAGAAATAAGGAGAAAAAGGTTAAACTTCACAAGATATTTTAAGATATTCAAGCTCACACCACCAGCTGTATAGCCTTTGACTGCCAAAATATACATATTTTAATATAAATATTATTATTATGAAACTGCTTTTGGAGAATGTACTCTAACAATAATAAAAAGAGTGTTAGAAAACTTTTTTCTGATATTGTACGATATTTCAAAGTTTTGACATCGCTTACTGAACTTTACCCTGACTTATTTAGTCATGTTTATTTATTTAGCCATTCATAACAGCTGTAGTTACTAGAACGCGTCTTCCTTTTAATTTAATGGTACAGGAAACACATTCCTTGTTAAACTAAGCGAGTCAAATCTTGATAAAGAGACTGCAATTTTTCACTCCTACGTTTACCGACACAGGATTATTTAAACTAATTTTTTTATAAAATTTCCCAAGCCATTTCTGTTAAAAATACGAACTAGAAATTTCATTAACATATCATTGCCTTCACTTATAACAAGAAATTAAAGAGAATTTTGCATAATCAAGTTAAAATGCATGATACACTTTAAGTGCTGTTTGTAAGCATGACAATCAACCAGACTTTTAGATTTCATAGAAAATTGATGTAACATCTTATATGACGAGATCAAGCGCAAGCAAGCGGGACGACGAGTAATTTGACTTCATTTTTTGTCCAAAGTTTTACTGAGACTAATGCCTTCACCATATCAGTCATAACTGAGAGGTCATTAAACGCAAGAGATGCTTAATGTGTACTCTGAACTAAATCTATCCAGATTTGTCTGGAAAAGTCATGTGTAAAGTCGCTTCAGACTTGGCATCCGACCGCTGTTTACCCCGAGTCAAAAGAACTCTTATTAATATGTCAGGATCTACATATCATTTATTGCCGTGATAGTCCGACCGCTCACAAGCTCAACATTACTCACCCTAATGCAGGCCACGATTATAGTTCTCAACTCGTTGCAACAAGGGACTGGGAGGTCACATGGAATGATGGATCACTATTCAAACTCTTCCGTTATTGGGAATGGAGTTTGCCTAAGAAACCCACTATTTCTAACTGCATTGTGCACCCGCTGTAAGAATCACAGAGGGATTGTCTGGGGCTTTGTTCACTTGGTAGGACTGAGTCATTTATTGTAATGCTTTCTCGTTTGAACTCAGAACTACATAACAATTCGCGATCGTTGTTTAACGATTACGATGCGGCAATACGTTTGGACAATCCCTTGTCTCCTTCAGCTGTAGTTTTATGCCCGATTTCAAAGTCTAAAGGGAAAAAATACGAATTTTAGATTGACCAGCTCCTACTTCGGACTCAATTGGATTGAACTTCTTGGGAAGTAAGAACTCGAAAGTCGAATCCTTTTCCAAATGAAGATAGTTTTCTCTAAGGTCATGAATGGCCTAGTCAAAACAATCGCTGAAGCTAAGTGTGAACAAATAATGCTTATTTAACCTTCCAAGTAGTTTCGAAGAGATTTCATCCATCAAGACCATCTGATCGATTTTGCTAATGAAGAGATATCTCGTCAACAAGATATTGCCAATTTTGTGATGATGGTGAGAGATCGAGATTTGACCTGTTTTCTTCTAATGATCATGATCAATATCTGATCAGTTTTCTTCTAATGATCAGGATCATGTTTTCTTCTAATGACGAGATATCTCGTTCAACAAGATCTGGTTAGTTTTGCTAATAAAAAGATACATCGTCGAGACAGCCATAGGAGGATTAATAAAATAAGACAATTTTCACTTTTAAATTAAGTTTTCGAATATTTTCAACAGTATTATGTTACAGATTCAAAAGCAAAATCTTTACAATTTCTTTATTTTTATAAACTGTCTTATTAGATTTTTATCACAAAAACATCTCTCGGTAGATTGGCAACACTAAATATTTTAAATATTTCATAGAAATAGCTTCATTTAACCCACACCAAGGCCTGATCCATTCTGCTAGCATTTTCTGTACTTTGCTTCGAGGAGTTGTGCACTTCTTTACTATACACTCCAAAAGTATTCATTTCAAGTTATAAAAAAATTAGTATTCAAAATTAATAGTAATGGTTTACGAAATTCAATGCGAGACAACAGCGATGTAAGTAAGTTTTATATTAGTTTAATAGAAATAAACCACTTAGGAAACAGCTCTAAAAGGTAAGTGCTAAATATTTGGTACTACAGGACTAAAATCACCGCTCATAAGCCTTTGGTTATGACTCACATAAACATTGAGATTCCTTTATACTCAGGTATCGTAAACTCTATAAACCACCTTCTTTATTTGATGTATTCCAAAATCCATGCAGTCGAAGTGAAGGAAGAATACACCGCGTATCCCCAGGTTCGTCTATTTTCCTACATTCAGTCCTAAGGATTAGTAATTAACTAGTATGGAAAATAGATTTTAATGAGAGAAAATAATAAAATAACTTATTATTGCAGAAAGATGAAATATTCCTGATGATCCATTCTATCAAGACTATGCAGTGAAATGTCAAAAGGACTGCAAAATATGGGCTTAGGCGTTCAAGTTTTTTCAAATTTCCAATTGAAAGAAAAGAGAAACCACGATATTAAAATTGAAAGCTCGTTTCATATGCCTCATACGTATCCCTTTAATGAGATGCTGAAAGATTATAGAACAATGACAATATACATAAAGGAAGTAATTTATAAATAAATTCCTCTGTACAACTGTGGCTGAAGAACAATATACTCGAAGAACTCAATATGACAAAATATAGACCAATTTATTCTTCAAAATAACTTCAGTGGATAATCTACTTTCTAAACTTCCATAGTTTCAAGGGGAATTCGTCTCATGTAAGTTTACTTTTTAAGAGCATGGTGTATTATTTTAAATGCAAAGGGGTTGCATACCAGGATGAGAAGGGTTGCATACCAGGCGTCTAATTAGAGAGAATAGCAGAGGCAAAGAACCGCACTTAAGCCAAAAAACGGTAAACTTTTATTTTACTAATTCAGAAATTATTCGAGTGGATCAGAAGAAGACGGTAAGCAACCCTTCTCGTCAAATATTTTTATTGGAAATAATTTGTGTGTGCTCGCCTGTATTGCATAATCGCAGTTTATCAAGTATAATGTAGGGTCTAAGACACTACAGTTGAGTGAAATTGCGTATTTATATTCATTTGCAGTTTGGTAATTAATGTGATTATTTCAAAGGAATCTAACGCGTCAGTTCAATATTGATACAGCTAATCCACATTCTTTGTTACGATGAAAAGTCATGTCCTTAAATATAAAAATTGAGATATTTAGGGATAATTATCACGAAGTTATATTTTGAATTGAATTAATTTTAGATATTCAAACCACCAAATATTGCATAAAATAATTAAATGACTTACCACTCAGTTATACGAAATTAATTGGAATACATTTTCGTTTAAATTAGTTTAATTAGAGATTAAAATTAATGGTGCTTAGTGTACTCTAAAATAGTAAGAATAATATAATATATAGTCACTTAAGAATGAATTTTTAAAAGAAACCAAATAGCCTAACGACAGAATTATATCACCTGAAGTCATGAATTCGGGAATTTTAAGTCGTAGGTCCTGATACCTAATTAGCTCTCATATATCAAAAAATGCAGTGGTACAACAAACAAACCAACAAATTGAGTACAATTACTTTTCTGGTAATTTTTGACAAGAGGCGAGACTTGGTATACTGGTGTAATAAAAATATACGTATAAAAGTATAAAAATAAGTAAAAACAATCTTGATTTAAATATGAATTTTTAAAAGGTTGTTTTCCTTTTGCGTATTTAAAGCTAAGAATCTGAGGTGAATTAGTATTATTGGATGCATGGTTACTCTTTATAGAGTCCCACGAACCATGGGTTCATTTATAATAATATTTAGGTTGTGAATCTTCTGACCTAAAAGACCTGTCAATGATTTGAAATACCATCCGAACTTTTGGAATGACCTCTATTAACACTACAAGTGGTTTCGACGAGATATCTCGTCATCAAGATATCGCCTATTTTTTATGATGATGAGATCGAGACCTAGTCAGTTTTTTCGAATGACAAGACATTCCATTATCCATTAAGATCTGGTCAGTTTTGCTAATGACGAGATACCTCGTCGCGACAACCATCCGGAGGGTTAAGGAAAATTCACCAAGAGCAGCAAATACATTCTCATATCCATAGTTCTCGTTGACCAGTCAATGTTACATTCCCATGTTCCCTTTACAGATAATTCAGCAGTATTCTGAGCGGTGGTGCATTATAGTTCATAAATGAACACTGAACAAAAGTAACTAAAGTCGAAGCCATGAATTTTCCTTATCTCTCTCTAAAGTTTCACACACTGTAGAACCACGATTACTGCCCGCATAACACCACTGACACCAAATGGGTCCTTTTCCTTGATGTCATTTGGATTGCATCGTGTTTCCCGTTCTCTTCAGAGAGTAAATCGGTAAAAAGCACAGTCAGTAAACTGTATCTGGACTCATCAGTGAAGTGGAAATGTCTCCACTGAACCAGATTCCTTTTTCTGTGTTGATAAAGTGGTCTCTCCTATTCGTTGGGGATAATGAGGCACAAACTTCTGAGTGTCTGGCACGAAGACAAAACGCCCTGAGCACTCCGTTAACATTTCGTCTTCACGCTCTTACTCCTAAAACAGTTCAAACTCTACATTGTCCTGGAACTTTCCCCAAACCTAGAAGTGAACAGATACCTCAGTCTTTGAGTGCTCGTATTCGAGTCTACTGAATACTCCCTTGAAAAGAAACTGCCCACTAGAAATTTTATTTTATTTTCAGTCCTGATTAATAGGATGAAGCTTTTCGCGGAATTTAGTAAGAAACTAGAAAAAATCAACATAATGGAAAAACTATTTATATAATTACACTATTTTTGCATAACTAACATACTTGATGTTACTTGACAATACAACAAATTTGTTTAATATGACTAACCTATAGAAATATTTATGTTATTCTATTTGGAGGAACCATGTTCTCTGTGTGTGCTAGAATGTTTAACCTTTGTATACCATTGTATTCGATGGTTTTATAATGTTAATATTTCTAAACGTCACTAAGCGTTATTTCTATTTGATGGATAACTACTCTTTATTCTTCAAAACGTTTAATGATGATTGATGAGGTGCGTGTTTGGGACAAATTACCTGATTTTCACATCCTTGTCTGATATGCAACCGTGCGTATCTCTTAATGGGGTTATAGAACATTATATAACAACATTCTGTTACAGTTGTATGTAAATTAATTTGGATGAAGAGTATTTATGTAATGGAACGTTGTTTAAAATATATGAAGTTAGTTAAATCTAAAGCAGTAATATAATATATAACTCTTAACACTGCTTCCAAAATTAAAAGTATTGTGAGGTCTTTGCCTCAGAATTTACATCAGAATTTTTTATTGCAGGGTTCTAAATAGAATTATGCTCTCATTAAGATTATACAAGATTGGGCCTTAAAATACAACTTGGAGTTCACTTATGAATTACACTTCACACAAATACATTAACCTTCCAAGTGTTTTCGATGAGATATATCGTTCATCAAGTTCTGATAATTTTGATAATGACGAGATATTTCGTCATGAAGATATTGCCGATTTTTTGAGACCAAGATCTGGTCAGTTTTCTTCTAATGATGATCTATCTCTCTGGATCCTCGTCCAAGATCTGGTCAGTTTTGCTAATGACGAGGCACCTCTTCGAGACAACCACCGAAAGGGTTAGAAATGAACCATTAGGGTTAGAAATGAACCAGTAGGATTAGAAATGAACCAGTAAGGTTTAAAATGAACCAGGATTGTTAAAAATGGAAAACAAACTTATTTTTGCAAAATATTCTGAATTTAAAGAAATATTGATTCCTCAAAAATATAACTGAAGCTAATAGAATAGAATGGGACATAATCCTTTAGGCGGCAAAAATACTTTCAGATAAAAAGTATGTGCAAATGCTTTTTCTCCTTTTCATAACTTACACAGAATATATTGTAATTGGGTGTGATACATATAGGGAAAGCAATACCTTTAGAATCTTATAAAAACTAAGAAATGAAATGGATTTATTTAATTATTATATGTTTAGTAATGTCAGAGCATTTATAAAAAACCAACGACCATATCTTGAATTGCTATCTTTGGGGAAATTTGAGAATGCACAGACGTCATTAAAATTCTTCATCTCTGGACTTCATCTCCTTTGATTTATATTACCCTGACTCTAATTGTTCTTTAAGTTAGATACTGCAGTCTCGGGATATTGCTTACAATAACCTTTAATACTCCTGATACTTTTTATAGATGTTACCAAATTGTAATTTTAATTTAATAAATGGATATAATTGGTATAAATGCTCGAACGGGCAAGGCAAATAACTATTTCCTGTATTTATTTTGCTTAGAAATGTTTAATTATTGTGACGTTAATTGCAAATGTATCAAAACACAAATTCCTATCAGTAACTTCGGATAAAATGTATCATACCTCCATGCTTTCTATTTGTACTTTAAAATTCACAGATCATATGATATAATACAACTAAATGCAGTTTAAGATTAAAAGTTTGACTCAAACACAATGATAAATATACGTAATTATCAATGTGATTTGATTTATTTTGTTCGTTTGAAAATGCAAACAAAAGAAAAAAAACAGTTACGTGCAAATAGATTTTTTCCTCAAAACCTAAAAAAAATGTACCTTCCGATATAACTTAATAACTTCTAAAAATAGAAGAAGCAGCACCAACTTTCTTGGAATTCCTATCGCATTAAAATAAGAGTGTAACACTGTAATAAAATAAATTGTTTTTTCTATAGGTTTCAGATGCCATGTTAGGCTGAAGACGCCTTAATTAGCGTTGTGGAAAGATGTAATTAGTTTCTAAGCAACCTAATTAATTAATTAGAATTTATATAAGGACGAGGTTGAAACATTTGAGAGGAAATTTTAATTTTTGCGGGCTGGTGTATTGCTAATCAAAAAAGTCTACAATACCCGCTGTGTTAGGGACAATAATCGTCAGTCCTGGTCCTTCTAAGTATGTAAATCTATTCATCCAATTGCTGTCTTTTTATTATTCCACTAGTCTTGCATATTCTAATTGCTTTTGGCCGTCGCCTCCGGTAATAGAGTGTAATTAAACAGTGTCAAGTTACTTAAAACTTTTCTCATTCCTAATACACTAAACGGTTTACCGTCAATATTAAAACATCACTGCTGTTTGCTAAAGCATGTTGTATTTTTTATTCATTATTTTAACGAAAATTTTGAGTAGAGAACGAGCCTACCTTATTATTTTCCCGTCACAAGTCCAATTAGTTGGCCGTAAAAATATCGCGCCGAGAAATTTATTATGGAAAATTAATATTCTGACATCTTGTATGGTGGCCGACGCTGTTCACTTTTATCTTTACCGCTGAGAGAGCGATCGACGCAAAAAACACTACATGCTCCACTTTACATTAACAACGATAGTCCGAACAAGGCAAAGAAAATAATGCAACTTTTAAGTCGTTCCCAGATTAACTTGGCTGCTAATTAACAGAGGCAAAATTTAATAAACTTCTCACCACTAATCTGCTCGATTAAAGATGAAAACCGAGGGTGATGAAAAAGAAAGTTTTTCTTTAAATCGATGGGGGTGGGGGGAATGTCCAAACGATGACTGGGAAATTAAAACGAACGCCCGCTCTGAATTGAGGTGAATTATGCAGTTAAATAGAACAGCGTCGTGTGAAGGAGACGCTGTCAACGGACTGCTATAATGCGTGACTTAGGAAATAATTCAATTGCAGCGAGCGAAGTGTGCGGTTTTTTTCATTTATTTACTTCAGAAACTGCATCGTTACATTTATCAAACGGCGAATTTTCTGTGACAAGTGCTGGTGTGAGTTGGAATTTAAAAAAATTATGCAATAATTTATTACGCAAGGATCTTTAAAAGCAGTTCACATTATGTAATAAATAATAAAATGTAAAGTTTTGATTGATGATAAGGGATGTAGAAATAAATAAAATGTTGATGTGACGATAAAGGGGAATACACTTATATGCTGTTGAATCATTCGGTTATAGTTCTGTATTTAAAAAAATAGAAAATAATTCTTTCAATTGAATAAATATATTAGAGAAAATGCAACTATTTATAAAAGATTTTTAAACACTCAAAATTTGAAATGCATATATATTTTCCTGACTTTTTCGTCAGGATAATATTCCCAAACCTGATAATATTAACTATATGAGGGGTTAACACGCATATATCCGTTCTGTAATTTACAGTCTTCCCTACATGACTTCCTTCCACTTTTGACCTTTTCGACCAATAGAATATTTCCTACGATTTTTTCAACCAATAGATGTGATTATTAAGTCATGTGTGTGTAGTTAGGAAAAGTAATCCTAGATTAATTGGAAATCTCTTGATGCTCATAGGGTTAATGTAGTATATTTGAATCAAAATTGCTATGTTGCCTATTGGTTTGTCAGTTAATGATAATCTATTGTTACACGAGTGTTAGGAAGACTGTTGTCATCAACTAATTAGTAGAGAGATGAATGTACTAATTATTAAAGACATCTTTATTGATTTTAGAAATAGGAATAAATTTAAACGTGTTATATATAAATCATGTTAATTGATCAATACCTTTGCAGGCTATTTATAATATCGCAGTGCATTAAAGAAAATCTATTAAAACAGTTCTATAAAAATTGACTGTATAAATAAAACCCAAACTAAAAATATTTTCTTAGTTAACTCAAAAGTCAGACAAAACTACGATGATTAAAAAAATACTTATTTCAAATCTATTGTTTGCCCTGAATAATTTTAAAAATTTCAGCGATTTAAATAAAAATATTTGTTTTGCTTCCGCGAAAAACGCGAGGCTTTCTCGTAGACCACCATGAAGTGACAATTAGTAACGTTTTACGCAAAGTAGAAAGGGATATCGCGAAAGAAAAGCAGCAAAACAAACTTACGTACGAAATAAATGCACCGCGAAACATTTTAAACCAAACTAAAAGCCAGAAATCTCTCGAGAACCGCGTTAAAATTTCGTCTCTGCTTTCATTACATTTCAACCATTTATCATGATATTCTTTTCTGGTTTCCGGACTGGACCCAACTGCGACGCATTAAGTTCTGTACATTTCTCATGAACTTCATGTTTAGAATTGACACTTGGCGCCGCAGATCCTCCGTCTTGTAGCTCTGACCTAGATATTACGCGGTATTTCGAATGGATTTTGGCATCGTAAGAACCTTGCCTCTACATTGCTTTCAATGAATAGCAAAGTGATTATACTCGGCTCTTAATTCAGATTTTGAACTCGGCAAAAGCAATGATGTCCTTTGAAGGCGCTGGTAGTAAAATATGTCTGCTGTTCTGAGCCCGCGGACAATTCGAGATTGGAATATGAATACTTTGACAAGGATATTTCGGCGTTGTTGCGAGAAGTATGGGGAAAGTCGTGACCCGACGCCATTAAAATTTCCCGGACTTCAATTAAGAAAGTACCGAAAATTTATAATTATTTGTGAAGCCTGAGGTTTCCGAAAATATCAGTAGTGAAATTTAGGAAAGGGACCGTTGGATGTGTGTGAAATAGGATTGTGATTATAATTGCATTGGTAAAGAAAATAGAAAATACGGAATTCCTTCAGAACTCCGAGATTGAAAAGATTTGGTTATCTAAATGTGAAATGAAAATTTCGGTGGAACTCATTTCAATGATTTGAAACTTATTTCTCTCAACGTTCAACGTGGTAATCAAATAAGAAGTTAGTTTTTAATAAAAGCTTGTAATAAGACCAGTATTTCATCTTCAAATATATGATGGGACAAATGTTTTTCACGAAGCAGAGAAGAAAATTAGTGTAATCAGTCAAGAAACATGTTTTAGTTTTTTATTTAAATAGGAATAATGCGTCAACCCTCCAAGTGGTTTGGACGTGATATCTCGCCCGTCAAGATTTGCACAATTTTGCTAATGACCATATATCTCATGATCAAGATATTGCAGATTTTTTTAGATCACGAG
Source organism: Meta bourneti (assembly GCA_933210815.1). Lineage (NCBI taxonomy): Eukaryota > Metazoa > Arthropoda > Arachnida > Araneae > Tetragnathidae > Meta > Meta bourneti. The sequence goes on along the minus strand of OW119933.1, from coordinate 23,052,205 downwards.
ATCAAGATCTGACCAGTTTTATTTTAATGACGAGATATTGCGTCCATCAAGATCTGATCAGTTTTTCTAATGACGAGATATCTCAAAATAACCAAAAGGAGGGTTAACGAACTAAACGATGTTCGTATATGATGGACATGGTGGCTCTTGCTGCTACTGCCTTGTACATGCGCTGCCCCGAAGCATCAATTCAGAGCAGATAAGTGTTATGTAGGATGGCTTGTAAGCAAAAGAATCCCACTGAATTATTTCATGAAATATAAAATCTGTTCAAAGATGCATCAAGGTATATCAGCTGAACCGTGTATGTTACTTATCATGTCATCATTATATTTTCTCCGATGAAACAATATATCAATTCTTGCCCTTGCTTCATCAATACGAGTTTCAAACAATTTCGTAGAACTTATTGACTGACCAGACAGAAGTTCTGATTTGAACCTTGTGGTACACCTGAAGAGTTCTTTTTATCTGAACTGTGTAAAAATGTATTATGACAAATAAACATATGGTGTAAGATATCGAACTTGAATACAATATCCTCAAATTGACCGCGCTTTATCTACGAGAGCAGTGAGTGAATAGGAAAGGGATGCGGCTATTTGATAATTGTTAACCTCCTGATTGTTGTCTCGACGAGGAACTTCGTCATTAGCAAAACTGGCCAGATCTTGGTGGAAGAGATATCTCGTCATTAGAAGAAAACTGACCAGGTCTTGGTCTTGTCATCATACAAAAATCGGTAATATCTTGATGACGAGATGTATCGTCATTAGCAAAATTGGTCGATGGACGAGATATCTCTTCGAAACTACTTGGAGGGTTAACTTGCTTACGTAAGTTTACCAAGTATAATGTGGGGTTTAAGACACTACAGTTGAGTGAAATCATGTATTTTATATTTATATACATTTTGATAATTAATGTGATTATTTCAAAGGAATCTAATGCGTCAGTTCATTATTGATACAGCTATTATCCATATTCTTATAAAACAATACTATACAGCCTATCTAAAACTTTCAAATTATTAAAATGCATATTTTTGCCTTTTGATATAGTCATCGCCAATTTTTAATTTGGATGCTTCAAGAAACAATTCGTTGAAAGTCTTCAGATTTTTTCTCAATATATTATTGGTGATATCAGTTCACAGAAAATAATTTGATCGGCAATTTTTATAACCTCCGGGTTGCATTATAAGGAACTAAAATACAAAGAAAAGCGTTCCTATATACATCATATTTGTATGATTTAGAAGCCGTATTTATTAATTAGGAACAAAAATATCACGGAGCAGATTCGTTTCTTTATTTATTATGACTGCTAATGACTGAAGTAAAGTATTCATTATAATTTTCATTTTTGTTTCCTTGATGCTTCCCATGTCACATTAATCCGCACTAGACTAACAAAATCAATTATAATGGATGGCGTAATCAGAACACATTACTTTTACATAAAAAGAGGAATACATTGTTATATATCGATTGTACCATAAATAATGAAATAAATTGTAACGCGTTTTAAGCGAATCCCGTAAAATAATAAATTCCAATTTTGTATTTCATTCAGTGAGATTTTTTGCAATAAATTTATCAACATTTTCGAATTAATGTTTTGAATTTTGTTAAAAGAAAAAGGAAATAGTGAATTGTCGTGTGAATATTTCTGTTATATATTAACATAGAAACAATATCAATATTGATAAAAAGAAATGCATACACTTTGTTGTGATGGCTAAATATATTCTTTGGCAAAAACAACCGACGCTTATAATAATATATAAATTCGATAATTTATCTCATATATAAGCGATTACGAAGTTTCAAAGACACTTAAAATTGAATTGTACATGAAATTTTTCGATACCCGGTAGAAGCAATCAGTGCATAGTATCGAATTAGAAACAGCTTGTCTCTTATTGGAATTGGAATTAATGATTTTCAAAAATAAATGGAAATGTTTTAACTGTGTAAAGCTTGAAAGAAAAGTATAAAAACATTCTTTTAGTATCTAAAACTTGTATATCCCAATCTATTTATTCCTTATGTGAGACAAAAGACAGTTGAGCGACAAAGCCAGTTTCAAAATAGAACACGTCCTGTTTCCATGTTGAAATACAATTGGGAAAGAAGAAAACTTATACCAAACAAGAATTTTCTTTATTTTTTAAAATTATTAATATATATATATATATAATAATAACAGTTATATATACAGGGTGTTTTGAAAATATCTGATAAAATTGTAAAACGTGGTAAAAGGGCCCAAAATAAGCATTTTTTGTCAAAGAATGTGTCCGAAAAGGCCGCGTTTAGGTTATAAAGGGCGCTATTTAGGTTAGTCGATCACATCGTAATTCCCCGGTCGGATTTCAACGGCATGTATCAGCGCCCTCTACCACCTAAACACGGCATTTCCGGACACACATTCTTTGACAAAAAATTTCATTTTGGTCCTCTAACACCCTTTACAATTTGACCAGATAGTTTTGAAATACCGTGTATGTAATCATATTAGACCGTAATCGTAATGACCTTGAGAGACATTACAGACAAAGACAGACATTAATTAATGTAACATTTAATGCGAAATTTGTAAATTCCGTCCTCCATTAGCATTTAAATGAAACACATGTCTAACATCTCACCCTTTTCTCTGTACAAGATAATCGACTAAAAGGCATCAACCGCGGTTAAGTACTGCAACATAAAAGAAAACTACTAGAAAATACTCTATTAAGAAACTTTCATTCAAATTGTCATTCAATTTGTAATAAGCATGTCATCATCTTGAGTGCTATTATTAACATCTTAATATTAACGTATATGCGAAGTCTAAGAAGTTGCCAAAAGAACAAAATTGGTAAACATTCCTGTGCGAATCGTGCAAATCTTTAGTCATAACATTTGGTCAAGAAAGTACAAAATAATTATTTTAGACTTGAGAAGAATGGATTTTTATGTTGGTTTTCACATAAGATAAATTTGTTCATACATGTAATTGTATAAATTCATTTATGATTTAGAAATTTTCTTTGTAATTAAAGTAACAAAGAATACTTAAAAAGAACAAAAGCGAATCTCTCCTTAAAATAGTGCTTTATTCCATTTGTGTCTCGGCTTTAGTAAAGAAACGTTTATTACACAACAAAAGGGAAGAGTATTTGATTCCGTTGTTAGCGTGATGCGTTGGGAGCGTATTTTATTGCTTGGTATCAAAAGAGAAAGCGAGAAATATAGTCGTTCAGCTTATAAACAAATTATTCCGAAGACATGGCCTTTGATATCAAGTTAGCTTACTTTAAAAATGAGTATTTCATAAAATATCATACATCGTGTCAAATGGTGCAAAAGAACGCATTTTCAAAATATATCTGCTTAAATTTCTGTTAAGCAAAGAATAGAACGTCATCTATCCACACTTTCTCTTTACTCTGGAGAAAAAAATGATTTGAGCAAATGTATTTTTCAGCCATTTTTCGTTCATCCACTTTCTTTTTTCCTATTCCATTCAACTTCGTTTTAGAGTCCTGAATTCTTTTATTGATTCTTGTTCCGTTACTTATATCAACTTTATTTTGTACATTTTCTTTGGGGTGTTTAACGTCCAGGCTGCAACTTTTTTCCAATTATTTTAGCTATTTCGCTTTATCTAAAGTTCCGAAATTATTTGGGATTCCTTCCGTTTCTTAAACGTTTTCTTGATTCTTATGATCTAAGGACGCATTCTTCTGCCTATCATCTTTTATTTTAACATTTTATGTATCTAGCATAAAAATTGAGACACGCGTCGAGGAAGGAAGAATATATTTGGAGTTGCAATTGAACTTTATTTTAAATGCAAGTAGTTTCTAGACATTTTCTAAACATTTTATTTTAAGGACTCAGAGGAAATGATCTTTCTTTTGGAGAGAAAATGTAAATTTATACTATACGACATAAAACATTATTTGTAAATGGAAATTAATCAGATTATTATAATACTGATTAATCGTTTCTAATGCTATTCAACAAATCTTTCAGTTTTAGGGAATAGGTTGGCTAGGTTTTAGTGGCGCTAGGGCCATATTTGCCCTAACTGCTCCAAACTCTGCACATATTAAAATATTTAAATATCATAAGACAAAATACAATTCAAAAATATTGAATGTTAAATTAAGTTGCGATTACAACGCACATTTAGGTCAATGCATATATTCTATGTAAAATATAGCTCATAAAACTAATGTATGTAATTAATAAAATATGTTTGAATTGCATAAAAGATCTCCCTTAAGGTCTTTTATGCTAAGATGAGTGACACCAAATCGGTTTGGTTTGTTATAATTGAGTGTATAATTTAAATAAAGATCAAAGGAAAAAATCAGCAATTGTAAAATTTTGGATTTTATTAATTTTAGCCTGAATTAGAAAATTTCTACAATTTTACTGCGGTTCTTTGTCAACGAGTCTACATTTCGAACAGATTAGATACATTTTTATTTTGTATGGCATTATAAGTGAAAATTAAGTTTTAAAATTAATTTTTACATACTGCTGTGAAAGAAATGCAAAAAAAGCCATAATTAAAAAATACTAAACCTCAAATGAGTTAATAATTCAAATGAATAACTAAAACAATGCTCTATTGTGTAATATTGGGAGATTAGGAAATAATTTAATAAATTTCTTGTGTTTAAAAGTAGTGCAATATTTGTAATGAGAATACGATAAGGTATCCACTCTTAAATTCGTTAATTTAGATTGAAAAATATTTTACTGTAAGATTCATAATCCAATTTTATTTTGAGCGTTCAGACATATTAGTGACGATTCGATAAAACATGATACTGGAAATTATTGTCACAGGTATTTTCAATAATGATAATGCGATGCAAATGTGTGGTAACTTATTAGTTTCATTTAAATTATTTTGAATATATTAAGAATTTTAGTATTATAATTATCTGGGGACGAATTTGTATATGTTGATATTTGCCTTTTAAATTAACAGTAAAATATCATATTGTAGATTTAATTTCTGATTAAAGGTTTATAATATTATTTAAACTATACATTAACAAGTAGTTAATAACAGTTTGTAAATAATTTTTGGATTGAAATACAAAATAAAATTACGGCTATATATGTATCTCCAATTAATCTGTTTTTACTGACATTGGAAATACGAAAGGATTCATGTAATAATGTAATATGTAGATTCATATTCATAACCACAAATTTATTTCGCATTTCAATCTAACAATCATTTAGAAACTATTATAAATATATGTCAATAAGTTTACGTCAGAATTTATTGTACGCATACATAAATGCGGTTTACTTTTATTGCTTAAACATATCATCATTAGAGCAGAAACTCATTAACTGACATTTTTTGGAGACACTTAATGTTTATTTATATGAAGATGAAAAATACAGTCAGATTGTAATCTGTTTTAAAAAATACACAACACTATCAAAGTGCTTATGACTTTATTTTTTTATCTAAAAACTAATAGGTAGTCTTTAAATAGCTGTACATTAAAAAAAATTGTCAGTTAACGAGTTTCAAGCATCGAGCTCAAAATAAAGTTTCATTAAATTCAAGAAATTACCAACTTTTACAAATCCGTTAACCCTCCTGGTGATTGCCTCGAGGATGTATCTCGCTATTAGCAAAACTGACCAGATCTTGATGGCGAGATATATCTTTATTAGAAAAACTGACCGGATCTTGATCAAGTCACCATTATAAAAGCAATATCTTCATTACGAATTTAATTGGCATTCTTGATAACGATATATCTCGTCATTAGCAAAATTGGTCAGATCTAGATCGAAGAAATATCTCGTCGAAACCACTTGGAGAGTTAAGCTGTTTTAAATATTTTTGTTGAAAAATTGATGTTAAATAGCTGTTGGATAAAACGTCAATCAACAGTATTCTGCATGATTTCAAATGCAACAATTTGAATGTAGTAAGTAAAAATCATCTAGCACATTTCCTGATGGTTTAATTTTGAGACGCGGTACTTTAAAAGTGCTCAAGCCAACGAAACTATCCAGACACGCTTGATATTTATTCCCTTTCGATTCGTCACTTACGAAAAAAGGCGCTGTCTTCATTGCAAAAACAAGTCTCTTACCAAAATGAATTGCACTTTTTCCAGCGGAGGAGTCCTGTAAATCTCATTCATAACCTTAAGGGATAAACGAGCGAAAGAAGTCCGTTTCGTATATCTTTGATTCTGGTGAAATGCTAAGTAATACTCTAGTACCCCCGTTAAAGTTATAAAAACATCTTATCTACATTCTATTCGAAATGGTGTTACTTTTTTTCGCCCGGTTCGGCGACATGCATTTATCAAATGCGACCGTATCAGCTAGCCTTTCCCCTTTATCAGAAGGCACTATAATAAAGTTTTTTCACTCTGAAACAAGATCTAGTTATTGCCCTGGGGATAAAAATCTTTTTCCAATTAATGGGTAAGTCTTTTTCTCTGTGGAATCATTTAATCTGGAAGAACGAGACGAAGAGATGGGCGTAAAAAGGCAAAACGAAATGAGGAGGAAATATCAAGCACACCTCATTAACGTGAATCCCACTTTTCTTTCGCCTTCTGTCTTTAGAAAAGTCCAAGAAAGATATCAAAGATTGCATAAAACGTGCCTTCCTCTTTCGGGAGATTTATCTTCCATGCTTAAATTGATTACATGAAAGGAAAGATTGTGATAAAGATCAAGACAGACATTTGCATTTGAAGATCCCTGCTAGCTCAGATATTGAAATGAGCTCGGTGTGAACGTCGAGTTGCGCTTTTCGGAGTAGTTTGCTCGCTTCAAGAAACGCATAAGTACATATTCTTTCAATGAGAAACTGCTTACATAAAAGAAATATGTCTGGCTGTAAATCATCTGAAGTCCCGAGTAAATTGTTGGATCGCTCGTTTTTGGGAGGAAAAAATGGATCGCGGAGAATGATGGCAGGTTCGCCGCTCGAAATCGTTTTAATGTATAAGTAATAAGCAGTTTATCGCAGTTTCATTATTCACAATGAAGTAAAATTTTAAACGAGCTGTTTTAAGTTCGATCTGAAGCCGGAAAAGCCAAACTTTCCTAATGGAGAGGGTCACGCATGTTTTTGACTCGAAAGTCCTTTACAACAGAAATCTCAGTTCTTCACTTGGCAAGAACACGTAATCGAATTTCGCAACATCGAGTATACTCACTTGCCGATAATACTACTTATATATACTTTTATAGAGAATGAGTCATGTAAGTCTGTATTTTTAAATGTTATGTTCAAATTTATGAGATAATACTATAGATAATTGGTGTATACATATAAAATTCAAATATAATTAAAAATATATAGATAGTTTAAAATACAAATATATATAATTTCAATGAAAATATAAATATATAGATAATTTCAATAAAATATAAATGCATAGATAATTTAAATGTAAATTTCGCATACATAGATAATTTAAAATAAAAATATATAGATAACTTAAATGCAAATTTCACGCGCGTGCACATAGATAACTTAAAATACAAATATATAAAGATAATTTAAATATAATAAACATATATAGAGAGCTTAAATAAATACAGCTCAATGAAATTATCTGTCATCTAAACTTATTTCCTAAAAAGAAAATGAGAGTGTGAGTGGAAGAGGGAGAGTTTGATATTTACATATAGTTTGTACATGTGACCGGGTTAGAATCTGTGGAATTATGAGTGTCACATTTCTTGAAACTTTCATGTCATGACACTTGTTAAATAAACACGAGTTGGTTTAATTGATAGTACACATAATGATTGATATGGATGATTCCTAAAATCGCTTGATAAAGATCAAATCTCTCTTTTAAAATCAAATTACTAACATTTTTGATTCAAATGTTTTTCCTTTGATGTTTGAATTAGTGACGTAATTTGTTCTTAAAAATCGTGATTTAAATTAGATTTTCATATCTAGACATAATCTGCTATACGCATATAAAGAATGGAGAACTTCTTTGTCCCGAGTAAAAAAATTCCCAAGTTCTTACTAACGTATTCCATTGTGCCATTTCTTCTTACAAATTGTATATATATAATAAATTGTCCATTCATATCGCCGACATATAAAAGAAATAGGCAGACAGAATGTAATTTCTGCAACATTTCTGTCTGTAAATTGTCTATAACAAGGAAAAACCATTGCCATAACTTTATTTGTGGTCGTATATTTCAAAATGCGTCCCATACGTTATGGCTTTTCGCAAGATAAACAAATTTGGCAGCTGTAAAATAAATTGAAACAGGACGTCCTCTGAATGTTTCAATCGAATGGGCAACTCAACTGCCCCAAAGGGGGTGACAAAAAATTACACAGCTCATAAGGGCTTGCCTGTCTTTAGTGATAACTGGCTTTGGGTACTCCACACCATAAATGTCTTCCTTTGTCGGTTCACCTTTATAATCTGATCAATAAAGATATAAAACTGTTAGCGGACAAAGCTGACGCAATCTTCCTGCTATAAACGGGAGCAATAATGGGCCGGCTGAAGAAATTTATCGCCTCTTTTGTTTTCACGTATTATGACTCGGAACCCATGTTCCCAATACTATAATTTCAATTTGCTGTTCAAGTTGCTCGTAAAAGCCCCACTCAGCAGCAGCTCGCAACCTAGTGGCAATGTTTTTTATCTCTTTTGGGCCAGATGTCGGGAATAAAAATAATGTTTTAGGTGCCACGATTAATATGTCGTTTGAGGAACAGATGGATTTGACAATTCCAAATTTCCTCTTTCGGTCATCGCTTACCTCGAATGTTGTTTCGCACTCGGGTCTATTTGTCTTCCTCGAAAACACGACTTCGACCCCGCTGTTCGACACCGACTTCAGAATGGGATGAAAAGTGGCGGATCGCAGGTTTCCAAAAGGCGTGTTCGATATTTTTCTGGATGCAACCAGTGCATGTGACATTCAGTGAATGGTTTTGTTCTCTTGCCAAGCTTACATTTGGGGAATGTAGGAAAAGAAATTCGAATGGATTGTAGAACTAAACACGTTAACATCTTTTTTTACATTAATTGGCCATTCACAATCTTCTCTATAAGTAGTAAATGAAATGAATTCTCGCATCTCAAAATATAAAAATACACACTGATGAATTTAATCCTCCTGATGGTTGCCCCGACGAGGTATCTCATCATTCGCAAAATTAACCATCTTTCAGTGGACGAGATATCTCGTCATTTGAAACAACCATACCAGATCTTGATCTCGTCATCATAGAAAAATCGGCAATATCTTGATGACGAGATATCTCGGCATTAGAAAAATTGGTCAGATCTTGATGGACGTGTTATCTCGTTGAAACTACTTGGAGGGTTAAAATACTTCGCATTAGAAGATTTGGTCAAATAAATATGTTCATCGTGCTCAGAATTTAATCTGATCTGGTCCATACTTTAATAGAGATTTTACCCTTCTGAGTGCTATGAGATTTCCGAATAGTGTAGTATTACTTTTACCCAACGACACACGTAATGACTAAATAACCACATTTAATGATGGACAGAATCCTAGGAAACTTTTCGATTGGTCATGAATGTCAAATTGTTTTAGAAAGCATGCAGAGAAGACTGCGGGTGGCCAAACGGACATGTACGTGTGAAGGGTTAATACAGATATTTCTATAACTGAGTGGAGTATATCTACAGAGATAGATGTCAACCTTGTGATAATATATGTTATAAATTAATTTGATAGAATCACTTCGTTTGCATAAACTGGGGATCGATAATTTCCGTATAAAGTTCAGTTGTTTTTTCTTGTGATATAACGTGCATTACAATAACCGAAATAAATATCAAATACCCGTTTATAACGTTAAATTTTCCATTCGTCATATATTCGCCCAGAAAAATAGTTTACTTATGGAGGTACGGTTGGTTGGTTGATTTTTGGCCAAGCTGGGCCAGACACGACAGATAATATCAAGTAATAGACAAACACACAATGAAAGCTTTACTGACACAGAAGAGAGAAATACACCCAGGGAGGAATGTACCTTATGGAGGTCAGGAGAAAATTTTACAAATGTCGTAATTTTACTACTGAAATAATGCATTATACCAATGACTATGTCCTTTTTAGATTCCGTGGGCGCATCTTATCAAATACGAGAAATGCTTTCAGAAGTTAAATGCACAAGTTTAAAAAATGAAAACAAGTTTTTTTACAATTGCAATTTTACCGTTATTGATTTCATTCATTAATGTGAAATTTATGTACATATGTGGGTTCATTTTTCGATTGTCTTCATAAAAAATTTTTACTTTTATTCAGGTCGTGATTCAATGAAACTACCAGTTCTTGTCTTCATCCATGGTGAATCCTACGATTGGAATGCTGGAAACCCGTATGATGGAAGTATACTTGCGAGCTTAGGAAACGTTGTTGTGGTCACAATCAACTATAGACTTGGAATACTAGGTAAGTTCAATTATGAATTCGTTTGCGTGAGCATGCAAATGAATTTTCACCCTAACAAATCTAAACAGTCTTCCTCCTAGTGTACTACAAAATTTCCTTGCCATATGTTAATGCTTTCATTAATCTATTTTGTCAATAACCTTTGAAGTAAAATATTGTAACTATTATTTTATTCATTGTATTACTGAATTTCATATTACTGGTATAGTATTTTATTTATATCAACAAGAAATTTCAAATATAACATTTTTAAACATACATTTATAAATCTAATATTTAACTATCTGAGTGGTTCACACGCTTATATTCATTCTATAACCTGCAGTCTTTCCTGCATGATCTCCGACTAGTTTTGTCCTTGACCAATGTAATCTTTCTAAAGATTTTTCAAACTATAGTTTAGGTTATTTAGTCATTATGTGTTTTGTAGTGTAAAATCAATAATATTACAATACTTGAAAATCTTGGAGCTCAGAGGTTTAAAACTGTTTCTGGATTGCTTAATATTCCATTTTGGGGATATGAGTACGATTTAACATTGTGAATTTTACTATCACACCAGCTCATTTGAAATGTTTTATAAAGATACGTGGTTTATAGAAAGAATTTAGGAGGTAAGACACGTTTTAAGGGGATATTTATTAAATTTGAATTGTGTATGAACTTAATATTTAACAAGATATATTATTTCTAATACCATTTGGGATTAACCTTTTATAAATTACGTATTATTTTCAACATATTTCACTATCTTTCACTTCAGTATATTTCACTATCTTAGATAAACTGAATTGTGTATGCATACACACATTATGCACAATTAAATCATTTCCTTACAAGTACTTATAAAACATCGTCACCTGAATGCCACCTGAATACAAGAACTAGGTGACTGATAAAAAAATGGGCATTTTGAGTAGTACTTAAATTAGTAAAGTTGAGATTATACAGAATTTAATGCAAGGAATAGGTAAATGTTTGACCACTTAAGCTCTATCTATCGGCTAATGAAAAATGTAAGGCTATTTTTAACATGTATTGTGTAGGAGAACTGTTTTTCGCTTTATTTCAAATGGTTCAATTCCTGTCAGGTTTGATTCCTCCCTGGGGGTATTTCTCTCTTCTGTGTCAGTGCAACTTTCCTTGTGCGTATAGCTGTTTACTTGATGTTGTTTGGCACAGCTTGGCCAAATAAGGCCCTTGCCCTATAAAACCCAGTCACCCAGCCTATTATTTCAAGAACCAAAAAGAGTGACTATAGTTAAGTGCAAAGAACTTGGATATAAAATAATGTATTTACGAAACATCGATGAAAATAACAACCTTGTATCGTTCCTACCTAAACCTCTTCCTAAGTAGGAATACAAAATCTCAGAAAGTCTCACATTACATGCAAGTAAGGTAGCATCAACCTAGTCAAGAATTACACATTAGCAACATGTTTTCTCTAGTAAGGTTTCTTAGGAAGTCAGAACTAACCTGGAATATTATCTCTTCTCTCGAGAACTAAAAGTCTTCCGAAAGAATTTGTCAGAGGAACCCTCCTAAATATTACTTTAAATCCTTATAATGAGCAGTATTTTCCCTTTCACGGTAGTTTCAGTGCAGTTCAGTCGACAGTAAAGAAGAAAATCCCATTACGGTGTTCGGCTGAATTTTATGCCAAGCACTCTTCTGAAGTATCAACGGGAAATAATATTTATCGGAAACACGGGGAGAAAAGGGGAAAGCCGCTCTCCCATTTCCCTCTACTGCACAGGTAACTTAAATGAAGATGAAATACCCCATTTGGCAACTCCATGTGCAAAGGCTAATCTACCACGCTATGTAGAACAGATGGGCAGCGTATACAAATAAAATTTTAAATTACAACGGCGTCCTTTTAATTTGAAATCAGTTGTGTATAGATAGGCCAAACATCATATCCGTATTTTATATTGTTCGCATGGTAATTTCATAGAAGCAAAGCGAACTGAAGTTTGAAGATTGAGAGCGCACATGAGGAATTTTCAAACTCATTGCACATCCCAAGACTTTGATGGTACATATTTCATTGTTAATAGGCCCATATCACTTTTCAAAACTATTTAAACAATTCTATTTTAATTTGCAAGATTAGATACGGGGAAATCGTTATCCAAATCAGTTTACGTTTAGCATAGTGTTACATTTTTAACCCTAAAAACATCACGAGATTCTCAAGTAATGCAGTATTGCTTTCATCCTACATCGCGTTCGGGCCGTTGTGTTGCTGCAGTGCGACGTTAATTAAAATACCTACCTACATTGCTTTCAAAGGCTAAATAAGCAGTTCTATTGGTTGGAAGAGCCAAGGTAATATTCAATTCGTAAAGAAGGTCAAACCAGATTAAAAGTCATGCAGATTTTACTACAGATTGTAGAACAGATATATGTGCCCCTCAGAGGGGATAAATTGTATAGGTTTCTAACACTCATGCCTCCCACATTGTCTATCAGCTTTCATAAACGCTCTATTTAACCCTCCTGGTGGTTTATCTAAGCTTCGAAAACTGTCTTGTAGGGCCACTTCTGATACAAAATATTTTCCTATCTGAATCGTCATTCCCCTTAGAGAAACAGGGAAGTTTTGTCTCGATGATGTGTTTCGTCGTTAGCAAAACTGACCAGATCTTTACGGGTGAGATAACTCGTCATTGGCAAACTTGACTAGATGTTGATGGGCGAGGTATCTCGTCAAAACCCCTTGGAGGGTTATACCTAAAGTGTGATATTAACAGCAATTGAACAATGCAGAGTAAAAATTTTTATTGTGAAACTAATATCTTTATAACACAACTGTACAGTTCTCATGAAACTTGTTCCTGAGTAAACATGGGATCTAGCAATTTGCTCAGCAAATATTCCTTGGAAAACTACATCCGATCAAAGAATTCAGATCACATAACTTCCCATTCATAATGTTAAAAATGTATGTTTTACCTTTTATGATTCGTATAGTATGAATATAATACCAAAAAATGTTTCTTAGTCGTTCGCGAGGAATATTACATGCATTATGTAAACTAAACTTTAAAATAAGCACAAATACAATTCCGTCTTTCATGGATGGAGACTTATTATTCAGACTAATAAATCTAAATTACAGAACGAGTTTGAAACAAAATATTGTTTGATCTAGAGAATGTGATGTAGATATTACAATAATTTGTCTAAAATGTTTATTTTTGGTGCTCATTTTGAAGTTATTCGGGAGTAACTGTAAAAACTATACGTATGAATTATAAATTTCAGTGCAAAGTGTCAATTCTTATGGATGAATTCGTTTTGTAGATTCTGAGTTCAACACAAATAGAAATATACGCGTATATTTTCAATTTACCTCATAAAAATTAATTATTTTTGTTTTATGGTATAGTTATGCACTGAAGTGAACTTAATTTGAGAGATTATTACTTTAATTTCTATAAGTTCAGTAACTTTTAATCGGCATTGTATGTTCAAAGTTACCAATCAAAGATGCGTTTACTATTTATGTATAACATTTTCACTAAACACATTAGCATTATTTTAAAATTAAAACGTATAATTATCGTGCAAGTTTTCAAAATATACAAGATATAGCTTGATGTAAAAACATAAACTCGGTTATGCTAAAATTAGTGACCTAAACGCGAGTAACACATTATGATTTCATCTATTATGTCATCTAACAAACTGCGATTTAGCGCTACTTCAACGACAGGACGGCACACATTGCTAATTCGATCGAAACAAAGGCCTTAATAAAGACACACATTTACTTTAGTTCCAAACACACTGGATCCTCGACTTCTCAAATTTTGCAATTTCAAGTCAAGCATTAAATTTCACTCAGCTGTCAAATTACACATTTAAAATATTTGAAAGGAAAAAAACACGTTTAAGCGACAAAACGTAATTCACATTTGTAATTATCTAATCATATCTCTGGAAAGAAAAACTATACTTCACTTATTTTTATCACGAGGGCTCGTGTCAGAGACAATTTCATTCCCGTGACGTTTTTAAATTAGTTTCTTAATATCGCCTTACTTTCCGATCTTGCAAAATCTATCAAAGGCAATTTATTATACTTTTTAATACTGGGTGAAAAAGTGACACCAATTCAGATAATTTGCGCCGGAGCCCAGGAATATAACTTTATTAATGAGTGTTTCATACCATATATTTCTCATTTCTAATACACATTTAGCGTTTTTTCCCATCAGCCTTTCTTCTACTGCAGTGACATTTTGACAATTTATCAAATAGTATTCCATTTTTTTAAGCAGACAGAGTGAGGGTAAAAAATGCAAATCCGATGGAAAATTACTCCCTCTGATGATCTTGCTCCGCACCTGTTTGGATATTAATGCAGCGAAGATCCTTCAAAATCAGATCGAAATATGTGATTACTCTCAATGAGATGCGTCCGAAAGAAATTCATGAGGGAGCCTTAAAGATGGTTTTGATAAATGAGTTAAGGCGTTGAGGGAGTTTGTTTAGGATAAAGCTTTATTAGTACTGGCGACTCATACATTGCTGAGCGTGTTTTTGTTTCCGTAATTCTTATCAAGCTTTTCCGTAAAATAGTCCTCTTTTGGACCTTGCGCCATAAAACCCAACAATCAATCGGAAAATAGTAAAGTTAAACGACACTATTTCGGTTCTTTTAAATGAAAAAAACATACTGTATATATTCATTGTGAAATGAGGCTAGAACCGAAATAGAGCTAACTCAAAACTTTCCATATCGTTCGGCTTAGAGCAGAAACTCAATTGAAAATTTTTTGGATACACTAAATGTTTACTTTCATGGTGATGAGAAATACATTGTCATATTGTAATGCGTTTAAAAGATATATATAGCACCATCAAAATGCTTATAATTTTATTTTTGATCTGAAAACTAATAGTTGGTCTTTAAAGACTTGCATAGTTATAAACATTCATTTTGGCAGTCAATGAGTGTCTGCTCTAAGCCCATGATATAGAGTTTTGAGCTCAGTTCTATCATGAGAGCATTCAATTAGCTTTTCCCATTGAGCACATATAAAATGCCTTCATTTCATTTAATAGCCTCTAATTTTGGCTTTTGCCTAATAAATTCAAACCAGAATAATTGTATATCTGAGTGGTAGGTATATAATTAACGTCGCCCTGTAGGAACGGGCTATTGACGACGGTCCGGGATCAACCCCCGAAGGGCAAGATCCGAGGACAACACCACGTAATTTTGAACCACGGTCAGATGACGAGGTCACATCCACACTACGCCAACGTGAGAACCTGACTGGATTCCAGCAGTATGGGTATTTACCGCATTGGTTTCGCCTTAACTTGAAGCCTTGCCCTGAGGATAATAGTTTTTGATATCAAACGGTGAAAGGAGACCCGAATAAGTAAGGGAGAAACAGACGTGAAGAGAAAGACAAAAAAGACTGTTACCATTGAGCACATATAAAAATGTATTCATTTCATTTAATAGCCTCTAATTTTAGCTTTTGCTAAATAAATTCAATCCAGAAAAACTGTATAAATCGCATAACGATAGGTGAACCTGAGTGGATTCCAGAAGCATGAGTATTTACCGCATAGGTTTCCTCTTCAGCTCAACTTGAAGCCCTGCCCTGAGGATAATAGTTTTTGATATCAAACGGTGAAAGGAGACCCGAAAGTAAGTAAGGGAGAAACAGACGTGAAGAAAAAGACCAGAAACAACAGCAGCAGCAAATGCGAAGTGAGACAGAACGGGGAAATCGAAAAGAGAGAGACAAAACTGAAGAAACGAAAAGACATTTTTCGAAAGCCTAAAGACAAAAGCATGATTCTAAATTGAATTATGGGGGAGTCCTACCATGAGCCTCAGTTAGGACAAATGGAAGCTAAAAATCGTATAGCCAAGGCAAATCAGGTCGAATTCGTGTTTCGCAAAGTATTGTCCGTAAGAGGAAGGGGAAAAACTGGAGAACCGGAGAAAGCCTTCTACTAAAGGTCCGGAGAAACACAACAAATGATAGCAATGGAATTCTTTCCCTTGAGTATGGCTTTCTTTTAAGAGAGGAACGGTAAAAGGAGACGGAAAAAGAACAATCTCAAGGGGGAATTTTACAAAATGGGACATTTTGGCACGGGTGCAAAGCTTTTTTTCGCAAATTATCTTAAAGATTACGTATGACATTAGAATTTCTTAAAGCTTTCAAAACGCTTTCGGAATTTGAGATGCTATTTTGATATATTAAAATGCGATTAATTCACCAACCGAATCATAGTTTTAATACAAATCGCTGTCAATCAGCATTTCGGAAATAAACATGAATATCTCGACTCGATGGACTGATCGCGTTCACTTTGAATTCTTAAGCAGTTAATTATTAATGTAGCATCACACACAACTACATCGTTTTAATGCTTACAATATCAACCAGTTCAATGGCAAACAACTTATTTGCAAAGGTAAATGAGTAATTATTTCATTTACCTTCGATGTCTTTTCTAAAATTTTGTATGTGCGTGCTATATGTTTTTCTAAATTTGAAAGATAAGTTGATAAATGTGATCACCAACTTTATATGATCACAGACCATATTTCCAAGAATTCAAAGCCGATGTTTCCTGTTCTTTGCATGAAACTAAAAGCAATCAGTTTTAAATAAATAGTTATTACAATACCCTGTCATTACAGTAGAGGTGAAAATGTGTATAGTACTATCACAATTATAATATAATACATGTACTGGGATATTCCACAAGAATTACGTTTTTTTCATATAGACAAAATGAGCGATGAAATGTTTTGCAGTCATTGTGTAATGGTGTATATTTTATTAGAATTTTCAAAGTGTTTTAATTCTCCTGGTGGCGTCATTAGCAAAACTGATCATATCTTGATCTCGTCATCATAAAAACGGCAATATCTTGATGATATATCTATTCATTAGCAAAATTGGGCGAATCTGGATGGACGAGATAACTCGTCTAAACTACTTGGAGATTTAATTAGTTGTGTGTAGGTTTAATTTTTCACACGTGAATTTAAGAGTGAAAAATAACCGCTACCGTGTACTAACGTTACATAAATTATCAACTGCTCTCTAAAAATCAAACCATCACTAAAGAGCTGTATTGTGAACAATTTAGAAAGTTATTGACGAAAAAAGACCTGCACTTCTAACCGAAAGGGTGAGTATTTTCATTATAACACTACACAACCTCACATGGCACGAGAAAAGCTGCAAAAACTAAGACAATTTGAAAAAATTGTGAAGATTGAAAATTTCACAAATCAGTTTCCGAAAACATTTAGATAATTTTGTATTAGGAATATAATGTCCATCGATTCATTCTTTGGGTTAAAACATAACAGCTTCTATCACCAGAGAATTGAAAAATTAAAATTAAGAGGGGAACTAGAAATTAATAGTGTTAACTATTTCTTAGATCACAGCTGAATATTTTTTGCGTTATTTAAAAATAACTCTAAGAAACCGCATTACTTATGGGATGACCCAATATATCCGTGTAGAGAATGAATACATAATTTTAAATACTAACATACCTTCATTGCATAAAATATTTCGAAAAATTTAGTTCTGTTTTCGTCTAGTTGGAGAGAATTTTAAACTTGATTGAGATTCAAATAAAATTATAATTGAAATTTCCTCATGTTTCCTGTAATGTGATACATGGAACGGGAAATCAAGTAGGACGAATCGAATCGAAAGACCGAATGCATATAAAGTAACTTTAATAAGGTTAGGATGTATGTGCAGATTTGATTAAGCATATCTGCTAAGTCGTTTAAAAACGTTTTTGACAACTTATAATATATATTTCTGTGTATCTTATTTTCATCTAAAACCTCAATCGTAAAATTGAGTTTTTTAGATGAAATTAATATAAACTATTTTATTAAAAATAATAAACCTATTTCTTAGAAATGCATTACTTTTAATTTTACCTCTGAGCATAAGACGCTTATTTATTTTTATGAATAAAATACACAAAAAATAGCTGATGATAACAACTTTAGAATATATTAAATATGGTTATACATGATTTTGTAAATACACTCATATATCTTAAGTTTATTAAATTACTTTCTGTCTTAAGTGAATATTACTCAAAACTGAATATTAGGATAACGAGGAATAAGTAAAAACTACATTTCGAACCGCTATCCATTTTTTACTTATAATAGGCTGTACGATAAATAAAGACGAATATACTACGGAAAAATAAAAATATACATTGCATGTCAGTTTGTTACTAATTTTTGTTCACATTTAACTTTTAGAACAACTTTTAGATATATTATGAATTCAAAATAACATAGATTGGTAATAGTATTTTAATTTATAAACAACTGCGATAAATATTCAGTTATATTATTGAATTTTCATATAAAAATAATGTAACAGATAGCACTTATGCCCTTATATGGAATTCTAGCATAGAATTTATATTGATAAGAATTTAGTATATTTACGTACCTATTTGTATATTTCAACTAGAAACAACACTGAATGCATTTCAATTGTCACTTCCAAAACGTGCATTTCAAATTTTTAAGAGTTTACATGTGACTTTTCCTAAGTACATTTCTGGTTATTAAAAGTTTGCTTGTGTCACTTAAAAAGTACAATATATTTCACTTTTACTTAAAGTGTAATGCATTTTAGCAAAAATATTTTCCCATTTTTCGAATTGCGCGTTTAAGTGAATTGATCTGAGAAGTAAATACTTAAAAGACTTCAAGTGACTTATTCAGTAAATTTGAATTCTATTGAAATCTAATCTTGTTTCTGAACTTAATTTTAAATTATAGCGATTATCTATTTCCGAGAATACACCACACATGCTGCATTTCAACTGAAATACTACGCCATTACATACCCTCTACATCACATTTTATTTCTATTCCTTAAATATTTGTTTCGAATCCTGACATCAACTTTAAATCAGTCGCACTTTATACGGACATAATTCATGCCATACCGTAACATTGTTCATTTTATTAGATAAAAATACCTGTTGAATGGCAATACCTAGACTTATAAAGGTAAGTTGACTGGCATTCCACAGAGAAATAAAATCTACCCGGCTTAAATATTTGGAAATCTCTCTCCAATATTTACTCAAATTTATTAAACGAGCAAACGTTAGGGTTCCATTTGTTTATTCTTTTCTCAAGTTCAATTTCATTTCGGTTAGTCTCCCTGAATAAAACGTCAAGAACACATTTTCGTGGAAAAGTAAAAAATGTTTTCCATACTTGTTAGAGTATAGAATGAAATACCGAATTTAGAAATCAATATGATTTGTTATCGCTGTACACCGGCTGCTTCCAGGTTATGTATCAGCACTATTTCCTCAATTTATTGCTGTTTCCGGAAAGAAGGGCTGGATGCTATTTTAGCATAATTCGATATACCCATCGTATTTTTGAAATGCCTTATCAGGTTGTGGAAGAATTCAAATGCTGCAACCAAAAGTGCGGAAGCGAATACAGAATGTCAGAAAGTATAGATTTTGGAGACGGTTCGTTAAAAATGACGTATGTTTTCAAAAATGGGGTTGCTGCTTTGGGTGGTTTTAGAGAGCGTGCTTGGTTTAATGACGATGGTTTTCTTGTTTTGCGATCCGGAGAGTTTCATTGCTTTCTTATACAGAATAAAATGCACACTTGCGTTGCAGGGAATTTATGCTCAAAACATAAATTTTGTTTATGGAAGATAAATCGCTTCTGTAAGAGAGTTGGAAGTTTTAAATCGCAGTAGAAGTTAAAGATATAAATAAGACTAATAAGAACTCGGTTAAACAAATTAAAATTGTTAACTTTAAACTTGATTTTCTTAAAAGTGAGCTATCTTCGAGATACCTTTATTAAAAATTGTGATAATCGGATTAGTAAAACTTTCCCAGCATGTTCTGCTCGATTATACTGAAAGGACTTTTCATGTAAAGTAATTTTTTTCACAAAACAAGAATTTTTTATGAGTTTTACTTAATTTTATTTAAACTTTTTTTAAATGTTACGCCATATAATACTGAATCCTTACTTCAGTATGTAAGTAAATGTATATTTAGTACACAAAAAGTTAAAATCGGCATCGTTAGAATATTCTGATTCATATAAAGTAGTAAAGTTAACATTATCGGTATTACGCTTTAAAATAATTCTAAATAACCCCTAAAAATATCTCGAAAGGGCTTTTTTTATAATCAATTGTTGGTAAGAATATCAGTTACTCCACTTCTTTTATTTAAATAATTTTTGTTAATTGTTCACTATTCACTTTTGAGACAATGTATTAAAATTGAATTATTCCCCATTCACTTTTTGGATATATATTCTGTTAACATTTAACTACTTCCTATTCACTTTTGAATGTTCTGGTAAAACTGAATTATTTCTATTCACCTTTTGGATATTCTGTTAAAATTGAATTATTCACTATTCACTTTGGGGATATTATATTAAAATTGAATGATAATGGAAATTTAATTAAAATTTCAATACTAGTGGGATACATTCTACACATTTTTACACAAATTTCTACAAAATTGGTCACAATGCAATTATCAGTGTTGGATAGTATCAAGGTCCAGAAAATATTTTATTTATTTATTGAGATTTGATTTAATTCGCGAAATCTAGCAATTATGTTACATAATAAGGCTACACTAACCTGGAATATTCCCAAAACTTGCCATGGATCTGAACAAGATTAAGAAATATATCACATGTGAAAAATTGTAACTCATGTGAACGAAAGAAGCTTCGAACTTACATTTGAAATGAGAGAATTGTAAACGATTCACTTCATGGGTACGTTAAAATTAAGCGAACCCGGAGAAATACAATCTTACCACAAAAAGAGCTATACTATAAAAAGTACTAGCAAAAACATTTGCTAGTATTTTTTCAGACGAGCTGGAATGTGTTTAAAAAACAATAATACAAGATAACTTTACATTGAGAATCTCACGTCTTAACCCTCTTTTTAGCTGACCTATTCATGGTTTTACACCCAATTGTATTTATTTTAATCCCTCAAGTAGTTTCGAAGAGGTATCTTGTCCATCAAGATCTAACCATTTTTGCTGACAAAATATCTCGTCAAGATATTGCCATTTTTTTATGATGACGAAATCAAGATATGATCAATTTTCTTCTAATGACGAGATATCTCGTTCATCAAGATCTGGTCAGTTTTACTAATGACGAGATACCTCGTCGACCAGGTGATTTAATCGTCAACCACCAAGATGGTTAAAACAGGAATTGCGCTGAATTTTTTTCCAATTCTTATTGTGAGCTTTAAAATAACTTTCTCATTTTAACGAGAAATATCAATGTACCATGACACTTAATGTCCTCAAAAAATTTTTAATTTCAGAGAATGAGTTTAAAATTCCAACTT
This sequence comes from Meta bourneti, assembly GCA_933210815.1. NCBI lineage: Eukaryota > Metazoa > Arthropoda > Arachnida > Araneae > Tetragnathidae > Meta > Meta bourneti. Next base: position 23,030,298 of record OW119933.1, on the reverse strand, counting down.
TGTTATAAATTCGATTTATTACCAATAAATATCACAAAAAATAAAAACTTAAAATAAATTAGCCAAATTTGCCAATACGCAACCCAACGAGTTTTATTTTCGCTGAATAGACATTTCACCATCAACTATCATTTTACAAGACATTTGTTTCCCTATAACACAGTCTCTTAACAACCGAAAAAAGTCAACCTTAAATCCCTACTTAGAGACCTTCTAGAGGAGGAGATTTTTTCTTGTGTAAGCAATTTCCGCCAGAAGGAATCAATTCTTGCTCCTCAATTCTTTTGAAGCAAGTACATTAATTAATGGCATGTGCAGTTTTTCCCCGGAACTTCAGCGGGTGAAGTTTCAAAAGATTTCTACTCAGTGAGTTTCAAACAGAGTGAAACAAAGTCCTCCTTGCCCTCACGAGGTGAAATTTCTTTTCCTTTGGGTAAATAAAAGCTTCAACTCTTTTACTTTCATTTCTTCGACTTCTAATCATTTAACCGTTATTATTTTTCTAATTATATGAGAGAGGTTTCTGGCTAGCATGCCCATTGAAAACTATCGGGACTTATTTTTAATATGTAAAGAGTGGGGGCTCGGTCAAGGCTAATAGTCAATTCCAACTCTGAACACTTTTGTGAACCCTAATAATGAAGCTTTTACTACTGTTATATGCATGACGAATTTTCGCTGAAGCAATTACTGTGTCTGGACCGAATGTACGTCTCATTTACTCGCATGAAAGTTCGTATAGCCGAAAACGCATTAATCATTTTTCAAATTTGTATGCTGTTTAATGGCATTTCAGAACGTTAATAGATTCTTTTATGCTTAATAACAATTGTACACAATGCGTGGTTTGCTTTTTTGCACTTGCAACAAATTTATGGCTTTCGGGAAAACTTGGGATACAATGTTGAAAGATAATAATCCATTTAAAACTATCATATTTCATGAAACTCCTACTTTCCCATTCTCTTAATAAAAACAATACAAAATCGTACGCACTCCTGTTCTCGTGATATTTATTTTAGAAATAATTATTTTAAATATACTTTATAACATTGCTTTTAAAGAAGGTTAGTTTAATTTTCTGAACTTATAAAAGTCCAGACGTCCCAAACGTTAATACTTCAAATTGGTAATCCATTTCCGTAACTGAAATTCATATTTAAAGTATTTTATCTATGTATTTTAACAACAGTGAACATACACACAGCAAACAGTTACTTATAGAGAAAGAGAGACCACATGATAGACAATTAAGTATTTGTATTGAATTATTACTATATATATATATATATATATAAATATATATATATATATATATATATATATATATATATATATATATATATATATATATATATACACTGCTGGCCACCCAAATTGCAACACCAAGAAAGACAAGAGATATCACAACAAAATTTATTTTGTAGATAACATGTTGACCAAGTATCAAATGATTAAATTTATAGACTTCTGTGAAGTGTGGTTCCTGCCAAAATCAGTAGCCAGAGTAGCCGCCATTGTTGGAGATCACCGCTGCCACACGCCTCGGCATTGATTCAAAGAGACTTTGGATGTGTTCTTGGGGTACAGCAGACCAAGCAGCTTCCACACGTTGTCAAAGTTGATCTGGTGTGGCAGCTGGGGATGTATTCTGGGTCAATCGTTGAGCAACCATGGACCACATGTTTTCTATCGGCGAAAGATCCGGAGAGCGAGCTGGCCAAGGAAGCAATTCAATCTGGCGATTGACGAAGAACCCTTGGACAATGCGTGCCACGTGTGGTCGCGCATTATCCTGTTGAAATATGGCTGTGGGCAAGCCCTGAAGGTAAGGAAGGACAACTGGCTCCAACACCTCGGAGATGTAGCGCTGGCTGTTTAAAGTACCGGCAATGCGTACTAGAGGAGTGCGAGAGTGATATCCAATACCGCCCCATACCATAATACCCGGTGCAGGACCAGTGTGGCGGTGCATAACGCAGCTGTTCAGCATCCTCTCTCCACGGTGTCTCCAGACTCGAATCCGACCATCGTGGTGTTGCAGACAGAAGCGTGACTCGTCAGTAAAGACAATTTCATTCCATTCTGCCGTCCACATCCTTCTTTCATCGCACCATTGGCGGCGGAAACGTCTGTGGTTCTGCGTCAAGGGTAGACGAAGCAATGGACGTCTTGCGGACAGACCACTCTGCTGTAAACGGCGTTGAATGGTACGCGCAGACACTGGATGATGCGGTACAGACTGAATGTGCTGTGCTATGGTTCGTGATGTGGCTGAGCGATCCGTCACTGCCATACGCACAATATGCCTGTCATCACGTGAAGTGGTGCACTGAGGTGGATGCGATCGAACACGTCGGTCCGTCGTACCCTCCTGCATCCAATGATCACATATCCGCATTACAGTTGTTTGGTTTCGTCCAACACGACTACCGATTTCCCTGAAAGATAATCCACAATCTCGGTAGGCCACTATCCTTCCTCTGTCGAACTCGGATACTTGATCAAAAGATGATCGCTGTTTTCTACGAGGCATAATTGATCGTTTTTTTGAAAAAACCACAAGAAAAACACAATTGCCGTACTTGAAATCGTCGAAATCTCCAAGCCTTAAATAGCGCTTTGAAGTGGCGCCACAGGCGCGCGTGATGTGCGTCTGCGCTGAAATTCTAATCATTTGCATATCTCACCTCCGCTAATGCATGTTGTAAATTTCATATTATTTGCATGCTTCCTTCAGGGTGTTGCATTTACGGTGGCCAGCAGTGTATATATATATATATATATATATATATATATATATATATATATATATATATATATATATATATATATATATATTTACATTACATACACATTTTACATTCCATTCCTAAAATTCATCTCACCTTACAAAGGATAACGGTAGAGCGACAAATCCAACCTGAACGTTGCATTCAGCCTTAAATCTATTAATGTTTTCTATACTTCACTTCTACTACAACATTTAACCTGAAATTTGAACATTTTACCTCCTTTTTATATTAATAAATAGACTACAAATAATTCCATATAAATAGATTTAGTATTTATATATACCCTTTACATTACACTCTTAAAATTTATCCCGTGTAGCAAAAGATGACGATAGAGTGACAAACCAAACCTGAACTTTGCATTCAGCCTTAAATCAATTATCTAGTTAATTTAGTTACATTGTTTTCTATACTTTACTTCAAAATTGACTTTCACATCCAGGGTCAAAATACCTTTTCATCTATCACTAACGTTAAAATCTTACAACGATTAAATGATAAATTGATGCTTCAAGACCTAAAACAACTGCGTGGAATTAATAGAGCAATTCAATTTTCGAGTTGTATTTTAAATCAAGGTAGACTGCTGCATTTTTAATAAATTTATTAGATAAATGATACAGTAAAAATATTTTAAACTACTCATTACTTCATCGGTATATTATCTTGCAGAGGTATTATTAATTGCCTCTGTGTCAGGAATGTCATGCCCAGCTATATCATTGGCAATTAACTAAACCGCTAATATGTGGGTGCCTTCTGCTTTGGGCATTGATCTATAAGTCATGTGGAAGACATTTCAGCTCGGCCCGTGGTATTAATGTCTAATATTTTCTCATTTTCAAAGCGCACTCCAGAAAAACCTCCTATAAATAGATAATGTTGGCGTGAGAAAATGATTTGCTGAGGAATAAAGAAGTGATTTAATACATTAAATTCCGAAAACCTTCATTTGTCATATGTATAGTATTCACTCATAACTATGATAACTATTAAAATTCTGTGGGCGAATGAGTTCGTACTCATAAATAAAAAGTATATAATCTCTCATAATGAGAAATACAAATACATGTAAGTGTGAATTTTATGCTTTAATGTAGATTTAAATAAGTTCGTAAAAACCAATGACTTAAACTCAAGCAAATTCATTTCAATTGCATTAAATTTATCGATTATTAGAAAGTTTCGCATTGTAAATATGTTTCCATATGATACAAAGTAACTTTATTTCCTCTAGATTTTATAGTTTTTTGTAAGTGTACAACTACTATATATATATATAATACTAATAAAATACTACTGGTAAAATTATTTGTGAGTGTATCAGTTCTTAATTTTATGAATAAAAATTATGTTCATTCTCATCATGAGAAAAACAAATACACGAAACCTAAAGTGAATTTTATTCTTTAAGTAAATTTAAATAAGTTCATAAAAAACAATGACTATAAACGCACCAACATTTCTTTCAATTGTATGATATTTCTCGATTATAAGAAAGTTCCCCATTTGTAAACATGTTTCTTTCTGATACAAGGTGACTTTATTTCCTCAAAATGTTACAGTTTTTGTTAGCTTACAACTATTATAAATAATATACTCTAGTAAAATTCCGTGGGTGTATAAGTTCTTCCTTTTAGAAATAAATATCTGCATTAACATTATAATGAAAAAGATGATATAGGTACAACCTAGAAAGTCATGTTAATTAGAATGAAATTCAAGGATTAAAATGTAAATTTCAGTGCGCTCGTAAGAGTATGATTAAAATGCAATGCAAATTCATTTCAGTAGCACTAAATTTCTTGGTTATTAGAAGGTTCCTCAAAATAAACATGTTTCTTTCTTATACAAATTGACTTTCTTTTCTCTAGACTTTATAGTAGCTTGTAAGTTTCTTTTCAGTTATGCTTGTTAGTGAAAACACTATAACATTTTGTATAGCTTGCGTCAAACTTTTATTGGCACATATTTTATTAAATAACATTAAATTTATGTTATTGGAGCACTTTCCCAGTATGCATTAAATATATGATTATATTAAACGAATTTATGAATGTTCATTTAATTCATTCGACTCATTTATGATGTATCTCCTAGGATTTCTGCCTGCCACTGAAGGTTCTGCTAGAGGTAATTACGGACTCATGGATCAAGTTGCGGCATTGCACTGGGTGCAAGAGAACATCGCTGAATTCGGTGGTGACCCCAAGAATGTCACAATAATTGGACAAGGTCATGGAGCTGCATTCGTTAATTTGCTAATGATATCGCCGATGGCTAGAGGTGAGTGGTACTTCGTAAAAGATTTTATCAGTAATTTACGTACTCCATGCTCAGTTTGAAAATGCTTTAAATTCTAATAACTTGGCAGTGGATGGTGATTTAATTGATGGTTTACGTATGTAGCTAATCCGTGATTATATTCGTGGACTGTATGTTCACAATTTGTAAAGTTATCTTTCAATGATTAAAATTATTATTTTATTTATGCAAAAATAAAACTGTGGAGTGAAGAATTTTATGTACGGTAAAAATAAGTACTCTTAAATTAAACTTGAATCCAGAATTGTTTACGTCAGTATGAGTGGGTTTTCGTGTAAGGCTAAATATTGGGGCACTAGCGTTTGGGCAATCTCTTTCGTAACATGTGGCGTGTCGTAGTATGTTACTCAAATACAATTTCAGTATTCACTTATGAGAGGGATTTTCAGTGTGAATAAAAACGTCACAATAAAACGAAGATTCTACTTCCAGTTATTGAATACGAATACCAATATGAAGCACATTCTACCACTAAAACCCTATCATCATCTACATTTAACTTTTCAGAAAAATTATATTAAAAATTAATCCCAAATAGCACCCAAACGGAAACAAACGGTTCTTATCCAGAATTATGTTTTCTCTTACCTTTGGTAGTTTATCTTTATTTTGAAAATACTCTCACACCTTATATATTTTCCTGGTGTCAGAGAATTTTTTACGTTAACTTTTAAACAGATTACTCTTTATGTTTGGTTTATTCTGTGAATCTGGATATTATATATTTTTAGGTGGTGATGGATTATGGTAAAGTAATTACTGTTTATAATATATCTTCATATGTGACCCCACTCATTAATACCAGAAATTTTGAGTGTTTTTTCTAGTACTCTTTAGGTCTTGTTTATCTATTTGGGACAGAGATTCCTAATCCATCCAAAATAAATGTTAAAAATCAATTTTCAGAATAATATCACTAATTTTCAGATAACATTTACTCAATTTTAGACAATGATTAAATTTTGTTTTGTGAGGAAAAAATTGGGTCCACGTAGACGTGGATCTAAAATACTCGAAATCATAATTTTTACAACCGAACTATTGAAATAGTAGACTGCATATTTGTGACGCGGTAGACCATGTGCGCATTTCACATTATGTAAGATACTTTAAAGTGACCAATTACTTCCAATCTTGTAATTTTTCCCTAAATATATTCCTCACTTAAGTAATATCACGTCACAAACCCTCAAACGTTTTGATTTTAAAGTTGTTTTTCTCCGTGTCAATATCCATTTCCAAGCTAAAGATTGCCACGGTAGCCCGTTTGGAAGAGTACCGGATTAGCAATAGGAGGGTTGCGAGTTCGAAACTCGGTCCAGCCAAAGACTGTCGTGTACAAGGGGGCTGATGCACTTTAAATGTGTTGTGGTCTTCAAAATTACGTGGTGTTGTCCTCGGGTCTTTCCCTTGGGATTGATTACGGACCGCAGCCAATAGCTCGCTGTGTTGCTCCAGTACGACGTTAATCAATTACCAATTACCAATTCAAGCTAAAGATCTCCTTCAAACCACCAAAATGTGGGGTATATATCGCAAACCCTGCACAACTAAAGCGAGTCACTAAAACCCTGCACAACTAAACCCTTGGTCAACTAAAGAAAGCTTTCCAGTAGTAAACACACATGGGTTGTGTTTAAAACAAGAAAAGTAACAAATTTTCCATTGGTCAACACTGTTGAGTATTTTCTCACTAGTTTGTTTTCAAACAAACAAAGTGGTTCAATCTCCGAGACCCATTCTCAAATTAAACATCAGAGAAGCCTTATCAATTTTTTACGCTGTTAAACACACTAGTGAATGAAGCTAGTGCTTCACCGCCTTTACACGCAGCCTGGAAAGGTTTAGTTAACAAAGTGGGCAGCGACATCATGTTCTGTGAAAACATCATTCTAGATTGACATATTTAAACTCGCGTTTTTTATTATGCTTTACTTCTGTTCTGATGACAATGGACACCGAAATAGCTATTGACGACCTTTTACAGTGACGAAGCATTTTTTGTATCGTCTAAATTTTTAAATTCTCATTAGTCGTTGTTTTGAAGGTTTTCTTATTTTACATCAACGTGAATTTATCTATCATTGGATTTCAACAATGCAGAGGAATTCTGGGGGCTAAAAGTAAAAGGAATATTTATTCGAACTTCCCTTTGATCTTCCGATGGAATAACAAACGGGGAGAGGCACATAGTTTTATTTTTCGCGGCATGTCATAAATTGTAAAAAGGGAATCGCGACCTTACGCTCCTGGTGGTTGCTTTGATAAGGTATCTCTCAACGTTTTTGCAAAACTGACCACATCTTGATGGGCGACGAGATATCTCGTGATTAGAATAAAACTGACCAGATCTTGATGAACGAGATAGCTTGTCATTAGCGAAATTTGTCATATTTTGATCGACGAGATATCTCGTCGAAACCACTAAGAGGGTGAATGAACGAAAACATGCATCTGATAAAAAAAAGGATACCATTATTCCAACAGGATATCACATTTCAAAGGTTATGATTGCAGCAAATTCATTTCTGAACTTTGTAAAAAGTTCCCAAGTATTGACTGAAAGATATCGGATAGAGGTCAGCTTGCTTTGCTTAAAAATAATCCGTAATAAAAATATGCTATCTATATAAGTTAACTCTAGCTACACCTCGTTGTTTAAAACAATTTGCATTATTTTAGCCGATAAAATGATAGTTAACAGCGTGAATACTTCAGTAAAAAATAGTTGGTTGGATTTTAAGGCGCAAGGGTCATATTTGGCAAAGCTGCGTCAAACACAAGACAGACAACGTCAAGTAAGAGATACAAAAAACACAGAACATTTTTACTCACAGAAGAGAGAGGTAGGTAGGTATTTTAATTAACGTCGCACAGGAGCAACACAACAGGCTATGGGAGGCGGCCCGGGATCAATCCTCACAGAAGAGAGAGAGACACACACAATGAAGAATCGAACCTGCGGCGCTTACAACTGGCAGGTTGCTAGAATTAAAAAATATATTGCATTTGTTTGGTCAAATACTCAATTCAATACATTTTCCAATATATTTAATTAGATATTTTCATGTTTATTGCTTTTAACCCTCCACGTGGTTGTCCCTACGAGGTATCTCGTCATTAGCTAAACTAACCAGATCTCGAAAACGAAAAATCTCGTCATTTGGAGAAAAACTGACCAGATCTTGATCTCATCATCATAACAAAATTGTCAACTTCTTGATGACGAGATATCTTGTCATTAGAACAATTGGTCAGATCTTGATAGACGAGATATCTTGTCGAAACCACTTGAGGAGTTAAAATAAACTCAAATTGGGTGCCACCAAACCATATGTAGGTCAGCTAAAAATTCATTTTAAACATTTTTTGAGTCTGCCAGATAAAAACCTCTTCACTCGTGTTATTTTTTGTTTTACGTATGCACTCGGCAAACTGTTTTTCACTGTGCACTCACGGGTTCAAGAGTAAAATGATATCGATATTAATATCATTAGTTAATAGCCTTTATCTCTGACCAAAAATAAACCACTAAAGTTCTGCGTATTTATTTAAGATACGATCAATAGATCGTAAGAAAATAACCGTATCTAAAGAGGTGAACGTGCTCGCTAACTAAGTTAGAAATTCTGTGAGTGCACATTTGCACTTATGAATTATTCAGTTTAAAGGTGGGATTCGATTTCTTTCTACGACTTGATCACAAGTTTTTATTTTAGAAAGCTCTAAATCTCCACACTGATATTAATCATCCTGAGGCTGCTTCAAAATGAAATGAATAAGATTTAGCAATCTCATTTTTTAAATGCGTAGATCTTGTTTTTACATAGCTAAAACTGTTTATCAGTTGTTGCAAATTTAATGTAGGTAATTGAAAAGTGTGGTTAGTAAATGTCCAACATTTGAAAAATAAAATCTTTTTAAAAGTAACCTTATTATTGGTATTCAGAGCATTGTTAAATTTTTCAGTGAAATAATTTTCCAACATTTATTTATTCTTTAATTTCAAAGCAATTGCTTTCGAAAAGAATCAAGCTAGTTTCACTGTGTTTGAAATATTTTATTTCAGTCAGAAACTGAAACTTTCTAAAATATTTCGTAACACTATTAAAGTGGTTATAGATCATATCCGTATAAAATTTTACTTTTCTGCTGAAAATTTTAACTTGTAATAGTACAAGTTAAAAGGCTCCTTTTTTCAAATGGTATTAAAATGCAAAAGCATAAGTAAATATATAGGAAAAGTAAATAAATTATCATTAATTAATTTCTTAGTCGTGATTACGAACTATAAATTGGTTTTAACAGACCATAAACTGTTGAAACCCCCAAATCATCACAAATTGCTGTAATATTCTCATTTAGAAACAATTTTAAAGGTAGTTCGTAAACTTATTGTTGAATTTTATAAATTGATATTTTGTTACTCTCAGATGTCTTATGATACATACTGAGTTAAGGCCGTATAGGCAGCTAGAGACGGTGACGTTTGTTTGCAAAATTTTAGTCTCAGAATAATAAAAGACAATATTTTCATACTCAGGCATTTTGAATTTTCAAAAAAAATTTCGATCACCCTATAGTACAGCCCTTACGTAGCAAACATTTACTGTAGAGTCACAACGCGAATAAACTGAGAGAAAAGCAATTCTAATCAATTCTAAGAGTCTCGATCTAAATCAATGTTTTCCAAAATTCTAAGCGCTGAAGGAATCTTGAAGAGCAATGCTGGCCCCAGGGGAAATAGATAACGCTGGAGAGGAAGAGTGAGAATAAGATGCTAAAAAAATCTGACGCCTTAAAATGTTTTAACAAAACTTATCATCTTGAACATACCGGTACCTTCACTATAATGATGCATTGTTGCGAGAATAATATGTTGTAAAATTCAAGTTACAAGTTACAACTGATCGGTCTGAATACAAGACGACAGCAAGCTAGTGTTAGCATGTATTTGCGCGCTCTTCCAACTTAAAATTTCGTTTTCCATTTACATCATCCTGTTTAGTTGAACGTGGATTTAGTTTGGTAACTAGACTATTAAAAAAAGAAGGGATTGAAAGTAGTTGACAGTGGAGAGTTAAGCTTGTAACTGACGAAAATAGAGACTAATAAAGTCAAGTTAGCAGCATAACACCAGGGGCTCATACTTCTCATTAGAGATTATTTTTAATTTTAATGATTTGATTGATATTTAATAACTAATAATAGTGAGAAATCTGGTGTGACCATATGCAATTTATTTTTATTTCACAATTTAATAAATAACTAAAATTTTAGTTCCAAATTGTTTTATTTTCAATGTTTGAAATTCTAAAGTTCCGAACACAGGTTTTTAATGTTCTAAAATTACGCACGAGCTACATACATATTTTGATGAAACTCAAAAATGTATAGGCACATCTACACCTGCAGTTTATTATTAGTCGAGATAGAGCTTTCATAAGGAGCCGCAAAAGAAAGTTCTCTTTGAAAATCTTAGTTTCAAACACAGCTTTTTAATGTTCTAAAATTACACACGCAGCTACATAAATATTTGTATGAAACCCAAAAATTATAGGCACATCTGCACCTGCAATTTATTATTAGTTGCGATAGAGCTTCCATAAGGAGGCTCAAAAGAAAATTGTCTTTGAAAATGGGTGCTGAACCAAAAGTTTGAGAAACTGATCTAAATAACAATTCACTTCTTATAGTTGTATAAGCAATCTGAACTGTTAAACAAGCTTACGAAAGATATTTTAGCTTTATCACCTTTTTACTTCCCTTCCCTTTAAAACTAAGAAATAACTTATATCTGGTTTGCTTTCAGGTTTGTTCCAGAGAGCAATCATGCAGAGCGGCTCAGCCCTAAGCCCATGGGCCATAGCTCACGACGCCCTGACGTACGGTAGGCAGGTCTGCGGAACCTTGAACTGCCCAACTACAGAGAGTGCCCCTATGCTCGACTGCATGAGGCAACGGTCATTAGCTGATATCATGAAAGTCCAAGTTATGGTTCCGGAACATCTTTCAGCGTTTGGGCCTACCGTGGACGGAATCGTAATACCGGTGGATCCTTTGACCCACATGAAGGAAAAAGAAAGTTTGTTCGGGCAATATGATCTTCTCTTCGGTGTCACCAGAGCTGAGAATTTCTATCACTTATCTTTCAATGAAGAAAAGCTGGGAATCGATCCGGATAGGCGAGACAGATTGCTTCGTACTTTGGTACGGAATCTCTTCAACTACCACATGCAGGAAATATTTCTGACCATCGTTAATGAGTATACAGACTGGACTCGACCCGTGCAGCACCCCGTTAGTATTCTGGATGCTACTTTAGAGGCGCTGGGAGACGGATTAACTGTCGCCCCTCTCATCAGAACTGGGAACTATCATTCCAAAACGAGATCTAAGACGTATTTCTACGTGTTTGGCTATCAGACGGAGAATGGTGATTACCCCCAAAGACTCGGTGCTATTCATGGCGAGGACTTAGCTTACTTGTTCGGAGCTCCACTAGTAGGAACTTTGTCTCATTTTCCTAAAAATTATACGAAGTCGGAGATGTCGCTTTCTGAAGCTGTGATGTCGTACTGGATAAACTTTGCAAAATCTGGGTAAGTAACTTTGAAGTACTTTGTGCATTTGATATAAATTACTTTATGTAATGCAAAGGTGCTGAGTTAGATGACCTTGGGAACGCACAGTTGTGGTGAAGGTGGCAAATTCGCCAGTGAATAAGGCTACATTTCTCAAAATCATGTATGGCGGCCAGCATTAGCTATGATTTGCTTCGGTGGTTTCACATGTTTAGTGGCGATAATTCTATTGACTCTAGAATCAACCACACAGAATGAAATCGAAATACATTTATTGATAACTTTTGCACAGATACAGCATAAAAGTTCCTATTAACCCTCCAAGTGATTTCGACGAGATATCTCGTCCATCAAGATCTGACCAATTTTGCTAATCAAGAGATTTCTCGTCATCAGGATATTGACGATTTTTTGATGACGAGATCAAGATCTGGTCAGTTTTCTTTTAATGACGAAATATCTCGTCCATCAAGATCTGCTAATGGTTTTGCTAAATACGAGATACCTCGTCAAGACAACCCCTAGGAGGGTTATACAATTAAGCCTAACATGCACTGAAATGTATTACAGAAAAGAAATTTATCTCGCATAAGAGGGCTTGTGCCCACTACTAGGAATACCTTTCATTCATAAAATAAATAAGGAGAACATGTTGACCCATATAATCTGTAGTTCTAGGTTGATTTGCTCTAGGAATCAACTATCAACCAGCATAAACTGACCAATTTGAAGATGAGCTTATTAATATAAATTTTTACAACAAACGCTATGCTCTCGAACCTTGCATATATCTCAATGCTACAGATATGCTACCGAACTTGAGTAGTGTTGCTTTTACTGTTCAACGTCTTTATTTAAAATTTGTAGCAAATTTGCAGATTTGATTTCCATGACTTGTTAGTTTGGTCGATTCGTGTTTTAACTAAAAAATATATTTTGGTTTGAATTGAGTCACTAATATACGGTGTGACATGACTTTACTCTAATATTATCAACGTAAGTACATTTTACGAAATGGATGCATCTAGATTTTTGTACTTTAAAATTCGTTGTAATTATTTGAATTATTCTTTATCTAAACTAAAGCAAATGTAAACGATGTTACGATAAGTTGTATGAATTTGAAAATATCTGTGTTGACTTGCATAATAAATTGTAAAAGAATTTCAGGTACAAAAAAACTCTTTCCTTTTTAAGAAATGTGAATATTTAAGCAGTCATGCAGTCAATAGTTACTTATAACCTTATAATTACAGTTTTTAACTTTAAAATTAGTGCTAGAATATGAATAGAAATGAAATATTATATTTTAAATAATAAATTATGTCATGTAAATAACTTTTTGTGTAAGCAATATATTTAATTTTCGTTTATTTATTAAGAGAAAATTAGAAACATTCGTTGAAGAATATAAACAAAAGCATTATTATAACTTATAAACAATTTCCTTAATAGGATGCGATTAATTTATTAAAGAAAGTGCCCTCCAAATATATTTGCAGCAAATATATCGCATATTTAAGCAGTTTTACGTTTAAATGAAACTAAAAGTTTCTCATTTTTTTTATTTACTACCCATGAAATTCACGTAATAGGAATGATACACTCTACTTTTAATTTTAAATGTGGGCACTGAAACTTTATTTTCATATTAACTAGTATAAAGCTTTTTTATACTAGACTCAAAGCCAGTTCAAAAGCATTTATTCATTACTGTAAAAGAGAATTTATTTCTAAGAATCACATTTGTGCAATTAAGTTTCCATTCAGGAGCATTCCTCTTTTGCTACAACTGAATTTCTCATCGTGGTATTTATTATTTATTTTAATGCATTTACCTCAAGAAGACAAAATAAAAAGAAACTCCATTGAAAGTAAACAACGAAGACAATGGGAGGAAAAACTACTTTAGTGCAAAAAAGAAATCTTCAGAAATCCCATCACTGTTAGCTCTAATGATAACTGACATGAGTTTAAAAGATTTTTAATATCTGCGAAAAAAATGTGAAATGTAATATAAACGGCGAACAATAACTAGAATTGCATTTCAGCTAAGAATGAAAGGAAAAACAATTGACACCACACATACAGAAGTAAAGTAAAACTATACGAAAAACATTAGAAATGTTACATGGTTGAAAATCTGCAGATAAATGTATCATTCTTCTTTTCGTTTCCTCTTTTTCTTGGAGTTAAATTCTTTGATGTGAAGAATTAAATTGCGTTTTATATATTGTATAGGAAGCTGCTAAAGTCATAAAAATGGATGAAACATAAAAAGTATCGCATACAATGTAGATTTTGAATTTTTTTTCGTTGTACGGATTGTGTAATCATAACCATTTTAAAAATGCTACAATTTACATATTATCTATTTCAAGTGCTTTAAAATTCAAAAAATGTGTTACAGAAAATGTTAGCACTGAAATTTGTTTAAAAAAAAATGAAAAAAAATTTAAAAAATAAAAAAATTTGAAAAATGTTAAAAAAGGACATTTTCATTATTTACTATTCCAAGCTGCTATGCAAACAACCTTGTATCAACAAGGTACATTCATGCATATCAATGTTTTGTTGCATTACATTAGGGTGTAATACGTGTATATTACGTAGGTTTCCGAACAGTAGTAAAAATTATCAATACTGATCACCCTGTTAGTTGCCTCAACGTGGTATTTCTCGTAGTTAGCAAAACTGACCAGATCTTGGTGAACGAGATATTTCGTCAATAGAAGAGAGCTGGCCAGAACTTGATCTCGTCATCATAAAAAAACATAGACGATGATGACGAGGTATCTCGTCATTAGCAAAATTTATCAAATCTTCACGGACGAGATATCTCATCGAAACCACTGGGAGGGTTAATTGTAAATCTGTACATATAAAGCAGAGTTGGCATCTGTCTGTCTGTTCTCTATACAAATATACACCGTTTGACCAATCTACACCAAATTTGGTACACTTATTCTTTGGAACCCTGCGGGTAACGTAGACCATATATTAACCCCCGTTCTATTTGCCTTGGGTATGCAGAGGGGGTATAACCTCCCGTCATCTTGGACAGAGCACTTGCTAGGGTGCGCTCTCTCCCGGTCTGGCTATGCAGATGACGTAAGAACATCTACAGGAGTCACCTCTTAAGATGACCTTTGAGTTTGTTTAGAATCATACAATCGTAGCTAGGTTCGGTTGCGCTGAAAATCACTCAGTATCATATTGTTTATGTATCCCGCCTGTAAATTTTAAACTGTAGCTTTACTAGTGGAATGTAAATTTTTATGTTAATATAAGATTATTTTCATAGAAAAAGGTCTTTTTTATCGTCGATATGGTACAGGGGGCTAAAGACAATTCGAAATTATCATAGGAATAACAATGCGTATTTATACGATCAATGTCAGACCAATTCATACTAAATTTGGTACATCCATCCTGTAGAATTCTGCGGGACACATAGGCTATATATTAACCCGTTCGATTTGTCCTGGGTCTGCAGGGGGTTAAAAAGAATTCGAAATTTCCATAGGAATAATATCGAGTAATATTAAATTATTTATAACCAATTCAATCCGAGCAACGCCTGGTAATTCAGCTAGTAGAATATATTCATAACTTACAATTTCAAATAGTATGGGTTTACTGATTGTATGTATAAAAAGTCAAACTCCCCTAAAATTCAAGTTGCAAATTTAATATACAAGATAAAAATATACTTTCTGTTAAAAGTTTTAGTCGCAGATGAAGTGAAAGAATTCTCTCAGTTGGCAGAACTTTTATGTACGTTAATGGTATTGATGGTGTTAAGCTATGATCTGAATTCCCTTTTACAACAGAGGAGCATTGATTAAAATGTTTGTAAGTTTACCATTGTTTAAAAGTCGTTTATGGTTATAAGCATTTTAACTTTTTATCTCGATAAATTCTTAGATTTGTACTATCATAAAAATAACTTTTAAATGTTTCAAATAGTTAAATATACATGTTTGGGCTGTAAAACATTCTTTGAAATAATGTGAAAAATCTGTACTTGTACAAAGTGCGCTATTGCAAATCGTGATTAATATTTTCTGAATTTTAATCACAACAGTAGAAAGTTTATCATAATAGTAGATATTACTGCATTAGTTATTAAACATTCTTGAGAAATATCGATGAAAATTTTTCGTATTTTATGCATGAAAATTTCTTCCATGAATAAAAACTCTCAGAATGCAAGCAGCATATATGTAACGAAATCCCAAAGCAATTCTCTTTGATAAATTCTATTTACATTTTGTATCATTTTTCATCGATTCGAAGGCAGACACACCAGTAAATCAACGCCATTCCGTTCTTTCTTCTGACGTCTTTGACCAAATCCCTAAATTTGCTGATTGGGCACCTCTCCCGCGTTCTGGTTCTCCGCGTTTCTCGCTCTTCTGATGTTAAATTCCATGAAGCTCAGGCGTCTCATTAATGTGTCTGATATTTCAAATTCCTGTTCATAATGTCATTATTATAATATATCTTAATAAATCAGCTTTTGTAAGTTAACCAAAAAGCCCATGACATGCTTCATTTAAATATGACATAAGGACCTGAATGCGATGTTTATTTTGTTCATCGAATCCATTCCTCATGATTGTTAGTATCACGTCTATCATAATATACGCACATGATAGTCAATTCTATGTAAAAAGAAAGATTTATGATGCATGAAATATTGATGTATTAGAAGACAAAACATTTTATACATTATCGGCTCTTAATTTGTCAATAGAATCCTCTTCTATAAGGTTCAAACCCTCTTTTTTGTGACCCAGAGTAGGGTCTGAATGCAATGTTTGCTCATCGAATCCATTCCCCATCCTGCTTGTTAGTGTCAAGTCTGTCTCATAATATATGAACATGATAGTCACTTCTATGTAGAAAGATTCGTGATAAGTACAATGTAGATGTACTGAATACAGAAACATTTTATACATTCTCAACTCTCAATTTGTCAGTAGAGTCCGCTTCCATAAGGTTCAAACCCTCTTTTTTGTGACTCAGATTAGGGTCTGAATGCGATGTTTGTTTGATCATCGAATCCATTCCCCATCCTGCTTGTTAGTGTCAAATCTGTCTCATAATATATGAACATGATAGTCACTTCTATGTAGAAATATTCGTGATGTTAATGTATTAGAAGCCCAAAAACATTTTATACATTCTGAGTTCTTAATTTGTCAATAGAATTAGCTTCAATAATGTTCATACCCACTGTTTTGTGACCCACAGTGTCGGGTCTGAATGCGATGTTTCTTTTGTTCATCGAATCCATTCCCCACACTGCTTGTTAGTGTCAAGCCCGTCAGATTGACAGGAGATTGAACCCGCATTTTCAAAGTGTGTAGAGGGCTTATGTGATGCGCGGTGCATTCATTACACGCGGACAATCAATCAACGTCAACCTTAAGTGCACGGAAATTTATATACGCCGTAAGTACAGTATTTCGTGGAAAGTGATTATTTTAATTTTATACTGAGTAGTTAAGCCTGTTTAGGCAAGCTAGATCAAGTGAGGCTGACTGATAATTAACTGTGGAAAATCTAGTACTTGACAGCTAAAAAAAACGAAAATAATTGACGTGGAATCCGAAACCAAGGCTTAATTAGAATTGAAATATGGTCTTCGTTAATCGTTAACGCCCATTAATAACTGTTGTTTTTAATCCAAGAATAGTGTCTGAATTTAATCTCTATCTCTTTATACTAAAGTTGCAGTGCTGTTTACATGGTGTGTTCTGTTTATCAAACACTGTACGGTCCATCAATAAACTATACTGCTGTACTGAAGTAGAGAGTAATGTATTTAAATTATCTGTAAGGTCCGAGTTAATAGTTTTAATTTTATGCAGTAGCGATTAAGTCTTTAAACTTTATCGAGTTCAGCTCAGATCCGTGGTATTAGCTTTCTACATAGCGTTTATTGATTATACACTGATGCTCGAATACTTGAGTTACAAAAATGAAATTCATTTGAACGGTGACATGCAATACAATGTGTAAATGACTGGAATAACAGAACGGAAAGATAAAAGGAAACCTGCTAAAATCAATAATTCGTATACCCACCTTTAGCAGCTATAACATCTTGCACACGGTGTAACCATTGACCTAAAAAGATTCTGCTTGGTTGACTGTGAAGTGTCGTTCCTCTCATATTCAACATGCATTCACAATTCGTCAGTTATGACTGCAGGCAATAACATACGGATTGATTTTCGAGCAAGCATAGCTTCGATGGGGACAAATCGGGCGATCGTGCAGAACAAGGAAGAAGCAGTACTTGTAGGTCAAGAAGAAATGTTGGATAATTTGAATGACATTGTCCTGTTCAAATATAGCACCGGGGAGGGTCTGTATATGGGGTAAAACTTTTGGCTTCAAAATTTCGGTCATATACCATTGACTATTCGTAGTGACTACGATGCGTATTAGGCGAGAGCGCGAAACCAAATAAAATAGCAGCCCAAACCATTGGGTTAGGAGTAAGACCACTGTAATACTCTGCAATGCACCCTTCCAGATGCTGTTCCATTCAACGTTTCAGTGTATTCGCCCTTGTCACCACTGAAGCCTCTGATGTATATGCTACAAGGTTAAAGGAACTCGCAATGCAATCGTCGAACTTATTTCAGAAATCATCAAACAATACTGATGGTTGCACAACAGACAATGTGTAACCATCCTCCATTGTTGGACTAAGGTTGTGGATGTCTCTATACGATTCTTCTTCCATACGTAGCAAGTGCCTAGCTTCATTTTCTGACGTAGCAATAGGTGCTCTAGATCCTTTCGACGATGAGTAGAACCTTCTTTTGTCTATTGTCTCCAGGCATAATTGTACTAGCATTTAACCCAAAGCTTGCGGTAATATCACGATAAGACAACTCTCTCAAACGAATAGGGTCCGTGGTAGCCTAGTTGGAAGAGGATTACCTTAGTGTAGCGAGTTCAAAACTAGATCCAACCAAACATCGTCGTTTATGTGGGGCCTGTTGCACTTTGAATCTGTCATGGCCTGAAATGTCTTCACGTTCGCGTGGTGTGAAAGTTTGAAGAGTGGTGTGCCAGCTCAGGTATTAATCTCGTCATCGGACCGTGATTGAAAATGGCGAGGTGTTATCCTGGAATATTTCCCTTCAAGATTAATCCCGGACCGTCACCAATAGCCCATTGTGTTGCTCCAGTGAGACGTTAATTTAACTACTACCCACCCAACCTCAAATGAATAATTCATCTTCTCAAATTCTGCCAACTGTTCATAATAGTGCCTCCTATTAGGACAAAAGAGTTAGCATACTAGCAGCAACACCAATTGAATTCACCGATATGATATTTGAGATCTGCTTTTAAGGGCTCTCTTCCATATCAAGCGAGTAACATTTCGACCTGTATTGTATACGTATCCTATTTAAATTCTCAGTTGAGATTTAAATCATTTGCATTTGTCATGTAAGCTACCTTGCTGCGAAATAGTAGCGTACCTATCCTGCCAAATTGAAGTATTAGCTTACAGTTTAAGCTTCACAATGCATTTCTTTTGTATTTTAAGTTGCATTCGGAAATTCGGAAGGAAATGCAACTAATGATTTCGTATGTCGTGTATGTATTGTATTTTTGAAAGGCAAATGAAATTAAAACATTTCGTTTCATTTGAGAGTCAATTGGAAACATAACTTGGCAGAATGCTATGCTGTATTATTGTGCATAAACAGTGGTGACTGATTTTAAAAGACCTCTTTATTTTGTTTCTATTAAAAGCAATAATTTAAGTATCGTAAACGTAAATGTAAAAAATGCAAGGAATATATAAGAATGCAAAATAATTATGTATAGAAAACTATACCTATCAAAATGGAAAGTAATTAACTCATTAAGACATAAGTCATACAATTAATAAAAATAATTTGCAGGTTCTTAAAAAAATTTCTAGCAGTTATTGATTAGTCATGCGTTTACATTTATCTTCTTAAAAAACATTTTAGTTTCGTACACCAAAACTTTCAACTATAATAAAATAAACTGAACATTTAAACATCGCAAAATATTTATTGGAGACAGATATCATAGACATACATGTAAATTATGTCGAAATGTCATGAGTTATATATGTTGATCACATCACAGAACATAATCTAAATATACAGTGGAAAATGAATATAAAAGTTTGGAGCACTTAATGTTAAAATGCTTGCCAGACTATCACTCAAATCTTGCAAAATAATCTTTCCATTACACTGAAATCCTTATTATTAAAGGATCCAAACAAACCTATGAAATGATTATTTTAAAATTAGTTTTTATAATGTAATATAAGTGTTTCAAATGTTATGAAATTAGTATTTGAAACAATAATGAATAACAGTATTCACATATTTGGATTGAAATTGATTCAGAAGGACATTTTATATGAACGAGAAAAATTTCAGCTCGGTCCTTCAAGAAGTTAATCACTTTTAGCAAATAATGGCGAAAAATCGCTTTATTTAGATTTATTATACGGGAAAATTACCGAAAGGAGATCTGAAATTTTTCATGGTTGTACAAAATACCTTTTTGAATAAATTTCCTTGAAAAGATTAATGTTATCGTTTCGGTATTAATTTCATAACTAATATTGCTTACTAAAGATTAACTCAATCCTCCTGTTAGTTGTCTCGACGAGTTATCACGTTATTAGCAAAACTGACCAGATCTTGATGTACGTGATATCTCGTCATTAGAAGAAAACTGACCTGATCTTTATCTCTTCATCATAAAAAAATCGAAAATATTTTGCTAACGAGGTATCACGTCATTAGCAAAATTTATCAGATCTTGATGGACGAGATATCTCGTGGAAACTGCTTGGAGGGTTAAGAAACATTTCGTAGATTTTGGATTCCTTAATAGAAATGGGTGAATCCATTCGAATTCAGGCAATAAAAAATAAAATGTTCGCCTCACCACCTTCGATTTTTTAAAAAAATTAATATATGGTGACCAGTTACGTATATTAAACTATGCCATGTTTATTTTTTGCAAAATAATTTTTTTTCATGGAAATAAGACCCTTCAAAAGGCGGTCAAAAATATTCAATTTTACTTTTCAAGAATGTCATGTAGCACTTGAAATTTTGCTACGCTTAAACTATTAGAGATAAACTTGCTTTGTTTTATGCTAGTGATATTTAACGTAAATTAACATCGAAATTTCAACCGCTAACGAGCGTGACCAACGGTATTCCTACACTAGTAAGCGCTCGAATCTCCCTAACCAGTAGCTCAAGCACCTTTTCGACTCGATATTTTAACATGATTCATTATTTCTATACATATATCAATAAAGTGTATGGAACTAAGATTTTTGATAATCCTGTAATAATACTGTTGATAGTTTTAAAAAAGAAATCAGCCAAACTCTAATTATTTACAGCGGAACTTATTAACTAACTTCTAATTATTTACCGCGTAAATATTTGGGCTGCATATTGCTTCAGGACTTTGTTAGTATTAACATTTTCACTTGGTAATAACTTGCACTCTTGGTTTCACTTGCACCTGCTGCAACAAATTATAAAATAAAGTTACAAGATATACTATTCTGAGGGCTCTAGGAATGTTAATTGTTTATAGTCTACACACAGCTGTTTTTATCCACCCAGCTGCTTACATAGGGAAGATTATTTATATAGTGAAAGAGTAGTTTTTAATGTACTAATCATCATTACCTATGTCTGATTACAGCATATTTCTATACATTTTAAATCGTTTAGTATATAATACTCATTTACTCCTGATTCATTCTTGGGTTTGGGTATAATTCATTCTGGGTTTTTTTGTGAAATTAATCTCATTTCTGAAACAAATCTATTTAGTAAGTAAAAAGCAATTTCATGGTTTCAGAAGAGACAAATTTAATTATGTCTTTTTATGGAGGAAGGCACATGAAAATTTTCCTGCAACATCAAAAAATAGTTTTTAAATAACTAACAAGTTCACTCTTATTGAAAGTTTTACAATGGTTCGTTCATTTGACAAAGTCGGCCTCTTGTCATACACAAAAATCCGATCTCCTAGTATTGTGACATGAGAGTGCAACTTTCAAGAATCGAAGATGATTGAAAGTAAGTTTATATAAATATGAAGCTGTATTTAGTTATTAATTTTGCATTCGTCAAGTTCAACATTGAAATAGTCATGTATTGAAGTAACCGTTGAAAGTTTTCTTGGAATTTTATGTGGCAGAAAGGACAGATTAAACACTTTCGCCGAATTTAATGAATCTCTCAATTTATTTTAATTAATATTTTATTCAACGTAACTAATATTCAAATTAGCAACTTTTCTTATTGTTTTAAGCAAATAAAAATCATTATTTTATCTGCGATGTTTTATATATTACTGAGCTTCGCGATTTTTCATATCTATGGAATTTTACAACTGTTTTATGAGGATTTATAGGGTACTACGTTTTGTGCTATTAATTTCATTACTGTTCAAACTTTTTATTATAGTTATAGGAATTTATTAATATTTTATATATGTAGTTTATTATTCTCATCCCTTTTATCAAAACAATTACAGTGTATTTTTTAAATTTCGTTGTGTAGTAAGATGAACAGCAAAACTATATGTTTGTGAAATTTTATGCACGTGTTTAATATATAATTTTGTGATAGATAATTTATTCAAATTAAGTAAATATTGTAAATTATTCAAATTAATCGGTTAACGTTAAGTAAAAAAGTATTTTTAAGCAAATACTGAGCTCTACGCTAAGAAAGCGTAGTTCCCGCTGGTTGAAAGGTAATCCTGATTTGATTTAGGTATTTCGAAAACCTTTTCGTCCTATTATAGGGAATTTGACATGCGTTTAGAGACTTTTCCTACTTTGAAAGGGAATTTGACGGCATTTTATTATTTTCTGATCGTGTCGGGTTTTCCTCTATCAGGGTCATTACACAAAATTATTTATTCGAACTTAACTATTCAAAATCTGCAAAACGTGGTCACACACTCTGATAGCATATTTATATAGAAACTTAGAAAAATAATCATATTTTTATAAGATGACTTTTTTGAAAAAAAATGGATTAAAATTCAATAAATTGAAAAATTCATATTTCCAATACTATTTACATACCACTAATGAAATTAGTATCAATAGTTGCTCTCAAGTCTTATAACTGTTTCGATAGAAACAAAATTGATTATCTTAAATATTTAGGAGATATGCGATTTTTAACTAGGTGATGTACGCTGAGAAAAATAAATTTTATTTTGTGATGTCACTTTCACAGCCCTATATCTCAAAGAATTTTTTTCGAGATTATAAAAAATATGTTGACCCAAGGTGGCCCAAAATGTACCTGTATGCAAAATATCATTCGATTCGAAGATGGTGAGGCGAATATCCTTCCCTGGATTTGAATGGATTCATCTAAATATAAACTCTCTTCAGTTTGATAGAAATATTATTTCAGACTATATGAATGAATCAGAGGGAAATTAATTAATCATTGGGTGCTCCAAAATATTCGTACTCATAATTCAGAAACGGCTAAACCACATGACTTGAGTATTTCATGTTGAATTTTGATATAGATTCGAAATTTAGTGTCAAAATTGGATGTTACCATTGGAAATTTCAAAGTTTGTACGCAATTCTATATGATGGTGATGATAATGGAAATTATTTAACATCGCATTGGAGCAACACAACGGACTATTGACGACTGTCCGGGATCAATCCCCAAGGGAATCCCCGGGATCAAAGATCCGAGGACAACACCACATAATTTTGAACCACGGTCAGATCACGAGGTCAACACCTGAGCTGGCACTCACCAAACTTCCACATTCCCCCAACATGAGGAAATTTGAGGCCACTACAGATTTAACAAGCACCAGCCAGTATGTACAGGACGGTCTTTGGTTGGACCACGTTTCGAACTCATAACCCTCCTATTACTAATCCGTTACTCTTCCAACCGGGCAACCGCGGCCCTCATTTCGATATGAAGACGGTCTGCTATGGAAATTAATTACAGAAGACGTTATATCCCCTTGAATTGTACCTTTGAATTTGCTGTGCTATGAACAATGTGTTACAGGGGTTTCCATTATTTTTCTGCAGCTGTTCTCTTTCACTACACATTCCCAATCGCCTTTTTCAACTTTGTTAAGCAATTTAGGAATATCCTTCTTTAGTTTAAAACTGAAGTTGTTCCTCAAGCTGCCCCCTATTACTACCCGAATCGATGGGGCCAGCTACCTGCCATTAGCTGGCGACTCGCATAAATTAAAACTTCGCCAAGTCAGCCAGTCGCAATCCAGCCTGCGTAACGCCGCAAGTGCGGAAGACAAATGGCACGAGAAAAAACAAATATTTGTTTTCAACGACAATCGATGCCACTTGACCTACTTCAAATTTTTTTGTGCATCTGAAACAAATGATGAATTGCCTCCGGTCGACGAAGTGAAGCGTAACAAAGTTAAGTCGGTAAATGTGGGCGTTGACGGTATCCGTCGACTAGTCGCCAACCACTTAAGATATAATGCCTTTTCACTGAAATCTTGGCCCTGGAAGACCTCGAGATCTTTTGTCTCCCACTTCCTTGATGTGATAATTCTTTTTAAAGAACAATAAAGGATACCGTTACGTTGGACAGAATCTGCTACCGAGACTCCGGAAGCAGACCTGGTCACAAAGAGGGGGAATATTCTCTCCCTTATATATACACGAATAAATATAAACGCATTCAGGAGGTTAGGAAATTGTGTCTCGTCTATGTTGTATATTATATAAGGCATATCATGGTTTTCAAAACAAGGAAATTACAACCGAATTATAATTTTATTTAAATAGAATTGTTTGAATTTTGTTAATATTAACCCTACAAGTGGTTATGACAAGATATCTCGTCCATAAAGATCTGACCAATTTTGCTAATGATAAGATGTCTCGTCATCAAAAAGTTACTGATTTTCTTATGATGGGGAGACCAAGATCTGGCCAGTTCTTTTGTAATGACGAGGTATCTCGTCCAAGATCTGGTCAGTTTTGTTAATATGACGAGACACCTCTTCGAGATAACCACCAGGAGGGTTAACCCGCCAAGTGGTTTCGATGGGATATCTCGTCCATCAAGATCTGGTCAATTTTGCTAATGACGAGATATCTCGTCATCAATAATGCCGATTCAATTCCGAATGATGAAGATATTGCCAATTGTTTTGATGACGAGATCGGGATCAGGTCAATTTTTCCAAAGACGAGATATCTCGTCCATCATGATCTAGTCCATGTCGATAATAACGAGGTACCTCGTCGAGACAACCACCAGGAGGGTTAGGACGTGAGCGTCTTGTTTCTCAACTTGAGTTTCCGGAATAATTTCTATCGGAATATTCAACTGTCATTTCTGATTTTAAAATTCCTACAAGAAAAACAGATGTGAAAAGAAAATGTTCTTTATAACATTAGGATTCATTATAAGTTCCTTTAATAACCTCCTGACAAAGTAATTTATCAATTAAATATGAAATAATCGTTGTTTTATGAATAAAATTATGTCTTTTTGAATTTTATTTTTAATTAATTCTGATAAAGCTATTCTCTCGTCAAAGCTAACGTCTTAATTTATGAACATTAATTTTCAGTCTACAGCATGTATACTTTTATCAAGTACTTTCATATAGACTCGATCTTATATGTAAAGCTTTATACTTATGATTAAATATATAACTTTGGGATTGTATAACATTACCCTACATTCATGATAATAATAACACATAATAACATAACTCTACATTCATGATACATAGTTGTTTGGTAAATGTGATTTTGGACGACTTTCCCAATTAAAAATTAAAAAAAAAGGCCGCTGACATCTTCGGCCTTCCTCACAAAGGACGAATTGACGTCTGTTTATGAAGAACCTAATACTGTTACTTCTAATTGGGACAATCACCAACATCCATGCGCTTACAAATCAAAACCTACTAAGTGACAGACTTTCCCCATTTGATGTCTTTAAAAACTTAACAAAATATAATTTTCGTTTCGTTTTGTATTTGTATACATGTTTACTAATATTTATGCTCTTGTACTGAAGATTTTTGCATTTTCGAAATTCTTGGAAACTAAATGTGTGAGTCTAAAAATTAAATATATTATACGTATTAATTAAAGATATTGTTATGCGTGAGGATTTGGCTCTACTTGGTGTTTTCCAAGCAATAGCGCGTTATAATTTCTAAATGTAAGATTGAAGGAATCACTGTGAATAAATGTTTTTCTTGAATATTTATAGATCATTGGCCACAAAAAGGGAATTCACTCAATACTTTTCCGGTACTGCCCTTCTAGTTGTTAAACCTTAATACAACTTTAAAAGGTTTGTTGAATGTAGACAGGTTAAGCGACGAATTATTTAACGATATCTGTCTTCTAGATCGATCTAACTGAACGTCGGCTAAACACCGCAGGGACAGTTTAATTACTAGACTAATATGCGGAATTGATGATGCGGATGTCTCACTCAGATTGAATTTACACATCAATAGAGATTCTAAGCATGTATCTTTAGAATAAAACTGATCTCTAAGCAAGCATGGTACTTCAAAGGCCATTAATAATTTATATGTCCCAATACACTTGTGAAGTTACGAAATTCATGTCAATCACAAAATAAGCTCCCTGGTTAGGTTATCTTACAACTTTTACAAAATTTCTCAATTAACTTCGTGTGGGATTACAAAATGTTTGAAGGTGAGTTCCCATCAATGTTAATGCCTGGAATATTGAGTTAGGGCGTGTCAGAACTATTCAGGCGTTCTTACACTAATGCGTTACTCTGCGCTAAACGAGGCTAACTAAAACGGAAGTTAAGGCTTTCTCTCCAAATTCATTCAGTGTCTCTTACTATGGAATATAGTATCATTCAGCAATTAAAGTGTAGGTTACGAAGTAGTACCATAACACAATACCAATACATTGCTTATACAAGAAATGTATAGCTATTTCTCACTTTTATCTTTCATATTCTAAGCATGTTTAAGCAATCCATCAAACGATCTTTGGATAATTATCGAAAGATGTCTTCATTTTATAAATGTTTCTTTCAGATAAGGCTTTGAGTATTTTAAATATGTAAAAGTATTCTCATACTATTATAATTTGTACTCCCCTTTCTGCGCACCGGATGAAAGCGAGAAAAGTCAAATACTTAAGAAAATATCGATCAAATGAGTAAAGTGAAAGGTATTACCTTTAAAGTTAAATAATATTTCTTTAGATATTCAGGGTATCCTTATATGCAAACTTTTGATATCTTTTTGACTTAATCATCATTTATGGATATGTAAGCAATTGATAACTAAATTTATTATAAATATGTGGTAAAACAGAAGTTAGCTAGATTACCTTCTGTTTATTCCGTAGAATTTTTGTTTTAATATTTAATAGAAAGTATTTAGTATTTTGCTGGTAAGAAATGAATTTTATCTTAAAGTATGTTTTTACTTCAAAGGTTAATCCAATAGTAAAAATTCAGCAGTCCTAGACTTCAAACAGAAGTCTAGGACTGTATGACGTAAGATTATGGTATGTTGTGTAAAAAAGAATAAATCCTTTTCGTGATTTGATCATAAATTTATTTCCAATATCGTTTAATTCCATAAAATGTAAGCAAATTAAAACTAGGCAATACAACTATTTTCTTAGATCACTTTCGTGCAATTTTAATAAAAATCAATTCTGCGACTTATATACTGCATCAGAATGATAATTGTTGTAAAGGTACTTCATGTTAACTTACATGTGTGTAGCTCGTTTTAAATATCGTTTCTCAACCAGATAGAAATACTTTTTATCGAGATGAAAATACGCATAATTTATGTGTTAAAATGTGCAAATATATGTTCGTTATTTTAATTTAAAACTGTTTCCATAAATTTCAACATTCTTGCAATCTTTTCGTCTTATTTCTGTCAGTCCTTATTCACGTTGTAAAATAAAATGCACACTTAGAGCCATTTCATAAACCGAAGAGAACATTTTAACTCTTTATTTGCGACGGATATTTACTCACCTTTTCCGTAGAATAATTCATTCTAATTACCTCCGCAAGTTTCTGTCTCAAGTAGCCTTACGAGGCATCCGTTCAGTTTGAAAAAGGAATAGGTCAAAGTGGCACCATTCTCCTCTAAACCCATATTGGCAATAAGTATTTGTATTTCTAAAGGCTTTTTACTTCGCTTTCCTTGACAAATCACGTTTCCTCATACGCTCCTCACGGCATCCCAAAAGGCTGGCAGTGGTAAGGAAAATCGAATTTCAACTGCGGCACTGAAAATGATTAGGAAAATGAAATTCCACGAATCATCAACATCCACCGTGCGTGAGTGGAATTTCTCGCAATCGCTTTTCCTTTGTTTGGCCAAAGAAACGTTCCAGAAAAGCACCTAGGACACCATTAGTGGATACGAAAATAAAGTTTTCCTCACCGCCGGAGGATGCCGCTAGCCTCTTCCATCGGTTCCATTTAGTGGCCCGCATTAAGCCATCAAGCGAGCGATCAGAACGGAAGGCGTACGAATCAGAATTTCTAATGAGCCATTCTCAGTGGGGCTTCAGGTGAAGGGGCCTTCTGCAGCGATTGTGATGGCGCGGCCTTCATTCAAAATTTTAATACAGAAGACTGTGAACTAGACCGTTTCGTGTGTCTGGAGCAGAAGGTTCGTGCGATTGTCGAAGCACGCAACAATTAATGAAAGGAGCGAGGGGTGAGAAGTCCGTGGCATGTAGACACTGGAAGATGCATATGAAAATGCCCACTTAGCCCGATTGCATAGGTCTCTATCTCAAATGAGTGTGCTATTGTAGAAATATTTAACATAGAAATTGCTGCACTCCTGTTAATCTGGCAGAGTGTGTCATGGTATGGTAATTCATTTGATACTAGACTAATATATTCACTGACATTAGATATGGGGCTCTATTGCTTCGACGACTGGTTTGTTTAGAAATGTGGGTGGAAGTTCAAGTAATTCATCCTATTAGTGTTGTGCACATATTTTTGTAAGGCTTCATAAGTTCTTTTGTGGAAAATAGCCATGAAGCGTAATATGTATCGACTATTATTTCATTGTTTTTGGTTATGATTCTGTGAAATGAAATTATTGTAAATTAGTGGGTGGAAGTCCGTGGCATATAGACACCAGAAGATGCATATGAAAATGCCCACTTAGCCCGATTGAATAGGTCTCTTTCTCAAATGAGTGTGCTATTGTAGAAATATTTTAACATAAAAATTGCTGCACTCCTGTTAATCTGGCAGTGTGTCATAGTATGGCAATTCATTTGATACCTAGACTGTAATATATTCATTGACATTAGATACGGGTTCTACGCTTCAACAACTAGTTTGTTTAGAAATGAGCGAATGGAAGTTAAAGCAATTAATTCTATTAAAGTGTTCTGCACATAAACATATTTTTGTTAAGGTTTCATAAGTTTATTGTGAAAAATAGCATGAATCGTAATATACATCGTCTATCATTGCATTGCTTTTTGTTATGATTTTGTGAAATAAAATTATTGTAAATTAGTTGATGGGAAGTCAGTAGCATATAGACACCAGAAGATGCACATGAAAATGTCCACTTGGCTCGATTGCACAGGTCTCTATCTCAAATGAGTGTGCTATTATAGAAATGTTTTAACATATAAATTGCTGCATTTCTGTTAATATGACAGTACGTCAAGGTATATGGCAAAAACAATACAGTGCTACATAAAATTATGAAAATAATGCAATTCCTCACGGAAAACATTAACACTATTAAAAGATAGCAAAGTACATTAATTAAACAGTCAGTGCATGTAAGCCCATAGGGGCGAACAATCCATGCGTATTATAAGTGAATGTGAACAATGAAGATATATACAAATGCAGATTCTTACAAAAACATTTCATTTTAGAAGCAGATTTCACTGAAAAATCTCAAGTTACTTAATATTAAAATCAGTTATTTTAAAAACATTCCTTCGTATTTGGTAATTTAGTTTGAACTGTTGAAACATTTTACTCGGCAACTATTGAAGCTTATTCATATTGATTCTTTAAAAATGTTTGGATTTTAATGTATCGAATGTTTCGGTCTTAGACCGAAGTTGGGCTCTATACTTTTTTCTATCTGCCACAGTGACAATTATATTACTAGTAACCACACAATATGGGAAAGGAATCGTAATGAATATATAGATTTGTAAGAAATATTAACCTTCAAAGTGGTTTCGACAATATTTCTTGTCTGTAAAGATCGGACGAACTTTTCTAATTACAAGATATCGTGTATCAACAAATTGCTGATTTTTTTAATGATGTATTGCATCAAGATCTGGTCAATATTTTTCCAATGACGACATATCTCGTCCATCAAGATCTGGTCAGTTTTTCCAATGACAAGATACCTTGTCGAGACAACCACCAGGAGGGTTAATTAATCCTGTGAGCATCTAGATATTTGTGA
Organism: Meta bourneti; assembly: GCA_933210815.1. Taxonomy (NCBI): domain Eukaryota; kingdom Metazoa; phylum Arthropoda; class Arachnida; order Araneae; family Tetragnathidae; genus Meta; species Meta bourneti. Next base: position 23,000,048 of record OW119933.1, on the reverse strand, counting down.
GTAACGTTGTATTTCTTTTACCGTATAACACACATAATGGCTAAATAGCCAATTGCGATCATTTTCCATTGGGTTATTTTTCAGCATTTATATAGAACCCAGCATAATTTACCCCATGTGACACTAGTGGTTCCGAACTTTCCTCAAGAACACTGTCCAATTTGTATGCGAGTATATGTTTTACATAAGAAGGAAATAGTTAATAAGAAAATCTGAAAAGTCTGAAGCGAAATGACAAGAGTTAAAAGCAATCTAATAGATTTTTTGCACTTCTTATTTCTTGGAGGAAAGTTTCTCTTCCTTGATAGCCGAGCGGCATAACAAACTGCCTTAACTTCTAAAAAGATAAATTTTGAAATCGCAGGATAGCTGCTCGTACTTCGCCGTAAGCTGGGGCGACTCATTCCCCGTATCTTTCTCTCTTTACTCTTGGGAGATTCCAACTTCAATACCCACTGGGTGCAATGCGCAAAAAATAAGCAAAAATCCTTCAAGTCAAGCTTTTGGCAAGATTTATTTTCTTTGAGAATGTTTGGTGGGGAATCTGGGTGTTATTCGCGATATTTTTAGCGTCGTCGTCGTACTATGAAGGAAGACTTGCTCGATATTGTCACGGTATGTCATTTACGGTGAGCCTCTAGGGTGCTTATATCGATATATACGGTTCACTGTTTATTTGTTTGTTTTTCTGGAGATATTTGGACGATGTAACTGTTTTCTTTCTACCAACAACTAAAGACAACAATGAGAAGTGGAAGGCGATATCGTCCTGATATGGGAATATGAATAAATATCCAAAAAGTTTTGCGCCATAAGAAATGAAAATATGCTAATGTCCTCTTACGCCCGTCACGGGATCAAATATTTATTCGAAATCGATAATATATATCGCTCTCTTCGGATTTATAAATTTTTCATTTATTAAAATGAATGCTCCTAATATCCAATACAGTTAGGTATGGACCCATCATAGTTCGAGTGCATTTTTAGAGTATTTATACAACTCTGTTTTTTTTAAGTCTGATCCTACTGGTGGTTGTCTTGAAGAGATAGCTCGCCATTAAGAAAACTGATCAGATCTTGATAGACGAGATATCTCGTCATTAGAAAGCTGATCAGATCTTGATATCGTCACCATAAAGAAATTGGCAGTATCTTGATGACGATATATCTCGTCATTAGCTAAATTGGTCAGATCTTGATGCACGAAATGCCTCGTTCATCAAGATCGTATCACTTGGATCATTAATGTTATTAACCCTCCAAGTGGTTTTGACAAGATATCTCGTCCATCAAAATCTGATCAATTTTGATAATGGCGAGATATCTCGTCATCACGAAATTACAGGGTTTTTTATGATGACGAGATAAAAATCTGGTCAGTTTTCTTCTAATGACGAGATATCTGGTCCATTAATATCGGGATCAGTTTTGCTATTGACGGGATGCCTCGTCGAGACAACCACCAGGAGGGTTAAAGGCACTATCAGCATATTTTCACCTTTGTATACGTATTTGGATGGTAGCTGTCTGATTATATTCTAAATGTTCTAAAATAGATTGAAGGGCCCCGGGAAACGTATCGAAAAGCCACAGAAATATTTTCCGAAGTGGAAAAAGGTAAAAATAAAATAATCAAAAGGATCAAAAGAATGTCTGGATGTTTCAATGAGTGTATAGTACTAAAAAAGTTTAAGATAACATAACCTCTTGAATAATGGATAATCCATTACAATTTTGGAATTTCTTTTAAACTTAAAATTGATAGTCTCAAGAATTTGAAAAGCGGCTTATTATAATTTTGCCCGAAGCCTTTCCATTCGTAATATTCTAAAAAGTATGAACAAAAAAGTATTACGAAACACACACTCGAGGCTTCTGAAATAAGATACTTTTGTCGGCGAATACATATATTACGGAATTAAAAAATAATAAATTTATATTCATGCCACACCTTATTTCAACTCATAACTTCAACATGTTTGTACTGAAAAATTAAGTCTATCTAATTAATATATAAATGCCTAGTAAAATATGAAACGTTTAATAATATTGTAAAATTCTAAAATTTGCATACTATTAGTTGCACAACAAAAATGGTTTGTTTTACTTGCATTTGCCAGTTAATGATAGATTGGCACCTTCTGAGAAATTCCAAACCTTACAAATTAAATAAGAATAAAAATAAGTTTAGTAATATATCAATAAGAAATTTATTTAAATATTCGTTTGGGTGCTGAATTATTAGTTTCTATGCTTAGAAAATATTTTTAATTAATAAGGTTATTTACCGAATAAAGCTGATGAAATATTAGTGGCTATTAGAAACGATCATAAAATTAATTTACGTACATATACGCATCAATTTATCAATCTAACATCAGAGTGAATAATTGAATAATCTCTCCAAAATGCAACCCAACAGAAGTTTGCGACATCCAAAATAAAAATAACCAAACTCCAACCGTTTGGAAAAATTAAACATATTTATCCAGACGTTCAAATATATTTATTCCTGTATTTTTGATCCTTAAAAGGTTCGTACCATTACCGAACCAGTTACTCCTTAAATTAATTCGGTGAAATACAAGGTAAAAGGTTTGTCATTACTGATTCAGTTATCTCTTAGATTAATTGGGCGGAACGCGTAGGACAACTTTCGATAAATATTTCACGATTGCAGAGTTTCCTCACTAAAAGACTGCTTAAAATTTAATTCACTGGTCGAATTCATCCCAAATCCACCTTAAAAATGCATTCCTTTAAAGGAAGCGTTTATAAAGATGATGGTTTATCGTTAAGAAAGTTTTCTTAAGGCCCCATTATTATAAACGAAATAATTAGTACAGAAAATCGCTATCAGAGGTGTAAATATGTCACGATTGTAGTCGAATTTATCCCAAATACACCTTAAAATCCATTCCTTTAAAGGAAGGGTTTTTAAAAATGATGGTTTATCGTTAAGGAAAAGCTTCCTTAAGGCTGCGTTATAACAAAATGATTAGTATTGAAAATCGCTATCAAAGGTGCAAATATTTCACGATTGCAGTTTCCTTACTGAAAGACTGCTTAAAATTTAATTCATAGTCAAAATTCATCCCAAATAAGCTTTAAAAATCCATTTTTTAAAAGAAGCGTTTTTAAAGATGGTTAATCTTTAAGAAAAAGCTTCCTTAAGGCTACATTATAACGAAAGGATTAGAATAGAAAATCACCATCATATGTAAAAATAGTTCACGATTGCAGTTTCCTCACTCTAAAAGACTACTTAAATTGCTTAACTGCTTGAATTAAATTAAATCCTTACTAAAAAACTGCTTCACGATTGCAGTTTCCTCACTAAAAGACTGCTTATAACTTAATTCACTCGTCGAATTCATCCCAAATACACCTTCGAATCTATTTGTTTTTAAAAATGATGGTTTATCGTTAAGAAAAAGCTTCCTTAAGACTCCATTACAACGAAATGATTATTATTGAAAATCTCTATCAGAGGTGAAAATATTTCACGATTGCAGTTTCCTTATTCTGTAAAAGACTGCTTAAAATTGCTTAACTGTTTAAATTAAATTAATTTCTTACTAAAAGACTGTTTCACGATTGCAGTTTCCTCACTAAAAGACCGCTTATAACTTAATTCACTAATCGAATTCATCCCAAATACACCTTAAAAATAAATTCCTTTAAAGGAAGCGTTTTTAATGATGGTTAATCATTAAGAAAAAGCTTCCTTAAGGCTCCATTATAACGAAATGATTATTATAGAAAATCGCTATCAGAGGTGCAAACCTTATTCAGGCGTATCTTTCCAAATTTCAGGCCTGTGTATTCACAGCCTGAACCTATCGCTTTCTGATACGTATTAGGGATTCCGGAAATGCACATAAAGCAGCTGAGCGCGGAAATGATAAGATTAAAGTCGCAGTCCGTTACTGCCGCTTATAACTCTGTCAGGCGTAACTCATAACTGTACCTTGGAGAGCTGATGTTATTATGCATGAAATTGCGATTTCAGTCAATTACTTTGTTATCACTAGCTTACCCACGTTCGGTTAAATAGCTTTGTGGACAAGAATTTTATTGGTCTTCGCGGCGCTAATTTTTACGAGGCATTTCCCACTGTCCGTGCATGATACGTCTTTCGTTACGCTTGATTTACTATACTTTGCCCTCCGAACGAGAAACTGAAAATACCGCCTTATCCCAGCTAAATCTTTTGAAGTAGCAAAGTGTAATATTAAGTATATGTCGGTTACTCTTAAATTTATCAATTATCAAGTAGGAGTACGGCCCAGAAGTATTTTAGCATGAGTAATTTCTGCAAAATGAAAGATCCATACGTACTTAGAGTAAAAAGTAGCATTTATCAATCAGTATATCCAAATCCAGGATGTTTCGTAACTCATTCCTTAGTTAGGATTCTAATTTTTCTTCTATTCAAGTCCAAATCTGACTCACTCTTATATGAGAGGGATTTTCAGTGTAAAACAAACAAATCAGATGGATTAGGAAGATTTTACTTCCGCTTTCCGAATACTAATGCTTGGATCTTTCCCTTCGGGATTTATCCGTCTCCAATAGCCCGTTGTAATGCTCCAGTGTGATGGTAATTAACTATCTACCTACTAATGCATATTACATGATGCATATCGGGGTTATCTTGAAATGTAACTTTTCACCGTTTGGGCGACGTTTGGAGTGTTAATTGGTTAATTGGTGTTGACCAATCAACTATCATATATCAATTAGGAATTCTTTGGAATTTTTACTGGCCAAGTGCCAAAATTATATTCGAAAAACATACCAATCAAGATCACGTTCGCAATAATTACGGGAAACAAGTTCCTCCGCAGAAATATTACGCCACCTACACTTAGCTTCACGGAAAATACTGCTCATATTCATAAATATTTTACCCTTTTATGATGCAATCCACTGTTCAGTAAATTTGAAAGCATTAGTATTGTATTTTTCTAGGCATTGTGTAATTCAGCCAACTGAAAAACTGGGAAATAAGCAGTTGTGCATCTTCTATTTAAGATGAGCATGGCCAAATATGACCTTTGCGCCATAAAACCCCCAAACAAACAACCAATCTATTTAAGATGAAAGTTATTCACCTTATTCCATTACATTGGCTTAATGTATTAGAAATACTAGTTATGCTGAAATATTTCGCTTTAAAAAGTTAATTCATTTGTTTGAAATGTGTTAAATTTGAAAGTATTGTACAAATGAATAGCATTAAAATATTGTAAAAACATATTCACACATACGCATAATTGAACATAAATATTGTTAATATTAACAGTTAAATGAAGTCAATTTATTTTATGACCTTTAATTGTTAGTTCTTAATTAAATAATAATTAACAGTTATTTTTTAATAAACTGATAATAAATTAATTTTTATGTAACTGATAATTACTTTATTTAACAGTTAATCAATAAAGGAGAACTATAGTGTTACTTTAAATTTTGAAATTTCAATCACATAAGAGTGATAGTATAAGAAATTAATTTCCAGTTACATCTCACTTATATTACTGTAAGTATTGATTGATGCCCCATGATGTGTTTCCCTAACCCTACACTTTTTTCTCTCAACTACAAATTTCGTCAATTGTCTGTTGGCGAAGTACCAAGTGTTTAATCAAAGTCTTCTTTTTGTGAAGAGACACTAGATAGTAAGACAAAGATTGAATAACGGAAAGACTTGTCCTTTTAGTTAAGAGTTTTATAGTTGCTTGGAATCGAATTTTGGAAAATTTCCAACAAACGGTTCTAAGTAAGAACTAGTTTTTACTTGACATGTTCTGAAGGTATTTTGCTCGATTCTTTGTTTCAAGATTTCTGTCAATGTAGACTTAAATGTTTCTGAAAAATAGTTTAGAATTTAAGACATCTTATAAGAGTGGTGACATGTAAATATATAGAAATATATATAATCAGAATTGTGTAGCTCCATAAGCACGAGCAAAAGGCTTATATTTATTTTAGATTTATCTCATTTTTGCTTCTCTGGTTTACTTTTGAATTTTCTGAATGACATGGATTGTCTACGTTTTATAGTTAACCCTCCAAGTGGTTTCGATGAGATATCTCGTCCATCAAGATCTGACCAATTTTGATAATGACGAGATATCTCGTCATCATAAATGCTGGTTGAAATCTGAGTGATGAAGATATTGCCGTTTTTTGATGATGACGAGATCAAGATCAGATCGGTTTTTTCTAATGACGAGATATATCGTCCATCAAGATCTGGTCAGTTTTGCTAATGGCGAAATACTTCGTCTAGACAACCACCAGGAGGGTTACGTACATTATTTAATTTTATTTAACTGTTAATTATAGCCTACCATACAAGAGAACCTTTTTGTCAACAGTTGTATAAAAATGATCTTAGTCCAGTGACAAATTTTGCAATAACATTTGTATTTCATTTTATACATGAGTCAGATATGAAATTCATTAAAAACATAAATTTACTCGTTTAAAGATGTATTGAACTATTTCGTATTTCTGTTTCCACACAATAAAGATGAAGTCAGATTCAGTACACTATGTGTTTATGCATTATAGAAAAAATTACCAATAACCAAATTTTGAAATAGAATTTTTAAAAATAGGATTTTATGTGACTTTTATGTATCTTTTTCAGCGATCCTAACATTACGCCTCACCAGGAGTTGGAGAGTTTAGCTTCCGATAGATCAAGAGGTCGTTTTGAAAAATTTGTTTGGTCTCAATATGAAACAGTTCATCAGAAGTACTTATCAATTGGTAAGTTATGATTTATAATTGATATTTTTTAAACTCTTGTATCCACAAAGTACATTACGAAACAGTGTAAGTGATAGTTAAGGGTTAAGTCCTAAGTTAGAAGGTAGAAGAAATAACACGATTAAAATACCATATTTCTTATTGGTTGCAACGCTATATCCTTAACTATACTAGAGCCGGGGTAAAAGATTACATTGTTGTATTGTTCCTTAGGTATAAAAGATGCTTAATTTCTTTAAGACAGTGCTTAAGCATTTTGAGTTACACAAGACACATGAATAAGCAGAAACCTTACGGTAGGTTGGTATTTTAATCAACGTCGCATTGGAACAACACAACGGGCTATTGGCGACAGTCCGGGATCAAACACGAAGGGAAAGATTCGAGGATAACACCACGTAATTTTGAACCAAGGTGAGATGACGAGGTCACACCTGAGCTGGCACCCCACTCTCCAAACTTCTACACCACGCCAGCGTGAGGACATTTGAGGCCACGACAGATTTAACGTGCACGAGCCCCATTTGTACACGACGGTTTTTGGTTGGATTCGAACTCGCAACCCTCTTGTTGCTAATCCGTTACTCTTCCAACCGAGCTACCGCGGCCCTAGAAATCTTGCGATCCGACTAAGATTGGTTGGGTTGAGTTTTTTTTCACGAGGGCCATATTTAGACACAAGACAGACAACGTCAAGTAATGGATATACAAACAATGAAATTTTTTCTGAAAGAGAGAAATACACTCTGGATAAGTTGCAGGAATTGAACCTGAGCCACCTGCAACTGCTGTCGCAATTGGCAAATCCACTGATTAACGATGGCCATTACTGTAAGGTAGAAATACTGTATATGTTAGGTCAGCCACACATTGACTGGACATTGACCAGAACATCCGACATACGCATGCGTACTCTCCTTGTGTACCGAAAACACATCAGTGTGCAATGCTTATTTTAGCCATTTTAATGTCGCAGGACTGATGTTGAACCAGTTTGTGGCTGCCTTATTATAGAAACATCGAGCTATTAATTTCAAAATAAGAAGAAATAATCTTTTCACTTTGCACTTGCGTTTTTCGTATTTATTGTGGAATAGAAACTGCTTACGTCGAAATTCCAGTGCCAAAGAAACAACACTTGATCTCTAGAGAGGAGTTACATTAATTTATGCGTTTATAAGTTCGCCATTTCATTTGTTTTAAATCTCCCAATAACTGTACATTATGCATGACAAGGATTCAAGAACATCAACATCATCAGAGTAAAGAAAGTATGTCATTAATTTATTCTTATAATATACACACATGTCATTAGAAATATTAGATTTAAATGCAAATTCTGTTGTAATCCGTTGTATTACTAATTTACACATCTCTTCAGCATTTTATTTACATTCAAATTAAAGTATTTATAATTTCATAAATTATTTATTTCAAATGTTTTTATATTTACATAGAAGTAAGAACCACTAAAATTTATATGGAATTCCACCATATTTCCAAATAAAATCCAATCCCATCTTGGCACTCGAACCACTTATATTCCTCCAAAAGCTCTTCAAATCGTATAACTTCGACTGTATGCTTATGAAATCGAATCGTTTATTAAAAGCATCTTGCATATTAAGAAAAGCCTTCCCTCGAGTTATTTTCGTTAGAATGCGACAATGCATCATTTAAGTAAATATTAACGATTTTAATTTTTCGAAAAGGAAATCTTATTTTCGTAAATCCTATTATAAAATGGTAAAAATGATGCTAGGCAAGAGAGTTAATGATATTTCTTCGTGTTGAAAATGTTATCATTAAGTCCATTAACCCCATACTCGTTTTAAAAATGTGTGTGAAATAAAAATGTGCAAAATTAACCTATAACCTTAATCTTATAATAGCGTGTTTGAGGTGTTATAATGGAAACAGTATCATATTATTGAATATAAATCAGTAAAAGTATTTGAATGGAAAAAAATTATCTGAAAGTTCGCCATTTAATAGTTTGTTTCTTGAAACTTTAACTCTTAAAATAAATTACTAATAAGAAATAACGCATTTCATTACACGTAAGATAAAATGAACACCGCAATATTCATCTGACACAAGTGCGATGTAGATTTTTATTGATTTATTAAAATCAACATACATTTCATTTTAAATAAAACAAACGTGATCAATAAGTATTTTATTACATTCAGTTCTAGATATCAAAATGTGTTCATACAACAACGTTTTTAATTTTGAAAAGAAATACAGAAAAGATACAGAGGGAAGATTTGGAATCAGTTACTTTTTTCGTTCGTTTTTGATTCATTGAGTATATGCATGTCATTCATGTGAAGCTAATAATTTCCGTAATTTAATAATTTCGGCTTGTTCTAAAGCAATGTGATATGGAGCATAACAAAATAATAAATAAAAATATAAATGTAATTTCTTGTACAAAACATTCAGCTATGAGGAGTTAATCAAATTTATAACTTAGATTAACAGACATGCGTGTTTTATTAGGCAGGTTTTTATTCCACATTGAATTGCATGTAACTTTTCATTTAGGATATTTATACTCGTTTCGTTTGGAATAGGTGTTTTTTAAAGTTTTCACCGTTAAACTAAACGCCTCATTTTAAGTAGATATATTAATGCCATTAAACCTCCTGGTGGTTGTCTCGACGAGGTATCTCGTCATCAACAAAACTCACAAGGTCTTGATGGACGATATATCTCGTCATTAGAAGAAAACTGACCAGATCTTAATAAAAAGAATCGGCAGTGACAAGATATCTCATCTTGTCATTGCCAAAATTATCAAATCATCGTATTATCAAAATTCGTCAAATCTTTATGGACGAGATATCCGTCAAGCAAAATTGGTCAGATCTTGATGAACGATATATCTCGTAATTAGCAAAATTGATCAGATTGTGATGGACGAGAGTCCTCGTCATTAGCAAAATTGGTTAGATCTTGATCCGATATCTTATCATCAGCAAAATTGGTCAGATTTTGATGGACGAGAGTCCTCGTCATTAGCAAAATTAATCAGTACATGGTGGACAAGATATCTCGTCGAAACCACTCGGAGGGTTAGTGTTTGCAATGTGACACTTTTAAAAGGCGTATTTCTAAAAAATGATGTTTATATTCAGGAATGAAGCCCAAGATCCGTGACCATTACCGAGCCCACCGGCTTTCGTTTTGGCTTAACCTCATACCTCAGCTCCATCGTCCCGGAACTGCTTCGGTCGTACCCCAGCACCACTTGCTAGATGACCATAATAATCCACTTACGTACGACGGAGTGGTCAGACCTCTCGCGGACGGTGATGATGCTTCCTCTAGCCTCTCCGGTCCATTCCTGGGTGGACCACAGCAGTCAACCCCGACAATGAGCCCTGAATCCACTAAGAACTTGACCACCGAGAGTCCCTCGTCCACTACTGATTCGTCACAAAGAGCTCTCAAGAAACAACCTGGTTCTACTGATGAAACAACTTCTAACATCACTACCGAAACTCTATCGGTCTATCTGCAGGAAAGTACTTACTCAACTGCACTTAGTGTGACCATTGCTGTGGGAACTTCGCTGCTGGTTCTTAATATTCTTATCTTTGCTGGCGTTTACTATCAGCGAGATAAGAATAGAATGGAAATGAAGCTCCATAAAAGGAATTTTAAGGTAGAGTTATAAAGGATCTTTTAACATTTCCTTTAAAACAATATAAATACTGGTGTTTAAATTAAATAAAATAATAATTATTCTCATGTGTAATTTAATGTTATATCTTATATTTTGATTTTTATTTATAATTATTATCATGTGTAATTTAATATTATATCTCATATTTGAATTTTTTATTTACATTTTGTTATTTATAGTTGGTCCTCATGTGTCATTTAATATTATGTCTAATTTTAAAATTCGTTATTTATAAATATTCTGATGTGTAATTTAGTATTATATCTTATACTTTAATTTAGTATTTACATTTTGTTACTTATATTATTATCATCGTGCGTAATTTAATATTTTAGCTTACATTTTTAATTGTTATTTTTAAATTATTCTCATGTGTAATTTAATATCATATCTCATATTTTAATTTATTATCTACATTTTGTTATTTATAATTATTCTCATGGGTAATTTAATATTATATCTTATATTTCAGTTTTATTATTTACAATTATCTATATTTTGTTATTTGTAATTATTCTCATGTGCAATATAATATTATATTTTATACTTTAACTTTTGTTATTTATATTGTATTATTTATAATTATTCTCATGGGTAATTTAATATTATATCTTATATTTCAGTTTTATTATTTACAATGATCTATATTTTGTTATTTGTAATTATTCTCATGTGCAATATAATATTATATTTTATACTTTAACTTTTGTTATTTATATTGTATTATTTATAATTATTATCAGGTGTAATGTAATATTATATCTTATATTTTAATTTGTGCCAACCAGTCGGTCCAATGATCAGTGTGCTGACTTCTGGGCCGAAAGATTCCTAGTTCGAATCCGGGGTAAGGCATGTATGTTTGTCCCTCTGGAATGAGTGCGTATGGCCTCTTTAAAGGGTTGTGCCTAAAATGTTAAATGTGATGTGAACCGCCTCCCATGGTGCACCAGGGCTACTCAGAATGTTCGCAAATCCGCCTTGTGCCATAATGAATGATGTTCAGTTGCCCGAGCATTAGAAAGAAATAATGTTTTAGTTTATGTCAGCGAAACAAAAAGAAGTTTGAATGCTCTTGAATGAACAGGGAAAATAATTATTCAAGATTCCGTGGCACGTCTATTTCGAATTTGCTCCGCTTAACGCTGGAGTTTGGATTGAGCTCCTTTCTGAAAGCAAATGTGTGTAGTATAAAAATGTATATGTTCGTGACACTCGATATTACTCAATGCTTTTATGAAACTGTCTTTCGTAAAACGCTTTGTGCTGAAGTATTTCGGAGGTTTTGATAATTACTTCCATCCGTGAACATTTAAGACTGATTCTAATTATCATGTTCTCCCTGAAGAAATTATACAAATAAAATAAATTATGCACTCCTTTTTTTTATTCGAAAAACACTCTAATGACACTCTAGATATATTGCGAGGTTATTTTTACAAAAGATACTTAATCTCTACTATCACGATTATTAACACAATTAGTAAGCCCTAGACATATATTTTGCTTTGATGCTGTCGCATTAAAATTTTACTCCATTTTTAAGAGATATAGTGAAGCAAAATTTCAAAAATTAACCTCTTGTTTAGTTATTTAAATATATAAAAATAACTTAACAAAGTTGCATTTAAAGCGAAATGGTAGTTTAATGGTAGAGCAATTTTTCTGTGGGTACTAAACAATATATTTATAGATTTTCCATCAAAAATAACTTTAATTCGCATTTCAACAAAATTTTTATTCATAATAGGAATCAAATTAGTAGGTTAATTTATTCGTTTGTTCGACTTTTATGAGACGTTTTGAGTTTTTGCATCAAATTATTCCACCACCACATGATTCTAGTCTGTTTGAATTCATTTTGTTCTTTTGACTTTTGAATATTAATCAAAGTAGTTTTAATATGTTCAATACTAAATTGCCCACAATTAAAGCAAATTTCCATCTGTTCATTTTAGTTTAGGTAAAAATGCTTTTTGCTTACAGTATTCCAATAGTATAATACTTGAGATAGAAGATAATAAATGCTTAAACGGAAGAAAAGCTTACATTTTTCGAAATCTACTTTAAATGCTTTTCTGTGTATGGAATCAGATATCTCCTACAGAATATTCATGTAATGACAGATTGGCTCATACTGAATTGAATTCAATATTTTTGGGAATTTACAAAAGACTACATCTTACTTGTTCTAAAAAATTGAAATGTTATTGGTATGAGAAGAATATACTAATTTTCTTCAACCTTCTCTGCTATTAAAAGTTGAATCACTTGAAAGTTGGCTTCCCTTCCGTTTTTAATTGTTGATTTTAATTAATTTGTTTTAATTAAAATTTTATTTACATTATTTGAAGTGTGTCTACTTTTTAGAAGCGATGATTTGAAGTTATCTCCAATAGCGCGCATTCAATAATTTTACAATTATTTTTATTCACATATAATTTTTATAATAATTAATAAATTTAATTTGATGCGCTTATTTCATCACCAATAATTTTAATGAAATTTTTGAGATGGGCTATATATTTTACCCATCAGAAATATTTTCTGAACACTTTTTATATATGCGAAAGCAAAAGGGAGGAAAAGATAAATGAATTACACCATATCGTGTATATATCTTTATTTCTTTTATTAAGAGAAAAATTTTAAAAGGATATTAGAAGAAAAAAATATCTGATAGACGTGATAAATATATTCACGCTTCAAAATTTGAATATTTTTTCAATTTGAGCCGAATAGTTACTTAGGAAAAATGTTGGAAATTGATAGGAAAAATATATTTTGATCTGTAAATTCCTATTTTCCTCCACATTCAATCACCTGTTCACAAAAATAATGTTACTTAAACATTGAATTTTTGGAGTTAAGTAACCAATTCCTAATTCAAGAGTTATGAAACTAGGTACAAAAAAGTAGAATCGTTATAACATGTACCTAGGATTGCAATGAAGATATGATTCACACTCGCTTGTTACACATTCCCATACAATTAAAAGGAAAAGTGCTCTTGAAACGGTCGCATCATATCAAGACTTCTTTCTTCCCATACCCCTGCAGCATCTGGATAACTTCTTGAGACGTATTATGATGCATTGCTACTTTGGGTATAAATCTACTTTAATGACCGGAACACTTAAACTGAGGAAATAACTTTAATCGGAAATCTTACCCCCATCAACACTTGAAAGTTAAAACTTAAAGTGGCTCTTATTCAGATAGCTCTAAGCCCTAGGGAAATAAAACGTAACTAAATCAGCTTTTGTTTTACACTCCTAATTTCCCCTAGTCGAAATTGAGCTCCAACTTACCACTTAGGAGGGAAGACGGGAGGGGATTCAACAGATCTGCGGAGATGATGATGATCCGATAAGGTCAGATTCTTCCAAAAGTAACTCTGCCGGAGGGTTTGTTTTCCCTTCATTTTCACTCTCAGTTCTCCAATGGCCCGCGGGCATTTTTAGAGAGAAACGGTCTGCTGGCGATATTTTTGTTTATGTGTGGAGAAAGTTCGCTTCCAACTCATTATTAAGGCAGGAGAAGAATCACTCTACGAACGATTCGGGGTGTGAATGAAGAATTGATTCGCAAGTTTTTATTCCTTCTATGCTTCTGGGGATAGCGCCTCGAAACTTTCTCGCTTTACGGTTGTCTGTTGATGCAAGGAAAATTAGAAAGATGTAACCTCTGAGGTTTGTTCTTACCTAACTTTACCAATTATTCATATTTAATTTTTAGTTGGATTTGTAAAACATTTGCTTTCAACAATTTTAATATAATTTTACATTACACCTAAAATTTAATTAATCTATATAATTTATTTATAATTTTTATTAATCTCTAGAATGAATTTATTATTTTAATTTATCGTAGCAATTTATTTCTGGTTATGATTTATTTTAGATGTATTTGGAAGTCTAATTTATTTTAGATTTACCTATAATTTTAATTTATTTTTACAGTTTATTTATTATTTGAATTCATTTTATAATTTATTCTGTTAAAAATTTAGTTGTAAATTATAATTTATTTTACAATTTACTTCTAACTATAATTTATTTTAGATTTATTTATAGTTTTCATTTGTTTTAGATTTACTTATAATTTTAATTTATTTTATAGTTTATTATTTTAATTCATTTTATAGTTTATTATTTTAATTCATTTTATAGTTTATTATAATAAGAATTTAGTTGTAATTATAATTCATTTTACGATTTATTTACAATTTTACTTCATTTTTATAATAAACCGATAATTCTAAAAAGTAGGTTTGAAACATTATTTTCATAAACATTTTCAGAAATTCAAAAAATGATCGAACTACATTGCGAACTTGAAGTGAAAAAATCTTTCACTTTGAAAAATTGTCCATTTAAAGATTTATATATATTCGTTAAAATTGACACTAGAAAGTTAACCTACCCATAAAAATTAAGTCTAGTTATACATCATTTAGTTCAGTGTTTTAAAGCTCACCTTTTATATCGTTTTTTCGAAAGTTTGTTAAATACTTACACATTTTTGGTAGTCTTAAAATTTGTTGATGAAATTTAGATATTTTAACTCTTTGAAGTTTGTTTATTTTGCAGTGCTCAAAATAAGGAATGAAGTTTATTGTAATTCAGGTTTCTTCTTCATTTACAACGAAAAGATCTAATGTAATTTACATTAAAAGTGAAGAAAAATTATAATCGTTATAGTAGAAATAATTGCACTCTGAAATTCCATACTTTCAATAAACTAATATATTTTAACCGAGTCCTACAATATACCAGTGTGGTTGCAAATTTATTCCAGTCAAAAGCTCATGTTGAAAAATTGTATTTACAATGTTAATAATACGCATTTTAACACATCTCTATAATGAATTGCTTTCTGCAACATTAAGCGATGGTCCCAAATGATGTAAAACAAATACCAGAGATATTTATTATACTATTTAAAGAGTTTAAATGCCAATTAAAGTTTCCCAAGCTTGAATGAGACTTTTGTTAAGTAAAGTGACATAAATTAAACTATTTACCAAAGCAATGAATAGCGAATTTTTGTTTTTCCTTTCGAATCCTAATAGATTTTAAGTAAATGCGTTACGCGCTTATTTGTAAAACTCTCATTAGTGATTACCTTTCTCTATCCGCAAGCTATAAAAAAGCATAAACATACAAACATTTTCGAAGATAAGTGTTGGGCTAATGACATGAGAAAGCCATCACAGAATTTCCTTAAAAGCTTTCTAAAATGGCGTAAAATACTTCTAGTTTATTAAGGTTTCCTTCGTCATAAGTGAGTAGCTTTTAGTAGTATGCAAGGCTTCTAAAAACAGGTTTAACGTAATGGCGTAGTTTTTCTCAATTATATGTCAAGCGAGACTAGACAATGGTATTTAGTGGGAAATTTAATCAGTCAGAAAATATTTATATAAAGTTTCTGGTGAAAAGAGAGATTTTTAATTGAAGCAGGAATTTTAGATCAAGTATGGATTGCGCTTCAGTAAAATGTCATATTTTATTAAGGCCCTTATAAAGAAGATGGCTTTAAAGTATCCATTAAGAAATTTGTCGTGGAAAAATTACTGTAAATTGCGCAGATCAGGTGTACAATAGGACTATTAAGACTGCGTAATCAATCAATTTCGTTAAGTCTATACTCATTAGTGTTTAATCATAATTGACTTCAAAATATTTTTAAAGGCATAATTTAGTTTCTAATTCACTTTTTAAAGTTTTCTCATTCAACTTTTCTTTATAAACAGAACTTAACCCTCCTGGTAGTTGTCTCGACGAGGTATCTCGTGAAAAGCAAAAACTGACCAGATCTTGATGAACGTGATATCTCGTCATTAAAATAAACTGACCAGATCTGGATCTAGTCATCATTAAAAAGTCGGCAGGAAATTGATGACGAAATATCTCGTCATTAACAAAAATGACTAGATCTTGATAGACGAGATATCTCGTCATTAGAAGAAAACTGACCGGATCTTGATCTAGTCATCATCAAAAAATCGACAGTACCTTGATGACGACATAACTCGTCATTATCAAAATTGATCAGATCTTGAGGGATGAAATGTCTCGTCGAAACCACTTGGAGAGTTAAATGAGCCTCTAAAATATTTTCAGCCTTTCGAAATACAAAAGTACGTGGATTTTAAAAAATGGACTTCTAACTGATGCTCAAAGCAGTATATGGGTACAATTTACTTATTCAGATACGGATAGATTTTGATAATTACTGACCGAATATCGCGGTTTCCCATATTACGTACACGCACCCTATGGATGACATAATTAAAAATATTTACTACTCATATGCGACAAAGTTAAAATCTAATGCATTCCAGTATCCTGTTCACGGAAATTACTTTAGTAATGTTAAGATTTTTTAATATTTTAACACTCGCCCATTGTCTTGATATGGTTAAGACTAGGTATATAAATATTATCTCATTTGATATTCTGATGTCTAAGTGTGCTCTAGGTATGAGGGATCCCACCACTCTTAAAGAAAACAAAACTGAACAATATCTCAATTTTTGATTTGCGGAAAATGCATTCATATGGGCAAAGTTCCATCTGACTAAAGACAGAAATTTAATCATGGCAAACGAGTAACGATTGATTACTTTTCGTCCTTCCACTTTGACTCATGATTGATTTAGTTAAGTTTTAGTGTTTATCAAGTAATTATAACTAAAAATTATGATCGAAATTGTGCCTCCATTCAACATTCTGAATTCAGTAAAAATAATATGTGCAAGAGTGAATTTTTTGCAACCAAATACTTACCTACACGTTGAAGAAAATAAGAAAATGAAAGAGTATACGATGAAATTATTTACTAATTTATTTTACAGCTTAACAAAATTCACGTAACACAAAAAACTCAAATTAAAAATAAACGAATCAAATATGATGTTTAAATAAACTTGTTTTTTAGTAATGAAATTATTTCTTGAAAAATTTAAATTGGTTTTCATAACTCGTTTCGCAATCATAACGTTGAATAATTTATATTTCGGTCGATGGTCACTGTTGCAAAGGAAACTCGTTTATACGGGTTCATATGATAGTATAGGCGTATTGTACACCACTTTACAAATTGAATAATGGAGAAATATATCGCCTAATTAATTTTGAATACCTATGCAATGGTGCAGTATGAATCTAGTTACACATATTCATGATTAAAATTAATAAATTAATGATTGAATTATTAATGACTAATTGATTCAGTTATGATTATGACTAATTTTTCAACCGTGATTAACTTTAACTATGATTAAAATTTTAGTTCACTATCAATCGATTGAAAACATCAGTTGATTAAGTCCAATACTGTCCTATAGGATGATAGGTTTCAATCATAAAGGTTTTGCTTTCCGAAAAATAATTCATAACATTGCCTTCAAAGGGCATTTCTTGATCTCTAATAATACACCCTTCTCTAGTGTCAGATGTCTTCTTTCCATTAAAAATATTTTTTCAATCCCAGACCAAAAGGATATTAATTTTCGATTAAAGTTATTACTTTTCAGCTCTGATTACCACTGGAAGGACACGATGAGATAAAATCCTGTCGCCGTGTGTTTTGGTAAGCACCATTGTCAATAGTAACGACGCTTAAAAATTAATGATGCAGTGTTTTTAATTTGCAGGAAGGCAACGTTTATGGGACAGACGCTGAAGAACCAGGTGATGAAGAGTCGTTTTCCCACCAAACACACGGCGATAGCGATAAAGACAGTAATATTGATAGGGATAAGTACAATCTCTGGGAATTTGAAGTAAGAAACTATTTAATTATTACTGTTCCTGTGTGTGTACCCCTTCCCCTTTGTCGCATGAACAATACTAAAAAAAGTCAAATATCTGACCTAAATTAATTTATTTTACTTGCATAGTGCAAGTAATTCACGCATCCTATATTCATCTCAGTGCACGTTTATGACATACTTGTAAATTAAAAAGTGCTCAAATGACATTATGACCCTAACCTTCAGATTCCCATGTGAGTTGTGATAAATTAGTGTGTTGTATCTATATTTATTATTTATGTGATGGTTTTCGTTCTGTGTTGAAGTTTTGCATTTTGGCAGACATTTCGACTGCAAAGAAGTTTGTGTTTTTTAAGTATCTGTTTAATGGACTCTTTTTTGGTGTGTCACATGATCAGTTTTATTTTGATTCCTTTGAAACACTCGGATTTTTATTTTGTTATTCAAACATTTTTGCTTCGTTTACTTTCAGAATGTATTCAAACATTTAAGCCTTGAATTATTTATTTAAATTTAAAAAACTATCGTGTAATAGAACTTAATTTTAAAATAAGCAGCTGGTATTCACACTAGTAACAACGATTACCATATGTATAAGAAAGCTCTATCATAATCCAAACTTATTTGCACGGGACAATCACAGTTCATTTGAAGATCAGTGCTGTTTTACAGAATAGGCTGAGCGGGTTATAGTCTAGCATCCCAATTTTCAAAAGTCATTTTTGGGTTTTTTGCATATATAAGTCTGCTAAATCAGTTGAAAACTATTTTTAAATTCAGTAAATTCACCAATATCTTCGTTCCCCCAATGATACCCAATAAAAGCAAGATCCAATACACTGGTTTAGCAGATAAACTCTGCCTGAAGATGAATTCACATGTCTAAGCTATTGTGATTAAATAGAGACAACTCTTATGAGCGTCCACGATCTTACTGTGATCCCTTTTGTTTTCGCCTCATAAAGCGACAACTAGTCCGATAGCTTTGAGCACTACAAGGCTGTTCACGGACCCTGT
This sequence comes from Meta bourneti, assembly GCA_933210815.1. Classification (NCBI taxonomy): domain Eukaryota; kingdom Metazoa; phylum Arthropoda; class Arachnida; order Araneae; family Tetragnathidae; genus Meta; species Meta bourneti. Next base: position 22,980,771 of record OW119933.1, on the reverse strand, counting down.
TCGATAGACGTCTACACTAGAGAAACTGGTTACATTACAATTGGCTAGTGAGTTCACACCCGGCCTTATAAGTTACAGTTACCTAGTAAAGAATACATGCTCAAACTCTTATTATAAATTAAAGGTATTGCTGAAATATTGCAAGGTAAGGAGGGCAGCGAAGTGCAAGCCACGGATTAGTGATACCGATCGTAGAAATGTGAATGTGGGATTTAGTGAACGTTCACATGAGAGAAACTGATTACGTTACATGCTGCATTAGGCTTGTGAGTACACACCCGGATATACATGTTACATTTGGCTAGAGAGTAACATGCGGATATACATGTTACAACAATCTAGTAAGTGCGTGGGCTAACTATGTAAGACTTGTTCAAACTCTTAGTACAGTAAATAAAAGGTATTACTTAAATTTGCGAGTTAAGAAGGACAGCATAAGCTATATATTTGCGATATCGAATCATTTTGGGTGGGGATGGATCGAGTGAGGTTTTGGCAAATTTGGCGGTAGGTGGTTTAGTGACGGTGGGTAATATATCCTCTTATCTCACCAACTCCTGGAGAACCAATTATAGCTAAGTGAGCCAATATGACAAACTTGAATACTTCAAGATTCTTCTGTAGAAAATAGGCTCCCTTTTGTTTCTACCGCAACGAATAGATGCAACTTTCTGTCTGGTAGACATACAGGGTTTATTTGAAGGTTGCAATTCCTCCAGCTCATGCGTTAGAATGCAAAACGTGAATATAAATTTGGTGGTAGGTTGTTTGGTGACGGTGGTTCTATCATCTTACCTCACAAACTGCTGGGGAGCCAACTGCATCTAAGTGCGCCAATATGGCAAAACTCGAATGCTTCAAAACCTTCTGTAGAAAATGGGTTCTCGTTTCTACGGCAACAGGCAGATGCAGATTTTCTGTCTGGTAGATAGACAGTAGTATTTATTTGAAGGTTTTAGTTCTTTCAACTCATGCGTTAGAACAATCTTTCAGTTTAATAAACGAATGGTTGCTAACTCAATGTCATTTCAGGTAAGAAGGGCAGCGGAACGTGACGCCATTGTGATACCGAATCAAAGCAAGCCAACTGGAGCCAGTGGATCTTCACCGATGGCCATCTGTCCTCCCGGTCTTCCTCCGGATTACACGCATCACCATCATCAGATTATCCATCCCACGCAGCAAGGGGTACGCATGCTTCCCCCGAAAGTACCCCCGAAACCGGTCATGGTACCCCCTGGAGCAAGTTCTGAGAACGCCTTGCCCGAGGCTCAGCCATTGCTTCCTCACTGCGGCATCCAGAAGCAAGGCCAGGCAGCTCCGCAACAAACCCAGGAGATGCCGGTGTGAAGGGAGAACATCCACAGGCAGATGGTGAGAAAGTCAACTTTCTCGAAGAGCTGGTGTCCCGACACCACAAGTAGGATCTTGTGGGGAATTGTCGATTGTTTATATATTCCTTGATATATTACATTTAAAGAGTATATGATATACTTCACCAAAAAAAAAACCGTTCTTGATGTGGAAGACTTGGTGGAAAATAAGTATTTTAAGTGTTTAATGGTGTGCTTTTTCAGGCATGTTATACCTGAGATGTCGCGCGAGAAAAATTTTTTTAGTTCTTATCAGTGAACTTGCTTTTTTGTAAACGTGAGTGTTTTTTCTATATATTAAGGAGAAAAGGGTATTCGGACGATAATTGCGTTGTGCGAGATGTATGGAATAGGAGAGTTTGGGAAGAAATATTATGGTCCGGTTGTGATTGCGAATTGACTTTGTTTTGACGACCTGCTTCAAACAAAATTAAGTTGTTTCAAGTTCGTAATTGCTGGTTTTATTTTTATCGCAAGACAATTTTTATTGTTTTATTGTTGCTCTCTAACTTAACGAATTAATTTAAATCACATATAAAAAAAACAAAATAAGAAATTTGGCATTACTATTATTGATTTAAACAGTTAAAATTAAAGTATAAAAATAATTAATGAATTTACTTGGATTATAAAGAACTCAATGAATTGACTTCAGTTATAAAAATAATTGACAGATTGACTTGAATAATAAAATAATTAATAAATTTACTTGCATTATAAAAATAATTAATGAATTGACTTAAATTATGAAAATAATTAAAGAATCGACTTGGATTATAAAATAATTAATGCATTGACTTAAATTATAAAAATGATTAACGAATCGACTTGGATTATAAAATAATTGATGGATTGACTTGGATTATAAAAATAATTAGTGAATTGACTTGGATTTTTAAAAGTTATTAATGAATTGAATTGGGGGTTATAAAAGTAATTCAACGTTCCGTGGCATAGTATGAGAAATGGATTATGGATATTCAGTGTGAATTACCATCATTCCGAATAATTCAAATATGTGAGGTGCTCTACTTTCGGCATGTTTCATTATTGGATGGGACTTTTATCATATATAGATCGACTAGTTATTATTTAAAATACATGTAAGGAGCTTAATCGATATTTTTTGAGCCCATCAGAATGCTTACTGATGACAGTTATGTTTTTGTTTACTTATTTCAATTACATTCCGTTTTTTCACTCGATACACATTGATAAAAAATATTCATAAAAATCTCTTAAATATTTCACTTCCATAAAAGTCGAACGCCATTGAACATTGTCAAGCATTTGAACAACTTGTAATCCACCACCAGAATCTTAACGACAAATTTTACCGGAAACTTCACATAAAAGCAATAGGTTATAATGGATAAAGCAGATGTCCTAAGATTCTGTTCCCCAAACCATTAAATAACTCCGGAACAACAAACATTTATCATTCTAATTACCTCTTGATATGATTTTTCAATGTAAAATCCTTTCTCGTTTCATATAAGTGTTGAACTAGATCAACTACAAAACTTAATTGTAGATCTTAATTGAAAGTGAAGTCATCTTCCGTTAAGGACAAAACTAAACGTAATTAACGTCGATTGGTAAAATCGTGTCTTTGTTTCCTATTCTTTTCCGAACCATAACATTTCGGCCTTTCTCTTGTGGCTCAGGTCTTCCCATTGAAATGTCCGTAGTTGTTTTCTTTTGCCATTATAAAAATGCGGTCTCCTGACATGGGCTGCACGAGCTAACGTTCTTTTCTATCGCGGGAATTATTGAAGGAAAGTGATGTCAATTTTATAAATGTTCGTAATTGGTTGGACTTTGTGTAATGCATATTGTACTACAATTTTTTTTTGTATCATTCTCTTTGATGATGCATCGTTGTTGCGTATACTTTCAATCTGAACCAAACGTGAATTGATTCTTAGTGATCTCTTCAGAGATATGCTTTGTTTCCTTGTTCTACGTATGCGAGCACTTTAAACACGTGTTGTGGCAATCTAACGCTGTTTTCAACAAAAGTATCGGTGTTGCGTTAGAATTGTAATAAAGTGATGGAATGTGTTCTAGATTTATTATTTTACAGTAAATAAAATGTTTGACACCATGTATAAACAATGTCAAGCGTCTTTTTTGTGTCTCGAGTCACATTTTATTGCATACAGATATATTCGAACCAAGCACTTGATATAAAATTATGCATTGACTGTACATTAAATAAATAAAGTGAACTTTTGTTACAAAAGTGATGTAATGTTTACCGATTGTTACTTGTGTACTGATGACATTCAATGTATACATATGTATTGACGACATTCAATAAACTGCTATACATAATTTAAATTTTTTGAGAAAATTCTGTTAAAAATGACAATACACAAGCCTTCCTAGATATCATTAATACCATTTAATTCAATGACCACACATCTGATTCATAATTTTATGCAATACTTTTATCCATTAACCCTCCTAGTGGTTGTCTCGACGAGATATCTCGTCATTAAAAAAGCTGACCAGATATTCATCTCGTCATCATAAAAAGATCGGAAATATATTGACGACGAGATGTCTCGTAATCAGCAAAATTGATCAAATATTGATGGAAATAGAAAAAAAAACAGATTAGATCCTGATATGGTAGTCATAAAATATCGGCAATAGCTTGATGAGGAGATATCTCGTCATTAGCAAAATATGAGATTGTTATGGAGGAGATACTCGTCGAAACCACTTGGAGGGTCAACATCGTCAATTGCTGAATTCAGACCGGAAGCGAAAGATGCAAAGTGAACAAGCCAGGATGTTTTCTCCCGTCTTTTTTCAGACAGGGAAGTAAAGTAATCCTCAAAGCCTCGTTTTGTTTCTTGATAGGATCACTAGGGGGCACGTTGTTTATTGTATTCGCTGAACTCTCTGCCAGGTTACATGCCCACAATTTGCTCACTATTTTAAACTTTTAATATTTTGGTGAAAGTTCAGCTTCATACTGGGAAACAAAATTAAAGAGTATAAAGAGTATTTTAATAAAAAATATTTAACACTCCTGGTGGTTGCCCTGACGAGGTATCCTGTCGCTAGAAAAAATTACCAGATCTTGATGAACTAGATAGCTCGTCATTAGAAAAAACTGATCAGTCTTGATCTCGTCATCATAAAAAAATCGGCAATATATTGATGACGAGATATCTCGTTATTGGCAAAATTGGTCAGACTTTTATGGACGAGATATCTCGTCGAAACCACTTGGAGGGTTAAAAACATCGCCAACACACGAGAAATTTGAACTTTAACGGGTTTTTTAATATTTAGTCCACCTACTCATGATTTTTTTGTTTGCAAGTAATTAACTTTGATTGATAGATTACGCAACTTATGATCCTGAAGGGTCTTTTAAGTTACGCAAATTGAAACTTTTATTTCTAGGAATTGAGGAAACAACAGCTAATTTAAAAAACAATTGTGATCCATGATTTCTTTACAAGTAAATATCAAATTTAATAAAGAGTAAATGTCAAAGTATAAGAACTTGGGCTTGAACTGCGTTTAAGCTTTCACTTAGTCAGTTAGTTTCTGAAAATAGAGCCCATGGTATTAGCTTACTTAAAAATTTAAATAATTCATAATATTTTAAAATTTAAGATTTCAAGTCTCCACAAAAATTATACCGTCACATCTTGTCCTTATTTTTTACATTATGGTAGGTCTTAAGCTTTTTATTTCTGTTACAGAATCTGCCTTTTTAAAATGTTTTTTTGTGGGAATATAAGAACGAAATGTTTTTTATCTGTAAAATCATGTGGCGCTACAGCTGAATTAGTCCCAATTTTATTATCAAGTTGGTTTTAGCAGATATGTCTAATGTTGGGTCATATATACATTAAAGTTGAATACATAAATGCAGAGATCAGTTGTCTATTGAAAGTTGTAAGTTTCAAGATCCTAGTAGGTTTCTTGATTTATTTTGCGTGTATTGGAAATGAAAATGATATTTTAACTGGATTCTGTATTTTCTAAGAATTCAAACTGTAGTGTCAGGGTAATGTAAATACATTTGTATATTTTTGATATTGGAATTGGGTTTAAAAATGATGACTTTTGTTTTTACTTCTCACTGTACGAAACAAAAGTAGTTTATAAAAACATAGATACAATAGCTTTTAAAAACATAACAGTAGAAAATATTTAATTTCCCAACTTTATAAGAACTCCATAGCCATGTAATATGCAATTTATTACAAATAAAACTTACACCTGAATTTTACTCTTATAAATATTCAAAATGTTCAGAAAATATTAAAATATGAGTACATAAACAAATTTACTGGGTTATAAAGATTAGGTATCGCAAGTTTATTTTCATCCATTCTTGTCTCAAATCAAGAATACTTAGAAATTGAATTTTAATTGGTCCCATTAATGATTTTCGCTGCTTAATAAAAAATTATAATTCCAAGATAGATTTAAAAGTTTTCAGATTTATTTTCATCCATTCTTGTCTCAAATCGAGAATACTTTGAAATTGAATTTTAATTGGTCCCATTAATGATTTTCGCTGCTTAATAGAAAATTATAATTCCAAGATACATTTAAAAGTTTTCAGATTTTTATATACATTTTAAAGCAATTAGTAGGAATTTACATAGCGAGCACATGCGTATCTTAAGATTCAAGCTGACTGAAGCTAATAAGTTTTAATTTTAGGCATTTTGTGTAGTGATCCTTTTGAAGTTGACTAATTTCCAATTGTACCATTGGAAAAAACACAAAAAAAGAATACAAAAAGAACAGTGTAAAGACTTATTTTGCTTTAAATTTTATTAAAATTTTCTAGTAAATTAACTTTTCTGGAATCTGACTCAGAATTTTTGCCTTGAAACAGTCAATGGGATTCATTCGCTTCCTTCTGCAATGCCAATCGTTAACTGTAGAACGTTTTCAAAACAGTAGTGTACACTTTGCTAGCTGGTATAAATTCCCTTAAGTACCTGTAAAATTAAAAAGTGAAAATTTAAATGTTAACAAATTTATTATCTCAAAGCATACAAGATTATTTAGTTGCATCAAATTCGTGGAATGAAACTTTAAATAAAATAATTTAGTTTTTAAATGGTGTATGAGCGTGTTTTATTAACATATTACAATAATTCTTAAAAATTTCTTAATAATAATAAGCATAATTGAAAAGCATTCTAATAGAAATACAATATTTATTAAAATATGCGAGAAACTGTTTAACTATCTATTCAAAACAAAACACCACAGTCGTACTCAAATAGACAATTATAATTTAAAAGTTTCGTCTCTTAAATAACAAAACACTTAAACAAGTGAAAAAGAACAATATACGAATTAAAAGAGAACAATATAAAAGCTGAATTGTATTTAATCAACTAAAAAATAAAACTTGAGGTACTAAATTTTGAGAATAGAGTAACTCAATATATATTTTCTTAATTATCTTCATTTAATTAAATTACATTTAATTAATTGTATATATATAAATAGACACAAAACTACAATATTATTTAAAGCCACGAACTCAATAACAAATTGTGATAACTATAATGCTCAAAGATATGAGACCAGCTGTCAGTTTTTGGGGCGAACATAAAGGAGATTGCACGAAGATCAAAGGAAACTGATAAGAACTGTTTGATATTGAGTACATTGTCTGGAAGCAATCATTCCTCCACGCATGTAGAGTAAAAACTATGTATTCTGCTCGCAAGCATGTCCTAATCTCCGTGGATTCAACTACTTCCATCATGTTATAAGATGACTGAACCCACTATCCACATCTTAAACTATGAGTACGCTGCTTAACAAAGGGAAGGAAAGCAGTATTTGCTCTGTTTTTTCCTCAACATTTGCCTTTTAAGTAATGTTTCCAGTGATTCAGCAATGCCTCTTATGAGTAAAACAAAAATTGTGTGGGCACTTTTTCAAAAAGATATCACTAGAAAAAATACTGTCAACATAGGAGCTTTATATCATTGGATATCAAATATTTTAAGCATGTTCTCGAATTGGAATTATTATACAGATGTGTGAAGTACCAAGTGACATTTGTTTGTCAATGACAAAATCCATAAGCCAAATCTGCTTATCGAATGTTTTGATGAATGACTGTATAAAACAATTTTTAGATGTTTCACAGTAAACATCACACTACTTTGAGCAGATCTCGTTATAAAAATATCTTTCTAATATCTTTGCGAGCAGGCGCTATTGGTTAACACCGTTTGATAATATGACATGGCATTAGAAACTGTAATGCAGCTTGTTAATAGGAAACATTGCATATGCTGCAATTGGAAACTGAAAACATTCATAAAATACATACAATAAACAAACAAACCAATCAAATATTTTTATGTACACCGCAACGAACAAACCAAGCTTTATATTAAATCTTGATAAATTAGATGGAATACACTTTGACGAAAAGTTAACATATGTAGGTTTTCAAGAGTAGTCAATACAAAATTCTATCGCAACTTGCATACAAAGCTAAGGTAATGATTCTAGTACTATCATAATGTAGTTATTACTATGAACATATATTCAGATATTATCAAATAACAACAGTTAATTGCTCCATTTATGAAGCTGGTAAAAGCACTAAGTGAAAAACGGAACTACACTGCTGGCCACCCAAATTGCAACACCAAGAAAGACAAGAGATATCACAACAAAATTTATTTTGTAGATAACATGTTGACCAAGTATCAAATGATTAAATTTATAGACTTCTGTGAAGTGTGGTTCCTGCCAAAATCAGTAGCCAGAGTAGCCGCCATTGTTGGAGATCACCGCTGCCACACGCCTCGGCATTGATTCAAAGAGACTTTGGATGTGTTCTTGGGGTACAGCAGACCAAGCAGCTTCCACACGTTGCCAAAGTTGATCTGGTGTGGCAGCTGGGGATGTATTCTGGGTCAATCGTTGAGCAACCATGGACCACATGTTTTCTATCGGCGAAAGATCCGGAGAGCGAGCTGGCCAGGGAAGCAATTCAATCTGGCGATTGACGAAGAACCCTTGGACAATGCGTGCCACGTGTGGTCGCGCATTATCCTGTTGAAATATGGCTGTGGGCAAGCCCTGAAGGTAAGGAAGGACAACTGGCTCCAACACCTCGGAGATTTAGCGCTGGCTGTTTAAAGTACCGGCAATGCGTACTAGAGGAGTGCGAGAGTGATATCCAATACCGCCCCATACCATAATACCCGGTGCAGGACCAGTGTGGCGGTGCATAACGCAGCTGTTCAGCATCCTCTCTCCACGGTGTCTCCAGACTCGAATCCGACCATCGTGGTGTTGCAGACAGAAGCGTGACTCGTCAGTAAAGACAATTTCATTCCATTCTGCCGTCCACATCCTTCTTTCATCGCACCATTGGCGGCGGAAACGTGTGTGGTTCTGCGTCAAGGGTAGACGAAGCAATGGACGTCTTGCGGACAGACCACTCTGCTGTAAACGGCGTCGAATGGTACGCGCAGACACTGGATGATGCGGTACAGACTGAATGTGCTGTGCTATGGTTCGTGATGTGGCTGAGCGATCCGTCACTGCCATACGCACAATATGCCTGTCATCACGTGAAGTGGTGCACTGAGGTGGATGCGATCGAACACGTCGGTCCGTCGTACCCTCCTGCATCCAACGATCACATATCCGCATTACAGTTGTTTGGTTTCGTCCAACACGACTACCGATTTCCCTGAAAGATAATCTACAATCTCGGTAGGCCACTATCCTTCCTCTGTCGAACTCGGATACTTGATCAAAAGATGATCGCTGTTTTCTACGAGGCATAATTGATCGTTTTTTTGAAAAAACCACAAGAAAAACACAATTGCCGTACTTGAAATCGTCGAAATCTCCAAGCCTTAAATAGCGCTTTGAAGTGGCGCCACAGGCGCGCGTGATGTGCGTCTGCGCTGAAATTCTAATCATTTGCATATCTCACCTCCGCTAATGCATGTTGTAAATTTCATATTATTTGCATGCTTCCTTCAGGGTGTTGCATTTACGGTGGCCAGCAGTGTATTTGGAATAAACTTACCAGATATCCTCATCATTTGACTGATTTTGGCGGCACAGGCATTTTTCCCATTAACTTATTTCTGTACATTTTACTGGACATATCGAAGAGAATTGGATATTTCTGAACAGTTTGGATAAGCTGTTCCTCTCGTGATGGATCCATGATAGACGATGATTAAAACACGAAGACGTGTGGACTATGAAGAACAAATACCTGGGGTTCCTGGTCTCGCTTCTCGATAGTTCTGTCTGTTCATTTCGAGAAGCTCGCTTCTGAAGAGCAGACAGAGGAACTTGAGCGAAAGTTTTCTCTGTGCCCTGTCGGCATGTCTGATTGGTCTGCGCGTGTCTCCTTGCTATTTCAATTTGAATTCGCCTTTACTGAATAAAATTATTGAACCTACTGGTGGATGTCTCGAAGGGGTATCTCGTCATTAGAAAAAACTGACCAGATGCTGATGGACGAGATATCTCGTCATTAGAAAAGAACTGACCAGATGTTGATGCATGAGACATCTCGTCATTAGAAAGAAAACTGACCAGATGTTGATTGACAAATATCTCGTCGAAACCGCTTGGAGGGTTAAAGAATCTATGCCTTATGACCTGAGCCTCATCTCTTTTGTGTCCTCTGTTTATCTCATATTTCAGTCTTATATATAACATCACACATTTAAGTCTGACTGCCTTACTGTTTCAAATTAGCCCATTTCCGTTTCGTTAAATGGTACTAAAAATAACGCACCATTAGTCATGGTAAGTATGCACATATAAATAGAAATTGGTTGGGAATAAGTAGATTTGTGGATATTGAAAAAAGTGTGTAGAAATAAATACTAGCTTGAAAATCTTAGATTTATATTAATTAAGAGTTAACTATACATTAATTCTCCTACATATATGCATGAAGATGTATTCATCAAATGCAACACACTTTTAATTGCTTTTCTATTTTTAATTTAAAAATCACTAATAAACATTGAATTATTTTAATTGAAGTATTTACCTAGTTTAATTTTCTGTAAACCCCATCCAATTGAAATAAAATAAAATGTTTAATCTTTACCATAAATAAATTGCCATTATACCAATTTTCTAATCTTTCGCAGTGTTGTTTATTATTTTTGGAGCGATTTAAAACAATTCTTTAGAAAAAAGCAATCTTATAATGAAATTATAGATAAAATCAAAGCATAAGACTAAATTTAGTCAAATTGAATCAAACTGATGGAAATAGATATCAAGAATGAATTTACAAGGTAACTAGATTATCTTACAGTGACCCAGTAAAATCTACGGTAATTGCTAAGTAAACACTGTAAGACATTTGCTTTCGAAACGTGTCTTGGGAAATTTCTGAAAGCTATAAAATCAAAAATACCATACATAATTAATAAACAAGTTTACACGAAAGGTGAAAAATCTTCTGACACAAAAAGCTTTTCAAAGATCATTATTTATGAAACTGATTTTTATCTGGGTTGGTATAAAGTACAAATTGCAATTAATCTCCAGCGTTTGATACAATGCGAAAAAACTCTAAGGTGTGAAATCGGCTTAAAATATGAACCACAGACAAAAGATGGTTTCGGCGTTAATGAAATACAATAAAAGAAACGCAGCATTTCTATATGGTAATTATATTTTCCTACTCCTTCAAAACTAAAAATATCACAATTTTTAACGTTTAATGCCACTACGATTACCAAATGAATTCGTCGCGTTTTCATAAATCAGTTTTAAAAAATGGAGATATTTTTTATGAATAAGTATATATATATTTTTAATAATGATCTCATTAAAAATTTTAATAATATAATTTTAACGAGATCTTAAAACAAGAACATAAAAAATTTTGTTCATCGGATTTTCCTATTCACTTATTATAGTTTCTTTAAAATATTTCGACTTTACAAAAGCTGCTGTATTTGGTTTCAGTTTTCATGATTAGAGTTCCTCTAAATTTAAGCAGCAAAATTCTAATTAATATTGAAGTTGAGAATTATTGTAACATTGGTTGTTTCGAATTCAATTGTACTAGTAGTTGAAGTTGTCCTATCATGGCTGTCAGATTTCATTCATTTTAAGTTCATATTACGAATCCTTAACTTTCATTTATCCTAGTCTAGATACCCACAAACGATGTAAATTAAACGCAAATTCTCAGATTATGAGAAAATAAGTAAATTTTAAAACAAGAAAACCTAATGGGTCTGCTAGTAAGTATACACATATCCAATAATAGTAAATATTCTGAAAACAAGATAGCTACCACACCCTACGATTTTTGATATTAGACGTTTAGTCAAGACGATATGCTTGTATCTAAGGATTTCATTTCAGTACATAAATTTTTATAGAAATGTAGTATAACTAATTTCTCCAGTATGGTCTTGGAAACACGTATTGGCGATTTACTATAGTGAGCTAGTTGGATGGCTAGAGACTAGACAATCCATGGTGTAAGGCGAATTCTTTTGTGTTCGTCATTCTATCCCTATTGTTTATAAAACAATTTCAAACAAGGGGGTACATCACAAGAAAGACATGCTTTGGGCATTCTGTAATTAATTCCTTACAATGATCGGTACATAGCTTTACTAAATGACTGAATCACTGGGCACTAACTCAACAGGCCGTTATTACGAGCGCTGGTAGCGACCGGTACTGTTGTTCTAATACAAAGGTCGTATTAGAAAGGACTGTGACATGTACAGAAAAATATTTTTTATCCTATGCCAAGAGACGGAACGTTATCCATTTAACTTCTTGCTATGCAGTAGAGGTACGAATTTGCAGCACATTTGGTATGAAAGGAGATCTCAGAAATAGCGAATAACGTCTCAGTCTTTTAAATGATCAGTCTTCATAACTACGTTGAGTCAGAGAGGACAGGATGAAATGTTCTTTATTGCGATTTTATTTAGATGTGCCCGCAGAGTCGTGACCTGTCATCAATCTAAAATTTTTGTTGTCTCTACGGAAACACGGGGAGGTCGCATGGGACCAAGTCTGGAGAAGAGGTGGCCATCCACTTCTTTAAATAGAAATGTTTTATAACACTGCACAGAGCATAATTTTCTCACTTTCGTGGCAGCTGCTACAATTCTCGCTTCAAGTCAGCAGAACGTAAACAAAGTGTCGCATCTGGCTGGAATACGGACATAGCTAGTTCGATGAGTGACACCTGGCAGCCGTGACGTCACCAAATTCATTGTCTCGCCATCTCATAGAAATTTACTAAACTTATCAAACAACTCTCATAGTTAAGACATGATTCCAGAGTTTAAAACAACAGGTTCTAAATTTATCAGACTAACAAATATTTACTTGTAACTAATATTTACTTAATAAATAAGAAACATTTACTTTTAATTCTATATTTTTATAGATTTTAATGGTATCTGTCTACATACATCAATTTTCTTTTTTTAAATATATGAAACCACCATCCATCAGTTCATTCAGTCTCTCAGAAATCAGATGCTTAATCTTAAAATCATGAATTTAAAAATTCATTCGGATATAGCCAAGCAAGCATTCATCGGTGCTTATCGACCAAGAAATCTTAAAACATATATGTGATCTAAAATTTACTCGAATACGGGTCTGCATTTTACACTTCATGTCATGGTCTTTAGTTGCAATCGTCGATCAATATAAAGCCGAGCTCACCAACCTGAATAATAGAAGTCCCGAGTACATGGTTTTGAAATTGCAGCGTTCTTTGATGTTAATAACTTTGAGCTGAGTAGGAATATGTATGACATATGAGAATAAGCATGTGATTCACTCAATTACAATGCGTATTGCCTATGGTATGAATGGTTTCAACATTTGCTGATGGAGAATTTTGCCATTGATCGGAAAATTTAATTGTGCATTGAATGGGGGTAGAATGCTAATGCGGTCTAAGTCTCGAATACTTGAAAGCGAGACTATTTCTCCATCCATATAAAATTAAAGTGAAATGTTACGCTAGCAATAATACAGTACGAATAGATGCAGTTGCACGAAATAATACAGTACAAGCTATTTGCATGCATGTGTTTATAAAGCTGCGATAAACAATGATAGAACGCCAATTAAAATAATGCAATGTATTCTACCACTTTGCTAAATTGTAGGGCCGCAGCAGCCCAGTTGTCAGAGAAACGGATTAACAACCGGAGGGTTGCGAGTTCGAAACTTTGCTCAGCAAAAGACAGCCTTGTACATGGAGACTGGTTCATGTTAAATCTGTCAAAATCCTCAAATGTTCTCACGTTGGCGTGGTGTGAAAGTTTGGAGAGTGGGGTGTCAGCTCAGGTGTTGACCTCGTCACCTGACAGTGGTTCAAAATTACGAGGCGTTGTCCTTGGATCTTCCTTTAGGGATTGATCCGGGACTTCACTTATAGCCCGTTCTGTTCCTCTAGTGCGACGTTAGTAACCTACTTACCTCGCTAAATAGTTTGAAATTTCTGGAAACCGAATTGATCTCTACGTTTTCACAAATTACCTCTTGCACTTATACAAATGCACACTCCTTTTCGATAAAAGGAAAATCAGAAATACTATTGCGGCTCACTTCAAAAGATGCTATTTACATAATCAATAAATAATAAATAATCAGTAAGGTAACACTGGGGCATACAATCGTAATGGGAACTTCTCAGAATTCTGTATAGCTTAACGCAATTAGAGATTCATTGAAAGCTGCATAACACCATCAAGGACATAACAAGAGCAAAGACGTGCAAGAATGGGACTCCTTGACGACACATAAACTCTTAGACAGCCTTATGGAAAGCATGCCTGCATGTTTTGAGGTACGCATTAGGGTCAGAGGTCAGCACATTTCCTATTAGATGGTTTTTAACAGAGCAAAAATGTTTCTTCGCAATAAAAGAACCCTACCTACTCCCCAGAGCATTCCCTTTCATTTTGCAGTTCCCAGTAGTACCACGACGCATGTGGGTGTTTATTTTTAATTCCACATAGCTTGTAGAATATTCATTTGTAGTTTGAGGTACATGGGTCTAGGTACTTGGTTCTCATCTCTGATTGGATTATTCTTAATTTTTGGATATGTGTATATATAAGGGATAGTTGAATTAACGTCCCACTGGAACAGCACAACGGTGACTATCGGTGACCGTCCGGGATCAATCCGGAAGGGAGAGATCCGATAACAACACCTCGTCATTTGAACCACGGTCAGATGACGAGGCAACATCTGGGCACACCCCAATCTCCAAACTTCCACATCAAGCCAACGTGAGGATATTTTTGAGGCCACGACATATTTAACGTTCACGAACCCCAACGAACACGACGGTCTTTGGCTGAATCAAGTTTCGAACTCGCAACCTCCAGTTGCTAATCATATACTCACACAAGGAATACCGAGTCCCTGTGCGTGTATAGAATTAAAAAATGCATTAAATTTATATTTATAAGTACAGGGAACCTCTTTTTAAACAATAGCCAAATCAACTTGCATTAGCCCTTTAAATCACTATTCAAAGTATATAGAGGTTAATATTTTGCTTTAGTTTGCTTCTAAAATGAAGATTAAGAGGAATAAGCATTTCCTACTAACGAGGTTTTGATTCTTAAAAGTTTAAAAAATAATTGATGAATAATCATCATTCGAAACACTCATTTTATGTAGTATTAGGTCGATACTGAGTCTGTTCTTCGATAATGAGGGAAGAGATATATCACTAAGACTCCTAAGATGGAGAGGACGTGTCTGCCTGTTAGGAGAATTTATTTAGGCAACGCGCATAGGAGATGAAATGAAAACTCTATTCCCAAAAGTATAGAGAATTTTTAGATCCTTTGTGATGTATGTCGTTATGCAGGTACAGTCGGTCAAAAAGTATCCGAACACTGCTTGTTATTCCGTTCCTGGAGTCACAGAACAAAACAAAGGTGTCATTAGACTTAGAATAATGTTTACTATAAATAAATGTACAGTTCATTTGCGTTAGGGTCCGTCTTCATATTGAAATTTGTTTCGACTCAATTTTTTGAAGGGCAGCTCCTATTTTTTGTCACGAATTTTGATTTTCCGGATCAAAACAGCCAGAATTCATAAAAATACTTTAATTTTAGTCCAAACTATGAGGGGTTATGAGTGGTTGAAATTCAGATAATCTAATGTTAAATGTGTATTTCAGTCTTATCGTTTTGACTTCTAAAGTAATTAGCTGATCAAAGTAGTAAGTTCAAACAAAATTTATGCCATTTTTAATATTTCAAGGAAATGTTTTCTGATTATTAATGAATTAATTGATGTTTGGAAAAATCATGAATTGAAACGAGTATAAATTTCGCGTGTAATTGATTCAGTCGTATTTTAAACTCAGATGTGCAGAATTTTAGCTTATTTTTTCTGTAGGTTTTGAGACATAGTCTTTCATTTAAAAAGTTAACATTTATTTTGACTTCAATTGGGGGTCGTTCTAAAATGAAATTTTGAATTTATTTCGAAGAATTTGCTTTTGTCTGAGGTAGGTAAATAGTTAATTACCACCACATAGTAGGAATACAGCGGTCTATAGTGGACGATCCGGGATCAATTCCGAAAAGAGAAAAGTTCCAAAGACAACGCCTCGAAACCCTCCAGTTGATAATCTGTTGCTCTTCCAAGTGGGCTGCCGAGGCCCTTGGACTAAATATTTTATCTGAATCATGAGAATTTCCACACCAAAATATCTCATGTCTAGCTATTTTTCAAGTTCAAATGTTCTATATATTCTCTTTGTGCTAAAAGCTCAAATTATCAGACTTTACGAATCCGGTTGAAGCTTCAGACAAATTAGGATGTAAAGGCAAATATATGTTTATTACAAAGGAGGACAAATGCAGGAGAGAATATATTTTTATACTCCAATTCGGTAAATATTTTATTCTAACTTTAAAAGAATCAAATCACAAGGAATGTTGGATATCAACATCGTAATAGCCGTCTTAGAATAATGAATGACAAAGGTGCACATAGGTGACTGCAATGTCGGCAATACATCCAACTCGTAGACCATACGTGTAAAAAACTTCAATCCAATGGATAATATTCGGGCAATAATATTTCATATCTATTTGATCGTAACCATTTCTGGAGATCAACATTGGCCATCAGCTTATGCAGCATGGCATTTAATAAGACTTCAAGACTGCTTTTAAATTGATTCTATGCCACGGTGGAATGAAAATGTAAAAAAATTAAGTTACGTGTTCGTTATTTGCAAAATGGCAAATAGTTATGCAATATTACTTAAAATTTATCAATTAAAGTAAATTATTTTGACTTATTTTGCTTACCATTTTCGTTCTATTGCTTAGTTAATAATTCAAAATAATGTCAATCCAAGCATATTTTGAATTCTTCAATACTTTATCGAAAAAGCATTTGTGCTTATGAAAATAGGACTTAAAATCTTTAGACAAAAATTGAAATTTTTATATCTTTGTGAATATTTTCTGTAGAAAAATTAACTTTATTGGATTATAAAAAAAGATGTAGGAAATTCTGGTACAAAATCATATTTTATATTTACATGCCCTTTTGTGTAAAGAAATTTTACACCCAATATATACGATTTGAACGTTTCTAATTGAAAGTATATTTCTACGATAAACGTTTAAAAAGATAATCAGCGTTTCATCTATCCTGAAACACCTAGTATACCCAGAGATTTGGTACTTTAATTAAATAGATTTATGCGTGCTCTAAACTCTTAGACAAAATATCATATCAGCTGAATCTTTTTTATTCCAAGGATAACAGAAGATTATCAGAATCAAATAAGGTCGGAAGAAAAACCACTCCAAATATCCAACTGAGTTAGATCAGATCTATTTCAAGAATGCGAAGACCATACATAAAATGACAATGAGCAGTGTTATTAGCGAAGGGAAATATTAAAGACGAAAAACATTTGAAAATTTTTCAAACCATTATTAGCTACAGTTAAGTGTGCTTAATTGCCTCAGAATCGAAAGAACTCCCTCTCTCATTAGTAAGCCTCATCTTAATATAGAGCTGTTTTAGCCACAATAGACTTTAACCTTCCCCGACCCCAATTTGAAAGTCTTGAGAAGACGGGAACATTATCAGGGCACTGAACCAAGCGATCATTATCAAGACAAAAGTATCAAAATATATGAAAATGAGCCTTATTATTCAAGCGCGTTTTTGGAAAGGCAGATTACTGATTTCTATCCAACTCTATCTATCCATGTATATATCTATATACGCGCGTGTTTATACATATATATGCGCTATACATATTCATGTATTCATCGGAAAATTTTAAAATAATTACCTGAAACCCCCAGTCTGAAATATATCGAATTCTCGCTCATTACCAACATCTAAACGGATTCTAGGATTTCTTCCCACTCATTTAATAATCCCAGCAAAGGAATCGATTTCCATTTATTAAATGCAATATCTCCGAGATAACGAAGTGCCTCGTTGCAAATGAAGATGTTTCGGTTTTCCTATCTTGCGTTTGGTTTCTTACAATCTTCCTTTCTGGAGGGCCATGCGTTAATTACGTTTGGCATAGGTGAAAGATCTTGTAACCGTAAATGTATGTAATTTACGATGAGGCTGTTATTCGTGTGTGTGATTCAAATTCGAACTGGTTGTGGGAAGGGATATTTTTGCCGGAACAGGAGAAAGCAATTCAAATTGTAAATGGATGGAATACATATTTTATTATAGCAAGTAAAAATATTTGAGACACCGTAATATTATAATAGCTGAAACATGAATATTGTTTGTTATTTCTTGAACAGTTTAAAATGCTAATAGTGCCCTTTATATGAAGGCGATCACTTTCTCAATAGCCTGTGCGACTGTTTCAGTTTCTAGAGTATTAAATTGTGATACTGATCTATCATTTTCTATCACCCAATTATACTGATGTATTCTTTGTAGAACACAGTAATATCTATATATTCTTTTCTAAAACACAGTTAAATAATTTACTATCGCCATTTATATAAAGAAACCTCTTTCTCATTTATTATCCCAGAACAGTATGGCGCAGCTTGTCCGCTTTTGAACCTTGCGCCGTAAAATCACAACATCCAATCCAAACCCAAAATAGTAAATATTTCATTATTTTCGCTTTATAACTAGCAAACTCTTTCCTTGTCAGTAGGACTGTATACCCCTGTGTTTCAGTTTTCTGCGTAATAAATTATTATATTGATGTATCATTTTATAGAACAGTGGTACTGATGTATTTTTTCTGGAATAATAAATATTTTATTCTTGCCGTTTATATGAAGAAACCAATTTTTCAATAGACTGTATCTCTGTGTTTCAGTTTTCTACCAAAAAAATTGTGGTACCGATGTACCCTTTTCTAGACCAGTGATACTGCTGAATTTTTTTTCTCGAACTTTGATATATCATTTTTAACAGTGATATTGTATCATTTTTTAACAGTGATATTCTATCATTTTTAACAGTGATATTGTATGATAGTGATATTGAATCATTTTAACAGTGACATTCTATCATTTTTAACAGTGATATTGTATCATTTTCTAACAGTGATAGTGTTTCATTTTCTAAAACATTGCTACTGTACGTTTTTCTAGAACACAGTGATACTGATATATCTTTTATCTACAACACAGTTAAATATTATATTGCTGCCATTTATAAAAAAGCAACCTATTTCTCAGTGGGACTGTGCTCCAGTGTTTCAGTTTCATGCGTTATAAATTTTGATACTGATGCATTATTTTCTAGAACATAAAATACTTTATTATTGCCGTTCATATGAAGCCCCACTTTCTCAATAAAGCGGTGTCACTGTGTTTCAGTTTTCTGAGTAATGAATTTTGATACTCATGTGTTATTTTATGAAACGCAGTTAAAAATTTATCATCATCGCTTACGTGGAGTAACCATTCTTAGATATTTCAAATGGGAAATTTTTTCTCACAAATTTTATTCTCCATTCTGCTATGAATGTAATTAAAATTCATCATGCCATATGTTTTAAAATATCTTCATTTAATCCACCAGGATTAAGCAACAAAGGTTAAGTACAATACAATAGCGAAAAGAATTCTCTATTGTATGAAATTTTCTAGAAAAGGTTTTCCACTATTATTGTCTTTCGATACTTTAATCACCATTAGTGTTTTCATGCTTGTAGAAAAGATATGTAGACAAATATCTCTTCGATATAACTGTAGACAAATATACGAACTTTATTTGCTTTTAGTGTATTACTATTTATAGGCTTTATTCATCTTCTACGCATTTGACATTCTGATTTTTATTTAAAGTAATTTAGTATAAGTGAAAAGCGATATTTGAACACCTACACACATTCTAGTGTTACTGTCTTATAGAAACATTAAAGAAAGATTATTTGGTTATTTTCAATTCCCTTAAGAATGTTAAGTTAATAAATAAAGGAAATATATTTTAAGTAATTAATCATTTATAAGTAACATAGAATAAGTGCAGTTTAGAATAACCCACCCAAAACAGTTCTCATTATAAACTATAGTATTATTAGCTATAATATTATAAACTATACTATGTAACATTATAAACTATTATAACTTTTATCAGACACACCAATTAAGCACAGAATGCTTATGTAATTTAACATTCATCTCTCAAAAACGAATGAAAGCTGCTTCTAAATTTATTAGGATAAAGAAATAATTTCAATTAAAAAAATATTCTGTTATAATATATTTTACCTAGTCTGTAGTATTTAATTGGTTTTATTTATTGCCAACATTATATTTAAAATCTATAATTTTTAAATCTTGGCAATCATAAATTGGAATCTAGGGATAAATTTATCATGAATAAAACGCTGAAGACTAAAATGAAAAGAGGTAACAAAATAAGTGACTTCAGCAGAAAAACTTTCTATAAGACTAAACTTACATTTCTAAGCGTGGTATTACTTTGATATAAAATGACAACTAAACTACTAAATATCTTTTAATTGACTCTAATCGTAAGCACAAATTATAGAATAGTTTTAAATGCTAGCTAAAATTCCTTTTTAATGATGCTACTCCCATTTTATGTGAAATTAAATGGTAATTAAAATTTAATCTAGTTAATTATTCGAGTTCAAAGAGAAGTATGATGATTCAGTAAAGTACGACAGTCCAGCTAAACATTATAAAAAGGTGGGTAAATAAGTAAACATAAGGTACGTATTTAATTAACGTCACACTGGAGCAACACAACGAACGATTGGCGACGGTTCAGGATCTATACCGAAGGGAAAGATCCGAGGACAAGATCTAGTTATTTTGAACCACGGTCAGATGACGAAGTCAACACTTGAAATGGTCACCTTTTGTCTCCACTCTCCACACCAACGTGAGGACATTTGAGGTCACGACTGATTTAACTGCACCAGCCCCACATACGCGTTGGTCTTTGGTTGGATTCAAACCCACAACCGTCCGATTGCTAATCCGTTATTCTTCCAACTGGACTACCTCGGCCCGTAACTCTGTAATCGTTTGGGACCACGGTAGCACAGTTGGAGAGTAACGGATTAGCAACTGGATGGTTGCGAGTTCGAACCCAACCAGCCCGTCGTGTACAAAGGGGACTGGTGCATGTTAAATATCTCGTGGACTCAATGTTGACTTCACGTTGGCGTGGCGTCGAAATTTGGAGAGTTGGGTGCCAGCTCAAGTGTTAACTCGTCATCTAACCGTGGTTCAAAATGACGAGATTTTGTCTTCGGATCTTTCCCTTCGAGTATGATCCCCGACCGTCACTAATAGCCCTATGTATTGCTCCAGTGCGACGTTAATTAAAATACGTACCTTATACACCTGTGCTCGTTTGATGGGTAAAAACTGAAATACCGTCTGTGCTTTCTTAGTGACGTTAGAATTTGTTATTTATCTATTTTTGTCCTATAATATACTACATAAAAATATAATAGAAAAACTTCCGATGTTTTATCTGTTTTATCGCACATATATCTCTACACAATCTACACCAAAGCGCACATTTTACGAACCAGTTAACAAATTCAACCATTCTTCCTGACCTTTATCCTTCAGCATGTAACACCACTGTTATCTCACATTCTCGTATAATATACTACATAAAAATATAATAGAAAAACGTCTGATGTTTTATCTGTTTTATCGCACATATATCTCTACACAATCTACACCAAAGCGCACATTTTACGAACCAGTTAACAAATTCAACCATTCTTCCTGACCTTTATCCTTCAGCATGTAACACCACTGTTATCTCACATTCTCGTATAATATACTACATAAAAATATAATAGAAAAACGTCCGATGTTTTATCTGCTTTATCGCATATATCTCTACACAATCTACACCAAAGCGCACATTTTACGAACCAGTTAACAAATTCAACCATTCTTCCTGACCTTTATCCTACAGCATGTAACGCCAATGTTATCTCACATTCTCGTAAAATCATATCGAAGAGAGGCACTCGATCTTAAAAAGCAGCCCTGTTGAAATTTCCCCCGAGAGCTCTTTCGGACTGTCACCAACAGCGCAAAAATAATGAAACCTTAATTAAGTTTAAAGATAAAACATTCAAACATGATTTGGATCTAAATACTTAAATTGATTTCGAGCTCCTAGCCCCCACCGGGGATATAACACAGATTGCGAAAAAAATCGAAAAAATGAAACATATCCCAGAGAGGACACGTATGCAAATTCGGTTCCCAAAGAAATTTCCCACGTGGCTCTTTTTCTTGTTGAGCCTCTTCTGCAACCTGCGATAAGGAAATTTTGTGAAGTATAAGAAAAACTCTACTTCTCTCTCTGGATTCGACGACTTCTTTATTTTTTAATAATTTAATATATTGCCGCCTATTTTGTTTCTTTGTCTACCTCAGTTTGTATTCTGTTTAGCTATAAGTTTTCCGAGGGTTTGATATCCATACTTTTTCTCATGTGTCTACTGAATTTTACCGACAGGGGACACCCCCTTTCATGCATAGTCTACCTTACTTTTCACAGTTGGATTAGTAAATAAATTCATTTTAAAATGGTCTAGTGCATGAAAAACATTCAAATTTCTTAGTTTTTCACCCCAAATCCGCATTTGGATTGGATTGAATCCCGTTCCACCAATGCGGCTTTCAGCTATTTATTAAAACTTTTGGAGATTGCAGACCAAGATGGGACGAAGTAATCCCTCTTTATATAATAAGATTTTACAATAATATATTAAACATAGAAGATAAAACAAATGATGGACGAAAACATAGGCTGCAAATGTACACACTTTAAAAGGATCATAAAATTTGTAAAATGTAGATATAACGCAATCGAAATAAATGATTGCAAAGTATATACAATTTAGGAAAGAAAAAATATATAAGATGAAATGCATATGATACACATATTCAATTAACCTCCCACGTGGTTTCGACAAGATATCTCGTCTATCAAGATCTGACAAATTTTGCTAATGACGAGATATCTCGTCCATCGCGATCTGACAAATTTTGCTAATGACGAGATATCACGTCAGGATATTGCCAATTTTTTATGCTGATGAGATCAAGATCTGGTCAGTTGTGTTTAAACGACGAGATATCTCGTCAACAAGATCTGGTCAACTTTGCTAATGACGAGATACCTCGACGACTCGATACCTTAATATATACCTCCTCACCAGGAGGGTTAATATATATTAAATGGAATCAATAACATATCGCCTAAGTAAAGAAATCCATTCAATCCTAATTGTGAAATATAAAAACCTAATTTTTAGGAAAGCTCTCTTAAGCCATCCATATGGGAAGAAGTTTATACTTCTCAACTCTCACATAGACAATGTTGGATCTCAGAAATTTCATCATCTTGTATGAAAATATTCTATAATGAATTCCATCTTCTATAATGAAAATATTTGTACTTGGCAATATTTAAGCTATATTAGGATAAGTTTTGCATTGATGGCTTCACAAAATATCATGGTTTTGCAAGCTGGTAGTCAAATAGATATTGAGTGGATCACCTATTTGCCGGCAGACGCAAATTTTGCTTCATTTTAAGTAGAAACAGTTTAAATAAAAAATTTATAATTTCTACTTAAAATAAAGCGTACCATAAGTACTTGTGAATGATTCTGGGTCTTTCCTCATAGGATTAAATTATTGTATTGCGTTTGGCGCAGAATGGCCAAATATGGCCTGGCGCCATAAAACCCACAACCCACCACAGGATTCAATAATGTACAAGATCCACCAAATGCAAGATTAAGTACAGTTCAATAGCAATAAAATAGAAAATTCAAATTAACATCCAACTCAACAATATAAAGTAAATTAAAAACATTAAGGCATAAAACATGAAAATAAAATTTAAAAATTACAAAATATGAGCACGGTAAAAAGATTTAAATATGCCATTAACACATAAAACAGCGACATGTTTAAAACGCGTTGAAAATATTGACTGATGGATGAGAATGGAAATAGATACGTTACTTTATCGTGCGTTACCTTATAAAAATAAATAATATAAATGCATTTCCAGCTATGCATCAGAAATGGAATTGACAGTTGGATTTATGCTGTGACTCATTGGTGACGAAGCAGTTCAAAAATTATGGGGGCCTAAACTAGTTCCTATCCAAATGCGCAAAATAATTGTCAGTCTAATAAAATATATTTGTAATCAAATGGTAATTACCACAAATTCCCTATTCAAATTAATTAGTCATTAATAAATTAAAAATTATCTTGTTAATTAAAACACGGAGTAAGAGAGACTAAAGCATCTAGTGGTTAGAGTGAGCCCTGCGAATGTGTTGCTTTCACGGGAAAATAACTGTCAGTGAAATGATTTCAAAGGGATTTGAGATTCCGCTGAAACATTTTCAAAATGCCATTTAAGAAAAAAATGCCATTTAAGTCAGTTTTTCTAATTGGTTTTTCAAATCTAGATATTTTTAATGAACAAGATTTAGAATTCGGCTGTAAAGGGGATCATTCATTTGGTGTTCAATAAAAAATTGGGTTTTAATATGCAATAGATTTTGTAGGTGTAGCATGGCAAAAAGTATACGATTCATCGGTAGTTGCCTGGCCTCGGTAGCGCAATTGGAAGAGCAACGATTAACAACCAGAGGGTTGTGAGCTCGAAACAGGGTCCAGCCAAAGACCGTCGTGTACGTGGGGGCTGGTGCAAGTTAAATCTGTCATGACCCCAAATGTCCTCACGTTTGCGTAGTGTGGAAATTTGGAGAGTGGGGTGCCAACTCAGGTGTTGTTCTCGACCATGGTTCAAAACTACGAGGCGTTGTCCTCGGGTCTTTCACTTCGGAATTGATCCCGGATCGTCACCAATAGCCCGTTGTGTTGCTCCAGTGCGACGTTAATTAATTACCTACATCATTGTTTGCGCTTGGACCCTGTAAAAGCTCTCCATTAAAAGAATTTTTCAAGCTTTCCTCCCTTTTAACAACTGTGTCTTTGTACTTGGTTAGTTCAAAGGAGGCTTCATTTACATTCTGAAAAATAGTATAATTATCTCAATTTCTTTACCTTTGTTATACTATAAGTATAATTTGTAAACTATCCCCGGTATTGTACTGTATGCTACACAGGTGAAAACGATTTGTTTGCAAATAGAACGCTGAATTCGCATACTCTAACGTGACCTCTTCCTTTCTTATGCCACTATACCTCAGTATCGTGAATAGAGAAAAGAAGTAAGTCATACTCAGCGGATGATGTTTAGGGAGTTTGTTAAATATTGTTAATATTAGTAAGTTTAATGTAAAATAACTAAATAAATCAGAGTATTAAAGACATAAGAAACTTTATTTTTTAATAATTACAAAGATAGAAATGAAAATGTTTTTTCATAATGTAAATTTATAAATAATAAATTTTCCATTAAAAATAGAATATTGTGTACAGTTATATACTCACTGGGAAACTTTCTTTCTCCCTATCTATCATTCATTAAAAATTTTACTTAACTCCTAGAAATACACATGGAGGATTGTGAGTTCAACCACAGACCGTCGTGTACACGGGGCTGATGTACGATAAATCTGTCGTGGCATCAATGTCCTAACGTTGGCATGGTGTGGAAGTTTGGAGAGCGGGATGCCATCTCAGGTGTTGATTTCTTCATCTGACCGTGATTCAAAATCATGTGGTGTTGTTCTCGAATCTGTCGATTGATCCCGGATCGTCGCGATTAGCCCGTTGTGTTGCTTCAGTGCAACGTTAGATAATTACCAATCACCCACCAAATCGCGCGACCCGAGTTTCGTATCTCAAAACGCTTGGTGCATCACCCACCTAAGTGTGTTTTTCAAGAAATCTAACGTTCTTGCAAAAAATGACTTAGTATACTTCAGTGTAAAGGTCATCACGTTTGGATCTAGAAAAGTTAAAAAAACTGATCTTGAAAATCTTGACTTAGCGTTTCATTTGTGAGCCGACGATGTACAGTTTAATCCTCGGCATACGTAGGGGCAGAATGTCATTTCCTTCTTTGGTACGGCAGCCGTCCCAACGGCTTTACAAGCAACTTACTGAAACCGGCCGAAACGGCCTTTACAATGCTTTTCCCCATGAGGAGAGGGAATATGTGGCGTCCCATTATCACCTAATGTGCCGGTTTCTATTGTGGTCGTGGGTATGTCTAGAAAGGACAGATTCTTCCCGGGTAAACTGAAAGACCGGCAGTGACTTTTTAAGTGTATCTCTTTTCATTTACTCAACCTCTCAGACTAGATGCTGGAGGATAACCAATTTGCGAGGCTCCCCGTCGATAACCCTGACATCTTTGACAACGGAATGATAAGGCTATTCACGCGCGGGTCTCTTTGTAGCACAGAAAATAGGAGATGGAAATTGTAATGCGTTTCGGCGATTCTTCAGGAGTTTGAGGTCTGTAAGAATCCGAGCCCTTCGTCACGAGGGTACTTGAAACTTTTCTCCGCTTGGGGCGGCCCCCGTATCCAGAGGGTTAAACACCAATGTCTACCGTGAATCGAAATAAGTCTAGCACGGATCGGCCAACCAGTCTTTTAACCCTCCAAGTGATTTCGACGAGATATCTCGTCCAAAAAAATCTGGTCAGCTTGACTAATGACGAGATACCTCGTCCAGACAACCACCAGGAGAGTTAAGATCGAATGAGTCACTCATACATGAATTTAATCTTCAGTTATTAAAATTTTGACATTCTGTCAAAATTCACTTATTTCGAGATGTTTAAAAAAAGCGAACTTGCTAATGGTATTCATGATACACATCAAACTTTAATTATCTAATCTACATGAAAAAACGGTAGGTGGTATTTGATTAACGTTGCACTAGAGCGACACAACGTGCTATAGGTGACGGTCTTGGATCATCCCACGAAGGGAAAGATCCGAGGACAACACCACGTATTTTTGAACCACGGTCAAATGGCGAGGTCACACCTGAGCTGCCACCCCACTCTCCAAACTACCACACCACGCGAACGTGAGGAAATTTGGGGACACGACAGATTTAACGTGCACCACGGTCTTTGGTTGAATTCGAACTCGCAATCCTCTGGTTGGTAGTCCGTTACTCTCCAAACCGGTCTACCGCGACCCTCATGAAAAAAACGGTTATGACTGTATCTCTCCGTAAAACGAGCAACTTAAAGTTGTTCGCCCAAAACACTTGAAAGTTCCTTACAGTCTACCTGGAGCGTTTAGTTGGAGAGTAACGAAAAACAGGGGAATCATCACATATATTAATAGCAACTCGTTCTGAGGCATCTTAGAGGTATGTTAAACATGTAACCTCTACTCTTTCTCGTCAAAAATGATTAATGTTTGTTCTTTAACATTCTACTTTCTCAATAATGCATGCATCTTCCTCACGGATATGCGTAAATGTTCAAATAATTCTTTGGCCAATGTTTAATTATTTCGTGTGCTGCTTTCAACAGCTAAATATTTGCTTTTCGTGCTGCTTCATAAATAACTGGAACATGTATGCTCAACTAAGTCTGATAAGGGGGTACACACATTGTACAAGATTGCAATATCGAATTAATGAGGTTTGCTGTTTTCGAGAACTTTCAATAACAGCCTGTTACCTTCTATAAAGAATTGAGCGCTAGCATATTGTGTTATGTATGTATTATGCAACGCCGTAACACAACCAATGCATCACCTTAATAACACCTACTAAATCACCAAGTTTGCCATTCGAATCAATAATTCCACGTGCGCTTAAATGTTATTGAAAGTGACTTGTTAAAATCGAAGTGATTGTGTAACATCAGGTCCCTGATTTCCAGAAAGTAACTTATGAAGTTTCCGAATACGTGAATCTATCTCCTCAAACGTCTTTCAGTTACTACAGTAAATTATTTAAAGTCCCTTTATTGATCAGAGTTGTGTGTATTAAATGAAAGCAATAGCTACGTTTATACTTATAATAAAATGTAGGACGCTTTATTCGAATACATTTTTTAAATACTTCGTCAACAATAAGTATTTTTGCAAAGGTGTAAAATGAATGAATGAGCAAATTATTTGTCGCGTAGTGGAGCAAATTGTTAATCATTTATTTCCTTTAGTCTGAGAAACTTATTTAAATGTATAATTTTAATGAATGGATTGCACGAAGCGTAAAACCTTTTTAAGTACTACCGCATAAAGAATTGTTTTCAACACCATACTTAAAACAAATAAGCATTAATTAAAAGCGTAATTTATTCAACAAAATTATATTTTGAAAATTAATCCTTTTGTAATTGTTTTTATTTTGGATGTGTACTTATATAAATTCCAATAAAATTTTAACTTTGTAAAATACTTATGTAAAACGCATAACGTTACGGATTACCTGAATAGAAATAGTTTTATTTCGTTAATTATTATGACATATGGTGGCAATTAGGAAATAAATTACCTATTTAGCATGCTTCAAGAGGTCGTTGAATAAAAAGCAAATATGCAATATAATTACAAAACAAAGGATATCTTACCCATAGTAAAACTAAATTTATGGAAACCTTTCTTCACAAGAGACGTAAATTGCCTTAATTAATGATTAAATAAAGTGGCTCATTCATTTTGCCTGCTTAACGGTTCTTTTTAAGTGAATCAACCGATTTTTTGCGTGATTTCGCACCATTTTCATGTCGAACTAGCAGCGGTAAAATATTTATCGTAGCAATTTAAAACCGAACTCTGCACAGACAGTTCTTTTCAACTACCATCATCCATCTTCACAGCGGGCGCCTAGTGGCTTCAATTTGAAACACCGAAAAAACAATCAACGAATAGCATTAAAATAAAGCCTATTATTTGAATTTTTTAAATGAAGCATCTAAAAACATATTGATTCGATTATAAGATCAAAAGCCAAGAGAGGGTTAACGAAAATTACAAGAAACATAATGTCGCTCAATACAAACATTTTATCGAATCATGAAAATTATGACCAAAATTAGATGTTTACATTTACGAAAATGCGTTGGAAATTAATGAAAATGTCTGCACTTGTAACAAATATATCGATCTACAGTTATGTAATAAATGCGTGCTAGTTAGAATGAATTTTTTGAAGGAGACATGATACCCTTTGAACAATTTTTTAAATTTCATATTCACAAGAAAATGTTTTATGTACCTTATTCTAATACACATTAAATATACATTGCAATAGAAAAAATAATTTTTTCACTCACAATAATTAAAAAATTCAATTTTTATAAAAAAATTTCAATATTTTCAAATTCCTACTCCATCTGGAAATTTAAATTTGTTTTCAATTTTTTTATTTACCTTCCATGTAGTGTTCCCAACAATTTGTGCATGGGATTTCCTATAACATTGTTAGTTATTTTTTTCAAATATTTTGTGACAAACACTATGAAAAACACCAGTTAGTTGATTTCATCAACTTTTGAAAAAATAACTATTTTTCCAAATCCCTATTCCATGCACAAAGTTATCAAATATATCATTATAAACAACCAAAAAAGTTTCAAATCTCTACATCATTTACAAAAAAGCCTCAGCACTTTAAGTAGACTGTAGTCATGAAAAATAAAAAGCTGAGAAAAGCAGTTTTAAGTTTTAAATGCTTTCGGTTTCAGTCCTTACATTCGATAGAAAAACTTCAATAACTCGCAAAATAATGTAGCTACAGATGTAAAATTTTGCGCACATATTCATCGAAGTTGTATAATTAATAAATGATATATAAAAAAATCGATATTTTGGTACATTTTTAGGGTACTATGTGCCCTGAAGTGATGTGCATTAAGAAAGTAAGTCGTATCTTTTAAAAAGATAAATTATATAAGAGGTCTGATAAAGAGTATTTTACCTTTGGTCAGAAAAATACGCATTTCATTCAAACGTTACTCTCCCAAATGTGCTACCACGGCCCGAACCATATTTGGCCAAGCTGTGTCAAACAACGTCTAGTAAATGGATATATACACACAAGAAAAGACTTACTGATACAGAAGAGACAAATACTCCGAGGAACTGAATCTGTACCATCTACAACTCGCAGGTTGGTAGAGCAGGAGACAGGCAGCACAATAAGGGGAAGAAAATAAGAACAATAAGTGCGGGAAAAATGAAGGAGGAAAGACCGACGTGTATAAATGCGTATTTTACTTACCAAAGGTCAAATACATTTTATCTGACCTCGTATAAAATTTATTTTTAAAAGATACGACTGACTTTTTTAATGCACATCACATCAAAAATTTCATTCTAGCTAGCATTCATTATTATATAATTGTAGATCGATGTATTTGCTACAAATGAGACATTTTCAGTCATTTCCAACACATTTTCGGGGGCCGTGGTAGCCCGGTTGGAAGAGTAACGGATTAGCAAACGGATTGTTGCGAGTTCGGACCCAACCAAAGGCCGTCGTGTACAAGAAGGGCTGGCGCATGTTAAATCTGTCGTGGGCTCAAATGTCCTCACGTTGGCGTGGTGTGGTCGTTTGGAAAGTGGGTTCCAGCTCAGGTGGGACCTCGTCATCTGACCGAGGTTCAAAATTACGTGGTGTTGTCCTCAGGTCTTTCCTTTCGGGATGGATCCCGGACCGTCGACAATAACTCGCTGTGTTGCTCCAGTGCGCTGTGTTAATTAAAATACCTACCTACCATTGGGTGTCACCGAAAGACTCAATTCTTCACTTGAAAAGGCCCCACTTATTCGAGATGAAATCAGCTACTTCAATTATCTCCATTGAAATGTATCAGTACTCTTTGGGTTACCTGGTATGAGACCAGAATTCAGAACCAGGGACTCTTGGCAAACAAATTATAGCTCTACTTCCATTATTTTAATTTTTCCTGGTTCAATTATCTCCATTGAAATGTACCAAAACATTTGGGTTACCTGGTATGAGACCAGAATATTTTCAAAACCAGGGACTCTTGGCAAACAAATTATAGCTCTACTTACATTATTTTAATTTTTCCTGGTTCAATTATCTCCATTGAAATGTACCAGAACTTTTTGACTTACCTGATATGAGACCAGAATTCAAAGCCATGGAGTCAGCAAATATAAATTATAGCTCTACTTCCATTATTCTAATTTCTCCTACTCTTCTTCGTCTATTACTAATCAGAAACTTCATGATATTATAACCGTCCACACAGAAAAACCTAAAACAATCATTTATGCGTTTCTTTTACGCATATCATAAAAGCCATGCTTAAGCAAGAGTACTCCAATCTAAATAAAAACACACTATTTTCACTGGAGAAGAAATGCATAATTCCTTTTGTAAACAATATAATAAAGGAAAACAATTTTGCAGCGAAAGAAACCAAGCAGAAAATAAGACCCCAGAGCTGATTGTGTTAGTCGAAAAAGAAATCCAGTCACTCGGGAAGTCTTTGGCTATGATGTCCTAACCGATCAACTGCTGCCATTGTCGATTTTTCTTGTTCTTGAATCAAAGCTTTCTCTTCGCCTTTTAATCTTTTGAAGACTTTTCTTCTCTCAATAGTTGCTTTTGCCGCTGGGAATTGTGCGAGAAGAATCGGATTTCTTTTTCTAAGCCATTAAGGAAATTAAATAGAGTGGCCTGCAACTACATTAATTATTTGAAACAAAAATTGGGCGCACAATTTGTAAAGTTTGCGTTGAACTCCACCAAACTTCGGGATAGGCCTGCGAGCAAAGTTCATATATGAAATATAAGATCCAAGATGAGTGGATTCATATTCCTTGAATGTAAATCAATCCAATCGTCAGCTATTACCATTTACGGAATTGAATATAAGGATATTTTTTCCTTTGAAGACATTTAATTTCCTGAACACGAACAATTTGAATAATTACATCAATCAAAAAGGTTTATCTTACATTGCCGAGAGCTTTATAATTTCAGGGGATATGTTATAGTATAATTGGACTTCAAAATAAGTGTGTCTTTCAGCTTTAAAATTTTTTAGACCATCGCATTATTATTAACCCGTTGTATTACTCCAGTACGACGTTAATTCAACTATCTACCTCAGTTAAATTTGGTACGATTCGTCAGTTCGATTTCTCCCGGAGTGTATTTCTCTCTTCTGGGTTAGTAAAACTTTCGGTGTTGATATGTCCATTTATTTGACGTTGTTCGTCACAGCTTGCCAAATTTAGTCCTTACGCCATAAACCAACCACACTATATTTCCATGTAAGTCACGATTTACAAGTATACATTTTTTATGGGGAACGGTAGGTAGGTGGTTAATTAACGTCGTACTGGAACAACACACCGGACTATTGGCGACGGTCCGGGATCAATCCCGAATGGAAAGATCCAACTACAACACCAAGTAATTTTGAACCACGGTCAGAGGACGACACCAGCACCTGAGCTGGCACCCCACTCTCCAAACATCCACACCACGCCAACGTGAAGACATTTGAGGCCACGGCAGATTTAACATGCAACAGCACCCGTGTACTCGAAGGTCTTTGTCTGAACCGAATTTCGAACTCGCAATCCTCTGCTAATCCATTGCTCTTCCAACTTAAAGAAATTCAAAACTTAAGATAAAAAAATTAAATAAGTGCATCTTATTCGATTTATTAAAACTAATCGAAATGAAAATTATTAATTGCATTGTTTGAATTGATAATGGTTTTCCTACATCATAATATTCAATTTTCAAAGTTTCTGTCTACAGATATAAACCTACAGATTATTCTCCGCATCACTTAAAACATTTTCTGAAAACAAACCTTCATCGAAATCTGGCCATTTTTACTAATGACGAGATATCTCGTTCATCAGGATCTGACCAATTTTACTAATGACGAGATATCTCGTTCATCAGGATCTGACCAATTTTACTAATTACGAGATATCTCGTCATCAAGACAGTTTCCGATGTTTTGATGACGATGAGACTAAGATCTGGCCACTTTTCTAATGACGAGATATCTCGTCCATCAGAACTGGTCGGTTTTGCCTTTAATGACAACCACCAGGAGGGGTTCTTGTCGAGACAACAATCAGAAGGGTTGAGATCGTCATGTACTCAACAAATACGTGGTTCGAAATCACGAGGTGTTGTCCTCAGATCTATCCCTTTGTGATCGATCCCGGACCGACGCCAATAACCTGTTGTTTTTCTCCAGTGTGATGTCAATTAACTACCTTCCTACTCAACAAGTAATAAGCACTGTAGCTAAGGTTTAAGTAAAATTCATTGCAAAATCTGGTAGGTAGAGGGCCGCGGTAGCACGGAACGGACTAGCAACCGAAGGGTTGTGAGTTCGAATCCAGCCAAAGATCGTCGAGTACAAAGGGGGCTGGTGCACGATAAATCTGTCGTGGCCTCAAATGCCCTCACGTTGGCGTGGAAGTTTGAAGAGTGGGGTACCAGCTCAGGTGTTGACTCGTCATCTGATCGTGGTTCAAAATTACGTGGTGTTGTCCTCGGATCTTTCTAGGGCCGTCGTGGCTCAGTGGGTATGTCCACTGCGCTAGCAACCTTCGAGTTGTAGGCGGCGCAGGTTCGATTCCTGTCAGGTGCATTCCTCCCTGGGGGTATTTCTCTCTTCTGTGCCAGTAAAAATTTCATCGTGTGTGTGTCTATTACTTGATATTGTATGTCTTGCGTCTGGCCCAGCATGGCCAAATATGTCCCTTGCGCCATAAAACCCGAAAACCAACCAACCTCTGATCTTTCTCTTTGGCATTGATCCCGGACCGTCACCAATAGCCCGTTGTGTTGCTCCAGTGTGGCGTTAATTAAAAATACCTAAATCACCGGTAGGTAGGTATTTAATTAACGTCGCACTGGAATTACACAACTGGCTATTAACCCGAAAGGAAAGTTCCGAGGACAACACAACGTAATTTTGAACCACAGTCAGATGACGAGGCAACACCTGATCTGGCTCCCCACTCTCGAAACTTTCACACCGCGCAAACATGAGGACATTTGAGGCCACGACAGATTTAACTTGCACCATCCTTTATACACGACCGTCTTGGTTGAATCTGAACTCCTCCGTTTGCTCCGTACTCTTCCAACCTGGCTACCTCGGCACTTGGAATTCGCCGAAGTGAATGAACATAGTTTAATGATTGTAAGTTGCAACATATGATAAAGGTTAATGTGAATTATTACTTTAATGATATTCAAAAGCTAGCACTTTCCCTCTGTTTGAAGCATTTATTTCTCCTTTCTTGCAAAACAGCATGCCACTCTTCAAACCATTAATTATATTTTAACCAACTATTGCTTGAAATGTCAGAACGTGATGGAATTTAATATGTGGAGCACGTATGAAAGTTAAAGAAACCAACTGTAAAATGCTCATACACTAAAAGACATCGAATTTCTAAGAATGTCGCTGCTGAAATACCACAGTATACTTCATCTAGGAAACAGAAGTTCAAAGTTTCACAAACCTTAACTCTTGAAAAACATATAATTGTGGGAGAAATCTAAATTGAAGTCTGGACAGCTTATTAAATTCAATCACACATCTATAGAAATGTAAGAGACAAAGCAGTAAGCATATTATTTCCCAATTCTGTCTACACAAGATTCTGTCATTTCCTAGTGCAGAATTATTTCTGCATTTTCCTGGTATTCCATGGGTAGCATTTCTGGGCGTGTCTAAGATTCTAGAAACTTGGATTTCATTTTATTCATCTCGTCGTTAGTAAAACTGACCAGATCTTGATGGACGAGATATCTCGTCATTGGAAGAAAAGTGACCAGATCTTGATCTCGCCATCAAAAAAATTCCTACTAACGAAATATATAGTCATTAGGAAAACTGGCCAGATCTTGATAGACGACATATCTCGTCGTTAGAAAACTGACCAGATCTGATGGACGAGATATCTCGTCGTTAGGAAACTGACCAGATCTGATAGACGAGATATCTCGTCGTTAGGAAACTGACCAGATCTGATAGACGAGATATCTCGTCGTTAGGAAACTGACCAGATCTGATGGACGAGATATCTCGTCGTTAGAAAACTGGCCAGATCTTGATCTGGTCATCAAAAGTCGAAATATATCGTCATTAGGAAAACTGACCAGATCTTGATGGACGAGATATCTCGTCACTAGAATAAAACTGGCCAAATCTAGATCTCGTCATAAAAATTTCGGCAATATCCTGATGACGAGCCATCGTCATTATCAAAATGGTCGTATCTTAATGGATGAGATATCTCGTCGAGTCCACTTGAAGGGTTAAGTATTTGAATCTAAGTACATATTTTCATACTTTTCTTAGTAAGTTCGCGGATTATAACATTAATGTAATATTAAATACACACGCAGAGATAATACGCTTGAACGTCTGTAATATAATCTTAAGTTCAATTTTAATAGTTAATAAAATGCTAACGAAATTTCATCTACACTTGAAAATCTGAACAGTTTAATCCCTTCATACTGACTATATTAATTGCTGATTATCGCTAATCACAGAATCGCGTTACAAAATATATTGAATTTCACTCCAGATTTCTTCATTTAGAGTAACAATTTAAACTGATCTTTTTGAGTCTTATTAGTTACTGATGTCGAATAATTTTATCTTATAAAATGTTACTTGAAAACGAAACCATACGTTTCATGTTGCCTAAGGGGAAAACTTTATAAGTCAAACTATTTATCTATGTATAGATTTCAAAATAATTTCTTGGAAACTGCATTTTCTAAGATTTGTACTTCGGAGTAAATATGTGAAACACCCTAAGCAATAATTTTCTCTTCGGGTTTGATCCCGCACCGTCGTAAATAGCCCGTTGAGTTGCTAGGGCGTTGTTAGTGCGACGTTAATTAATTACCATTACCATTACATTAAACACTAAACAAATCGTCAGTCAAAATATCGATGTATGGGCCGCGGTGGCCCGTTTGGAAGAGTAACGGTTTAGCAACCGGATGATTGCGAGTTCGAATCCAACTAAAGACCGTCGTGTACAAAGGCGGCTGGTGCATGTTGCCTCAAATGTCCTCATGTTGGCGTGGTGTGGAAGTTTGGAGAGTGGGGTGCCAGTTCAGGTGTGACTTCGTCATCTGACTATGGTTCAAAATTACGTGAAGTTGTCCTTGCATGTTTCCCTTCGGGTTTGATCCTGGACCGTCGCCAATAGCATGTTGTGTTGCTCCAGTGCGACGTTAATTAAATACCTACCTATGGAAGTATATTCTATATAACAGTTTATTTTTGATTAGACAACTTAAGTGAACGTAAACGTTTAATCAAATGATTATAAGTAAATAACTACATTCAATGATAGAGAGGAGACTATTAAAAAGCAATGTAGTTTCTCACTTTAAATTATATTTAAAATGCTAACTTTCTAATTTGGACCTATTCAAAATCTGACCTCACGTTCGTATAGGAAATAACTTAATTTTGTACACAAATGCAGCAGAATTTTCACAATACCGAAGATTTAAATTTGGAAAAATCCATAAGTGCATACAACTTGCCTTGTTAATACTTATCGGTTTAGTTTTGTTCAAAGTCTCGACTCCTTAAGTCTTTTGATCGATGTAGACATATTGATGTGCAAGCTAAGATATCCCAATATTTACAGCCCTTTGGAAACGGGCTTGATTAATACTAAACCTTTGGGAGTTCACACGACAGGGACATATATCGATCATAGTTGATGATATTGTGCAATAACTTTCTTGTCAGTTTGCTTGATTTCTTTCGTAATTTCTAGGACCATACGCTCTGTAAAGAGGCAGTTTTGGACTCGACATCGAAAACGAATTAAATGAAAAGGCAATTGATGTATTAAACAAGTTGGAAGCTTATAATATATTGACTTAAATTGATGGCTTTTTGATTTTTATTGGAAAGGAGTATGTGTGTGTGTGTGTGTGTGTGTGTGTGTGTGTGTGTGTGTGTGTGTGTGTGTGTGTACTATTGAGAAAATAACTGATTAGTTCAACAATATGTTGTATAACATAGCCAATATTTTCTGGAACAAGAATAATTTATATCTAGTCATTTCATTTAGTTTAATAAATGACAGGTATTGCGCAAAATATCTTGCAAGTGATGGCATGTTCTGAACACTGGTGTGGGGTTATATGAAATGAGATACACTTTTATAATTTTAAAATTACGAAAAGGAGTAAACACAAATAATTCTCAGGGGCGCACATAGAAAATTTTTAATACCACCTGATGATTGTCTCAACGAGGTGTCCTGTCACTAGCAAACACTGACCAGATCTTGATGAACGAGATATCTCGTCATTTGAAGAAACCTGACCACATCTAGATCTCTTCATCATCAAGAAATCGGCAATATCTTGATGACGAGATATCTTGCCATTAGCACAATTGGTTGGATCTTGTTGGACAAGATATCTCGTAGAAACCACTTGGAGGGTCAAGGGGACTTAGAGATGAAAACAAAAAAATAGGTTTCATAAAGAATATCAGTAAGATTCCAAGATATATCACACACGGTTTTCCTCCATCCCAAGTTGCATGTCGTCATCTGACCGTGGTTCAAAATTACGTGGTGTTGTCCTCGTATCTTTCCCTTTGGGATTGATCCCGGACCGTCACCAATAGCCCGTTGTGTTGCTCCAGTGTGACGTTAATTGAAATACCCCCCAAGTTGCATGCTAGGTATTTTTCAATTAACGTCACACTGAAGCAACACAACGGGTTATTGGGACGGGTTATCAATCCCAAAGGGAAAGATCCGAGGATAACACCGCGTAATTTTGAACCACGGTCAGATGACGAGGAAACATCTGAGCTGGCACTCCACTCACCAAACTTCCACACCACGCCAAAGTGAGGACATTTGAGACCACAACAGATTTAATGTGTCCCAGTCCCCTTTGTACTCGACAGTGTTTGGCTGGGATCGAATTCGCAACACTCCGGTTGCTAATCCGTTACTCTAGTCACCATGCCCCCTCAAGTTGCATGTATAGGACAATAAAGGACGTTGTTTAAGCCAATTGTAAATCAAACTAACGTTGAGAATTGTTTCCTATCAAATTTGTCAATTTGTCATCTGGTCCTGGTTCAAAATTTCTAGGTTTTGTCCTAGGATCTCCGCCAATAGCCAGTTATGTTGCCTCTGTGCTATATAAATTAACTAATCTACCTAATGTTTCCCATAAAAATGTATACTTGTAAATCGTGAAATGGATAAATGTAGTGCTGTTCGTTTATGGCCAAAGGACTAAATTTTGCAGGCTGTGCCAAACAAAGTCAAATAAATGGACATATACTAACATGAAAAGTTTTACTGACACAGAAGAGAGAAATACACACTAGGAGGAATCAAACCTACAAATCAAACCAAATTTAACTGTGGTAGGTAGTTGAATGAACGTCCACTGGAGTAATACAAGGGTTATTTGCGATGGTCCGGTATCAATCACGAAAGGAAAATCTGAGGACACCTCGAAACATGGCCTCAAATGTCCTCACGTTGGCGTGGTGTGCAAGTGTGAAGAGTGGTGTGCAAGTGTGGAGAGTGGAACTAGTGTGCCAGTTCAGGTGCTCTCGTCATCTGACCGTGGTTCAAAATTAAGAGGCGTCCAACACTTCAGCTGGTATCGCACTCTCCAAACTTCCACACCACGCCAACGTGAGGACATTTGAGGCCAAGACAGATTAAAATGCACCAGCCCTCGTGTACACGACGATCTTTGGCTGGACCTAGTTTCGAATTTGCAATCCTCCGATTGCTAATCCGTAAATTTTCCAACCGGGCTACACGGTCCCCTTAGGTTTACAGAAAAACTATAAGTAAACCAATACTTTATACTAATTCACTTGGTTGTTCGATAATATTTAGGACAAAGTTCTTTTAGAAATACAAAATGTTTAATCAAAACATAGATGCATTTCATGACTTAAAAGCTTAATACAGCTTGAACTGTGTTATTATTTTCGCTTTTCTTTATCACACAATAAAAACAGTTAAATCGTCCTTTAGCGGGGTTTGAGTTGACAAATTAAATGCATAAAGTCAATAAAAGTCTCAACAATATTTCTGAATACGTTATTGCCAAATTAGCATCAAAATTCTTTAAATACTTTGTTGAGCAAAAGGAAATATAAGATTTAAAAAACTCATCACCTCAGGCTCATTTTTCAATTTTCACTCTTCATAAAAAAAGGAATAATGCATTTTATTAATTTATAGAAGAAAAGAGGTAAAACAGTTTTATGAAGCGCAATGGCATTGTTATACAGAATTGCTTTATCTTAATCCGCTGTTCTAAAATGCTGGGACTCTAGTTGAATGCGAATAGTCAATATATCTATTGTTCAAAATACAAAACTAAAGCATTAATAGCATGACAATTTTAATAAATATGCATACAAATTGTTATTTAAAAATGGGTTTACAAAGAAAAGTAAAGTAAGAAAAAGCGTGATCAAATTTATACTGTTTGTATTGTTAAGGAATTTTATTTAGATGTTATAATTAAATTTATACGATACTTGTAACAGTCCATTGTGTTTTCTATTTACTATCAATATCAACCTTAGTTAATTATCTTGCTTGAATGATATCCAATATTCTAAACAGATCGCAATTTTATTTGAGGCTAATCTCTAACTCTACTAGACAATTTAAACTAAGTATGGATAAGACTTTATAGGCCGGTGAGACAGTTTTATTTCAACTGCTTCCAGCAACGCCATTAAAAGAGCTAGTTTTTGTGAGAAGTTATGATTTTTCTCCGAAAACGGATTTTTATTGGATAAATGCGGCGTAGAAATGTTTCTCTTTTTGAATTGGAGGAAAAATTGTATTTTGAAATTCCAATGTTCTACTTATTTCAAATTGAGTGTTGATTGTCATACATCAATTTAAATGGATATACAAAATACACTTTCCTGTCCAGCTTAATGTAACATCTCAGGCAAACTGACCAATGACACAGATTAAGAAATGTTAAATTTAAATTTTCGTTTTTACGTTTACCTTGGAATGAAACTTTCATATTTGATTCTACGTCTTCTGTGAAAAAGAGATCCATATAATTATGTCACCGAA
This sequence comes from Meta bourneti, assembly GCA_933210815.1. NCBI lineage: Eukaryota > Metazoa > Arthropoda > Arachnida > Araneae > Tetragnathidae > Meta > Meta bourneti. Next base: position 22,940,811 of record OW119933.1, on the reverse strand, counting down.
TAATTATCGGGGTCATCGTAGTTCAATGGATTTGTTCACTGCCCTAGTACCCTGCGAGATGTGGGCAACTTAGGTTCGATTCTTCCCTGCGTGTATTTTTCTGTTCTGTGTCAGTAAGACTGTCCTTGTGTGTATGTTCATTTACTTGACGTTATTAAGCACTGGCTTGGCTAAACCCTTGCGCCATTAAAACTTAACCAACTATATACTTAGCAGAGATACGTCCTCTCTCTTTAATGTGCACCAGCCGCCATGTACACGATAGTCTTATGTTGGATAGAGTTTCGAACTCGCAACCCTCCGGTTACTAATCCATTATTCTACATACAGAGCTACCCAGATTACCTGAATAATCAAATATATTCAGGAGAAATGAAACAATAAAATAGTTATTAGAAAATAGATGTGATCGGATATAATTTGCAACTCTAATAAATTAATCTAAGAATTGCTGAATCCGAAGAGCAGTATTTATCAAAAAGATCTAAAGCTTCTCAGAAGGACGAAGCAAGTAAAAAGGCTTATTCTTTACTTAATATTTTTCATATCAAGGGAAAAAGCGATAGCTCATTTAAATTATAGTCTGAGTAGAGTTTTTTGCATGCTTCATGATGAAACATACACACACACACATTCTCACTTGTGATGGTAGTAAAATAAAAAATCCTCATATCCAAGAAACTAGATTTCTTTTTGGCCATATGCATAATAGATGCCCTGCTGATATTCGCTGGAATTAAGTTCATCAGTTTTCTGCCCCCTTCTAAATGCAGATTATTTTTCGATGAAGCCGCTGCTGTTCTGAAGGAGAAACAGTTAGCTAATCAAAGTACAACAGCTTTAGTGTATTTCATTAATATTTAAAATTGTTTTCTTTTGTTTCCGCTTACTTTGATCTTTTACGAAAATGCGGAGCAATTTTGCGCTTCTCCTCAATTACTTTCAGAAACTAGATTGTTTTTTTAAACTTATATTTCGTTAACGTAATTTTGTTAAGATGAATTTTCTATTCGTTCTTTTTCATTCCAGTGAATTAAAGGGCCATGGTAGCCCGGTTGGAAGAGTGACAGATTAGCAACCGAGGGTTGCGAGTTCGAATCCAAACAAAGACTGTCGTGTATAAAGGAGCTGTTGCACGTTAATTCTGTGGTGGTCTCAAATGTCCTCACGTTGGCATGGTATAGAAGTTTGGAGAGTGGGGTGCCAGCTCAAGTGGGATCTCGTCATATGACCGTGGTTCAAAATTACGTGCTGTTGTTTCTCGGATCTTTCCCTTCGGGTTTGATCCCGGACCGTCGCGAATAGCCCGTTGTATTGCTCCAGTGCGACGTTAATTAAAATACCTACCAGTAAATTAAAACACAATTCGCATTTTGAGTTAACCTCTGATAATATCAATTTAATTCCAAAATACAACTATGAATTTGTGATGTTGGAGATATAAGACGTCGATCTGGTGGGCGTAGCATAAATCCCAAAGCCAGACAAGGCAGTTTGTGACATCTTTAACTCAATTAACATTTGAGTTGGATAGTATCAAGTCTCTCTCTCATGATTCTCTCCCCTTTATATATCCATCACCTATATAAAAAATAAATAGCTCAATTATAGTACTAAAAGGGGTATACGGAATAAAAAACTGAAAAGTACTCAGTAAAACATGTTTTTGCCCCCTTGTCTCATATTGAGAGTTCGGAACAATCATTCAGAGTGCATCTTTACTCAAGTGTAATGTATTTTCAAACTCAAGAATTTAAATACTTTTCGCGAAGCATAAGCCACCAAGCACATTTTCCGGTCTAAATAGCTTTTGTTCAGCAAAAAATGACCATAAAATAGCAAACCAAGCAGATCGATAACCACGATTCATTTAATAGTACTTTTTTATTCGATTTTTCGACCATGAATGTATTAGCATTACTTTTAAAGGTGGAAATGGATCGGTATTATTAGTGTGATCACTCCTGTACATCGTTTCCAATTACAGTGCACAGGTAATTAGTGATCCCATCAGATACGAAATCGAAGACTCAGAAAAGGTCCTGAAGAAACTGCAAATCTTTTGCGAGCACTATCCGAGAAAGAATCTTATGGTGGTGAGATCTCCTGTTTTGATTTAGAATCGGATAAAGAAACCGGATTACGGAAAATAAACCAGGAACGAGCCCCAAGAAAGTGACACGGGTGATGCTAACAGCGCCTAGAATAATTCGGATTTTTACACTAGAGAACGCACAGATGGGGAAATATATAAAGGGTGACTGATCGCTTCTGTGTAAGGAATATTTTATGTGGAAGTTACAGTCCTACGAATTTTGCCATGCCAAATTTGAGTTTTTCGTGTGTCCAAGGTAGGTAGTTAATTAACGTCGTACTGAAGCAACAGAACGGGCTATTGGTGACGGTCCGGGATCAATCCCCAAGGGAAAGATCGAGGACAACACAACGTAATTTTGAATCACGTCAGATGACGAGGCAACACACATGAGTTAGTGCCCCACTCTCCAAACTTCCACACCACGCCAACGTGGACATTTGAGGCGACGACAGATTTAATATCACCATCCCCCTGTGTACACGACGGTCTTTGGCTGGACCAACCTTCGAACTCGAAACCGTCTGGTCGCAAATCCGATGCTCTTCCAACTGGGATACCATGGCATGTCGTGAGTCCAAGTTGGTTGGTTGATTAGGGTTTTATGGCGCAAGGGCCATATTTGGCCATGCTACACTAGACACGAGACATAATATCAAGTAAGACATACACACAACGAAAGTTTTTACTGACAAATAGGTAGGTAGGTATTTTAATTAACGTCACACTGGAGCAACACAACGGGCTATTGGTGAAGGTCCGGGATCAATCCCAAAGGGAAAGAAAGATCCAAGGACAACACCACGGTCAGATGACGAGGCAGCACCTGAGCTTACTGACAAAGAGAGAAATACACCCAGGGAAGAATGCACCTGACAGGAATCGAACCTGTACCACCTACAACTCGAATGTTGGTAGTACGGTGGGCATATCCGGCCCGTTGAGTCCAAGAGTTAAAGAGTAAAATCATCCAAATTATAAATGAGAATTAGTGTGAGAAATTTATTAAGTACGTTTTAAAAAAAATGTTAACCCTTCTGAAGCTTGTCTCGGCACGGTATCCCGTCATTAGCAAAACTGACCAGATATCTTGATGGACGAGATATCTCGTCACTTGAAAAATTGACCAGATCGCTATCTTGTCATAATTAAAAATCGGCAATATTTTGATGGCCAGATATCACGTCATTAGCGTAACTGTTCAGATCTTCATGACGAGATATCTCGTGGAAACCACTTGCAGGGTTAAGGTAGAAATAAGTTACGTGAATATATCGCGTTAATGTGTGAAGGAATTTTTCGAAATCTATTCTACTAAATCATTTTTAGCCTGGTAGCCGAGTGGTTAGAGCTATGGAACTTTATCCAGATCTTGATGGACAAGATATATTGTCATAAAAAACGAACGGACCAGATCTTGATCTCGTCATCATAAAATATCGTCAATATCTTATTGATGATGTATCTCGTCATTAGCAAAATCGGTCAGATCTTGATGGATGAAATAATGCGTCAAAACCACTTGGAGGGTTAAATACGTGTTATATATGAAATTATCAATGAAATGCTGCAAACAGTTTTTACTTTGTACTTTTGAAAATTGTACTTTACATATATGGCTTTAGATTTCTTTTTAAAATTGCATTCACTAAAGCATAGAAGAGAGTGGAGACAACAAAAAGCAGGAGCTTATCTTGCTAACATCCCGTCTTAAAAATTGAACTGTAAGCCGAGAATGAGTTCAATTTATATGTGCTGGCACGTCATTGTCCATTAATCATTTTCTAGAAATATTCTTACATTTTATATACAGTTCTCAAAAGTAAATGCAGGATATTTAAGCTTAGAAATATGCTTCGTTTAAACCTTTCACGTGTCTTAACACTGTAATTTGAATTCAACACAGAGATATTTTTCTTAGATACCGTTGAACTCATAAATAGGATAATTCAAATATGAATAATGGTTATGACTACAAAAAAAATGTTTTTGTTTGTCAGGACAAAACAGCTTATTCTAAATTCTTCTAATCTTACATGTTAAATATGCATATTACCTGTTTTTTGCTTATGTGTATGAAAATGTTTATTTGTATCAGGAAAATCCTACATTTTTGTACCGTTTACGAAATGAAATGTGCAATAAATCCCTCATGCTAGAGTGAAAAATTTCTTTTTCCACTCTTATATGTTACAGTTCCTACAATTTACTAGGTGTAAAAATAAACACATAGAGTAAGTCTTATACTTTATTCTGCGCATAGGTGTGTACGGATGTTATAATATATTTTGACTTAATTTAATATTGTATTTAGTTTACGGATACACATTAAGTGCAGACATTATTAAGTGCAGAACATATTTATGACTAAGTGTAATTCTTTGTCGAAATTCTGACAATTTAGGAAATTTTCTTTACTGTGCAAAACAAACTCTTGTATAACGAAATTCTAAACGTAGGTGTGGACATTTTTATACAGCAACTACTGTAGTTTTGCGCGATGGATTGGAAGTAAAATATTTTTATCACCCATACGTATCGAATAATATTTATGTAAATATTCCACAATAAAAATATATATTTTTGCAATCATTGAGAAAGTGAAATAGCTTTAATAAGCATAATGCGTGGTCTATAATTATTTTTTTTATTTAATTTAATGCTAGACATTTCATCGTTTATTCACTAACGAAAAGTGTTTTCAACAATCTAAATTTCACAATAGTATTCATTTTTTCTAGAATTCCATCGCATATCTGTGAATTAATGAATTGAATAAAATGAGTAACTACCATTAGGCTTACGAATAATTTATGTCAGCGAAATTAAAATATCGCACCATTATTGTCCTCTTCAAAGTAGAAATACGTATGAACTCTCTCTTACGATGATCAGGAAAGTATGTTGTGATTTACATGATTTATTATCATTTTAATGTAATATGTTGCAATCGTTAACAAACTCTCATTGTGTATTTGCTTTATACATTACCCACACTCATTTGATTTTGATTAATTGACATATATCAATACAAAATCAATTGGGCTAGATCAAATAATTCATTTCTGAATATTCAGAAAGAATAAGTAGACAGAGTAACGTTTCGTTGAACAGATAATTTATCACTTCAACAACCAATATACGTATATGAATCGATCTTTGATTTATTTGCACTACAACTTTTAAAATTCATCAATATGGAAGCACTATTTCGATGATTTATTATTTCATAATATTAGCTTTTACAAGTTAGCAAAAAAGAACCTTTCGTCATGGAACGAGGCCATGTAGGCCCGTATAATGATATCATCCATATTAGCGGTCTCAAACTCGGACCAAGATCCATTTTGCCCGCATCTAAGGGATGTTATCTATACCAGTGGTTTCAATCTCGGACCAAGAGCCGTCTTAGCCCGCATATAATGATATTATATATTCCAGCGGCTGGGCAGTCGTTGAGCACTGCAATAGCAACCTGCAAGTTGTAAGAGGCTCAGGTTGAATTCTGTCCTCCCTGGGTATATTTCTCTCTTCTGTGCTAGTAAAATTTTCTTTGTGTGTATATTCATTACTTAACGTTGCCTGTCTTGTATTTCACGCAGCATGGACAAATATGGATCTTTCGTCATAAAACCCAACCCAATTCTATACCAGCTATCTCAAACTAGGACCAAGGCCATGTTTGCCCGTACATAATGATATCATTTATACCAATGGTCTCAAACTTGGAACAAGGGCCATGTTTGCCCGCAAAATGATATCATGTGTATCAGCGATCTCAAACTCGGACCAAGTACCATGTTTGTCCCTATATAATGATATAATCTACACTAGACGTCTTAAACTTAGACAATAGGCCGGGTCACTTTCCAGTTTTGAAGGAATTCGGACCTCATATAATATTAATACATTCTTAAGGATAAATATCACCTGTACAAAAATACAATGATTTTGTACTATAGTGGACATCTTTAATTAGTGGTAATTAAAACCAAATAATTTAGGCTTAGTAAACAGGCCTGATCCAGGTAAAGGTCAACGGTATTTATGTTACGGAGCATTTTGTAACTATAAAGATGAATGTTCAGTGCATTTAATAAATTTTGAAATTCAATAGTTATTATAAACCAGGAGTGTACTCATAATATTCATTTGGGAGAGACTATCATGGTTCTGATGAACAGATGATATTTTTGATGGACGGGCGTTTTCCTTTAAATAGATGAGATAATTATTTTCTCATTTAAGACAAGATAATGAGTGATTTAAAAAAATTTAGATTAGTTTGGCTTGTGTATATGTGACATTTCATATGCGAAATGCTTTTATAGCCATACAAAAAATGTGTATGGAAAATGATTGGTCTAAATAAAACAAAAATTCCAAAGCAAATGCGAAATCAGTTTTTATAGACGAATGTCCTCTAACTCTAGAAACTAGCCTTTATTGTGATCATTTCTCTAAACAGGCTCTACAAACTGAAAAAGTTTCATAATGCTTCACTTAATTGCATTTCAGAATTTCCCCCTGAAATACTAACGAATTACGTTTTAACGGAAAGCAAAACGAAAGATTTGTTGCATTAAACTCACAAATGCTACCATTTTTTGGTACACTTCCATTTTAAGTACTCCTTTGAAGTATCCGGATTTATACTGGGAAGTTCGTTCCAAATTGATTTTGGTCTACCCGCCATCTCTGGCTCCAATTTTTGTTCATAAGTCAAAGTAACAAATTTCAGTTTTAAATCTTCCACATTATGTCATTTCAATTTTCACCGTGTCAATTTAATTAAAAATAAAACAATCGGATGCAGATCGTACTTCATATCCAACGAAAACACAATAAGGCATTGTTAGAGTATCACTTTTTGCAATATACTTTTATCCATAGGGCTCGGTGAGAGCATATGCGAAATGTGCTTTGTGCCCATGGTAAATTCCCATAGAGACAGCTGTCCTTCACCCACTCTCATTGGCTGTACTTTCAGAATCTCACGTTGACTACTCCCACTCGTTCACATGTGCTCCAAGAAGTCGATAGTGATGAATAACGAAACAGAACTTGCTTTTTATTCGTTGATTCAAAAGCGCAAAATTGTACGAAATTTTTGATACAGAATTATTTGGCAATAAAAAGTTTTTAGTAGATTTATTGATAATTTATTATTATGAACATATGAAACCCTCTTTGCATCTGTACTACAATGTAGGTCCAAATCTAATAAGCACTTGTTTAGCATAATCGTAGAGCAGCGATTATTAACCCTTTTAAACTCATGGCACTAATAAACGAAATATACTAAAATTCTGGGGCATACTTTTAACCGATCTGAAAATAAAATAGGTGTGAGTTTTATTGATATACAAAACATAAATAATGGTGATTCTTGACTCCTTTTGTTCCAAAATGGCTTTAAAAATCTTTTCGAAACAATTTACTTATACTTTGTAATTAAAAAAAGTAGTTCTTAATGATTTTTATGAATATTACTTGGAACACATCTTTACAATACATCGCATATTTTAACCCTCCAAGTGGTTTTGACAAGATATCTCGTTCCACGAGATCTGATCAATTTTGCAATGGCGAGATATCTGTTCCATCAAAATTTAACTAATTTTCTTGATGAGATATCTCGACATCAAGATATTGCCAATTTTTTTATGATGACGAGATCAAGATTTGGTCAGAAATATCTCGACATCAAGATATTGCCAATTTTTTTATGATGACGAGATCAAGATTTGGTCAGATTTTTCTAATGACGAGATATCTCGTCTATCAAGGTCTAGTCAGTTTGATAATGACGAGACAGAGAGTTAAAATAATCTCAACGTTTTACCGTTTTTTCTTAGTACATAAGTTCTAAGAAGCAAACATTGAAAAAACTATTTATTAAAAATCACTCATATTTTCACTTGGTTATTGCAATAGATAACTACATACCACATTGAAAAATTCTGTTTCAGAGTATTTATTGTAATCAGGAAATTGGGTTTGAGAGAAATTCTGATAGAGCCTCCATTTTATATAATGTGCTAGTAAATATCGGTTTACCCAATATCTACTCCTGAGGAGTAAGTAGTGTAGTATTTTAGAACTTTTGAAGATGAAACATAATTCGTGTATTTTCTCATCACGCCAAATTGAAGAGCTTTGATGTGTAAGTGCAACTATCTTTCACACAGAATAGAGAACGAGCTTCCATGTTTCTCAATGGGAGGAGAAATTGTTCAATTTCTCAGTCTCACTCTGCTTGTGTCGGCATTTTCTTTCCGCTTCCCTCGCTAAGAAGCTGGTCTTGGAAATTACAGTATTTATCAAGGGTGCCAGGGTCTTGACCAAACCACTCTCAGAGCTTTCTCTTCTGATGGCTGCCCCGAAATTGGATGAACTTGATGGAGCAAAAACAAACTGCACGGTGGGATAAAATGGCGCTTGTGTATATTTGGAAATGATGCGGTAAAATCAATAATTTATTTAAATGTGTTGGTTATAGTCTCGTTTTAAGGATTTAAACAAACTCGGTGATATAAATTTGTATGTATTCTAAAATTCCACACATCAATCTCTGGAACATTCAGCCGAACTTAATTCATTGTAAACAATAGATACTGACTTTTCGAAATATTTCGAAAAGTTAGTATCTATTGCCTGCAATGTTCTAAATCGAAGTAACTGATAACCGTTGGTGTTGAAACTGTACAGTAGACAAAACTAGAACATACGAAACGTAACATTTTTGTTTATCAAACACTGTTGAAAGATAAAAATATCGAAGATATGTGAAAAGCTAGTTGGGTATTGATACGATTCTCTGTTTTTTGAATTGAGGTATTCAAAACATGTCTTATTTCATAACTCATTTTAGTGCCTTTTTATCGTACCGATTCAACCACTTATTTTCTTCTTTATATGTATGAGCAATTTATCTCACCTATAAGTGCCTAAGGAAGATATGAAATTTATTACGCTAAAAGTGTAATTAAATTACTTTTCTTTCCTATTGATATCCTATGGAGATAATTAGAATGAGGAATACTGAAAACCATGAGTTAGAGAAGAAAGCAGATATGTCGCAAATTAAATGAAAAATTATTGTAGCATCAATATTTTTTCTTCATTTTATAATGTGTTTCATCGCTTTCTCTTTGTTTTAAGGAGATTACTCAAAATAAGATTTTACGTACGAGAGTACTTTTGTTGGTTTATTATGCTTATATAATATTATGTTTGCAAAACGTTTTAAAATTACAAATACCTTAAAACTATGCTAGTGTTGATATTTTCTAAACAATCAACCGAATTCTATTCACATTTGTTAGTATTGTTTTCCCATGCTTTGTGTTCTTAAAATGAAATTAAAAACTGGTGTTTTACAATAATCTCAATCATTTAAACGTGATTATGACCTTACAAATTGAAATTAAAATTTTTTTAAAGTTTGTAATCAAATTATTTGACTTACATTGCCACATTTCATAACGGTAAAGAATATATCAAATATCATTGGGGGGGGGGAACCTCATCGACTTCGAAATCCACTTTTAGCCATTTGAGGCTAAATTAACACTCGAGTATGAATCAAATATTATAGACGATTTCAATACAAAAAATCTATGGGAAGAAATTATAACGATCTCATAACGTTGTATTGAGATTGAGAGAACTGTGCTATAACTTTTCTAACAGTAAAACTTGGAGGGGGGGTTAACTTCTAAGATTTTCAGGCTTCAAGTATAGCAAGGATAGTATATTCATTATTTCTTTTTAGATTTTTAAGATCAAAATGAAAATACTATTTTAAGAAATAAGAATGAATACATTTTCACTGTCGTATGAAAAATATAAGAATCATAGTTTAGATTATTTAAATTCTACTATTATTCGGAAAATGTTTTGATTTCAGTATTTCGACAGCATAGTAAATTCAGTTCTCATTGGATTCTGCTAAGCTATTAATTATTACGTAATTCTTAACAAAATTTTTTACACTCGACAGGTGATATATCTCATTTTAAAAGTATTAGGAAGTTTTTTTGTAAATTAGCTTATATTTCGCTAAATAATATTCCAGGAATCTCGATAAAAAATTATTTGACCCTCTTTTAACCTTATAAAAATGTCATACTTCAACATAGTATATAAACGACACCTTGATTCACAGAAAAGGTGATTAATATTCCAAGTGATTTCGACGAGATATTTCGTCCATCAAGATGTGACCAATTTTGCTAATGACGATATCTCGGCATCAATATATCAACGTTTCTTATGATGACGAGATCAAGATACGGTCAGTTTTCTTCTAATGACGAGAAATCTCGTCCATGAATGTCTGGTCAGTTTTGTTAAAGAGAAGATGCCTAGTCAAGGACAACCACCAGAATGGTAATAATTCATATCACGGAAATTTTAAGGCGATTGATTGCATTATTTGCGCATAAGATCTGATTTTAAGACAACCCTTTTCACACCTACAATTCATATATAATTTCTCTAACATTAAATATTCGTGCGATTTAATTCACGTTGGCGTGGTGTGGAAGTTCCGAGAGTGAGGTGTAATTTGAGGATCAGGTGTGACCTCGTCATCTGACCGTGGTTCAAAATTACCTGGTGTTGTCCTCGGATCTTTCACTTCGGGTTTGATCCCAGACCGTAGCCAGTAGCCCGTTTTGTTGCTCCAGTGCGACGTTAATTAAAATACCTACCTAGTTACCGTGCAATTTAATTTTCTTTAATACAGAAATGGATGTAGAAGTTATTAGTCTTAGTTTATTAGCGTCATTTTTCTGTACAGTTGGAGACATAGATTATGGATTGTGACTCCGTATCTTGCGATAGCACCTGACGTATGAAGATAATAGCTAGATTTCAAGATGAATGACCTCTCGGTCACAAGATCGATATCAATATCTACAATTATGATAGTTAATAGTAATGGGAGGTGAACTGTCTAGGTTCAGTGTTCAAGTTATGATACATGTTTCGACCCGGCGGAGACGATAAATCCTGAGAAGCACATCACCTTAGCTTCATTATCAGGTGCATTATTAATTCAATATGCTTCGCTATAGTATTTAATAAAATTATTTTTATCTCAAGGCATTAAGAGTTAAAACTATACGAAATTCTATTTGTCGCAATTCCAATACATCAACCCTCTGAGGGGGTTCACGCGTACGATTTCACTTTGTAACCTGCAGTTTTCCTTGCATGACTCTAACCATTTTGATCTACTTGACAAATATAATCTTTCCAAAGGATTCTATTCTATAGAATATGTTATTATAATTATTCCAAAGGATTCTATTCTATAGAATACGTCAATATAATTTTTCCAAAGGTTTCTGTTCTATAGAATATGTCAATATAATTATTCCAAAGTATTCAATTCTATAGAATATGTCAATATAATTATTCCAAAGGATTCTATTCTAAGGAAAGGAACAATAGAATGTTTCCAAATGATTATTCAAATGAAATTATCAATAAAATGTTTCCAAGGGATTCAATTTTAAGGAAAGAAGTAATAGAATCTTATCATGGAAATCTTTCCCAAGGAAAGGACCAATAGAATCGTTACACAGAAAGATTCTATTATAAGGAGAGGACCAATACAATCTTTCTAAAAGTTGAAAGAATCCATGGATTTCTTGATAAGATGTGGTTACTTAGTCATTAAGTATGTTGTGAGGTAAAAGCAACTCTACAAGTCTTCAACGCTTGTACTTCGATTTGGTGAAGTAATCGTGTACAGAATAATAAAACCTTGAACCCTCTGAGGGGTTCACAGGCATTTATTAATAGTGCAACCTTCAGTCTTCCCTGCATCATTTCCTTCATCTGACCGTGGTTGAAAATTGCGTAGTGTTGTCCTTGGATATTTCCATTCCGGTTTGGTCCCGGACCGTCGTCAATAACCCGTTGTGTCGCTCCAGTGTGACTTTAATTAAATACCTACCTACCTACTCTATTATTTCTAAGTAGTTTTGACCTTCTTGACCAATAGAATCCCTCCTAGAATTCTTTCAACCAATAGATGTCAAATGTTATACGGGTGAAAGCAATACTACGGTACTTGGTAATCTCGCGACGTTCAGAAGTAAATTTTTATTTAGATATGCATTAGATTTTTAGTTCGGTATTTTGACAAGGTTTCATATTGGTACCTTTTGATGAAAATATCCTTGATTATGCAAATTTCATAAACTAAGTCTGATCAGTTGGTTGATTTAGGTTTTATGGCGCAAGGTCCGGAAATGGACAAACTGTGCCAAGTCTGAACAGAATATACAAAACTTCCATGAATTTTCCAACTTTTTCACCATATAAAACAGGAAATGGTTATTTATTATTAACTTGAATGCATATACTATCTTTCATTACAATTACATTATAATAGTGGTTATATCATTCAACACATTCATAGTCAATACTCGTTAAAACTTTACTACCCTTGTAGGAGAACACCATTGTTTTTCTTCTATTCTCCCGAACGGAATTGTATATCAGCTGTTTCCAAGAACGCATGATCGTGCTCTCTTTTGCTCATGCACCCCGTTTGAAAGCTCTTTCTGTTGTCCGTTTGGAGATGTGTACCGTTTTCGTTTCTTGTCTGTAAATAAATGTTTTGTCTCATCCTGAGATTTGATTTCATTTGATTTAGCTAGCCTGATAAGTTGCTATACGTTATTTTTGGTTAGAAAATACAAACAAAATTCAAGGAAATGAAACTCGCTGAACTATGAATACATAACCAGACTAATAAGCACTCCGAAAACTTAAGGGAAAAATTAAAATAATTTGAGACGCACTATCGCATAAAGGAGCGAATAAAACGTCTGGCCGTATAGATTTCTTGGTACGGTAACTTATCAGTAGTCGTTACGACATCAACGCCAACTCCCCTAAGGGTGGAATTCCACGATCTCGAAGCACACTTTGACAAAAGGTCCCAATGGGAGTCAAACATCCGGATCCTCTTGTCTCAAGCTGACAGTACGTCCTAAATGGGGAATTATTTCACTCTTAGAATATCTATTTAACCGAAGCCGGGTCTTGTGAATTTGTAGGAACAGCTCTAACGGATTTAGGCTGAATGAGAGGTAGTATGAACGAATTAAACACAAAACGTAACGGGGCGATCAAAAATCCTTGTCTAAAATTGAGTAAAGTTTGTAAGTAAAGTATATGGAGTAATCCTTGTCACCGAAATCCAGGTACTGAAAAAATTTTCCTAGCCTTCAAAAAAATATTGCACGTATATAAATGTATAAAAGCTTTCCTTAAAGGCCGGGAAAACCTTTCCAGAGACTGTATCTGGCCTGTGGGTTGGTTAAATCTATTCGGTAGGCGCGTATAAGGTCTGTGAGCCTGTTAATTTTCCTGAGAGCCGTATATGGTCTGTGGGCCAGGTAAATCTTTTCGAAGGTTAGGGTCTGAACTTTGGGTCGGTTAAACCTGTCCCTCGGGCCAATTAAAGCTATTTAAAGAACCGGATATTGTCTGCGGGTCTGACAAAAGTATTTGGAGGGCCATATCTGGTCTGCAGTCTAACTAAACCTGCCAGGAGGACCGAATAAAAATATTTGGAGAGCAGTGCCTGTTGTGCGGGCATCATGAAATATTTAGAAGGCTGTATTTGGTCACATGCGTGAGATTAATCAATTCGTTACAACTTATTTATCTTGCGCGTCCATTTTTTTGTGGACATGCTGGTTAAACCTGACTCTGAAAACAACATCAGATATTTCTCGAATAGTAAAAAGAAAGTTTACAGTTCTGTTTTAGGTATACGTTTAGGTATACGTTTAGGTATACGTTTTAGGTATACGTTTACACATACGTTTCTATAACCCACCTAGTGGTGGGTAGGTATTTTAATTAACGTCTCACTGGAGGAACACAACGAGCTATTGGCGGCTGTCAGGGATCAATCCCAAAGGGAAAGATCGAGGACAACACCACGTAATTTTGAACCACGGTCAGATGACGAGGTCACACCTGAGCTGGCACCCCACTCTCCAAACTTCCACACCACGCTTACGTGAGGACATTTGAGGCCACGACAATCGAGCTAGTGACTTTAACATGTGCTTTTACGATATTCCTCGGTGTTAACATGTGTCCTTATAACAACATGTGATTATAATGTTTTCCTTCGTGTTGAGTGTTTTATATGTATCTTCATGTTAACATCTGTTCTTGTATGGAAGTTTGGGAGCTCCTTCCACTCTAGCCGCCTATATATTTCCATAAACATCTTTTATTTATGATTTAATGTATGTAGAGGACAGAAAGAAAACTTATTTATAACCATATTGATAAATACTTTAGTTCCATAAAAAGAAATGTCTATTTGAATAAGCTTTTTTCTGTTTTCTTCTTACTCAATAAATAAAGCACAATATTGCAATTATTCATGTGTTTTTAACAACGTGTTTTAATATCAAACTACTCGGAAAGCTGAATTCCTTTCAACCGTGTTTGCTTACATCAATCGTTAGGCAGCAGAAGAAAACTACTATTATTAGTTTGAATTAATGCCTTCTACCGTTAGTACTTTGTGTTTTACTTGAGAAGATGCCATTAAATATAATAACGAATGCTGTCATTACGTGCTCTTCGCTTGAAAGATGACGAAGGCGATTACGTAAAAAGAATCTGTATAAATAATGATACATATACCCAGTTGTCTTATTAAGTTTTCCATACAGATTTGCAAATTTATCACATTTTGTGCCGAAATTCAAGAATAAATTTGTTACGGACAGTTGATGTTTTGTGCCGCATGATTGGTAGAAATTCCGTTAGCATTAATTAATGGGAAAATAAGGGAAACAAGATGTGAAGCCAATAGGCTTTCCTACTTAATTAGAATTAAAATATTAGTTATGAAACCACTTTTCAAAAAAATAAATCCGCACCATTAAAAATATTTTCGTTCGCAAAATTATAAAGGTCCATATTAGCATGCTTTTAGTTTAATTAAAGAATTTGGTTACAAATAATATGTTTTGCTTAATTATAATTTTACTTCATTTGATATTTTATATCTAATTAAGGTAATGTAATTATCTTAATGTAAAATAATACGACCTTATTATTCTAAAATCATAATATGTTATTTAAAAGTTTCTAAGGATATGGTTACAATTAAAATATTTTAAGCTTTTACAGAGTGTAATATAAAATAAAAAATGGCAAGGTTGATTAATTAACGTCATACTGGAGCAACACAGAGGGCTATTGGTGACGATTCGGAAGGAAAAGTTCCGAGGATAATCCCTCGTAATTTTGAACCATGGTCAGATGACGACACCTGTGAATTGGCACCTCACTCTCCAAACTTCCACACCACGCCAAAGTGAGAACATTTGAGGCCAAGACAGATTAAAATGTACCAGGCCCCGCATACAAGGCGATCTTTGGTTTGACCGTGTTTCGAACTCGCATCCCTCCGATGGCTTATCCGTTACTCTTCCAACCGGGCTACCGCCCCCCCCAAAAAATAATAATAATAAATCGTTATATAAGTACTTTTGCGCACAATAAATTAAATACAGGATTTTTCAAACTACGAATACGAACTATTTTACATTTAAATCAAATCCTACATATTGCGAAAAGGGTATTTTGCATGTCCATTTCTGAAAGAAAATTTTAAGAATGCTGGAGAGACGAAATTGTCAGAAACGCAAACTTCATTTCAAAAATCTCCATTATAAAACGTTTAGTCGGGAAATTCCTATTTTACAGAAACAGACTTACCGAACGCTTTTTTAATTAAAATTTTGAAACAAAATAGGAGAGAAAGAATGTGAATTCTCTCCAAACAAAAGACGGAGTGAAAGCAACTAGAATTTAAGTTCGTTAACCTGAGATAATGTGAGACTACATTCAGTAAAAGTACTTTTACGGTCTTAAAGAGGGATTCTCTTAAATAAACTGACATTCATTGCATTTTCTTATAAATTAACCTTGAAGTTTAAGCATTCTGCAATGGTTTGTAGGATTTCAAGTAAGGTTTAAGTGACATTTATCGTCATAAGCTCTGCTTTTTTGGGCAATATTTTAACAGAAAATTGAATTATTATAGGACAGATTAAGTATTGTTGATGAATTTAGTATGTAAAATGAATGTATTAACCTTTGTACTATTACTTAATAGGTAGTTGAATTAACGCGTTGCAACAGAGCTGGCACCCCACTCTACAAAATTCCACACCGCGACAACGTGAGGACATTTGAGGCCACGACAGATTTAACGTACACCAGCATCCACGTACACGACGTTCTTTGGTTGGATCGAGCTTCGAACTGGCAACCCTTCGGTTACGAAACCGCTACTCTTACCACTGCCCACTACTTAATAAAATTAGCTTCTTTTTCTACATATTAAATAGTCTATATATCGGTGATGTATTAAAAAGTTTGTATAAGTAACAGGTTTTGTAAGTAAAACTCCCGTCATTTTAAATACCACCTATTGATAAATTATCCATTCTTAATTTAAAATAGGATGTTGGATCCTCCTCTGTATATTATTAACTTATATTACGTATTATTAACGTATATTATTAACTTTTTCAGTCATCGATTTAAGAATATTTTGATGCAAAAATAGTTCTATGGTTGCTTTATTCAATAGTCAATAAAAATAGAAGTAGCTAGTTAAATATCCTATTTTACGGAATCCGAGGTACCCGCGTGATCTTTCCTCCCTTTCTCTTTTACCTTGTCTACCTTTCTTTTTGCTTTTCCTTCCTCCCTCATTGTGTTGTCTGTCTTGTGTTCGGTCAGCTTAGCCAAATATATATAAAATAAAATCCCGATAACAACCAACCAACCTATTTTATGGAAGTTTAAAATAAAACAGACTTCTTATTTTAATGCCATAGAAAATAAGCTTAGGCATATAATACTTTGCTTCGTATTATGGGAGTATAAATTATTGTAGATGAATTTTAAAATTAGTAATTCTGCGTAAATATTTCCCTTCATATCTATCAAATATTTCGAGATATAAATAGAAATAAGCGTATGTAGACTTAGTCTTAAAATCTATATTATTTCAATTACTTTCAAGTTAACTAAGAAATAATGAAAAGTGGATCATCAATTTAAAATCTAGTTGAAAATAGCTCATGCGCTTTTTCTTGTTCCTATTAAAAACTTCGAACTTATTCAGTAATTTCTACCTTTATCTATAAAAAATATCAAGACAAATATAAAAACAAATATATGGATTGCTTAGTCTCTTAAAATATGTCTATTTTCTGTACATTGAATTACTTTACAAATAATTAAGAACTAATGAAAAATAGCCATAGCTTAAAAATCCAGTTGAAAATAACTCATGTGCATCTCAAGTTTATTGGGCAATTTTTACCTTTGTCTATAAAATTATCAAAACAAGCAGAAACAAATACTACAAGCTCAGTCTCTTAAAATTTTTATTTTTCTGTTCAGTGAATTACATTCATGTTAACTAAGAACAAAGAAAACGGGCCCTTATCTAATTGAAGTTACTCATGTGTGTTTATCATGTGAAAAGTAAATTTTAAAATTATTTTAACTGACATAAAAATATTTTTGATTACACGTGATTAGCCCTCTTGATGGTTGTCTTGACGATATATCTCGTCATTAGCAAAACCATCAGAAGATCTTGATGGACTTTCTCTTTATCTAATGAGATATCTCGTCATTAGAAGAAAACTGACCAGATCATGATCTAGTTATCGAAAAATCGGTAATAACTTATGACGATATATCTCACCATCAGCAAAATTGGTCAGATCTTGATGGACGAGATATTTCGTCGAAACCACTTGGAGTGTTAAGATAACAAAGTATTTCAGTATTAACCAATTTGCATTAGTGAAACAGAAAAGCGAAATAATTCCGATAATTTAATTCGTTTTTATTTCATCTAAATATTTTCATCGCATTGGATATTATGGTGCTCTTATATGATTAAGA
Organism: Meta bourneti; assembly: GCA_933210815.1. Lineage (NCBI taxonomy): Eukaryota > Metazoa > Arthropoda > Arachnida > Araneae > Tetragnathidae > Meta > Meta bourneti. The sequence continues at coordinate 22,922,723 of OW119933.1, read as the reverse complement.
ATACTTTGGTAAAGGGCCGTCCATTAGTGAATTCGATCACTTACGTTTATCTCAAGTCACATTATATCCCATTAAGCCAGAGACGTTTTACTGGCAAAACAAATAAAATTTACCAAACAGCCACTTATTTAAAAGAGAGTTCGTCTAAAGTGTTGTTCAAACTCGCTAAACACAAAAGCATAAGCAGATCCAACAATAAAGCTTCAAATGCTTTCTCAATTTCAAGCGATGCTGTTTCCTTCTTTCGGCTTTTAAATATAAGACTTCATTAGCCTGGGAAGAAACCAAAAAAAGTAAACAGAAGAAAAGCATTTTTAAGATCGATAATTCGGTGTCTAGCTATCACCACTTTTATAATAATAGCCCCAAGACCAATCCATTACTTGAAAATAATTTTGAACAGTGATGAAGAAAAGAATTAATGGTAACTCAGGTGCTCGTTTACAAGTCATTCAGTAATCCTGCTAATTACTACTAATTAGACAATCCTCTAAGAGTGAAAAGGTTTTCCCTTCCGCATTTCAACACTGCGGGCAAAATGTAAGTCGCTTTTAATTAGCATTCTCTAGAAAACACACATGAAACTTTTATTTGTCTAATCCCTCTTTTGCCATTGTTCTTCCTAGAAATAATGGCGGTTTAATTTTTATGCTTCGATATTGTTATCGTGTTCTAAGATCGGTCAAAATCTCCAGGGGGCTTAGACTATTATATTTACATGATAACTTAAAGCAAATTTGTGTTTAGGTATGAAATCGCATTTGAGAGGGATAAATTAATAGAACCATCTTGTGGGAATAGTATCATTCAAGGTTCTTCAGTTAAAATTAATTAATGGAATAAAAGTGACAACACGTAGGAGGATATTTTAGATCCATTATTAATAAAGGCAGATAAAGTCCCGTTTCTGCCACTTTACGGCAAAGATTAAATGAACTATTAAGTCGACATTGCCAAACCATATTAATTTATTTATGCATAACTGTCAAACAGATTGATCCAATTACATGACTAGAAGAAAAGATCAGAAGTAGGAAACACGGCCAGCAGACAAACAATGAAACAAAAGAGTTCAATTACAAAACATAAAATGCATTATAAAACAAATTATATTCACTCTCAATATTAGTTACATAGAACAAAAATGACAAGAAAAGAAAATCACAAACATACAGAGAAAATAGTTAAAATCTCAGTTTCTCACGTTTAAGTTATAATATTAGTAAAAAGTACTAAATCGTCAAAGGAAGCATCAAGGGTTGGGGAAATGATCGTTCTTGTAAATTCGGCTATTCGTTTATTTTAAAATAATCTTTGCTCACAAAAAATTTCCCTAAAAGTAATTTTATTGCGAGTATTTATCTCCCTGAGTTAGCTGGTACAATTAATTATTTTACGCGTAGCAAGTTATAAAAAATTTAACTTTTTATAGTTTTCATGCTTTTTGTTTTGTAACAAATAACAAAAAAGTTAACTTTTTGTAATTTGTTACATAATCAAAATTAATAAACTAGAAGACAGTTCTGTATTCTCTAGTGGACACACTATATTGGGATCGCAAAAAAAGAATAAAATAGTGTGTCAGCTTCACAATAACCCAGATTTTTAAAAGAAATACGTTTTAAGAATCCTCGAATTACGAATGAAGTTAACAAAACACTAGTGCCTGTGTTATCTTTACAAGCAAATCTCTGATAAAAAAATACAGCGAAATATATCAATTATTTAAGATGTTAAATTTATGCATTGATACAGAATACTTTTAAAAATAATTTTTATATCATACACTAGTCAATAAAATTATACTTCAAACCCACATAAACATTGTCTACTTAATTCTGGTAAATCGGGTTTAATTACTAATAAAATATATATATATATATATATATATATATATATATATATATATATATATATATATGTGTTCTCGCTTTTCATCATATTTCTTTGTGAAGTATATATTTCTGTTATAAAACATGGATGCTATTTTCAAAGAACGTCTTGAATGTGTCTTTATTTTTAAAATTTTTCGATTTAAGATTCTATAGAGCTATATCTTCTGTTTAAACACTTTCACCAAAGTTTCTATTGTCTTTGAAGTAAGTTTTATGTGTTTTGATGGTACTCCAGTAGTCTCCTTTTCTACCAGCTATTTAAAACTTTTTCTTTATAATATGGAAAGAAACTTCCCATCATATAATCCGTTAATTTCCGTTTCTCTTTAAACCTGTTCCCATTATAGTTTAACGAAGTATTGATTAATTCAATTTACACACACACACACACACATTCACACACAGAAGAAAATCTAGTTTTATTGAAAATTTTAAATTCGTTACCTTAGTCACCTATATTAAATAAATTTAACTATTTTCAGTATATACATTAGCACTTCAATATAAAAGTTTATTTATCATATACGGATCATAGATCCCAAATTATTTCGTATTTTAAAGTATTAATATTTTTATACTAACTTTCCATTAAAGGACGTTATCATAATTACGTTCCCTAATTTGATAGTTCAATCAATTGATTTAGAATACATACGTGGTGAAACGAGATCACATATTAATCACGGAATATTTAATGCTGCTAACCTTTAGAAATATAATTTATTACTTATTAACCTTCTGAGGTTCTCACACGTATAAATCAGTTCTGTAACCTAGTCTTTTTGCATGGCTTTTAACCAGTTTTGACCTCATTGACCAATATAATCGTTCCTAAGATTCTTTCAGCCAATCGAGGGAGCTTATCACAGAAAGTTTTTAACCTCATTCTAAGAAAGGATAGTCTAGTTAACCCTCCAAGGATTTTTGATGAGATATTTCATAGATCAATATCTGACCAGTTTTGCAAATTACGAGACATTTCGTCATCAAGATATTACCGATGATTTCTTGATCACAAGATCAAGATCTAGTCCCTTTTCTTCTAATGACGAGATATCTCGTCCATCAAGATCGGGTCAGTTTTTACCGAATATAATGAATGACTAGATGCTAATGACGAGATAACTCGTCGAGACAACCTCCACGGGGATAACCCTCTAAGTTCTCCACATATATCTACTCTGTAATGGCATATATCCGTCTTTACTTCTTTATCCGGCATAACTTCTAAACAGTTTTGACCATATCGACCAACAGAATCCCTACTAGGATTCTTTCAACCAAGCGTTGTGGTTATTTACCCATTAACCCTCTATGTGGTTTAGACGAGATACCTCGTCCATCAAGATCTGACCAATTTTGCAAATGACGAGATATCCCGTCATCAATAATGCCGATTGGTGAAGATACTGCCGTTTTTGCTGATGACGAGATCAAGATCAGGTCATTTTTTCCAAGGACGAGATATCTCGTCCATCAAGAACAGGTCAGTTCTGCTAATGCCAAGATACCTCGTTAAGACAACAACGAGGGCAGTTAAGTGTGTTGTGTGGGGGAAACAATACTACACTAATAGGAAATACGGTGACATTAAGAGGGTTAATTTATAAAGTAGATTGTCTCTTTCTCTTAAAAAACTGTTTTGATAAAAAATAAACAATCAACAGCCGCGTTTCAAGTGCGGTGGAAACGCAGAATCCATGGTTTTCAAGTCGAAAAGAACAGAACCAGAAAGCCCAAGGAGAGAAAAAAGGAAACCCGAAACATTTTAATGAAAAACCCTCGTGCATTTATTCTTCTTAATTGAGAATAGTTGGAGAATTCAAATGAACCAATCAGGCGTTAGAACCCATTAGAACACTTCCCGACCAGCCCACTACATTCCAGCATCTCACTCGTGCGATTCGCGGCGTAAGAAAAACACGGCCGGATCAAATAAAACAGCAATTTTCATCAAAGGCAGAGTTCAGAAGTCGAATTGTGCTACACCCGGGTGATGGAAAAAATATCAACTAAAACAAAGCAACGAAAACAATAGATAAATGGAGCTTAACCGCGAAAAGCAAAAGGCGTAAAAGTGATCCCGTAAAACTCTTTTTTCTCCAGTGAGTTCTGGAAGGCCTGGTAAAGGGACCGGCATAAGAAATGTCGCGACCCTTTTTTCCTTTCTCAGCGACTCCACCGCCTTTTTCATCTAATGGGACTCGTTAAAGAACTTCGTATTCTGCTGCAGTTTCGTTTTCTTCACATTTTTTAAGCATTTCGACCAACATATAGACTGCTGTTGCGCTGCAATGAACACGGATAATTAAGCACTTTTGGAAACAATGCATGCTTGTTAAAGCTTGTATTTTTTAGCTGCTTGAGATCGGCAGGTGATGTTCGCTTTTTAATTGGTAGGAAATGTTGACGCTTGAAACTCTGAAATTGTAGTTTCGGTTTATTTTAATTTTAACAGGCTGGGTTGGTCGATTGCTTTCAGGTTTTATGGCGCAAGGGCCATATTTGGCAAAGCTTTAACAAGCTGTACGTTTATTTGCTTTAACCAGTTTTGAGATCCTTTTCATACACGATCCTAGCTGATAAATGCTGCTTTGATGTTGGACTATCTTGTTTATAATCGGATATTTAGCAGTTAGGTTTTGCATATTTTTTCATTTTAGGTTTATAAGCGAAAACATCTTTTATTTATTTGTTATTAAAGGTACAAATCACAATCGCTCTCACATGTAACATAACTCTTTAAATTAAAAAATACAAATAATGTTTATACAAATTGATATATTTTTGAATATAAAGAGTGGATACATATATATATATATATATATATATATATATATATATATATGAATATCATATTAAGAATGAATATTCATATGTATGATATACTTTATATGTACTACAAAAACAAGATGTACTTAACTCCAAGAAGGAGAAACGGAATTATCTTGTTTTTGCAGTAACCAGACAATATATGTATAAAGTAGGGGTCGCCAAACTTCTTTGACCGTCGACCCCTTTAAGAGTTTCTTGACTTCTTATCAACTCCTCTATTTTACTATTGCGTAATTATAATGGGACAAGCAAAAAAGACGCTTATGTGAGTTTTTAGACTGTTTATTTTATAGTTACAGTGTTTATTGTATGTATAATATAGTATATATTATTTTATTGGCTTAACGTCAAATGGATACGTTTCTGTTTTTGACGTCCATCTAACGTTACATATTTGATAGGAAGGATAAATAATATATAAAATTAGTAAGGGTTTCAGTCCTAGATCGCCACAAAATTTTATATCTAGCTTATTTCTTTGTTTTTAAATGGAATTAACATGGCTGAAACCAGCTTCAACCATGTACAGGCTTGGAAATGCAAGCAAAAAGGGGAATGCCACTTCAGAAAGTTTTGGATATTTTTCTGCAGCATTTATATACATCCAAAAGTAGCTAAAAGTTCAATTTTTAAAAAGCATCTTAGATTCAAGATCAAATGACAATTCAATATGTTCATCTTCTAAGTTACATTCAATATTTTCAATATCTAATTCGATTTATCTATCGACCCCTGACAATGTTATATCGACCACTGGGATCTATATCAATCACTTTGGCGACCACTGGTATAAAGTATGAATATACTTATGTATGATATATGCAGAAAGTATTAATATTCATATGTATGGTATATATAGAGTATGAATGTTTTCTGAAATATTTGAGTTTTCCTTTGTTTCTGTTTACGATGGCGAGCTCAAATATTTCAGTCCGTATACTTTGATGGTTATCGAGATTTTACGGTTTTTTAAAAATACTTATTATTTCAATGTTTTGGCCATTGATGACATAATCGCATATATGAAACTATTTTCAAGCTTTAGCCCTCTGCATAAGTAGGAGCAGAATATCGTTTCCTTCATTGGTTACAGCAGCCGGCCCAACGGCTTTGCAGGCAACTTACTGAAACCGGCCGAAACGGCCTTTACAATGCTTCCCCCAGGAGGAGAGGGAATATGTGTCGTCCCATTATCACCTAATGTGCCGGTTTCTATTGTCGGTCGTGGAGCCACATGGCGAATGAGAGCCAAAGAAATAAGTTAGCACAGCACATTTAAAGGAATTTAATTTCTGTTGATGTTGATGGTTATGACTCAATACCGACCCCCATGGGTTGAACTCCATCACTCGATAATGAAACGTTTATGTCATCAGATATGCTATTTGCGTCGAAGTAAGCGGTGGAAGTAGTTGATGCACTCGTATCAGGCATTTGTGCATTTTGACTGCGCAACGCCTCAACTTTCAAGTACTCCCGCCAATCCCGTTGACGTTCACCAACAGACATTTTGGTCTTTCTGGATTTCCCAAATCTTGATCTTTCTTCTTGGACGTTTTATACCATTCTTCCGGTGTTTAGTATGCATATATTTGGACATTTTGAAATTTTTGTGAAATTCCCATACTTCGAAGTTCGATATCTCAAAAGTATTAAATATTTTTTCTATTATTATTTATAAAGCGGAAAGAGACGAAACAAATGACACCTCAAACGTCGTACTCGGACAAAGGAAACCGAAGCTAAACTAAATTAATGTGTAAGGAAGCACTCATTTTCGTGACTCAAATTTGCGCTGTGATTGCACCAGACGATGACGTCAGCTCAAGATCAATTAGTATCTAAAACATGCTTTGTTTAATGCTTTATTGAATACAATATCGTTCATGTATCTATCATTGATAGTTTTCATGTTACTAAATTGTTCGGACACTCCCGAATTAAGCGCCTGCACCCCGGTTTCGAAATGTAAGACGTATTCTGCGTCAAAAATTGTCAATATCATGATGACGAGATATCTCGTCATTTTCAAATTTCAGATCTGGAGGAAGAAGATATCTCGTCGTTTCCACTTGGAGGGTTAGTTATGTAAAACAAAACTAAATATTGAGGATCACTTCACGTTAGTCATTTATCTTTTCATTAGTGTGACCTAAACTCCAAAGGGCCGCGGGAGCCCGATTGGAAGAGTAACCCGATTAGCAACCGGAGGGTTGCGAGTTTGAATCCAAAGACCGTCGTGCACGAAGTCGACTGGTGCACGTTAAATCTCTCGTGGCCTCAAATGTCCTCACGTTGGCGTGGTGTGGAAGTTTGAAGAGTGGGGTACCAGCTCAGGTGTGACCTCATCATCTGACCGTGGTTCAAAATTACGTGTTGTTGTCCTCGGATCTTTTTCGCGGTTTCGATCCACCGCGGTTTCGGGCCGCGGTGGCCCGGTTGGAAGAGTAACGGACTTGCAACCGAAGGGTTGCGAGTTCGAATCCAGCCAAACACCGTCGTGTGCAAAGGGGGCTGGTGCACGTTAAATCTGTCGTGGCCTCAAATGTTCTCACGTTGGTGTGGTGTGGAAGTTTGGAGAGTGGGGTGCCAGCTCAGATGTTGCCTCGTCATCTGACCGTGGTTCAAAATTACGTGGTGTTGTCCTCGGATCTTTCCCTTTGGGATTGATCCCGGACCGTCACCAATAGCCCGTTGTGTTGCTCCAGTGTGACGTTAATTAAAATACCTACATACCTACCTAAACTCCAAATTAAAATAAACTGGAAATGAAAAAAATTGTTATCAACTGTTCATATAAAATATTGATAAGCTTTTGAAAATGAATCATCTGAGTGGTTCAAAAGCATATCCCTCCTGGAATCTCCAGTCTTTCTTACATGACTTCTGTTCAGCTTTGACTTCTTTGACCATAAAGAAACACTTCAATATGGATTAGAAAGTGAGAGTTAGGTGATTGTTATATGGGTTGTATTCAACTATCTGTGTCTATAGATTATTTTTTCCTATGAAGCATATTTTACATACTTGTTTGACTGCATGCATGGTTCATCATCTCTCATACGATATACAACTACGAATCGAGTGGTGCTTAGTTATTATAATGGCAAAAGTTATTATAATTGTTTCACAATTCGGAAACCATAAATCATAAAATGTTTTAAAAGAAGTTTTACTTACATAATAAAAACAAAATGATAACAATACAGTGCTCTGTTTTATTTCTAATGTCCGACCACTGACCTCTTCGGTACTACAAGGCTTGAACTGACGGCGATTTGTAAACGAGCACCCATCAGTACCATAAACCGCCGTTTCTCCTAATAGGGACAATTACCGGTGTATATGCGCTTACAAATGGGGATTCGACCCGGAGTGGCAGACAAACGACGTGATCACTCTGCCAGTTAGGCGCAATACAATTGATTGATTTCCATTGTCCCATAACTAAATCCAAAACTTATATATAAGAGGAGGAAATGTGAATGTCGTGAATAGATACAAGCAATAGACTCTTCAGCCATATGCTCTACGCGGATTGACTTAAATCATTTAACCCTCCAAGTGGTTTCGACAGGATATCTCGTCCATCAAGATTTGACTAATTTTGATAATGACGAGTTATCTCGTCATCAAGATAAATATTGCCAATTTTTTATGATTATGAGATTAAGATCTGGTCATTTTTCTTCTAATGACGAGATATATCGTTCATCGATCTGGTCACTTTTGACGAGATACCTCGTCGAAACAACCACCAGGCGGGTTAAAGTACAAATCTTTGTACAATTGTATCATTTTGAAAGTCATATCACATTTAAAAGTCGCAAAATAAAAACTAACAGTAAAACAAAATATATTCACAACTGAAATTATAATAATCCTCTGCGTAATACCTTAGCAAAGTGCTTTATAATGCCATTGATCTCAAAGTACTTTACTTCAGCAATTCCTCGCGTATGAAAAATGCATCTCTTGAAAAAATAAAAGCAACAAACGCCTCTTTTTTTATACAGACATCGTATAAATTGCCCATTGTGAATAAAAGCGTATCTTTCGGTAGAGATGTCCTAAATCAAAGCTGTCTAGTTATCTAGTTTTAGGAGGTACCTTTATCGTATTACACGATTCTGTCGTTAGTGTCAGCACCAATTTTGTTTGTTTTTGGGACATAATCAAATATAACAGTAGCATTTTCTACCATGACTTAATCCACGACTTTTCCTAAAAGTAATCGCATTACACCGCCTTTTCTAACGTTGTTACGGACTGTAATCTAATTCCTATAGGTTAATAGTTAGTCAAGAATTTTGATCGAAAGTTTTATTTCCCGGGAGTAATTCAATATGGGGTAAAAATGCTTCATAACGAAACGTAATCGCTTCATTAACGATAGAATTGTAGATCTGGGAGGAAAATCTGTTTTTTGAGCAGCCTTTTGCGATTGAAGCAAATTCGAATGGAATTTTTTGCAGCTATTTCCTTAGAAAGTGTTTTCCTTTTTAAAGTACTTTATGAAACTCCAGATATATTTTTTAAGCAAAAGTTTTTAAAGATTGCCAATTGTATTTTATATTTTGCTTGATATTATAACTAATCTACGAACAGTGTTATAATTTTGAGGTAGTAGTCATTCATTTAACAACAAATACGAAACAAAATTAATATAATTGCGCAATTGAGTAATCATATATATTCATAATACTTAATATATATAGTATTGTGGAAGTAGTCATATTCATTCAATTACAAGTACGAATTAAAATTCAATGGAAGGAAGTTAAAGAACTTATTACGATGCCAATGCAATGCTGATTCAAATTTCAGACATGCTTCAAATTGTCGGGATCATGATATAATTGCTGCCTCGTCGTCTGACCTTGGTTCAAAATTGCGAGATGTTGTCCTCGGATCTTTCCCTTCGGTATTGATCCCGGACCGTCGTCAATAGCATGTTGTGTTGCTCCAGCATGACGTTAATTCAACTACCCCGAACTACCCACCCAAACATGTAACTCCGAGAAAATTAAAATTCAATTGGATAGTTTATAACTTAATTATTTCAAAAATAATTTTAATGATTGTATAAAGAGGGTTTTACTAAATCGTATTGTTTTATGAAGTAGTAAATATGTGTATGAGTGGTTACTTTAGTCTTGATATTGATATTTCGTATTCTACATTATTTCTATTACCTACATTATTATTTCTATTACTCTACATTAATATTTCTATATTCTACATTATTAACTATTACGTCTTAGTCTAAGTGTAATAGGAACCGACCGAGACGAACCAAGGTTTAGTAAATTATATTTATTCGGTATGAAAACATAACTACACTAACAGTACGGTGGTTGATTTGACGAAAACCAGAATTATATTTATAAGATAAAGTGACGTCATTTAGTTGTGCCACAATTAACAAAACACCGCCACAAAGCAGCAGATCCGAACCACTTCATAAATTTGAACATCAGTTACCATCAAATTAACCTTATCACAAATATTTACAATTTTCTTTTAATTTATCTCTTTAAGTTGCTAACTGTAACAAATCAGCAAATAGAACCACTTCATAAATTTGAACATCAATACACATCAAATTAAACTTATCACGAAATATTTACTCTATTTTCTTTTAATTCATCTCTTAAATATTCTAACTGTTAAAGGAAAACAGTGGTCAATTGCTAACCTTGAAACAATAACTAAAATTGCTTTAAACTTGTCCTCATATGATCCACTCAGGATCTATTCGCGCATATGTGAAAGGTGTGTTAAATTACCTATGCATGGATTCAAATTTTCCTACTCCCAGAATGTGCTACATGAAATATGAGAGGCTTACATATCAGCCAAGTGATGTGAATTCAGTGTCGAATCGGGAAATTCGTATAGGCATAATACAAACAAGGTGAAATGACTTTCAGTTGAACAAATGAAATGGAGAAATTCAAATAAATTGAATACTGTATATTTAATAGCACCCGATTTAATATTCGTAACTCTTTTTAGTTGAAGTTTTGTCTTATTTCCCTGTGATTTTCAATTGAATTTCCAAATTATAAAAATATTTGGTCCAAATAATTCTTTCTGAAAAATTGTAACGGAGATATAATCGACTAAAATTAAAAATTATCTGAAGTAACATGAAAGAGTTAAGGCTGCTTCATTTAAATTAATTAGGCAATGTTTCAGTTCTCTACTTCCTTTTAGTTTCGAAAAATCAATGGATAAAACCTACTATAAATATTTTTGAATATTAAAAGAGCAAAAAGAGAATAATTAAACTTTTCCCTATATATATATAAATAAATTCTATCTTAAGTAGAAACTACACTCGTTAAAAATTGGCATATTTTCTATTTGTTTTTTGCTAGATATTTTATAACAGCAGTAAACAAATAGAAAAATATTACCTCAAAACCCGAAAAGTTGTTTTAATCTAGATATTTTTAGTAATCGCTTTTGTCAACGTGAATAGCTGCATTTAAAAATGTGAATGAAATTTCTCCAGCATTCTAACAGAGAAAGTGGTTCACTTGGTTTGCCCAATGCGCTAGCGACTTTCGAGTTGCAGGCGGCACAGGTTTGATTCATCCTTGTGTGTATTTCTCATAGGCGAGAAATATAAGTAGACTGAGCATTGCTATTGAAAGGAGCTTTAAAAAGTGTGACCAACAAGCAAATTGATTAGCCGATTTGGCATCGTATTGGCGTTATAACATCTTATGGCAGGTAGGTGTGTAAATGCGCATTTCTATAGAATGTCGTTGAAAGTGGTGAAATCGCCAGTTTACCACTATGTCGCGCGGACCAATAAGAAGATGAATCAATGGATGGGCGTTTTCTCCCGCCCCGCGGACCAATCAAATGATGAATGTTCGTTTCTACCCCGCAGAAGAAAGTAGTCTAAGTTGGTTGGTTTTTTTTGGGTTTTATGGCGCAAGGGCCATATTTGGCCATGCTGCGCCAGACACAAGACATTCAATATCAAGTAATAGACACACACAATGAAAGTTTTACTGACACAGAAGAGAGAAGAGAGAAATACACCCAGGGAGGAATGCACCTGACAGGAATTGAACCTGCGCCGCCTACAATTCGAAGGTTACTAACGCAGTGGGCATACCCACTGAGCCACGACGGCCCCGAAAGGGTCAAGTTACTACTAGTCTTGATCACATGATCTTAAGCATATAAAAAGGTTACCATTGCTGGCCCTACTTTTATATCTCCTCTATAATATTTCTCTCTTTTGTGCCAGTAAAACTTTCTTTTTTGAGTGTTTCCATTTACTTGACTTTGGCACAGCTTGGCTAAATATGGTCATTGAGCGATAAAACCCAACCAACTAGCCATAGAGGAAAGTAGCCACGTTTCAATCTATGTATATCTCTGGACAAACAATTCCTTCTAATTATGAAATATTTCTACAAAATCGAATTTTGAACAATCATTAGACCGAACCAAAATCAATCAAATTAAGAGCACAATCAAGCTGTCTCCATTGCTTAACTTCTTCCAACAAAAGCAGTTAAGTCCGTTGCAGCGTTACTTCTAAATCATGTTATCGCTGAGTAATGGGCATTAGGCCAACAATCGAGAATGAAGTTTCGTTAATTACGTCTTAATTCACGAATTGCCTGTAGAAGAGAATGTTGCAAAAAGTTAAAAATTCGCAGATCTCTTGACAGTTCTTACGCAATTATGAGACACATGACACATGGTTGTGTGCATAGAGTCAGTTGTTAAAAGAACTTTCAGAGTAATCTCGTTTCAGAAAACAATTTTAGAAGGGATTGTTAACAAAATAGCGCTTTATGAAATATTTTCTTGCTTTCTGCCATACGGGCAAGGAAAGCTAAGTTTAATTACGTTCGTTGACGGAAAATTGAGTTTAAGATTCTTAAGTGCGTAGTATACACGAGAATTTTCTTACTTGATGTAATGAATCAAACACTAGTAGAGTCGTTGTGGTTGAAAGGATGAAACGATATATAAATTATTCTATTTTCAATACCCTTAACCCTCCTGGATGTTGACTTGATGAGGTATCTCTTTATTAGCAAAGTTGACCAGATCTTGATTGACGAGATCTCATCATTAGGAAAATTTGTCTAATTAAGAGATATCTCGTCATTCGAAAAAACTGACCTGATTTTGATCTCGTCATCATCAAAAACGGCAATATTTTCATCATTGGGCATTCAGTCGCAAGTTTGATGACGAGATATCTCGTAATTAGACAAATTGACCGAATCCTGATGGACGAGATACCCCATCATTAGAAAAAAATCGGTCTCATCTTGATCTCGTCATCATCAAAAAATGGCAATATCCTCATAACTGGGCATTCAATCGGTAATCTTGATGACGAGATATCTCATCATTAGGAAGTTTGGTCTGATCTTGTTGGACGAGATATCTCATAGAAACCACTTGAGGGTTAAATTAATGCCTCGACATTTTATTCAGGTCGTAACATTTATCTCTAAAGTTCAACATTTTTTCATGTTTTAAGAAATTTTGATTCCGAAGAGTAAGCGTCAGGTGCACATGTAAACTATGGATAGAATCTATTTTTTTGTTTTGGTTGATTACAAGTTAGATTAACTGTATTTCAATTATGTCATCCAAAAGAGGGGTAGGAATTTTAAAGGTCCTATTTCAGTGAAAACAGGTTGAAGTTTTAAAATTTTATAAAAAATTGTTTTGGGGTGAATTCTTTTTAAATTTTGCATTTTATAGTAGGAATGTTGCATTTAAAAACGTTTTAATGCTTCTATCATTTAAACTTTTATGATTATGGAAAAATATAAGAACCAATTTTGCCCAAGTATTATATTATCTCCAAAACTAATTACTTTACACTAATAAAACTTCGTACACTTATTATAGGACCCATTACTTAAAAAATAAACTCTTCTCAAAATCTTAGCTTAAAAATTTCTCTTTCTTGCAAAACTATTCTGATGTCTTGCAAAACTATTCTGACCGTAATGTGGACTTCCCTGACTTTGACGCAAATTCTATCGACGATTCAGCCCTTCAATCAAATGATAAAGGGCAGCAGAGGGTAATAATTGCACTTTGCAGCTATTAGAGGGCAGCGGCAGCTCTTCGGAGGACATTTCCGGGTATAGATCCGAGAAATATGCCCTAGCCACACTACATCCGCCCTTGCTCTAAAGCGTATATATCTTCACAAACTTTAATCTATGTGGACGGGCTTTATCGTTCAGTAAAAGGAAATCTAAGTCAATTTCTGCAGCATAGCTTCACGTAGGACTCCAGAACAAGCGCCTCGATACATTTCACCCATCAGAGTAAAGCTTGTAAATATGAGCGATTCTGTGCGGTATAGTGACGTTCCGACCAGAAGGCAGTCGAACTTCGGTCGATCGATTTTGAAAAAGGTGTGAAACTTTGTTACGAGAAGGTTGTCATACGCAAAAGCATGAATGGTGATCGGCGTGGTTGGTTTTTACCTCAATAATTCGTTATCACTGCTGTCACTATCGACACCAAACGATAAACTTAGAACCAGAACCCCCAACTGTGGAAGAGATTTGTTTACGTTACCACCAGTCCCCTAGTTTAACTAATAGACTCGTTCAAAACCCCGTGACACTATGGCCAACTGCCGGGAGCCGGACTATATCTCAATGGCAATACAACCCGTATCATCACACTTTCACGACCAAAGGCGTTCTGTTGATTGCTAGTACTGGACTAGTTGAGTTGGCCTTATTATGTCCAGGATCTCACGCGTTTAATATCCAACTCTAAGGGAAATCTTAATTCATGTGTCAAAGACTATCGTACATGGACTAAGTCGCATGTTCACCACACCACTTTAATCGCAGTCCTTTGGTCTTAGGGCTCAAAGGGACACAAATTCTTGGACCAGTGCTCAGAGACCTTTAGTATTAATTGCTTTCGCACATTACTATGAGGTATCGGTCTTCCCACAGCTGTAGTTAAAAGCGTTTGTAGATCTAGTGTAGATGCTCGGCGGTGAGTGTAACTCAACTAAGTTCTGAAACAGGGTCTCTAGGGACTGTTTCACTTGTTTGGAATAGTTTCCACCAAAGATAAATAAAGTAATGATTCACAGAAAATAAACTTGCAACCTCAGGAAGGAAGTGTCTTACCTCAAGCCATTCAATAGCACAGCAGCGTTGAAAATCTACGAAATGGTTTCTCAGCCATAATAAAGAAAATCTAATTCAAATTAATCCTAGAGTTTAGCATAAATTTTCTTTAACCTTTAAACTACGGGATGTACAACAGTCCTACTGTGAGATTATTCCTTCCTATAGCGGCTCGGTACAGATGCGATTTTATCCCCCTTTTAAGTGACCACTGACATCGATCACCATTTGCGAGCTGTCAGTGACTGGCTCTAAAGAGGGACTGTCCTTTTGTTCGAAGCCCTACCTTGTCGATCATTCTGTGAACGCTGGGAAATACAGAAAGTCGAGCCGGTGATACCTCTAGCATGCCAAACACTATGAAAGGAAAGCGCTCTAGGTGGTCAGTCGTAAAATTCATTCACGACTCTCTCATAAGTTCTGTAGGGGAAAGAAGTCAAGAGAAATCTGCCGTTCTGAGACGTGGGTAACGAAATTTGGGCGCCGTAGTGTGAAGGTTAATTTCGTTAGCCTTCGTATGTCTTTAGTTTTCCTATTAATAACAATGGGATTACAATACATAAAATAAGTGTACCATCGCTTTTCATTCCACATATGTGGATTCTATATATCCTGTACTATTATGAATCTTATAATATAATAGTATTCAGCTTAAGAAATTAGTTTAGGATTTTCTCACTCGGAGTTATGCATGTAATGCAATGTTTGAACAAATTACATTTCTGCCTGATTGAAATGTACAGATTTGTTTCGAGAAAACTTTCCTATGAATAAATACCTCTCCTACTGTTAACAATTATAATTCTTAAGTACTTTAATAATGATGCATTGTACGTCTCTCCTGCGTTTACAAAAGAGATGTATGAAGAAGTGATTAAAACATATATCATTTTAAATGGCTTATTCATAAATTATCACTGAATGTCGTCTTTCGGATGAGAAAATGTTTTAGGGATTCACTATGTACACTTGTGGCTTAAGATATTTCTGGAGTTAGACATCTCTTTGGGTTAGTTTAGGAGGCTGGAGACCTTTGAAAAGCAAAAAGACTAAATAGAGCTCTTTCCGTGAAATGATTTACTAACAGAGATTTTACACTGCGATAAACAATTCCATGGCGCTGAAGCTTGTTCATTAATGATACCTTTCACTCAGTCAATTAATGGGGATTTAAGGTAAACTTCCAGGTTCTTTTCATTTTCATTCGCGTTTTCTCTGAATTCTCTTTCATTTCAAGCTCTTTTCCTACCACATCTTTCAATCGCTTATTACAATGAGATAAAGTATGTTTTGGAGTTGAAAATTTCCAAACTTTGTGAGGAGCTCTACCTGTAACTCTGATATTCTGAGTACTTTTATTTACATAACTTCGAGCTAATATCCTTTAATCTCTCAAAATTGAATTTCTTGTCAATTCTCCAAAATTTATTTTCTAGTTCCGTTAATGAGTTTTGACGACCAACGAACACAGAACCTTACCTCTTGAATTTTAATAATACCAAAATAATTCAAGGAGTCTAAACGGGGAAGGCGGATTGTAATTAATCAGATTGCAGATAATATGAACCAAGTTTTACGCCAACCATTGCACTGACTGTGTACTAAGGAAGAAGAAGCCCTGTCATCCTTAAGTTTACTCTCTGAAGCATACTAAAAGCAACATCACCAATTTGTATACAGGGTGATTCTACGGTCATGAGACAAACTTGGAGGGGTGGTGCAGCTTACTAAAACATACATTTTTCGTATAGGAATGTATGGTCGGAAGTGACGCGTGGAGGCACGAACACAAAAAATGAGACATGAACAGAAAAACATTGTTTATTTATATTATCCTTGCAAAGTACTTCTTTGCAGCAATGTTTACAATAAATGCTCAAAATTGCGACCACCAACAGTAATATATGCTTGACTCACATGTACACGACGTGCAATAGCTCTTGTACTTTTGTGAGGTGTTTCATCCACAATGTTCAAGATGGTTTCTTCCATGTTTGGATGTCGTACAGTTCTTGATCCAGTTCTTCCGTCAGAGCTGGCGATGAATGAACCATTTTCACAAAGGTGCCGATGCAACCGCTCAAACATTTTGTGGTTCGGCATACGCCTGTGCGGAAAACGTTCCTGATACAGCCGTAGAGCTGCTCTGCCGTTCCCATTAGCAGCACCGTATATCATATATATGTCCGCCTTTTGACTATTTGTAAAATCTCCCATCACGGCCGAAAGCACAGTTGCAAAAGATGTTTTCCCGCAGATGCATCAGATCACGGATGGCCAGGCACACTACTGTTACTGCCCTCTACCCACAGCATTGCCAGCCAATCACAGCTGCCGAGTTTGTATTACTGTTGGTGGTCGCAATTTGGAGCATTTATTGTAAACATTGCTGCAAAGAAGCACTTTGAAAGGATTATGTAAATAAACAATGTTTTTCTGTTCATGTCTCATTTTTTGTGTTCGTGCCTCCACGCGTCACTTTCGACCATACATTCTTATACGAAAAATGTATGTTTTAGTAAGCTGTACCACCCCTCCAAGTTTGTCCCATGACCGTAGAATCACCCTGTAGAGAAGAATTTATCAGTAAATGAATGGAAAATGGCTAGGATACGTTGACATACTTTTGCAAACTCATCAACAAATAAGAGTAAAAATGCGTCAAAAGGAGCTTGATAAAATAAGCCTTTCTTGTAACGTGGGCTCTTAGAGTTGACAGAAGCAATGGTATGTCTGTTTTGTCTTTATACATCTGTGAATGCTTGTTTAGGACTTTTGATTCATGTGGAGGTTTGAACCAAGTTTCACGTCGACCTGTATGTACTAAGGAAGAGTAAGCCCTGTCCTTAAGTTGCTCTCTGAAGCATACTAGAAGAAACATCTCTAAAATTCATATAGACACATGAATTGATTAGTAAACCAATGAAAAATGACTACGTGATCCGTTGACATACTTTTATAATATCTTCAAGCAAATAAAAGTAAGAATATGTAGAAAGAGACTTGAAATAAACAAGCCCTTCTTTCTACGTGGAGTTGGCTTAAGCAATATGTCACTTCTGTTTTTGCATGTCTGTGAATATGTTTTAAAAAGTTTTGATTCATGTGGAGGAGTCTTTGAACAATGGTTTTAAAAAATGCTTCACAACTCGACCATTCAGCTATGATGATGGTTCTACTGGATATGGATATTATCAGTTGCAATGCTCACTTTGTATTTTGAATGGTTTGTGGATCTTATTGGGACAATTCAGTGATTGAAAAGGCTCTTCTGAAGGACCTTCTCAATTACTGGATTTAAATTTTACCGAGAACTTATTGTATGTATTCGACATATATATTCTCTGCTAGATCCAATACCATAAGATATTAGAGAACTATAGGATTTTATTCATTATTTAGGTTGTAGATATACAGAAGAAGTATGACACTAACACAGAAAAGTGTAATTATTTCTAAGGCATAAAAATGCTTGGGCATCATAGTTTTTAATTTATTATCAACATTATGCAGTAATATCTCCAAGGTGTAATTGAGTCTAATTCTAGTTATAATGGTGAAATATAAATGAGGGTAAACATGCCAATGCACTATTAAAATAATTAACGCTATAATATAAATAAGTTTTAAAGAAACTATTTTTTCTAATGCCCTTTGTTTAAGCTTTTGAAATAGCACTTACGGCCATAATCCAATTTTATAGTTATTCATAAAAGAGATATGTCGGATCAATTAGCAATTAGCATGACATCAAGGAATCATTATCTACTTGAATTCATTAATACATTTCCCTTTTATTTGGATTCCGTCGGTTTTAAAGACATCTTTATTTTATCAATGTACATCAAAGTATCATAACACAGTAAACCTTTTAGATAGGATTGACATTGCACTAAAATCAGTATCTGAAAATACTTCATTATAGAATATTTAAAGTAAATATATATAACATAAAATTGTAACCGATACTGCCATATCAGTTAAAATATATCCTTAACCAATGCTATTTTCTTAAAATAGTAGCCGCTTAGCATTTTACAAGGTTGCTTCAAAAACCTTTATTGCTAAGCCTATAGATTAAGAACGTAAGTAAGCAGTAATATTAAATGCACAAAATTCCTTCTGAATGAAAATTGCAATAATGCGGGATTCTTTTGCCAGACCTACAATCTCATCCCACTACTTTAAACGGGAAAATGCTCTTAAGAACTAAATTTAAACTACACAATTTAATCTTTAGCAAATTTATTACTTTACATTGCAGTGAAAGGATTAATGCATTGTACGAATCTCCGATTTGAAAGTTAAGATTTTTTTTTGAAAACATAGCAATACACTTTTGACAAATAATTGAATATTAACAGATGTTAGTAAAACCAGTTCTCTTTCTCAAATTACGTATATACAATATGACATTTTATCCAAAGTAAGATAAAAATAACGATCACGAGTATATGTTAGTTCATTGTAATATCAGAATCCGTCATTAAAAGATTTTAAACGAACTTCTTAGTATATACGTCGGAGGTAAAACATTGATTTCATAATTTTGAAACAATGTATATCTTTACACAAAATACTTTGAACATTAGTTGTGGTTCAAACAAATATTTTGCAGCAATTCCATAATTTTGGAATTATGTACACACTTTTGCGAAATAACTTGAGTATTTGTTGAAGTAAAGAAATGGGTTGTAGTAATTCCATAATTTTGGAATTATGTACACACTTTTGCGAAATAACTTGAGTATTTGTTGAAGTAAAGAAATGGGTTGTAGTAATTCCATAATTTTGGAACAATGTAGATTCTTAATGTAATACTTCTTTGTGAAGCACTCTATGGTGATTCTGAGGCTTCTTTATATGTGTATTGAGAAGCAAGAGGATTTTTAAGGCGAAAATTAAGGGTTGTTCCTTGACGTTTTTTTTAATCTGTTTCTGTTTGCTCTCTTTTATATTTTGTATGTGTTTGTTCTCATTGAGTGTTTTTTGTCTGGTTCTTGTTTATATTCCCCGGAAAATGGAATAATGTTTTTTTTTAAATAACTTGAATATATATATATATTTGTTAGAGTAAAGACAAATAGGTTGTTGTGAACCGATAATTTTGGAAAATGTATGTTTTTACGAAATAATTTGAACATTTGTTGAGGAAAAACAAATAAGTCGTAGTAAAATTATTCTAGCATTAATCCTCCCAGTGGTTTCGGCGAGATATCTCGTCTATCAAGATATGACTACTTTCGCTAATGGCGAGATATCTCTTCCATCAAGTTCTGACTAATTTCGCTAATGACGAGATACCTCGTCCATCTAGATCTGACTAATTTCGCTAATGACGAGATATCTCGTCCATCAGGATCTGGTCAGTTTTCTTTAAATAACGAGATGTCTCGTCGAGACAACAACCACCAAGAGGGCTAACTATAAAAATAATTTATTGCTAAATTGTCTTTACTTGCACAGTGAGATTCAAAAGTCAATTTATCAAAACTGTTAACTTAAAATGGAAATTCGGTACAAGAGCAATGACCTAAAAGTATAAAAACACCGTTTAATAAGTAGCACCTCAAAGGCGTGAAAGATTCAAAACTGCAACTTAGTGAGCGCTTTAAAAATTTCAAAACCCCGTGTTTATTTTTTGCTTTCTTTTCTTTCCTTGAAGAATGCTTTAGAGAGAGATGAAGTTGATTAAAAAAGCTCTAGAATTAGAATAAAGAAATAGAAGAAGAACGTGCCTGGAAAGCTCTTTTCTAGAGCAGTGGGAAGTAAAAATCAGCAAACAAAAATATTCATCATATCTTGCGTTCCCAGGCAGTAGCTCGACCTTCTATTTAAGAGCCCTAAGATGGGCCAGATGTCAACAAAGATAGAGTAACAAAAGTTTTCGCACTTTTTTCTTAGCTTTATAATTAGACTTTCCCTAAAAATCGCTTATGAAAATATTTTTTTTTCAAACGAAGGTATTAAACAAACTAAAAGTATATGGTGAGGAAAGCTTTTCCTGTAAATGAGGCCAGATTTATACTTTGTAGACATTTAAGTTTAATGTTTACACGGTATGTTCATCTAAGCTCTGGATGTTCTTTCCCTAAAAATCATTTATGAAAAGATTTTTTCACCCGAAGGTATTAATGAACAATAAGTATAGCCATAAAATGAAGAAAGTTTTCCCTCTGAATGAGGCCAGATTTTTACTTTGTAGGAATTCAATTTTAATTTCTGTAAGACATAAACTATGGGAGAATGGAATAAAGAAATGGGTCATCGTAATTTTTAACCTTCCAAATGGTTTCAACGAGATATCGTTCACCAAGGTCTGACCAATTTTGTTGATGACGAGTATCTCTTCATCAATATGTTGAATTTTTTATGTATCGAGATCAAGATCTGGTCAAATTTCAACACGAGATACCTCATCGAGGCAACCACCAGGAGAGTTTAGTTGAATAAATTTTATCAAAGTTTAAATGTATATTTAAACCATAAAGCGACTCCAAAAGAGACCATTTATCATCCATATATACTTATGAGATATTTCTTTTTCCTATCATACATCAGACAAAGACATAAAACTATGTAGTAAAAAGTGTCTTTAAAAAGGCTAACCTTTTAAAAGGCAAAGTATGCTCAAGTTTAGACAGATTTTAGCCTTGGAGAAAAACAAGAATACTATCATTTTTCATTGATGGCAGCAAATTTTCCATATATTCCCCGCATTATTCATCCTCATTAAAACTTCCAGAGCATATCACCAGAGCCCGCGATTGTGATAATCGCACAAATAAGCCAATAAAGTGGTAGTTAAAAGAGATATCCGTATTCAGTGAATCCGGATTTTCAGGAGTATTTTAGCTCTCGTCCTTTCAAGAAATATGCCCCCGATTCACATGAATAAAAGGATCGGAGAGATGTTAGGAAACATGATTTCCCTCCAGCAAAAAATCGAGAAATTCCTCAAATCCCTTTTTAAAAGGTTCCCAATGTGGAAACCGGAAAAGTAAAAATGGGTCTTAAAATCGAATCGAGAGAATCATTAAAAAGATCGATTCTCGCGAGGTGATTAACGAAAAGGTCGGCGGCGCTTGTGTTCCCAAATAATGCTCCCTTAGGCGGTCTCTCTCCGAAATACAGTTCCTAATGGCAGATTAACGTCCTTGCTAACAATGGTCTTCTATCGAATTTCCAGGAGAAAAATTTTTTCCTCCAATTTTACCCCGTACCGCTAATTTGATCAGGAATCGCATTACTAACATAGAATGCAACAACTCGTCTTTTCACAAAACTCCTTATTATCGTGCTCCCGATTTATTTTTCCTTCTCTTTCCCTCTTTTCTGCCGCTAATGACACAGTCTGCTCTTGACCACTCGCTCTCTCTGCTAATCAATTGGAGGCTTTTCTTCCAGATTCCATCGATTCACGTCATTAGGAAGAGTTAGTTGGTGTCTATCCGGAGAAACTGGACACGCACGCCGGCCGACTCCCCTTCCAGATAAGGATCGCGATTGAGTTCTTACGCCTCGCTGGCTTTATTCCGGAGCTTTCGAAAAACACGAACTTCTTACCTGGTGGTCATACCCCGCTTTCGAATACCGGATAGCACGATGCGTACGTAGATGGTTACGTTGGATTTAACACTCCAAGTGGTTTCGACGAGATATCTCGTCCAAAAACTGGTCAATTTTGATTGTGACGGGATATCTCGTCCAAGATCTGGTCAATTTTGCAAGTGACGAGGTATCTCGCCCAAGATCTGGTCAATTTCGATAGTGACGAGATATATCGTCAAACGTATGGTTAATTTTACTTGTTACGAGATATTTCTTTCAAGATATGATCAATTTTGCTAGTGGTGAGACAGTTAGTCCAAGAACTGGCTAATTTTGCTAGTGACGACATATCTCGTCCAAGATCAGTTCAATTTTGCTAGTGTTGAGATATGTCGTTCAAGACCTGATCAATTTTGCTAGTGACGAGATATCTCATTCAAGATATGACCGATTTTCTTAGTAGTGAGATAGCTAATCCAAAATCTGGTCAATTTTGCTAGTGACGAGATATCTCGTCCAAAAACTGGATAATTTTGCTACTGACGACATATCTCGTCCACGATTTGGTCAATTTTGCTAGTGGCTACAAAATATCTCGTCGAGACAGAACCACCCTATTACTTCAAGCGAAATGAATATCCAAGTAGGAATAACAAATTGTTCCATGCCTGGAACTGGTGACAATTTTGAACAGTTATTTGCATTGGAGGCTGGCCACTATATGGTGGATTTTGATGTTAAGATAAACCACCCGAAGGTAGTTTAATGCTGCAAGGACATATTTGACCAAGCTGTGACCAACACAAAATAGACTAATTCAAGTAACGGACATATACATACAAGGAAAGTTCTAATGACAAAAATTATTTGGCACGTGGCAGAATAAAGTCCGTACAATGTAAAAAAAATCCAACCCATCTAAAGACACAGAAGAAGGAAGCACAACCGGGTTAAGTTACAAGAATCATACCTACGCCACCTGCAATAAAGAAATGGTACTATACTTAGATGATTTGGTTGGCTGCGTTTAATGATGCAAAAGCCATATTTGACCAAGACCCGCGGCATGCATTCAAGTAAAGTTTCACTGACACTGATTGATAAATACATTAATGGGATGTACCACGAATCGAACCTGCAACATTCATCAATCGCAGGTTGCAAGAGCAGTTGGTTTAGAACAGAGCCCAATCACCTTGAGTCCCGAATTGTGGGATTTATTGGTTGGTTGGATTTTATGACCAAGCAACGTAGACAACTTTACAAGAATGTTCTAGTTCCGCCATTTTGCATACGAAAAAAGTTAACAAATTTGTTAAGTTGCATGTATTAAGTAACTATTCAATTTCGGGTTACAGAGAATTAAGTAAATTAAATATAATAATTAAAAAAATTAATTTCCTTCTTTCATCTCCAAAAAATTCTAGCCTTTTTAATTCAATTTCTTTGTTTTTCCTCATCATAAACTACCTTAATAATATGCAGAAATTTGAATTTAGTTCTGTTTCATTGAAAATATAACAATTTAAAGTACTTCCCATCTTAATTGTCTATTAGCTAAAAAACTTTAAAAGGTTTTACAAGCATAAGAGCGTACATATTATCTCAGACTTGAGTTACCTGCATCTTAACTTTGAAGACGGTCACTTCAGATTCCCTTTCTCTCCCAGATGAGTTCTCTTCCTCAGGTACTGAAGTGTCCGGTATTAGTTAAATAAAGATAGGACTCCAGTATGGCGTTCTTTACCATAGGTGAAGACAGGTTTAATACTCTGGTGGAATGTGAAAGGGCGTACCTACAGTCCGATCTGGACAATACCTGTCCTCCTAATTCTCTAATCTAAATACAATACATTCATTATGAAAGCACTCTATGGGAGACCGGTAATCTCGTCTTGTAGGGCAGTACTGCTAACTCTGAGTACACAGTTATTAGTATATATTATGCGACGTGCACGTGTTAGTTAAATTCAAAGCGAATAATTCAAACATGGATATCACTTCAACCGTATATATGTGCTAGTAAAACTCGTTAATATAGTATTTAGTATAAGTAGAGAGATCCTGTTCACTTGAAATTAGACGAGTGTTAATGACTATATATTTTAGATAATTAATTAAGCTTAGTTAATTTAAGATTATCTGAAGGGTATAGGTATGGTATTTTTAATTGCGTCGCACTGGAGCAACGCAACGTGCTATTGGTGACAGTCTGGGATCAAACCCGAAGGGATCCGAGGACAATACCATATAATTTCGAACCACGGTCAGGTGACGAGGTCACACCTGAGCTGGCCACGTCAAATTTAACATGCACCAGCTTCCTTTGTACACTACAGTCTTTGGTTGGATTCGAACTCGCAACCCTCCCGTTGCTAATCCGTTACTCTTTCAACCGGGCTACCGATCGCCCGTTGTGTTGCTCCAGTGCGATGTTAATTAAATACCTACCTATCTGCCTTCCAACCGGGATACCGCGGCCCGTTATTTAAAGGATAAAACAAAGGTAAAATTCAAGCATTTATCATATTAGTCAAAATTTTTAGGAATCTGTGCATTTTTGAAGTAAACTAAAAGCGAGGCATACATTTTATTTTTACAAGTTAGGTGGTGACCTGCCCTTTTCTATTTTCGTCAAAAATCCATTTTGCAATACTTAATCAGGAAATTCGATAAAAATTACATTATGTACAAAATACGAGTAGTTACAAGATAAATCCTCCTGTGGTTGCTCTTTTTTCTATTCCATCTGCCTTTAGTTCCGATTCGTCTGGGTATATTTCTCTCTTCTGTGTCAGTAAAACTTTCCTTGTGTGTGTCCATTACTTGACGTTGTCTGTCTTGTATTTGGGGCAGCAGGGCCAAATATGGCCCCATGCGGTATAAAAATCCAGCCCAACGAACCAATGATCTGCCCCTAAGCAGCTCTCTGAACGATACTGATATTTGCTAAACCATAAGACTTATTTTAAACAAGTTATATGTTTACGAATAAATCTGGGAATCAATTTATGTATTCTGTGTCATCAAGGTCTTAAGGAATCATCTTATCGGAGTTAAAACTCCTGAAGCAGTCAATTATAACTTAAGCCACAAGCATCGCATCTCCCTCTGTAAAAAATAACGCGAAATAGCAGTTAGACTAAGGCCGTTAACTTATTCTTTTTCTTCCCCTAACAGAGTTCTTTAACAGCACTCAAGGGTGTTATTAGAGTAAAAGCATCTGACCAACAAACTAGGAGCTCTAAAGAAGTAGATTAAACTGTTATCGTCTCTCATTGAATTTTCCTCCCATTAATCTAATTCAGTTTTTCTTTTGCAACTGCAAGCACTTTTGGGCGAAATTTGCAGCGCGGCTTATATATTTCCGTTTCAAACTGAGTTGTTGGATTTTACTTTGGTAAAGAGTGTATAAGTCAGAGAAAAGGGTCTAGTATAATTATAAAGTAAGCGAAAGGAAACAGTTTGTGCCATTAAATTGAACGATGACACGCGTTCTATGTGTAATTCTTTGTATCGTAAGAGAAAAAGAGGTTCGGTTTCGTTTGTCACTGTGAGGTCGTATTTTGCTATACGAGGAATAATTAGACCAAAGATTACAAATTTTCAAAAGACGGTAAGTTATGGATCCATTTCTTCGGTAGATCAGTAATACGTCCTATATTAATCTAAGGCTGTTCGAGGATACTATACGAGGAATAATTAGACCAAAGATTACAAATTTTCAAAAGACGGTAAGTTATGGATCCATTTCTTCGGTAGATCAGTAATACGTCCTATATTAATCTAAGGCAGTTCGAGGATACTATAACGAGGAATAATTAGACCAAAGATTACAAATTTTCAAAAGACGGTAAGTTATGGATCCATTTCTTCGGTAGATCAGTAATACGTCCTATATTAATCTAAGGCTGTTCGAGGATACTATACGAGGAATAGTTAGACCAAAATATGGTTACAAATTTAAAAAAACGATAAGTTATGAAGCCATTTCAAAGGATGTCAGCAATATGTCCTATATTAATCAAAGCTGGTTTTCCGTTAAATAACAGGGTAAATCCATACTTCAATACCCCCAATTTCACCTACTCGAAAAATATATTCTAAAGTTCCCAGTCAATAATTTCAGAAGCTTTATACACAATATATAAAGCTTCTAAGAATGTCAATTGTTCTGGTCTGGTAATATCTCTTGTACGCATATATATAAGCTCACTACTGAAGATATTTTCTAAATACTATTCCATATTATATGTTTATATTAATTAATACATTTTTAATGGAAGAAATTTTAAAACTCTTGTGCGTGGCCGTTCGTATTTTTATTTTGCACTTAGTGTGGTATGTAGCTACTTGAATTACTTCGTACTGAAGCAACAGAACTGGCTATTTGCGGCGGTCCAGATCAATACCGAAGGGAGAGATCCGGTATATAGTGAGAAGACAACAATATATCTAATAAGGTGTTAACCCTTCAAGTGGTTTCGACGAGATATCTCGTCCATCAAGAACTGACCAATTTTGCAAATTGACGAGATATATGGTCGTCAGTGTACTACCGACTTTCGGATGATGACGAGATCAAGATTGTGTCAGTTTTCTTCTAATGACGAGATATCTCGTCCATCAAGATCTGCTAATGGTTTTGCTAATGACGGGATACAACCTCATCGAGACAACCACCAGTAGGGTTAATGTGTTCAGTAATTAGTGCTTTTGGCTTAGCCTTAAAACATGTTATATAGTTAGAGACGAAATTCAATTACGAACCGACAGGCAAAAGTTCTTACAATTAAGATCTTTTTTAGTTTGCGAGTCTTCCTTCGAAAACATGTGCTAACAGTGGCGCAAAGTGAGAGTCATCAATAATATTATTAACGCAATCTACAAAAACATTAAAAGTTATCTTTTGTCATTTGCAGTGTTTACATAGCCTTTTTATCTCCATCAGTTTTATTGCTTAAAGGGTAAAAGTACCCAAGAAAGCATCTTATTGAAACTACTAACTTATAAAGATAATGCTTATAGATAAGTCAAGCTTTCCTGGCAGACTGTATCGAATGGACATTCAGATTCCTGGGAAAGACATAGAAGAGAAGAAACAGATTTGAAGACGCAGCACAGCAAGAAATACTTAACCCAGCCTACAAAGTAATGGTAAAGGGGATATAACTAATCAGTTTCTCTACTACTAATCAGTAGTAGAGAAAAACTGTGGTTGCAACTTTTTTGTAGTTGATTATTGTAAAGTCACCGAATATGGCGTCGTTACCAGTCGTAAACTAACCTTTAGTTTATGACTGTTCTGATTGAAAGATAACGAAGAAAATGTTGGATTTCTTCCTCTTTCAGTATGGATCATTCATTTGAATTTCGATATTCAATTCGTGAACTCTTTAGTCGAATCATATCCGCCTTGACACACTCAACTAGCCCATTGTTATAACACACTTTTAAGCTATAAGAATTATTCACTATAATGATAACTATAAGCAGACATCTGCATTCAGCATGCTATCGATGAATGGTCAGTTATGATTATTTCGACGAGATATCTCGTCCATCAAGATCTAACCAATTTTCCAAATCACGAGATAACTTATCAAGATATTGCCAATTTTCGATGGTTAATGACGAGATCAAGATCTTGTCAGTTTTTCCCAATGACGAGATATCTCGTCCATCAAGATCTAATCAGTTTTTCTAGACCAGTTTTCTAGACTAGAAATACCTCGTATACATACAATACCAGAAGGTTCAAGCAGTCTCATAATTTTAGTGAATTCATTTGTCTTGTCATATCACGTCTGGTCTCGTTTACATTTTACTGGAAACCAAAATAATACTTTATTTCAAGATTGATGAACTGCAAATGATTTAAATAAATAAATCACCGAAGAACAGTGTAAGTGATAATTACAGCATTTTATATAAAATACGAGATAATTCATTTCAGGAAAATATCCGAGTACTCGTTTTATTTAAAGTACAATGGAAAGGAAAAACAATTCCAATATTTACTGACAGGTACCCCACAAACAGCATTGATTCGTAGAAAGCCCAAAGGAGGGCCTTTCAGCCAGTTCTGCACATTCAATTAACTCTAATTCTACGTTAGGAGTTGGCTAGACTTGGAATAAGGTTGTTCGCATTAACTACACCTCTTGGCTTAGATCTTTTCGTTTACAGACTTTTTATTCACCAACAGAGGAAGTCGATTTGGAGATAAAGCTACTCTTTTTGTTTCATTTATCCGTCGCAACCTCTTTAGTGGGGTAGCATTTTGGAATGAAAGAAAAGAAATACCGAGGATTACGGTTTTGTTTACCAAGTTAAGAACAGGACCTAACGGGAAGTGCACAGAAAAATTCCTAGTGTGGGATCTTACATCTACTCTCTTTACTAAAAATAGTCTTATACAAAATATATTTCTTATAACTGTTTCACACAGAGGCACACTTAATTTTATGTATAGCTAATTCAACTATTTTAACGTGCTTAACCCTACAAGTGGTTTCAACGAGGAATCTCGTCCGTCGAAATCTTACCAATTTTGCTAATGACGAGATATCTCGTCATAAGGTATTGCATATTTTTTTATGATCACGAGATCCAGATCTTGTCAGTTTTTCTGTAATGATCATAATGGTGATTTTTCTAATGACGAGATAGCTCATCATCAAGGTATTGCAGATATTTTATGATGACGAGATCAAGACATTGTCAATTTTCCTGTAATAATCGGGATCATGTTTTCTTCTAATGACGAGATATTTCGTCCAACATGATCTGGTCAGCTTAGCTAAAGACGAGATGCCTCGTCGAAACAACCACCAGAACTGTTAAAATAGTTTTAAACCAAGACAAAAACAAGGAGTAAATATGAATTTTGGATCTCTGGAATAGGAATCTATTCAGTGTCTGAACCACGGTTTCTCAAGTAGATTACAACACTTTTTAATAATAGAGTGGAACTGTTTGTTGAAAGAGGGCAGATGTTTCTTGTAAAAATAATGAATTCAAGTGTGCTTGCGATTGAATTTATTTTAAAATTTGTATACGGAGTGCGATATAAAGACATAATCTGTAGTCTAATAAGTAACCTTAAAACACCTGGATGGACCTCAGGGAATGATGATGAACCAAATCTATCAATTTCACGCCACAGCCTCTGAATACAGAATGGGACATTTTGGGAAGAAACGATTAAGCAACAAAATTTCAAGACATTTAATAACAAAAGAAACTAACTTGTGTTTGGGAATTACTTATGGTTCGGGCTTAAGACAGAGTCGACATAAAATCTTGGCATGTTCTTTCAAACTGAATTGATGTAGATGAAGTGACTTGCCAGAATTTTTATTAAATTTGGTTTTGCAGGATAATTGGATAAGTGTATTATTACAGATTTTGCTTCAGATGGATACTCTTTCAATGCCCAACCAATGATCTATTTGATCTTCAGCAGTACGAGAAACGAACCATAGACTTGAAATATGAGTTGACTGAGCTTTGCTATTGAGGGGGCTTCAAAAAGTGTGACCAACATGTTGACTAGTAATTACGTGATTCTTCTGTAGAAAGTTGACTTGGTTGGCCGATTTGGCATCTTATCGTTTCACTTGGTGATGTAACACCTTATGGCAGGGTAGGTGTGTGAATTGGCATTTCTATAGAGTGACTACAAAAGTGGTGAAATAGCCAGTCTACTATACTATCAGATGATCCGTCAATGAGTCAATCAGGTGATGAATCAACAGATGGGCGTCTTATCCCGTACCGTGAACCAATCAGATGATGAATGTTAAGTTCCACCCAGTAGAAAAAACAGTCCAATGGTCTCGCTACTACTAGTTTTGGTCACATGATCCTGGGCACATTAAAAGGCTACCATTGCTCACTCTACTTTTATCTTTCCTCTATGAGGCGAACTGACTGCTATTTGCTAGGAGCACCCAGTGAGTCATCCCAAGGTGCCTCCAAAAGGGTCAATCACCAACATCAATGCACTTATAAACTAGGATTCGAACCGGTACTTACCGAGAGTCAGCCAATCGCTATGACCACTTTACCAGGTAGACGGCCTCAAATGGATATATAAACCTAAGAAATTATATTTATGAATTACCTCGGCCTTGTGTTATTCCTTAGTTGAACCACATGAAATGGATGAACCACATGAAGAAGGATAGTATTACTATGCACAGTTTACGTCTCTAATCTTGAACATGTGGCGTGTCTATCAGAATCAAACCGCCCTAAACATTGTTTTTCACTAATGCAGCAAATACGCCTCAAGAGGAAATGCTATACCACCTCTAAGTCCGAGTTTAACGGCAAGACTCGAATATGTGCAATGACGACTTTAAATTCATTCCGAGTTTCACCTGAAATATATTCAGTTCTTTCATTAGCTTTGAATTTCAATCAAGTTAGAGGCCTAGCCATAATCGAAGAATGCTTTCATTTGAAGAGGAAGTTTCACGTTTTGAAAGATGTACGTATATAATAAATAAGGTGTTAAAACATAAAACGCGGAACTGACACCTCGTTTCCCGGCGTGAAATATTTTCCATTGGGAGGAAGTTTAGAGAGTTGACATGCTTCCGGAATTTCCGGGAACACCTGACATCTAATTATCTCTTCTAAAGTTTCGTTTCATCGGACTGTGACGTCACGACTGAATCTTGTTAGCTGTCTTCTGGCGAGCAATGGCGTAGGATTTCCCTTGGGATAAGAAAATACCTACAAAAATAAACATTTTTAAGGCAGCCTGCATGCAAAATGCATCGGATTCCATTACCTTTGTTTGTAGTGTACTACAAACTCAATACAAAATTTCTATTCTCTAAATTTAACTCATGTTCCTTTGAATTCGTCTGAACAGTCAAATATTCCCAAGCAGCTTAAGCACTTTTTAACCATCCAAGAGGTTTATCTAACCAATTTTGCTATTGACGAGATATCTCGTCATCAAGATATTGCCAATTTTTTTATGATGACGTGATCAGGATCTGGCCCGTTTCCTTGTAATGACGAGATATCTGGTCGATCCAGCTTCGGTCAGTTTTACTAACGATGAGAAAACCAAATTATGCTGTTATCCAAATGTACCTATCAGAATTTTGTTTAAGCAATAAAAAAATAACTAAAGATTACCTAACATGTATAACCGTATAACCATATGCAAACACCAGTACTAGTGTCGTGAACATAAAAATTGTCGAATTAAAAAACTTGTAGAATTCTCATTCGGTGTGTCATGCACAAGGCTTCAGCATGATAGCGATTTGATTAGAAAAAATTATATTTTTACGGCCCACTCTATCCAGATGTCCTTTTATATTCACGCCCACATCATCCGAGACGTGGAAACTAGCTTAATAAACACGCAAATATGTTCTATAGTTTCTGAAAGAAAAACACAATTTGGTTGATGTGTAAAATATATTTAAACACAATAAATTGCTTTTTCAAATTTTACGATGCCAAAAAGTTTTAACCCTGCATGTGATTACGACGAAATATCTCGTTCATCAAGGTATTTCCGATTGTTTGATGATGACGAGATCAAGATCTGGTCAGTTTTCTTCTAATAACGAGATATCTCGTCTGCCACCATATGGTCAGCTTTGCTAATAACAAGATCAAGACAACCACCAGGAGGGTTAATTATCTGTGAAAACACTGTAATAACCCTCCAATAACAACCTAAAGCAAACTTACATTACTGACTTACAAACGAATTGCTTGTTTTTATTCGGAACTGATAAGTATTAGGAATGCCTCAGCAATAAACAGTACACAAACATGTGGGTAAGATAAATAGTTGATGCATGTTTAAAATAATAAACTTTAATATTAAGTATCTCAAGAGCCAGAAAAAAAATTACTCGAGAAACTAGTAGATTTGTGGTCTTTAATTAGGAATATTTCGGCATTTTGAGCTTTTATTCTGATAAATATGTCTTCTACTTTTAGTCAAGCAAATCTAGAAGATTTATTGAGCTAAACTTCCCTTTACCGTAATAACCTTGAAGTATTTAAAAATGGGAAGCAAAAAATACTTCTAAATTTCATAAACCAATATAGTGATAAAATATAACTCACCACAAAAGCTATTCTAGTTAATGATCCACCATAACAACAATGTACTATATAATTAAGCCATTATCTAATTTATCTAATTAAGCGAACGACTACTGAAGGAAACCTGTATTGCTAATTAAGCCTAACAATGTTAAATGAAACATTCTCGTTAGTATTTAGGCATTATTGAAAATCTTTGCAAACTACGGTGTTCGTTGAGAAGCGCTTTCACTTTGTTTGAATCAGGTATTTCTTAATTACCAACACTTTCTATTCGTACGAAAATTCGAAGTATCTAATTGTCCTCATTCCGCTATTACGTTATATAGATCGTTGCCGTTTCATTTTTGTTGAACATATTTTGTTAAACTGGTGCTAAAATGCATATAAATTCTGAAGAAAGAATATTTTGCATTAGAATCTTTTCAATGTTTCTAGATTTGTGGAACTGAAATATTAAATATGGTAGGTAGTTAATTAACGTGGCACTGGAGCAACACAACGCGTGCTATTGGCGACGATCCAGGATCAATCGCGAAAGAAAAATACAAGGACAATGCTTCGTAATATTGAACCACGGTCAGATGACGAGAACACCTGAGCTTGCACTTCACTTTCCAAACTTCCACACCACACTAACGCAAGGACATTTGAAACCACGACAGATTTAACGTGTATCAGCCCCACGTACACGACGATCTTTGGTTGGATCGAGATTCGAACTCGCAACCCGCAGGTAGCTAATCCAGTATTCTTCCAATTGGGATATCGCGACTCGGGCATTACAATGAAACAATTTTATATATTTATATGAATTTACGGGTATTTATTTTAGAAATTTTAGTAACAAATAATTGCAGTTCAATAAGGCTATTAATTTGTTTAATATATTTAAATAAAAACCAAACAATTAAGCTTATTTTACGTACTGAAAGAGAAAATGTTAACGTTTTGTTTCAGTTACAAAAAACATTTATTACAACTTCCAAATTTTACCTATCTTAATAATAAAATTTAAATGAAGGTTTAAATCTTTGAGAAGTTCAAACGCATATATCAGTTCCGCAAACTACCACTCATCCCGACTTCTAACTAGTTTTGGCGATCTTGACAACCGCCGTGTACACGGGGGCTGGTGCACGTTAAATCTGTCGTGGCCTGAAATGTCCTCACGTTAGCGTGGTATGGAAATTTCGAGAGAGGTTTGCCAGCTCAGGTGTTGTACTCGTCATCTGACCGTTGTTCAAAATTGCGAGGTGTTTTCCTATGACTTTTCCTTTCGGGATGAAAACCGGACCGTCGCCAATAGCCCGTTGTGTTTCTCCAATGTGGAGTTAATTAAATACCTACCTACCATCTTGACACATATAATCTTTTCTAGGATTCTTTCAACCAACAGAAGTCGGTACTTAGTCAATAAAAGTGACGTAGGCTAAAAGAAATGCTACACCACTCTGAAATCTTGTGACGCTCAGAGAGTTAAAATAGATGCTCAAACAAACCTTTTCATATTGACGTATAACGCTTTTTTGCAGCAGTTAAGAAATCGTTTCAATCGCCTAGGGGTTTGGTAAAAATTATATATACCTTTGGTAACAATTTATTTCATTCAATGAAAAAGTATTGGATTCGATGTAAAATTTTTGTTCATATGGTTGTTATTACTTGGCTACTTTAACAGATATTTATGGCGACTAAAACCTAAATAAATAACTTGACAATTCCTGAACTTTTATTCTATTAAATGTTTCAAACCCTGCCTTTAAAGAGAGGAAAACTACCCCTAAAAGAGAAAAACTGCTCTAAAATTTGGAGGAAAAATCCCCAGAGAAGTTTATATTACTTTTTAAAATTTCAAATGAAATCCATTCAAACTTAGGCGGTATACGAGAACTAGAATTTTGTCTTTTCTTTTTGAAATGCACTATAAAATCTCAAAACAAATATATACTTGTTCAAGTCTCCGAAATATCGTTTCAAAAGTGGACAAAAGGGTTTTCACTCTCCAATCTTCGTTTGCTCTCAAGAGTGTCTAGAACATGAAAACAAGAATACGCTACTTTTGAAGGTTATTCACTTCGGTCAGATCAATTTTGGTTTCGAGTGTTATAATTTAAAAGCATATTAGAAATGAAAATTTGTTTTAAAACAATGACAACAGATGTAAAACAGTGACCAAAACACAAATGGTCGAAAAAAATTTTGTCTTAAGGCCTTAAAAAGTGTCCCAAATACTGGATATTTTGAAAATGTAGGAAAATATTTTTTTTAAGTCAGCCTTAACGGGAAGATGAGTGGTGAATAAATGTCGTTAGATTTAAATAAAAAAAACTGTTTCGAACTTAGATACAGTACTTCTAAAATAATGATATTGTGTAGAACTTAGATACAGAAAAATGAAATTGTGTAGAACTTGGATACAGAGTACTGCTAAAGTAATGAAATTGTGTAGAACTTGGATACAGATCACTGCTAAAGTAATGAAATTGCGTAGAACTTGGATACAGAGTACTGCTAAAGTAATGAAATTGTGTAGAACTTGGATACAGATCACTGCTAAAGTAATGAAATTGCGTAGAACTTGGATACAGAGTACTGCTGAAGTAATGAAATTGTGTAGAACTTAGATTACAGAACTTATATAGCATTATTAAAGGTAGAGAAATAACAGTATCGTGTAATATATTATGACATACTTTTTATATCAAGTGCCCATATACATTTGGCACTTGGGCTTACATTCAATTCAAAATGTGAACGAAATAAAGATCAGGCGATAAATACAAACCTATGATAAACAAATTAGACGAAAAATAAATATCTCTTAAAAAATACCCTTACTCTAGATTTAAATTAAGGAATGTCATTCAAATAATTAAATCTTCAAAAAGCAGGTATAGTTTCTTAAAAAAGTTTATAAAATGTAACAGGAAACCCAAAAGAGCATTATCAGAAGATAGAGTTATCTAAGAGAATATAAGGACCATCTATTTCTTTAAAACGGTAAAAAGTTGTTTTGCATCTGCACACAAAAATATCAATCTATAAAGTACTTACAGTGGCTCCCAAAAGTGTTCATACACTTACGAATTTCAATGAAATACTGCTCTATCCATTAATAAAAATTAATATTTCAGAATGGGAATTTTTTGATAACATCTATAACTTGTTCTTAACAAAACTACATAAAATATTTTAAAAATATAGTAATACTTTTTTTTGGAAAATCAATAATCAAAAAGTAACAAAATAGTTACCTCACAAAAGTCTTCGTACACTTTAAAAAATCTCTGCATATTAATAAATATTGTAATATTTCGGTAAATTAGTACTTAGTAGGATATCCTATAGCATTCACAACAGCTTTTGAACGTCTGGGAATAGAGTTCATTAGCTTTTTTGTAATTTGTGCATCAATGTTCCTCCATTCTTCAATCATTACGGTTTTTAGTTCGCTTTTCATTTTAATGTCGTGTCTTCGTACTCTAACCTCCAGTTCTCTCCAAATATGTTCTATTGGGTTTAAATCCGGCGACTGAGGTGGTGTTTTCAGAACTTGTGGACAATTATAGACACCAGAGGCGAACGTTGAGAGCCGTGTGCTTAGGATCGTAATCTTGATAAAAAACAAAGTTGTTTCCAATACCCAAATTTTGGGCTGATAATTTTAAATTGTCTTTTAAAATATTTAAATAAAGAGCATGATTCATTATGCCATCAGTAAATACCAAATTACCTAGTCCTGATGCTAATATGCACCCCCACACAAGGACACCTCCACCGCCATGCTTTACTGTTCCAACTAAGTTCTTGGGATTAAGTTCCTCATTTTTTCTTCTCTATACAATTATACGCCCATCGGAACCAAACATGTTAAATTTGCATTCATCTGTAAATAAGATATGATTCCAATACGTTTGTTATTTATCATTGATTTTGCGAAGAAAAGCCTAAGCTTTCTATTTTTCGCACTTACAAAAAATTTTCTTCGGGCAGAACGCCCATTTAATCCAGCTGATCTGAGCACTCGTCTGAGTTTCAGATGAAATTGAAGAAGAAAATTTTTCAGTAAATTCTGTAGAAATTTTTACAGCACTCAAACGTGGATTTTTCACAGATTTTCTAACTATAAATCTCTGATCACGTTGAGTTAACTTTGCCGGACGACCTTTCCTTACCTTGTTTTCGATCCGATTTTCTTCTTTAAAGCGTTTTATCACATACTGCACCGTAGAATGGGATACATTTACTAATTTAGAGATATTCCGAACTGATTTACCACTACTATGATGAAAAATAATCAATTTTCGAAAGCTATTCGTTGTTTCCTTACGACTACGAGCCATTTTTAAATAATAAATAGAATAATACGAAGTAAGCAAGCAAAGATTAAAGCCAAACGATTTTTTAAATGTCACCACAATGCAAAAATAAAAAAAAGCTATAAAAAATAATTTTATTTATGAATTTATCCGAAAATGTTTCGGTGTACGATCACTTTTCTGGCGCGTTCTTTCTCTGCCTCCTTGCATTTTCATTTTTTAAAAAGTAAATGAGTCAATATTTTTTAAAGAATGTTAGGTTTTATTCAGAATCACATGGAGATGATATGAAAAAATATTGGACTTTATATTCGAATTCAATTCCAGGCTACAGCGCTTTTTCAAATTTTTAAAGTGTACGAACACTTTTGGGAGCCATTGTATAAATATATTTCAGTTGAATGTAAAATTAAAGTATCTATATGAATGCTTAACACTCCTGTTCGTTGGCTTGACAATGTATCGCGTCATTAGGAAAAGTTACCAGATATTTATGGACGAGATATCTCGTCATTAGGAAAAGTGACCAGATATTTATGGACGAGATATCTCGTCATTAGGAAAAGTGACCAGATATTTATGGACGAGATATCTCGTGATTAGGAAAACTGACCAGATATTTATGGACGAGATATCTCGTCATTAGGAAAACTGACCAAATATTTATGGACGAGATATCTCGTCATTAGGAAAACTGACCAGATATTTATGGACGAGATATCTCGCCATTGGAAGAAAGCAGATCAGATCTCAATGTCATCATAAGAAGAGCAAAATCTTGGTGACGAGATATCCCGTCATTAACAAAATTCGTCAGACTTAGATGGACGAGATATCTCGTCGAAAGCACTTCGAGGGATAAAAATCAGAAAAACGAATTCCTTGGTTTTTATTATAACGGTACAAGGAGAATTTTAAAAAGAAAAAATGTCAATTCCATCTTGAAAATATGTTTATATACAAGCAAAACATCATGTACAATTTGAATCGGAAAATTTACAAAAATCTCTGCAAGTTTAGTTTCCTTCATTCAGCAATATTAGTATAGCTACACAGGCAGTAGCTACAAAATCCTCACTCACAAAAGACATTAACGATACACATCGATTACAGACTTTGAGTCGCTTCTGAACATCGATTTCCAATATTTTTTCCTTGGGATTCGGATTTTGTCTGAAAGGAGATATCACGTGTGGATTTGATGTTGAAGGTATTAGAGTCTTATTATACCCTAATTTTCCAATTGTTAGAAGGAAAATATATCCACATCGTACTGACATTCCAATTCAATTCTTTGACTGACAATTTTGTTTACTCCGATATTCAAAGAGCAAGAGAAGTTTTTACACATATTTGTTAAGCACTGATCGCTGTTGAAAATACTTTGAAAGATGCTTCAGTTTTTTAAATTCTGGTTGAAAATGGTAGAGATGTTTCCAGAAGGGAAGATTGCAATTGTTTTTAATTTAGCTGATGTAACTGGTTGGTAGATTCTACATTGCTTAAGGTGTAAGTATACACTAGATTTTTTTACTTTGACTTTAAAAATATAATTATTTTACAAGTCTGGTTGTAATTCTTTTAGAATATTAGCAGTACCAAGGGTTTTCATCACTCCTACACTACTTACAGTTAAAGTATTATACAATTTACCGTTATATTTTTAGAAGCTGATTCCATAGCTAACGCCTTAGTAAATCCTATAATTCCGGAATTAGCATGATATAAGCAATAATAACCCCATTATACCAAATATTTGTTTGTGCCTAAAATCATTTCAGTGTGAAAAATTCAGATTAATCTAATCATTAATTATCTCATTTAGATATAATTAGCTAATTAGCATGTT
This sequence comes from Meta bourneti, assembly GCA_933210815.1. NCBI lineage: Eukaryota > Metazoa > Arthropoda > Arachnida > Araneae > Tetragnathidae > Meta > Meta bourneti. The sequence continues at coordinate 22,884,022 of OW119933.1, read as the reverse complement.
TTTGAACAGTGATATCTCAAATTCTAATTTGTTCAGAAAGACAATTCCTATTGGAAACTATTACTAACATTATTCTTCATGTTTTGACTCTCAATCAAATTGGTTGGAAGAATAGGTTATTTTTTACAACTTTTTTTCACCAAGAAAGTCTAAAAAAATCAAGATTTTTTCAGGAATTTTGACATATAAAAAAATTCGTATCTCAACCAATAACTTTGACTGATAATCAAAACATCCACTGTGTTATATAGATTATAATGATAGAAAAACAATTATAATAGACCAATTCAATTTTGAGTTATAAGTTTGAACAAATATTGCAAAAACATGGTTCTTCAGAAGTTAAGTTTAAAGTTTCGGAAACTACATGGTGACAGTACATATCGAAAACTCTTGAAACTGGAAAAACAATTCGACTATTTACAAGAACTTGGTATCGTTTGAAAGTTAAGTTGGAAAAAATTTTGAATTAATAAAAATTATCAATATTTTAGTCAATTTTCATGATTTCTAGTACATACACACGCCTTAAGGTTAAGTGTTACCTTATGCTTAACAGACGTTAAGCATGATAAGCAAAATTAATTCAAGTGAATAGTATTTTAATGCAATAACTGAGTAAGTTCAAAAATTTTGTTCATTAGGTTCATGAAATGCGGAATATTTTTGTTAGACACTTACAATAAATGAAATTTAATCCCACAGTAAACTAATTGATCTGGGTTCACTATTGGTGAAAGAGTGTGTACATAATAAATGTGAATTCCATTCAGGGAACAGTGGACTTTCCTTTCAAAACAAACTTTTGCAGTTATTACCAGATTGTTATGAAATTTGTAGACTGCTTTCTACTAAAAAACCTATATAAAGATTAGTTCAAAAATATTAAATCATTCGGACATTATTACAAAAAATGTAATAAAAAATGTTGATAGATCCCAAGTGCATTAACTTTTCATGTATTGTCAAAATTACTTTAACTCACGTAATAGATTGTTTACATACAAATTAAATTAATACCATTTGGTGAGTACATCACTCAATTGTAAAGCAGTAAAAAATTGTATTAAAACACCCATAATTCTACAAAAAAACTAGGTTAAGCAACATTTTAAAACAAAACTTAAAAATTTGGAAACATGAATTTCTCATTTACACTTAATATATACAAGAGGTTTCAAGAATTATTCAAAAAAATTTCAAGTACATCAATTTAAATCAGATGAGCATGGAATATTTTGAAATCAGGAGAATGTCAAAAATTTCAATCGAGAAAAACGGGTTTTCGTAGTAGGCTTACTATTCTTATCCGCTGTAGCGATCTTGGAAGAGTAACGGATTAGCAACCGGAGGGTTGCGAGTACGAATCCAACCAAAGACCTCAGTGTACATTGGGGCTGGTGCACGTTAAATCGGTCATGGTCTCAAATGTTCTCAAGTTGGTGTTTTGTGGAAGTTTGGAGAGTGGGGTGCCAGTTCAGGTGTGACCTCGTCTTCTGACCGTGGTTTGAAATTACGTGGTATTGTCCTCTGATTTTCCCCTTCGGGTTAGATCCCGGACCGTCTCCAATAGCCCGTTGTGTTGCTCCAGCACGACATTAATTAAATACCTACCTATTCTTTACTAGATGCTTTATATTTTTATATATGTAAAATGATCGTAATTGAAATTTATTTTTGTTATCCACAGAACTTGAAATAAATCAATTTTAACACTAAAATTAAAGCTTCGATTTTGGTGATTGAAAGTCCACTTAACACTGAATAACTTAAAAATGATTTCCACTTTTACTTAAAAGATGCACAATTACGTACTAGATTACTACAGAAATAAAAATATGCAATGGAAATAAATTATTTTTGGGTAAAAAAAGACAACGAAGAGAAGTAGTTCATTAAATCACGAATCACTTTTTATTAGCACACAGCATATGGATGAATTTATATTTTCTCTACTACATAAATAGATCCTAGATTATTTTAAATAAAGTATAAAATACATTTATTGGGTTAATGCAAAAGTTCGTCCCATTTTTTTTGACGAAAATTGAAGAAAAATTTTATTTACTATTAAAAATTACATTTAATCAATATAGTATGTTCGATGACCTCTCTCCACATCTCTCTCTCTCCGGTAACTGCATAATCCCGCGCTCACAGAAGTTCTGAAGTTTCTGGATAAAGAACTGATCCAGGCTACGAAACTTTCTGAACCACTTACGGGACTTGGAATCGTCAACGGCAACCTCGCCATACACAACACATACCTTCTTTTGCGTCTGCGAAGAATTCTTGCCTTTTCGGACATAAAAAAGCGTAATATGTCGAAAATGCTCCTTATTTTCTGTCATTTTTATAATGCTTAACAAAACTTAAAAACACAACCAAATAACACAATTCTTTTTTCTCAAGTACTCCCTGAAATTCCTTCTTTCAAACAACATAAAATCTTCACACGAGTGAAGTAGATAACCCTTAGGTTTTGCGATGCAATACCACATAGCACCAGAAACGGGAAGAACTTTTGCATTAACCCAATAATTCAATATTATTTTTATGTTAAATCGCTTAACATTTTCATCTTGAAATGATAAAAGCCCCTTATCACGATCCGACATTTTTACTCCCCTAAGTATAAGCATCAAAGCATAAACACTCAACTGTTCATTTATGGAATCTGTCTAGCGAGGTTATTTATACGCTTGATACTAATTTATAATATTTCCCTTAAATGAACAATTCTGTCACTCAAGTGCTCAGAAAATGCCCCTGAGAGAACCTAATTGGCTTATAGAGCGGTTTTTACAGAAAGCTTTTAATTAATTGCATGATAAATATCTCACTAGAAATAATACCTCGACGGAAGACAAATGATATCGCATAAGTGGTGGAAGTTCAACGCTCACAACAATTAACATCATAGATTAATGTCTATCCTTCATTGCATATTCAGTTTAAGTGGCTTCATTTGAATCGTGTTCAAACACCTCTTTTAGAAGGGCACACAATTTATAATATGCAGCAGCGTTAAGGGTGACGGATTCTTTACTTCGTTATCGTTTCCTTAAACTCAGAGATGAAATGAAATCAAACAGCTTAATTTCGGTGTAGTAGAAATATTTTTTAAACATTTCTTTAAATTAATATTTATAAATTTAATGAAGGGTTTAACGTGCGTGTTATTCCTAGAGCGCGGAAGTTTAAATTTGTATGGATCTTCTGTTTTAATTTATACTCATCTGATTGCGAGTGCGACGAATGGCATTCATGCTGGGCTTCAGCATAATTAGATTGGAAGAGGAATGAATTAGATTAATTCATTTTTGAAGCGCATTCATTAAAAATTAATTTTACACTGATGAAATTGGAAAGTTTGTAATATTCAGTCGTACATCTCCTTTAAAACAAAGGTCCCGTGATATTTTCTACATTTAAGGAAATGGAATTTAATTGTATCTACGCAGAGTATAATCCATATATTCATTGATTAAAATAAGCAGATATGGAGCTGAAAAATTGCACTTATCACATCAGTTATTTAAATGACTATATTTCATGAAGCCTAAGCAACTATTACATCAATTTTATATATTCCATTTATATGAGTAAATTCTCATGAATAAAATAACTTCAGAATTTCGCAAAACAGTATTGTTAACTTCTAAATTGCACTGGCAAAAGAGACAAAAAGATTTAATTGAACAGTATTGTTAACTTCTAAATTGCACTGGCAAAAGAGAAAAAAAGATTTAATTGGAATTGGATATAAAATAGTCTTCCCATTTGAACTCTACAAAATATATAGATTCTAAACGTATAGTTATGGAAAAAATTTCGAACCACCCCTCTATTCGTGCATAGTTCATAATTCAAATATTGGAGCCGATTCAAATTCACCTTTTAATAGAAAATAATGTCATCTATATATCCATATATATACAATTTGCTCAAGGGACCGTCTTCATATTAAATTGCACGCAAACTTAATAATTTCAGATGTCGACGCTCAATTTTGACACCAAACGTTAAACATAAAAATGTAACCCCGATTTCAATTGATTTTGTTCAACCATTTCTGAATTATAAAGATGTAAAAATTAGAGTGCTTAATGTTAAGGAGATGTAATGAAACCCAGCAAATGATAAAATGTCGACAAAATTTTATTGTCTTCCATTAATTGCACAGCGTTAAAAATGTGAGTAGAATTTCATTGCTGTAGCCTACATTGCTAAGCTAGATATTAAATTTCTTTCATCGAATGTCAGGATATATAAATTGACTAACTTCTAAATTACAAATTCATTTTCCTAAGCTTTCTGTTTTTCATGGCTACAATGTATTTAAAATTCTAACACTTTTATTTACTTAATGTAGAGGTTTGAAACTTCTTAGGATACCTTGCAATATATTTGATAACTGTGGGATGGAAGGGGTGAAAATAGTTGTGTTTTTAATTAAAATCAATTGTGGTTGGGTTTTTTAGTGTTTTTCGTAGCGTCTGTTGGAAAAAAATATTTGCAAAAAATAAGTAACAGTTATACTTATATCCATGCACAAAATTCTGGGAAACATTTCTGAAAAAATTTTTTGAAAAAGAATTAAATTTGCAAGAGTAAGAATTTTAATCTATTAGAAATATTTTTTATTTTAATCGTGAACTTTAACGTCAGTCATTCCTGAAAAAGACATGAAAAAAGAGCAAAATGCAAAAAATATTCAGGTTTACATTCTGCTCAATTTTTTATATGCATATTTCTTAATAATAATAGTATAGTACAAACCCTGCTTATAATCTTTAGAACATGTATAAAAAATTTCAAAAGAATTTAATTATTGCATTCTGAGAGATCTCGTATTGGCGGAGTAACGCTTAGCGAAAATTTTTCGAGAAAAAGCTAAAAACAATATAAATGTCAAATATATATGCCAATATTTTCAAAGAATTTTACTATTATTTTTTTAATTTTAATATTGCTAATGTAAAAATTTATTTTTCTTTTGTGATGTGTATTGAGAAAATGCATACCAAAACATTTTGTTGCAGGTGCAAAATCAAAAATAATTGTTCAAATTGTACTGTGACCCCTTAAATAAGAAATCAAATCACAATTAGGGACTCTCCCCTCATGAGCATTTACAGCACACGGCATCTAAGACACGTTATACCCCATCATTGATTCATTCCACTAAACATTTGAGCTTAATGTGGTAGCTGATTAAAATTTTGAGCGGGGAATTTTTGATGAAACTTGTACCACCATAGCAGACTCTTAACATACTGCTTTCCATACAAGGCTATGTCTATGTAATCGATTGGTAGTGCTAGTGGCATTCCATATTCTCGTTCAAAGCGGTATCGATAGATTTGTAACGCCTTGCATTATTCAAGTGAGCGTGAGACATGAACGCAGTGCTATCGACTTGCAGATAGATTGAGAGGGTATGCTACACATCCTTTCTTTGTTTAATAGAATTATTCTTATCCTTGTATGAAGTGACTGGCTGTGAGTTGCTGGGTACTGCTTGTCATTTCTGTGAACGAATTATTCCATGAACGGCTCGATTGTGGGAGTCTTTGTATTCAAAGAGGGGGCTTGTGCATAAAGTGACGAATGAAATCGGAAGTTCGTGATCGATCTCATTTGAGTGGCGTGGTGGAAATTGTTTTGAAAGCGTCAATTAGCGCGTTGAAATGTCTGCAAATTTGTGTTTGTGGTCATTAGGTAGGTAGGCATTTTAATTAACGTCACACTGGAGCAACACAACCGGCTATTGGTGGTGGTCCGGGATCAATCCCAAAAGGGAAGATCGTTGACAAAACCACTTAATTTTGAACAACGGTCAGATGACGATGCGGTTATTAAATTTTAAAATAGCAGTTATATTCCTTAATATTCGTAATTTGATGCTTTCTCGAAAAAGCCGAACTGATCCAAAGATAGATTTAACGCACACCAACACACACGTACACGACGGTCTTTGGTTGCATCGAGTCTCGAACTTGCAACCCCCGGTTGCCAATCCGTTATTCTTCCAATCGGGATATCGCGACTCCAGCATCGCAATGAAACAATTTTATATGCGCATATTAATTTGCGGATATTTATTTTAGCCAATTTAGTAACAAATAATTACACAACCCAATAACTTTTTAATATTTTTAAATGAAAACCAAACAAGTAAGCTTATTTTACGAACTGAAAAGCAAAATTTTAATGTTTCGTTTCAGTTACGAAGAACTTTTATTACAACTTCCGAATTTGATCTATCTTAATAAGTAAATTTAAATGAAGGTTTGAACCTTTGAAAAAGGTTCAAACGTATACACCAGTTTCGCAAACTGCCAGTAATCCCGTGTTCTAACTAGTTTTGACCATCTTGACAACCGTCGTGTACACGGGGGCTGGTGCACGTTAAATCTGTCGTTGCCTCAAATGTTCTCACGTTGGCGTGATGTGGAAGTTTGGAGAGTGGGTGCCATCTGATCTCCAACTCTTCCAACTTGTCTACCGCTGTCCCATAAACAATTTGGACATTGTGTTGTTCAATTACTGATGTCTGCTTCGAGAGAATATTGGATTCTTAAAAGTAGGAAAACTAATAAAATTGCTGTTAAGGAAATGTTGGGGATGTCAACGATTTAACACAGGTATCCTGTATACCTTTAAAACGCCATTTTCATCCAAATTCACTTCATATTTTACTTCTACGACCATTAGAACTGGAAATATAAAATTTTTAGAAGTATTTACATCTCTGGGGGTTTAGATTATTTTTAACTTTTTCTCTAAATGCAATTTTCGCTAAGCGATACTATCCGCAAAACATGATATTTCAGAATGCATCAATTAAATTCTTTTGAAATTTTTTCTACATGTTCTAAAGATTATAAAGCAGAGTTTGAACTATTATATTATTAAGAAATATGCGTATAAATAAATTGTTCAGGATGTAAACATAAATATTTTTTTGCATTTTGCTCTTTTTCATGTTTTTTCAGGGATGACTGACATTAAAGTCCAAATTAATTTAAATATAATAATACAGTAATGATTGTAGTTCAATACCTGAATCATTGTTTTTAGAAGATAATTAACTTGACAAGCTGGACGTTTTGCGTAAATGGTACTTTTGGCTGTTTTTTACACCTTTTACTCCATTTTTATAAAAACTAAATTTAAAACACAATATTTTCTGCCATAAAATGCTTTTTGTAGTAGAAATCAATAACACAAATCTATAAAAATCTAAGTTCCTTGATAATTTCAAAAAATTGCTCCGAAGGTATACAGATACCTTAAGGTTTTGAGCAGGGGTAGTCGACCTTTTTATACCCACCGCGCACTTTTGTATCTTTGTTGGTAGTAAAATTTTCTTACCGCCCACCGGTTCCGCAGTAACTTAATTTAGGGCAAATGCAAAGTACTCGTAATTTTTAATTGGTGGTTTAGTAAAAATATGTAGTTAAATTTATCTTTTTATTTATACTTTGCATATGTTTATAATACATAGAAAATTTAATTTGATGCTAAATTTCTGCCTCTCCATCTATATAGCGCCTACTAGTGCGGAAACTGCTTAAATTGAAGAAAAAGAAATTAAATATAAAAACTATAAAAGTATATAGTCTATTAAATGATCTTTAATTAATTATTAATGAGATCCTTGAGGCTGATGCTGCGAAACTAAATATTTGATATTTGGTTCAATTTTCGTAAGGAACAAACGAAGGTCTCCTCTTTCGGAAATATTCAGACGGTTTCTCTGTTTGGTGATAATATGATTAACAGCACTGAAGCCTGGTTTTACAGGATATGAGGTAAGGAAAGGTATCGATAAATTGAATATCATTTTCCACATATTTTGATATAACGCAGGCATTTTTTTTATTTAGCCATGAGTTTTCATATTCACCACTATCGAAATTATATTTACTCATCATATCTAAGTTCTAACAGTTCTTGGCAAGTTGTACCAGCCTCCTCAATATTTGCAGTAAAAGGATTTTTCATCCAGTCATACACATTCAAGTTCAAAATATCTTCAAATCGTTTATCCATATTCAATTTAATTTCGTTAAGGTGGCTACTGAATCTTTCAATCTCCTCTACAGTTACATCATCTTTTATAGGTGATAATTCCGGAAACTGACGAAATTCTCTCCAATAGATTATAACGAAGATCAAGTTTGTCGATAAATAATGACACAATATTTTGGCAATTGATAAGAGTTTTATTAGCTCTTTGAAGCTGCAAATATATTTCATTAAATCTCTTGAAAATACCTGCCTAATAAAAGGCATCATTCTTTACTGTTTTTAATTGTTGACAGAGATTGGTCTCATTAATACTTTCAAAAAATGTATGACACTATCATATAATGCTACAAAACGAGACAAACATGTACCCTTTGACAGCTATCGAACTTCTGTATGTAAAAGTAGACTAATAAATTCCTCATTATTGTCCTGGCACAGCTGTCGAAACATTCTATCATATTTGGCATTGGATTTGATCTAATCTACAGCTCTAATTATTATAGCTAATGATGAATGGAGACTTGTGCTTAAATGTTTTCTTACAAGATGTTGTCTGTGCACCACACAAAGAATACATAAAACATTTGGCACTTCTTCCTTCAAATAAGCAACACATCCACGATAGCGACCTACCATTGATGGTGCTCCATCAGTAGCGCATGCAACAATATTGTTCAAAGGTATATTATTTTTTGCAAAGTATGATTTCACAGCATTAAATATTGATAATCCTCTAGTATCTGTAATGAGATTTATTGCGAATAGCATTTCTTCTCGTAATGTATTGTTTTAAATAACGTACATATGTCATCAATAAAACATTATTATCTGCAATGGTAGACTCGTCCAACTGTATAGAAAATGAAGAGTTTTGGAGAATACCTATAAGTTCATTTTCAACATTGACTGCCATTTCTTCAATTCGTCGCTCTACTGTGCTATCGCTTAGGAGCAACGTATTTAAAGCTTCAGGTATATCCTGATGCATTACTGTTGAGATAAATTCTTTTATAGAGGGTATTATTAAAGTTTCTCCAATATTATATCTTTTATCACTTTTTGCAATTAATTGGGAAATGCGATAAGCGGCAGTTAATCCATCTTTGTTTGTTTCATGTTGTTTCTTAAATGATGCAAGGACTGTTCGCCGATTTTGAAATTTCTTTATATATTTCCTGAAGATATTCAAAGGACTTGCCTTCATCTTTTGGATGCTTTGTATCAAGATGTTCTCGCAATCGACTTGGCTTCATTGGATAATGTTTTATGACACAGTAAACACATTGTGAGTTGTTTATTTACAACAGATTCGATGAAATCCATTTTCAGATAATCCGGTAAATAGCCACGAGCATATTTCTTTTTTGAGACATGGGCTCACAATATTTCACACAATTTATAAAACTTGTTTGAAGCCGTAGGCACGGGCTTACTTTCACAGATATAACTACGTACTGGCCCACCAAGAAACGAACTCAACTTGAGTGATGGCCGCTGGTACACCCCGCCCTCGTCATGCGCACAACCTGATCTGTCATTGAGTCATAGACACGTGGTGATAACGGAAAGTAGCTTCAGCATCGGACAAAACCCCTACCGCCCATCATGAAAGCTTAAATCGCCCACTTATGGGTGGTAGGGAACAGGTTGACTACCACTGGCTTTCTATTTCTCATTTAATTTAGAAAATTATATTGAGTCATCTCATGACCGATGATACTTCCAAAATATATCTAATAATTTCAAACTTTCAAACAGTTTAGCTAAGACCTTTTTGTAATCTCTAATGTAGATACCGGTGAACAAACGGAAATACGGACGGTAAGTTTCGAACTCGCAGTCCTCCGATTTCGAGTTCGAAACTCTATCCAACCGAAGACAATCGAGTGCGTGGGGCTGGTGAACGTCAAATTCGCTGTTGCCCCAAATGTACTCATTTTGGAGTGGTGTGGAAGTTTGAAGTTTGGCGAGTGAGGTGTGAGCTCAGGTGTTGTCCTCGGACATTTCCCTTTGGGGTGAGTTCATCCCGGACCGTTGTGTTGCTCCAGTGCGACGTTAATTAACTACCTACGTAGCCTCCCAGTGACGGGAGAAAATACCACTGCTAAACAGTTACAAATGTCCTTAGGCAAAGAGTACAAAACATTCAAATAATACAGGTAGTAAGTAAAATAAAACAGACCAAAAGTACAGTATAAATAAATCGTTTATTTCAGACACCCGCTAAGTGTACTTTTTCAAAAATATCTGTTGACGGGTTTCTGAAATAAACGATTCTAATAAGAGTATGCTATTAAAGTAGAAACATGAGTTCTCTAGCCTCCCAGTATGCTCATTAAATCCGTCGTTGCCTCAAATGTCCTCACGTTAGCTTGGTGTGGAATTTGGAGACTGGGATGCCAGCTCAGGTATTGGCCTCGTCATCTGAACGGGGTTCAAAATTACTTGGATTTTTCCCTTTGGGATTGATCCAAGACCGTCATCAATAGACCCTAGTGTAGCTCCAGCGCGACGTTAATTAAGTACCTGCGTAGTCTCCCATTAATGGAAGAAAATATCACTACTAGACAGTTTGGGACATATAGCCAGATGAGAAACTTCCATAACAGTACCTTTGCAGATTTGCCGCGGTAGCCCGGTTTGAAGAGTAACGGATTAGCAACTCGAGGGTTGCTAGTTCGAATCCAACCAAAGACTGCCGTGTACAAAGGAAGCTGGTGCATGTTAAATTTGCCGTGGCCTCGAATGTCCTCACGTTAGCGTGGTGTGGAAGTTTGGAAAGTGGGTTGCCAGCTCAGGTGTGACTTCATCATCTGACAGTGGTTCAAAATTACGTGGTGTGGTCCTCGGATCTTTCCTTCGTGTTTGATCCCGAACCGTCATCAATAACACCTCTACCTCTTCTGTGTCAGTAAAACTGTGTGTATGTCCATTACTTGAAGTATATTGCATCGTGTTTGGCTCAGTTAGGCCAAATGGCCCCTTGCGACGCACAACCCAAACCAAACAACTATCACTTAAGAATACTCTATTCATTGGTCAATTTGTGACGTATATTGTAATATCTTCTGTGACTTCGTCATTTGACCGAGGTTCGAGGTGTAATCCTCGGATCTTTCCCATCGTGTTTGATCCCGGACCGTCACCAATAACACCCCTACCTCTTCTGTGTCAGTAAAACTTTGTGTGTATGTCCATTACTTGAAGTATATTGCATCGCGTTTGGCTCAGTAAGGCCAAATGGCCCGTTGCGACGTACAACCAAAACCAAACTATCATTTAAGAGTACTCTATTCATTGGTCAATTTGTGACGTATATTGGAATAATATCTTCTGTGACTTAGTAATCTGACCGTGGTTCAAAATTACGTGGTACGGATCTTTCCCTTAGAGATTGATCCCGGACCGTTGGCCAATAGCCCGCTGTGTTGCTCCAGTGCTATGTTAATTAAAATACCTACCTATCTACCTTTGCAGAAGGGACAGGATGGGCTAGAAAATATTCCAATATGACGTAAATAGAACGCAAGACAGTCGTAAGAAGACCTTCGTAGATAAATTTCGCATTTCTGATATTGGTTTGAATCTCTAAAAAGCATCGCAGCTATTTTTACAGATAATGAGTATTGTTTCATGTAAGTTACTGTGATACTAAGATTGGAAGATACTATTCCAGTACATGTCACAAGTTGACCAATGAATAGAGTAGTCTTAAATGATAGTGGTCTGGTTTTGGTTTCCTTCAAGGGGCCATTTCGCTGAGCTGAGCCAAACGCGAGGCAATCTACGTCAAGTAATGGACGTACACTCAAAGTTTTTCTGGCACAGAAGAGGTAGGTAGGTATTTTAATTAACGTCGCACTTGAGCAATGCAACGGGGTATTGGCGACGGTCCGGGATCAAACCCGAAGGGACAATTCGAGGACAGCACCAAGTAATTTTGAACCACCTTCAGATGACGAGAACATCTGAGTTGTACCCCACTCTACACTCTTCCACACCACGCTAGCGTGAGGACATTTGAGGCCATGGCAGATTTAATGTGCGCCATCTCCCTATGTTCACGACGGTCTTTGTTTGGATTCGAATTCGCAGCCCTTCGGTTGCTAATCCGTTACTCTTCCAACCGGGCTACTGCAACCCGACCAAAGAATAGAGTGCTCTTAAATGATGGTTGGGCTTAGTTTTACGTCGCAAGGGGCCATTTGGCCAAACTGAGCCAAACACGAGACAATCAACGTCAATAATGGATATATACATACAAAGTTTTACTGACACAGAAAAGATAAATACATCTAGGATAGTTACAGGAATCGAATCTGCGCCACTTACAACTCGCAGATTGCTAGATCAGTGTGCTAACCCTCTAATCGGCACCATTCTTAAATGAAGGTTTAGTACTAAAAAGTCTTGAGATAATATTTCCCCCAATTTTGTTAAAACTATTTTCTTACGTATTTTAATGTTAAAAGTTGAAACAAAATTAACTAAAGTTGGTAGGTAGGTAGTTGAACTTACTTCAAACTGGAGCAACACAACGGGATATTTCAGACCGTCCCAAAGGAAGAGATCTGGGGACACCATCATTTTGAACAGCGGTCAGATGACGAGACCCCAACCCCACTCTTTAAACTTCCACATCACGCCAACGTGAGGACATTTGAGGCCCCGACAGATTTAACCTACACCAACCCCACATTCACGAAGGTCTTTGATTGGATAGAGTTGCTAATTCAAGACTATCAACTGGGCTACCACAGCTCTTATTAATTAAATAACTCAATGTAAAGAAGTTTTATAAAACGCTTGCCATTTAGAATGAAAATAAATTTGAGTCCTCCAATTTGAATCAAACTAAATTAGCGCTTAAAGTAATAGATATCTATCAGCATAATTAATCTTCGTCCGATGTTTTAGTTTCCCTACTGGGAATTCAAGTATTTCCTCGAAGTTAATGAAACTTCTAAATTAGTCCTCGTAACTGAAAATTGAACTTATACATCGCTTACTTCGAGAAACTTTCAACTTGAAGATAAATCGCAGTACTTGAAATTAATGTTACTAAATAATACATTTTTCGAATTATCTGTAAGAATATATGCATCAATAAAATGTTACATTTTATATTAATGTTACAAAGTTATGCGATATTTGAATTATCTAGGAGAATTCACGCATAACCATCTGCATTTTAATTAGGGTCTGGAATTTAGGTATGGCTTAAATATCAATGATGCACACTCAATCATAGTGAAGCTATTGTTAAGAAAAACATTGGAACATTCATTGGATTTCGCATGATAAATAGTTTTCAAGTACTTCCCATTGCATTCGAAGAATACATTAAGTTTCCAAGTAATTGTGCTAAGGTGTAGCCCATTTTTATAGATCTTCATTCCTCTTTTCTATGATGTAAACCAAGAAATAGCGTCCCCCCTCCCCCCCAAACGGAAGAAAATAAATCTAATCTAATACACTTGAGTGTGGCGCTGAAATCGAACAGATTTCGTTGACAGACGCCTTGCAATGAATATTCCACGATAGATCCTTCTTCTCTTAAATGTATTGCTGGTTGTGTAAATTGCTGTCAAGGGACATGCGAAGGACTTAGAGAATATATTTCAAATCCGCAGACACGACTTATTTCCTTTGGATAATTCCGGATCGACCTTGTAGAAACCTCTCTGGTCGATACAAAAGTAGATAAATTTAATTTAAATGCGAGTTCTCCGGCGTTGTTTTAAACGTAGGTTACCATTTATTTTCCACAGCCTCACAAGGATGAAACAGCTGTGGAATCTAAATTCGTATTAATGTGCCCTTTATCTGATAAAACAGCTATGGTGTTGGCATGCTGATGTCAGTATACATATGTTGTTATATATGATGTATGTGTACCGTTTGTTTTATTTTTAGAAGTTCATTTATTTTCCCTTTCCTCAAAATGAAACATGTGTGGAATCTAAATTACTGTTAACGTGCTCTATTTCTCATAAAACTGCATATGATATTAGTATGCTGATGTCAGAATACATATGATGTTATATGTGATGTATATATGCCATTTGTTTTTTAAACGTAAATAATTTATTTTCCTCATTTTCAAAATGAAACAGCTGTGGAATCTAAATAACTGTTAGCGTGCCCTATATATGGTAAAGCATCATATGATATTAGCATACTGATGGCAGTATACATATTTTATTATATACGATGTATATATACCATTTGTTTTAAACGTAGGATATAATTTATTTTCCTCATTCTCAAAATGAAACAGTTGTGGAATCTAAACTACTGTTAACGAGTACTGATAAAACAACATATGATGTTAGCATACTGATATCCGTATACGTATGATGTATGTATACCATTTGTTTTATTTTAAAAGATCGTTTATTTCCCTCTTCATCACAATGAAACAGCTGTGGAATCTAAATAATTCCTATTAATGTATCCTATATCTGATAAAACAACTATGGTGTTGGAATGCTGATATCAGTATACATATGATGTTATATATAATGTATGTATGTCGTTTGTTTTATTTTTAGAAGATAATTGATTTTCCTCTTCCTCAAAATTAAACATCTGTGGAATCTAAATTGCTGTCAATGTGCCCTAAATCTGATAAAACAGCTATGATATTAGAATGCTGATGTCAGGATACATATGATGTTATATGTGATGTATAGATAGCATTTTTTTATTTTAAAAGATTATTTATTTTCCTTCCCATTAAAATGAAACAGCTGTAGAATCTAAATTACAGTTAACGTCCTCTATATCTGATAAAACATCATATGATACTAGCATGCTAGCACCTTTCATAAACGTCGAAACCATAAAATGCGATTCAAATTATAGCTGTTTGTAAATTAATGTTATTGTTAAGGTAATACCGCGTTTTGAAAAGTAAGGCTCATGGATCAAGCATAAAATATTATAGCTAATGAAAAACAAAATTTATTTGAACGTCAAAATGAAAAGCGTTACATTAAACATACAATGAAGAAAGTACATTTTTCATATTAGAAATAATACAGCATGCTAAAACAAATTTGATCAAAAAGGCTGTTATAGATGGATTTTTAGGAAGAGTAATAATATATTTTACAAATTAAAGATCATAAAGCAAACATTAATTTATAATAAAGGAAAACAGTAGAACTGCATCAAACGAAAAAATAAAAACAATCCATTAAAGCACTAAATAAAGAAGCGACATATACCATGTTGGAGGTAATTTAGAATAGTGAAAATAAATTAAGTTAAAATAAAAAAGATTTAGATCACTTTTATGATGAGAAACTATAGCGACAATGCAACACAGGTAATACCGTTGAAACAAAAATGTAACAGACGCAAATAAACAGAAACAGAGTTTAATTTCAATTATGTCTTTTGCATTTTCACTCATTTTAAAGGGTCTGTTCAATTACCTCACTCGCATTTTTCAAACATTTTAAAGGAATAATACAATTCATTTCCTCTACATGCATTTTTAAAGTTTAATAGCATCTGTAAAAAGGTTTGTGTAATTGGATAATTAAAAATTGAGAAAATCAGGGAATATGTCCTTTGCATTTTATTTTGTGTATACATAGCATCTATTCAAAAGATTTCATTGTTTCCTTTTTATCAAAATAGAGTTTGTTATTGGTTCTACTTAAATTTAAGTAATTTATGTTTCTTCCACATTACCAACCATTCATTCTTTTATTTTAGCACTTTCTAAATGGAAGACATTTGTTTAAAAAATTGTGAATTAAACATTTATTTCAAACATCTGTAGCGTGTGCAATAATGTTGGTATATATAATACCAATCTTTTCCAAAATTTAAAGGTATATCAACTGAACATATTCAATAAATTCCAAAAAATTGAAGAGCAATGAAATCAAACGTAAAATACATTTAACAATTAATAACTATATACACTGCTGGCCACCGTAAATGCAACACCCTGAAGGAAGCATGCAAATAATATGAAATTTACAACATGCATTAGCGGAGGTGAGATATGCAAATGATTAGAATTTCAGCGCAGACGCACATCACGCGCGCCTGTGGCGCCACTTCAAAGCGCTATTTAAGGCTTGGAGATTTCGACGATTTCAAGTACGGCAATTGTGTTTTTCTTGTGGTTTTTTCAAAAAAACGATCAATTATGCCTCGTAGAAAACAGCGATCATCTTTTGATCAAGTATCCGAGTTCGACAGAGGAAGGATAGTGGCCTACCGAGATTGTGGATTATCTTTCAGGGAAATCGGTAGTCGTGTTGGACGAAGCCAAACAATTGTAATGCGGATATGTGATCGTTGGATGCAGGAGGGTACGACGGACCGACGTGTTCGATCGCATCCACCTCAGTGCACCACTTCACGTGATGACAGGCATATTGTGCGTATGGCAGTGACGGATCGCTCAGCCACATCACGAACCATAGCACAGCACATTCAGTCTGTACCGCATCATCCAGTGTCTGCGCGTACCATTCGACGCCGTTTACAGCAGAGTGGTCTGTCCGCAAGACGTCCATTGCTTCGTCTACCCTTGACGCAGAACCACAGACGTTTCCGCCGCCAATGGTGCGATGAAAGAAGGATGTGGACGGAAGAATGGAATGAAATTGTCTTTACTGACGAGTCACGCTTCTGTCTGCAACACCACGATGGTCGGATTCGAGTCTGGAGACACCGTGGAGAGAGGATGTTGAACAGCTGCGTTATGCACCGCCACACTTGTCCTGCACCGGGTATTATGGTATGGGCCGGTATTGGATATCACTCTCGCACTCCTCTAGTACGCATTGCCGGTACTTTAAACAGCCAGCGCTACATCTCCGAGGTGTTGGAGCCAGTTGTCTTTCCTTACCTTCAGGGCTTGCCCACAGCCATATTTCAGCAGTATAATGCGCGACCACACGTGGCACGCATTGTCCAAGGGTTCTTCGTCAATCGCCAGATTGAATTGCTTCGCTCGCTCTCCGGATCTTTCGCCGATAGAAAACATGTGGTCCATGGTTGCTCAACGATTGACCCAGAATACATCCCCAGCTGCCACACCAGATCAACTTTGGCAACGTGTGGAAGCTGCTTGGTCTGCTGTACCCCAAGAACACATCCAAAGTCTCTTTGAATCAATGCCGAGGCGTGTGGCAGCGGTGATCTCCAACAATGGCGGCTACTCTGGCTACTGATTTTGGCATGAACCACACTTCACAGAAGTCTATAAATTTAATCATTTGATACTTGGTCAACATGTTATCTACAAAATAAATTTTGTTGTGATATCTCTTGTCTTTCTTGGTGTTGCAATTTGGGTGGCCAGCAGTGTATTTGCTTATTAAGACGGTTGCCAAGCTATAATAAAACACGTGTTTCATTTAAGTGATTTGCTGGGTTTTGTAACGTCTAAAATGTTATTGTTTTCTTGATTATTATTTTCTATGAACACATTTTTAATAATACAAGAATCGTGATTATCCATGGTGATGTGGACCCTCGAATAATACCATAGAGGAAATATAAAAGTAGATTCACAGTGGTAACCTTTTTATGTGCCTAAGGATCATGTGACCAAAACTAGTAGCAGTGTAACACTTAGACTACTTTCACCTGCGGGTGGAAACGAATATGCATCATCTGATTGGTCCACGGGACAGTAGAAAACGTCCATCCATTGAGTCATCGTTTGATTGGCCCACGCGACATAGTAGAGTTTGTGGATTTCACCATTTTTGTCGTCACTATAGAAATGTGCATTCACACATATACCCTGTCATAAGATGTTATATCGCCAAATCAGCCGATTAGATGCCAAATCGGCGCACCAAGTAAATTTTTCAATGAACAGTCACTAGACGACATGTTGGTTCACACATTTTGAAGCTCCTCTCAAGTATGTATTTATTGTGAAAATTTTACAATAAATCTTGACTTGAGTTACATGCCTTTGAAGTCTTTTGAAAGTCTTTTGCAGCACTATAAAACAGTAGTTTTGCAGCACTATAAAGCAACCAGCCATCTGTTTCACAGACCAGTCAAGGACAAAGTGGCAACACTAGTGCTCAAAGCTTTATTTAAAGCTTAAAAATCTTGGTATCATATTTAGCTAGGATAACAAAGTGAACTAGGACAGTCTGTTAATCGGAGCACGGATAATCAAGGTTCGACTGTATTTTTATAATACATTATTGAATTGTATACGCGAATGTGTTTTCATAATACAGTATTGAAAAGGGACATGGGAGATTCTATAATCCTGTAATATATCATGCGATCTATCCAAATAATATAAGACTATTTCGAAGAATTTAAGACTCTAAAATATTAGATTTTGCTTTTCATCTAAACTTACTATAAAACTTACTAAAAAACGTGAGTTCTTGGCATACAGATGTTAAAACATTCAAATAAGCTTTCGTGTTAGCATAGAACCAAAAAACATTAAGATTTTAAAACGATTTGAAAAATCAGTACAGGCAGCTACATTGAAAATGAATTTCCTAAAGAAGTACTAGATCAACACAAATTACGTTTGAACAAGTTACATTATTACAGTGTCGGATTAAAATTGGACTTTTCCCAGAACTCAAGCACATTTCATGAATATTTACATACTCTAATTAGGTAAATTTCAGCAAAGTTTATTCACTTGAAAATTCAACAAAACTGGCTCCGTCGCTTTATCATGCAAGCACCAGAATACTCAGCAGTTAACACAATTATTTTGCTGTTCACAAGAAACGATCCTACGGTGCTTTGGGATAAACATTACCATTCTGGAGATCATAAAATAACTGAGCAAAATATCAATATTTACAATGATTCAAAAAGACTGAAATGCTTTGCGCATTTCTCTAAACACGCCAGCAATTTAAGTTCGCTTAAAGGCGCCCAAAAGTAGCCGAATAGTTGCAAAGAAAGAATATCCTTCCCAACACAAGCCTCGTCATCTCGGGATGCTTCTTTGAATTCCAAAACTGCTTTTGATTCTGCGGAATTTTTGCAATTACATCGCGTCTATCATTAGAAGGTAAATACCGTTTCTATTAGTTGGAGCGGGCGAAAAGGCAAAAATACCATCAGCTTTCGGACACTTTAATCTAATAATAAAGATTAAAATATTTTTAAAAACAGCAGCAGCTGAAAAAGGGTAAATGAAAGAGGCGGAATGGGTAAACAAAAATACATTCATTTATTCATTTAGCTAGGAACGCGGCGGAGCTAATTAAATGAAAACTGGGGAGGAGTGCCATCGAAACTCGGAAGGAATTTGTTTAAAAACGGTTAGATGGACACGATTCTTATGAAAGGAAGATATCTGAAACATTTTAATTTAACTACGAAACAAGTGTTTCATTAAATCAAAGGATGAATTTCAACCATAGATCATTTCTTTCTTTAAAAAAAAAAGCCTCTTTTTGTATCGGATGCTTGAGAAGTGGGGGCACGAAAAAGTAACTACTTTGCCAGGGGATATTTTTTAAACCTTAGTAATTTGCTTGTAAGGATAAAAAAACAATTCTAATTGAAACTGAAGAACTAGTTTTTGCGACTCTTTTTTTAGGATGCTGTGCCTTTTACTGATGAATTCAAGCGCCATTCTTTTCGCAGTTCACACTTTTTCATTTGCCAAAACGCGCCTTCGAAAGTATTTTAACTGGAGTAGAATAGGTGTTTTATGTTGAACTTTATCAGGAGGAAACGGGTGCGTTCAGAGTTGAGAGTTTCGGATACATCACTCTTAAACTGAAAATTAAGTAAGGTTAAACTTCAGAAGTATATCGTAGCTCTGGTGAGGACGTAAATGACACTGGTAGACTACTTCTAGAAAGA
Source organism: Meta bourneti (assembly GCA_933210815.1). Classification (NCBI taxonomy): domain Eukaryota; kingdom Metazoa; phylum Arthropoda; class Arachnida; order Araneae; family Tetragnathidae; genus Meta; species Meta bourneti. The sequence goes on along the minus strand of OW119933.1, from coordinate 22,864,138 downwards.
TAGTAAACTTCTCAGAAGGCTGTGGTACCCAAAATCATGAATGGCGGTTCACTATAGGTTATTATTTGCTTCCAAATCACTATAAATTTTAAATATTTCATTTCTAAATATGGCATCAAAATAAATTTGAAATAAGAATCCTGCTGAAGACATCAATGGTGGAAGAATATTGTTTAAGTCAAACCTGTCATCTAATTTAATGCATAGACTCGTTCAAACCACTTGACAGAAATGTCAACTCACAATAGCCGGACAATACACTTCTTCAGATTTCCACAGAAATAACACAACGAACACGAGACTCGATTGAAAATAAATTGCATAATAACTTATAATGTCCGTTTGATATGCAGTGTGCTTGATAAAGATGACGTGTCGTCCGAAATACAAGAATACATTTTTTTTGCATTTAAAATGCTTCCAATATGAAATTAAATTAAATCTCTGAACGTCACGATATTTCTGAGTGTGTATTATTCCTTCCCTCCAACACATAATTAAAACTGGTGAGCAGTCATACACTGAGGACTGCAAGCTACAGAACGTATATATGCATGAGGATTATTGACCGCAGACTACATCTCTGAAAGTCACGATATTCATGTTATTTCTCCCGATCGCTCGATTTGAAGATCCCAGACGCAGGTCACGTGATATTGGAAGAAATTACCCAATCGGACCAAGTCGATTTCCAAGCCCATGTGACCTACCCTTCTGAGATTGTGCCGTTGCCACCAAACTAGAATATGCATGCAAATTAGACATTACAAATGAATGTTGGAAAAAGCTTTTCTAACAAAACTGCCAAGTATTGCTTTTGTGGCTTTAACTGAACTCACGTATAATAGGCCACTTATACAGACTGCTATAATTTCTATAATAAATAAAAAACCTAAATAAAATTATGTTTTCGCATGATAATATATTTTAAAAAGATTTCCTTTCATCTCAAGTTATCGCTTCCCAGATACAAAAATATGTTTAATCATATATGTTGAACACAAGTAGACTAAACACATTGCTATTGAGAGGAGCTTCAAAAGTGTGAACCACTTGTAGACTAATATTCAGTGACTGCTCTGTAAAAAATGGACTTGGTTTTGCCGATTTGGTATCGTATCACCTCGTTTGGTTAAAAACATCTTATGACAGGGTATGTGTGTGGATGTGCATTTCTATAGAGTGATGATAAAAGTGGTGAAATCGTCAGTCTACTACGATCAGAAGACCAATCAATGGACCAATCAAATGATGAATCAGTGGATGGGCGTCTTTTCCCGTTCCCTAGACCAATCAGATAATGAATATCCGTTTCCACTCTGCGGACTAAAGTAGTCTAAGGGTCACGTTACTACTAGTTTTGATCACATGATCCTAGACACATAAAAATGTTGCCATTGCTCGATTTACTTTTTATTTCCTCAATGTGTTTAATAGTTCTCTCTCTTGGTACATTAGCTTATAAGAGAAAGAACAAATCAAAACAGTTCTTTCATAAAATGTTAAAATCGCATTCAAGGAATTAAAATAATTCTCCGCTTTTGTGGAAAATATGGTCAGAAGGATGGCAAAAACAATATTTTTTCAAAACAAATTTACTCACAACTCACTTTGAATAAATATTAAGGGAACGTTTATATTCCTTTTAACGTTTAATCGCTTGAAGAAGGTCGGACGGTGATGACGGAAGAAAAGGGAAAGCGACATCTATTGCAAAGTTGGTTAAATAAAAAACGCCGTTTCCGAAATGACGTGGGCTTAAGTAGATTAGGATTAAGCTCGACGTTGGCATTCCGATTCCTGGAAAAGTTCCAGGAACACCATTTCATTTCTTTAAGTTCGTTTCAGTTTTTATTTAAGAAGGCGGACTTTTAATCTTATTTGGGCGGAAAAAGTGTGTCACGACTACTGCTATAACACAAGTCACAGATCAAAGCTACAGCTTCAGAATTGCACGGAATTTGAATTTCCGCCGGAGTTTTTCTCGCCTAGATTTGGACTGATGATTTTCAGGATGACAGATCTTTCTTTGCACGTTAGAAAAGGGGGAATGACTTATGACAACTGAAACTCCAACAATCTCTATACATCGGGCAAAAATATTATAATGCAAATCCAATGCAAGTAAAAATAAAACGGTCTTCTGATTATTTGGAAAATATTGCGTAATCTACACGTGGATGAATGGGATATGGGATGTTTTTATGGTAAAAATTTAAATTAGGAACATTTTCGGGAACTACTGTTATAACGCAAGTCACACATCAAAACTACAGCTTTAGAGGAGAATTGCACGGAATTTGAATTTGCGTCGGAATTTTTCTCGATTTGGACTGATGATTTTCAGGATGACAGATATTTCTTTGCACGTTGGGGATGGGATGATTGGGATATTTTTGTAATAAAAATTAAAATTAGGAAAATTTTCTAAATGTTTCTAGGCCGATGAGGACATTATTCCACGATGCAATCCGCAGATTTTCCTGCATGAATTCTAATCAGTTTCCGAAAAAAAGTTTTGACTACACATACAATAGAATTATTCCATAATCATTCTTCGTAATCCGTTGTACAATAACTTTTACCTAAGCCTTTGATTATCTAAGAAATTTGAATATCCCGACGCACGATTTCGGGTAAGATGATTAGGATAATAAAGATTATTCTATACGTACTTTCATACATTTAAAAATGATTTACGATACATTGTTACATACTAATTCTAATTCTTTAAAATATTATCCAAGGAATTCGAAATATTTGAGAATGTGTCACACTAATGAAAATGAAAGGTGACAATACAGAATAATATTCATGATATGTTTTAATATTATCATATTTAATAGATAAGAATAATAAATTAATGCGAATTGCTATAATACTATTGTTATCTTAAAATCAAAACGTAGAATGTGATGTTCTTAAAAATTCATCAGGGAAACAATTTGGTTATTTATGATGTGGGTTACAATTATTACGAACAAAAGAGAATGTAAACAATTTTCTAATTATTGTACAAAAAATAATTAAAATAACCAAAAGCTTAAATACGTAAGCTTGCAAAATTACAAGCTTAGGTACATATGGCGATTTTAGAAGTCATAATTTTGAAATCAAACATTGTTGAGTGCAATTGTCTCAAGTAAGTACATTTTGTATAGTTTATTTCCGACATACGATTAGAATTTAGGATCAAATTCAATAAATATATTTTACTCTTAATTTTCAGTACACTATTTTAAGATTCAGCCATAAAATAAAGCTACGAATTAGAAGTCAGACGATAATAACTAAACAAGGGAATGCGTTGCTAAATGAAAAAAACATCTTAGTTAAAATTAAACAAAGTTATGTGAGCAAATAAATTAAAACATAAACTTTTCATCACAAAAATAATTTCAAAATATTTGATTCTCCATTCTTAAATAAGAAAAAAGCGCGCATGAATTCTTCGTTTTAAATACAAAAGCATTTGTGCATTTTACAGTTTATTAGTTAAAACGTATCCCTTTGTACTAGCCGAAATTTCTTTTAAAAACTTCTAAGTTACTTATGTTTTATAAACATTTATTAAATTTTGCAATATATCTCTGTAGTGTTCAAAGTTTTTTAATTTATTCTCTAAGGTTTTAACCTTTGGGTTGTTCAACGACGTATCCCGTTATCAGCGAAACTGACCAGATCTTAATGGACGAGATATCTCGTAATTAGAAAAACTAACCTGATCTTGATCTCGTCATCATAAAAAACTACAATATCTTCATCATTCGGAATTCAATCGGCATTCCTGATGACGAGATATCTCGTCATTAGCAAAACTGGCTAGATCTCTATGAACGAGATATCTCGTCTAAACCACCAGGGACTCGTCTAAAACCAAGGTTAATTTAACAATATCAAAATAGAATTTTGATATTGTTAAATGAGTGAATCGACTTTAAAAATGAGTGAATCAACTTTAAAATTCATCATTTGTCTATGTTTTGTTGAAAGTTCCTTGATCCTCTGATTATTCAGATTTACCACAGCTTAATATATAGGCCTGTCAAACTGATTCGAAAAGTGAAAAGCTTTTAGACGCTGCCGACATTGCTAATATGATTAGCAATTAGCGAAAGCTAGATTGTGCTGGCACACAAATGTGCTGAGGTCATTACAGTAGTCATTGATTCCCTCTGGTTTGAAGTTCTGAGGTCGGCATTAACTGCTGCCACCGTAATGAAATCGAAAATTGCGGGAATTCCAATCTGTAAAGTTCGCTAACCCAATTGAATGGCGTTATTGGGATTTTTGAGCAAGAAGTAATTAAGGTGATATCATTGCTCGGAGAGGTTTATTAACCATCCAAATGATATCTCTACTCAAGTAAAAGCATCAGCAGAGTGAACGCATTAAAAAGAAAAACGTTAAGCCCCCTAATAAAACAAATGTGAAGAATAAGCCAAATTAACTGTGTAACACATTCACTGGTTAAAATCTAATACGACTTTGCTTCGTTGAACTTCTCGGGATCATTACATTCCGGTTTAATAAACGAGTTACAGACTACGGATTTGTAGCAATTAAACTGACTGAATTAGTAATGTATACTTTTCACTCGTTCATTGTTAACCCTCCTGGTGGTTGTCTCGACGAGATATCTCGTCATTAACAAAAACTGACCAGATCTGGATGGACGAGATATCTTGTCATAAGAAGAAAACTGACCCGATCTTGATCTCTTCATAAAAAATTGCCAATATCGTGATGACGAGATATCTGGTCATTATTGAAATTGGTTAGATCTTGATGGACGAGATATCTCGTCAAAACCACTTGGAGGGTTAAGATAGTTCGAGAATAATACGACATGTAGTGGAGTAGAAAGGCTTTTCCTGCTAAGCTAAATGTAGGTGGCGGTAATGTTTCCGCGGCGGAACGTGTTTTCTGTGCGTATTCCGACCATGACGTCACTGGACTTCTTTTTCAAATACGATTTCAGCACTTCAAAAAATATTCCGATGAATGATTTCGAAATTGATATGATCGTTGATTGGTCAAAGCTAACTAGATTAAATGCCAAAACGGTGATAAACCATATTTTAAGGTAACCCCGGTATGTATCATGCGAGAACATTTTGTGGCAGAAGTAAAATCTTCACTTTCCGTCTGGTTTTGAGTTGGTAAATTTCTTATCTTTAATCTTCTTATCTAATGTAAAAGTATATCACTGATTTTATATTAGTTAAGAGCTGTAAATGGGCATATCAAATGTATTCTCGATCTATCAAATTACCCCTAATTTGCGCATATGCCTTATACTATATTCCCTTATTTTCCTGCTAAATACAGTCAAATTAAAGAACGGATGACAAAGAATTAAGTTAAAGGTAGTAACATTTAAAGTAAATTAGATCTATGGAAGTTGGATAAAATAGTAAAATAAAGTTATAAAATTCGTGTATGAGGAAAAAAATTCGGAAAAATTTATTGGTATAATTAAGGAGCCACATTATCCTAAAAAGGATCAAATATATCGAGCATTTTACTGACTTGTTTTAATTGTAAAGCTTCAAACTTCTAAGTGTTTCGACGAGATGTTTTGTCCAAGATCTGGTTCATTTTGCTCTCTCGTCGAGGCAAAACTGCCCATTACTCGAAGGGGATATGAAAATCCAAGTAGGAAAAACAAATTGTCTCTTGCCCAGAGTTGTTAACATCTTGGAACAGGTTTTTGTACCAGAGGCAGCCCTCTTTGTGGCAGTTTTCGACGGGAAGATAAACCAACAGAGTTAGAGAATATGTGAGCAAAAATGCGTAGCCGTAGCTACATTATTTAGAAAGTTATAAAACTTTTTCCATTGAATGTCACTAGTGAAACCGATTATCTTTGAAACTGAAATCTTTTTTCTCAGCTTTCCGTTTTTCATGACCAAAAAGAATTAAAAATGCCAAGAGTCTTTTTTAAATTAATGTAATGATTTTAAAGTTTTGTTGTTTTTAGGTTGTATTTAATAACTGTGCATAAAATCAGGATTTAGAATAATAATTAATTAAAAATAATGACATAAATTATAACTTTTTTCACGGTTCTTCAAAGTTTTTGTTATAGAAATATTTGTAAAAAAAATAACAGTAATACATGAAAATCTATGCTTAAAATTTTGGTAAACACTTCAAGGAAAGTAAAGAAAAAGTGTTAGTTTAAAAAATTAAAATTTGCAGAGAAGTACGAATTTTAAAGTATTGAAATGTATTTTTAAAAAATAAATTTTTTAATTATTGTTTTACGAAAAAACAATGTTTTATGTGTATTAAAATAAAATACACTCAAACACATTTTATTTTAAATGTAAAATCAAAAAGAGTTGCTCAAAGGGTTATGTGTCCCCTTAAAAACAAGGTTGTTTAAAAAAACAATTAATGATATAATTAATCAAGCACATTGTAGCAGATTAGTATTAAACATTTGTTTCATTTCACGCGTTATGCGAAATTTATTTTTTAAAATAGGAAATTTTGTTTTAGATTTATTTTAACAACCATTTTGATTCAAGTTTCGGCCTGGAAAATAAGTATCTCCATGGATCTGAAGTAATTATAAATAACAAAAACGAAGTCGTCGAGATCTAAACTAAGTAGAATAATAAATCAAAACAGAACTGTGTAGTCGGAAAATAAAAATAGATTATGTTACATCGATCCCTCACACACAACATGAAAAACAGTGTAAAGAATAAAATGATTTTGTATTCCAGCTTATATATTGTGACGAGAACCCGTCTTTGTTTGAAAAGTCATCAATGCGAATCTGATTTTGTTGTTATGAAATAATAAAGTCTTGTTTGTTTTCGGCGTTCTTGTTAGGAGAATTGAGAGCTACTATAACACTCATTGTCAAAGAACTCGTACAAAATATTGTGTGAAAGGTAGAAACATTGGATATATAAATATCCAACACCACTCCATTCTTTAAAACTTCCCTTTAAAAATTTCAATTTAATTTTCTTTGGTTGAATTATTATATGTAGCAGAGAGAGATATTCAATGTTGTTGAGATGTTCCATGTCTTCATCATGTTGTTTGCCCGCCTTGTTTGCTTCAGCTTGTTTGGAATATATATACCATCAGGCTAAGTGTATACGTGTTTTCGTTTAAGAAATAAAAAATTGGTTCTATCTTTTTTTCCATGATCAGGATATGTGCTTTTGTTCAGATTTTCCATGTCTGATGACATATTTAGTAATATCTCAAGATCATAAGGAATGGCGTATTTCTCGACTCATCCAAGGTTAATTTAAAAGCTGTCTTTTTCTACAGCGAAAATCAGAAGCCTTTCATTCAAATAACACATGCTGTTAGAATAAAAGAGACTTATGGAAGCACAGAAAAAATTAAATATGATCACTTTAAGTGGTCAATATTTCAGCATCATCGCTTCATCTCAAACCGGGGCTGATGAAAAACGTTATGGAGGCTATATCCAAATCTGTCCCAGGATTCTTGAACTTAAAGGAAAATTTTCTAAAATTAAGTGATGCAAAACTCGAAGGAATTTGTGTTGGTCATCTTATAAAGAAACTACTAAATGATTATGTTTCTATAGAAAAGCTGAACAGCAAGGACGACAATCATTACTACTAACTGCTAAAACTACCAACAGCTCATTCAAGACTTTCTCAAGAATTATAAAACCTTGAGTGCCGAATGTCCTTAAAAATACATTTCGTAGTTTTTCATCTGGATTTCTTTCCTGACAACCTAGGAGCAATTAGAGAAGGAGAAAGGTTCCGAATTATGGAGAAGAGGTAATAAAGCAGGTGGGATCCCACAATTATGAGTGATTACTGCTAGTTTTTGCAGGACAACATGCCATATAGAAGAAAAATGAGCTACGTGTATGGGTATGCAAAGATAAGTGTTGAAATTTATTTTTGTGTTACTACATCTTTGATCTATTTTTGTGGTCTCATACAGTGACATGGTATTTATAGTTTTTAATATTGTAATTTTACTGCTAACAAGAAAAAATGCTTTAATACATTCTAATTTGAAGCTCAGGTTTAACTTGGAATTCAATAAAATGTGTCATTCACTCCCACTGTAGACGTGTAAATATTGCATTATACAAATACATATTTTGATATATAGCAGTTGTTAATAGAGCTATACGCGATGGAGATTTTTTATAGTCGTTTTTTAATTCAGCGCCCCAAAATTAGTTATAATGACCTTATTTTACCCATTTTATGAAAACAAAGTTTAAATTGTTGACTAGTGTTATTTATGTACAATTTTTTCTCGAAATGGGCAGTACTTCAAGCATTTCTAACTAATTATTCAATGGATAAATTTCAAAAGTTTTTTTTCAAAGTTTTTTTTCAAAAGTTTCAAAAGAAAAACAAAGTTTAAATTGTTGACTAGTGTTATTTATGTACAATTTTTTCTCGAAATGGGCAGTACTTCAAGCATTTCTAACTAATTATTCAATGGATAAATTTCAAAAGTTTATGTATTATATATAGCACAATCTAGCCGACTATTACATGCAAAATTAACTAATTTCTTAACAACAAATTACATAAAGCGGTAACTATAACATCTTAAGAAATTTTATAAAATATTGATACCATAACAGCGCCCAAGTAATAAAATATTTAACTAATATCCACAATAAGTACCAAAAGAAGGATGAAACAGAAATTTGTATATTATATATAACACAACCTGTCCGACTATTACATGAAAAATTAACTAATTTTTTAACAATAAATTATATAAAGCGGTAACTATAACACTTTAACAAATTTTATAAAATACTGATACCATACAGAACCCAATAGAAAAATATTTAACCAATACCCTCGATAAGTACCAGGAGAATAACAAAACACAAACAAACCAATAAATTTAAATTGTAATGTTGTAGCCCAATTTATTCCACAAACCAAATAGATTTAAAAGAATGTTTGCAATAAATATTTCCAACGGAATCATAAAAGCATCCATTGCATTTTATTTTTTAAATTGGGACTTTTTCGGTCAACATAAAAAACGGGGTAGATCATAGGAACATGCGATGTCCATTTATGCTGCTAAGATTTATTCTCCTCTACTTATCTTAAGGATAATATTCGGCAGGCAACCACTTTAGCGAAAACTTGGAGTGAAAAACTTTTTATTCTTTTTTTCAAGAAAATATCCAGATATATTTGCAACGCAGCCGTAAATCAGAGGAAATGTTCCAGACTTTTTATTTTAGTTTCAGCCACTTTTAAACCCAATTTAGGATTCGAAAGCACTTTTCTATCTCCCATTGAGCAATACGACGCGTTTGCTTTGAAAGTTTGTAAAATTCGCTGTAAATCAGAAATTTATTTTAAAGCAAGGGTCTTAAATTCATTAATTAAGGCTAAATCGCATATAAAAATCTACGCATCTAAGTATAGTAATATGAGGAATTTCATAAAAATTAATTCCGGTTCAAAAATGAATTTTAGAAACCCGATGAATATTATAAAAAAGCGTAAAACTTTTAAAAAAATTTCAAACCATGCAAAAAATGTTGACCAAATAGCTTTACATGTAGTAAGATCATCTTCAAAAGTGATTGTAATCATGGCGTCATAAACTACTAATAATAATCCAGGGAAAAATTATATAATATGTTATAGAAAGACTGCGTCATGACGTCAAGTGATCCAACACAAAATAAGAAGGAAAGGCTTACGTCATTGCGCTTATAACAAATTGAAAAGGGTCGAACAAACACATTAATTTATTATGGGATGCTGGTATTAGTCAGAGCATTGATTATAATGCAGAGTTTTATTGGAAGTAGAGACAGCTAGACGAGAAACTTGAAATTACTCAGGAAAAAACAGCCTTGTCAACGTCGGGAATGATGACCTGTTCCCGTTTCCCCGATAAATTTAGTCTCTCTACTAGCCGGTTTTGCCTACTATAAAACCCTGCTTCATAATCAATGCTGTGACCAACACCAGCAGATCTACTCATCCCATTGCCAATTATTGTGTTTGTTTGACCCCTCCCAATTTTGTTATAAGTATAGCGATGTTAGTCCTTATTTTGTATTGAATCACCATCAAAATTTAAGTCTTCCTATAATATATTAGATCATGTGGCGTCATAATGACAGTGATATAATTTAAAATATACTCATTCATAAGAAGCATGAGACATAATTGTGTTGTTTTATTTAGGGTAAGCATATTTTACATAACAGATAATTTGAAGAAAGGTTTTTTGACATCCCAGATTGTAAAGTAACTATTATACTATTTTCAAATACTGGAACTCAAATAATTCCGATAACATCAAGAGATAAACACGCCAAAAATAGAAAGCTGAAATTTATAATTTTATTGCTCTAGAAAATGACGCAATCTTTGATGAGTTAAGTTAGAATATGCGGAGGAACATATTTTTATTAAATATTGTTTTGCTAGTACAATCTCTCTAATATTCTTAAAAGGATACGTCTAATATACACGCATATTTAATATGCTTGCATAATATACTTATATTTTTATTATTGCTTTAATCAAGAATATGACATTCAGGTTTTAAAAATGCGCACAAGTTGTTTGGAAGTACTCGTATGTGTATGCAAAGGTAGACTGCCCCAGTTTTATTTCTGCAGATGATCAGCGTTTTATATAAAATGTTAAGTAAAAAGGCGCTTGAGTAGAATCTTGAATAAGATTTTACTTTTAACTTGCCGGTCCTTGGAGCTGAAAAGCATTCTCTACTTCAAATTGTTTTCAAACGCTAAGGAATTTTAATATTTTTTAATAAAAACGAAGTTTAACTTATTGATTGTGAAACTAGATCACCAGGAAGTGAATTTTCTAGAAGTTTCCTTTTACGAAATCCAGACATCGTAGGTAGAAATATCGATACCCAGGGGAACACATCGAAGTTGTGATCTTTAACCTTTCCACGAATTGGATCATTTTTACACAGCAGAGAAATCTGCATAGCCGAGAGGAATTTTACTCCAGGATTAGACCTTGACTACATAAGATGGATACGTATTGGTTATATATATAGTCGTTCTATGTTCACTGATCATTTTTTCTAGGCGGAGGATAACTGTGGAGATCTGGGAGCACAGAGGTCATATATATACTTAAATGCTATGCCATTCAGGCTGATAGGACGTCTAGTATCCCACCTCCATCAAATAGTTAAAGCTGGGTATAAAATATACTAAGATGGCTAAGGTGTATACATATTTTCTCATTTGATGTTCGGGGCTCCGAAAGCCCCGTTGGAAGAGTAGCGGATTTTCAACCGGAGGGTTGCGAGTTCGAAACTCGATCCAACCAAAGACCGTCGCGTGCATGGGGTCTGATGCACGTTAAATCTGCCGTGGCCTCAAATGTCCTCACGTTGGCGTGGTGTGAAAATTTGCAGAGTGGGTTGCTAGCTCAGGTGTTGACCTCGTCATCTGACCGTGGTTCAGAATTACGATGTCAGAATTAAGACGGATCTTTCCCTTCAGAATTGATCCCGGACCGTTGCTGTTTGACCCAGTGTGACGTTCATTCCATCTACCTACCATTTGTTTTTTAAATGCATAGGTTGGTTGTGTTGTGTGGCGCAAGGGCTATATTTGGTCAAGCTGCACCAAGTAAATGGACACGCACAGAAGGAAAGCTTTACTGACACAGAAGAGAGAAGTACACACAGGAAGTATGGAAAATGTGCCACCTACAACTCTCACATTAGAGCAGTGCACAAGACCCCTTACGTGTCTAGGAGCGCACATATTTTGCCTTTTAAGGTACTGTGTGTGGTTGTATATATTTTGGAGACTTATTCCTCTGAGGGTCATGAGATTTCCGAGTAGTGAAGTGCTGCTTTTACCCTACACTAGAACACAATGCTTAAATTACCGCATCGACTGATTGAAAGAATCTTGCGAAACATCCTATTTGTCAATAAATTCATAACTGATTAGAAGTCATGCATTGAAGACTGGAGGTTGTAGAACGGTATGGACCCCTCAGAGAGTTCAGGCTTTGCATAGATACAGAAACCAAAATATCTTACCCTTAAAATGAAGCAGTCATGGGACTTGTGTTTAAGATTGAAAAACTTAATTATTAATACGTAATTTGGCTACATTATGAATGTGAGTTTCGAATATGGATAGCGAACTCAGGAGTGAGTTTTAAGTTGCATGGAGGTTAAAATCAAGAGAGAGAGAAAAAAGTATATAAGGTGCAGAAGATATTTAGAAGTCATGGTATTGAAGGCGAGAGGTTGCAGAATGGATATATGAGTTTGAACCACTCAGTGCGTTAAGGCTTCGCATAGTCAAAAGAAACTGAAATATTTTACCCGAGTCATTAAAATGAAGCAATCATGCGGTTAAGATAAAAAACTTAATTATCAATATGTAATCTAGCTACATTATGAACGTGAGTTACGAATATGGATAGCGAACTCAGGAGTTTTGAGTTGCATGGAGGTCAAAATCAGAAGAAAAAGAGAGGGAAAAGCATGTAAGGTGCAGAAGATATTTAGAAGTCATGCATTTAAGACGAGATTGCAGAACGGATCTATGAGCTTGAACCTCTCAAGGGTTAAGGCTTCGCATATTTAAAAGAAACTAAAATATTTTACCAGCGTCATATTAAAATGTAGCAATCACGGGCCTTATGGTTAAGACTAAAAAACATAATTATTAGTACTTAATTTAGCTACATTATGAACATGAGTTACGAATATGGATAGCGAAGTCAGGAGTGAGTTTTGAGTTGCTTGGAGGTTAAAATTCGAAGATAAAGAGAGAGGAGTAAAGAATGTAAGGTGCGTAATCAGTAAATTTATGTTGTGGCATTGAATTGTCTGTCTGGGAACTCTATAGAGGATTTAATCGCGAATATAAATATAGCTTGACAAAAAAATGATTCAAGATTTCGTCTTCTGCGTATACATATATGAACAGTCAAAACTTATTTTATTAATACTTTATGTCAAAAAGTCTAGCTATTTATTAATTAATTATTTTAGGATACATTATTCAAGTAGTGGAAACCACTTAAACGAATATATTTTTAAACCTTAAAGTAGATTGGGATTATTTTCCGTATTCCCTCTTCGCATTGGATTTGCAATTTATAAAAATGTTTCGTATACTTAAAAACACTTTAATATACATTTGGGGTCATCTTTTAAAAATCGAGTATAAAGCAAAAAATAAACTTACACGAGAGAAACAGATTTTTACCAGGCGAAATGTTTTTGCGAATTATTAATGCGCCCTATTTTTTCGATTTACTTAATTGGCTTGTGAATTATCCTAAAATTATAAAAGCAATATCGTTATCAGATAATCGAAAAGGATTTTATGCTTCTAAAAAACATCAACTTTCTGAAACAATGAATATTTAGAGTTGTGAAAAAAGATCGCTTAAATATATTTCTTTTAGAGACATGGACGCTAATGGAAAAGCGGTTGGTTTCTACCAGAATGCTCTTTAAGTGTGGAGTGTTTCATCCGTTTCAATTATCGTAAAAGCTTATTAAAAGCTACAGAGTGAGCATTTAATCACTGCATATAAATTATTCGTCATCATAGAACTTTTACTGCTCTTCATCATTTTTGTTCAGCTAGCTATGATTAATCACTCCAAGGAGAGAGATACATAATTGTTTTCTGATCTAATTCGAACTCTTTAGGGCTTCTCTTATGTGCTCGAAAGCTTTAGGAAGTGTGGAGTATTCTGTAGTCTCTCAATTAACGTGTTAAAGCATATTGATTAATATAAACATATTTGGTGCGGGATATTCTAACTTCAATTTAAGCGTCTGTCAAATTAATGCTCGCAAGTGTAAAACTAGGGTTGCTTGCATGAAAATCTTTTAATGATTTCTCATTTGTAGTATGATATAGTTTCATATGAATGATTTAAAACCTATATAATATATGACGATATCCAAGTTGAATCAATTAGCATAAATCCTTATGCAGATTAGTTCTATTATACAGGGGCTCAAAAGTCACTAGACCATTTAAAAATAGAATAACTCTTTTGTGTATTAAAAATTCATATTTATTCTTTCATAAACAATAAATATACTTCTTGGAAATTATTTTTAATTAGTTTTGTAGATTATCTCCTTCAAATGGCCACCATTTTGTTCTTGAGAGTGGCGGGATCTTTCTAAAGTGTGCTCCACCACCTCTTGTAATGTTTCTTCGCTTATTGTTCCTTCCTTGGATTATTTTTACTCGTTGCTCTGTTGTGCATTTTTGCATAATTATTTTCCAAGGATTACATATAAATAATCTGAAAAGAAATTGAAAAAGTTAATAGTAAATAAGTTATAATATTTTAAAAATGGTCTAGTGACTTTTGGGCCACCTTGTATATACAATTATATATTCTATGTATATTTCATTTTAATCTAACTAGCCCACACCTTCAATGAAATTAAAAGTTTTTCTTTTCCATAACTATATTTTATAAATTTCAGACTTGTGTTAGTAAGGTTATGGTGCTAAGGAATTTGCTGTTAAATTAATTTTACATCAGTGTACACAAGCAAGTAGTGCTTTGTATTTCTACATTTATTTAACTATCATTTAATATTTTGTAAGTGTATTTTAATTGTTTTGTTATGATCAACGTCTCAGTTCAGTCTTCGCCGAATACAGATATTTTTTGTTGAAATGCTGGTCCCGTGTGTTATGAAAACCTATCCATCCTAAATGCTATAAACAAAAAACAATATATTATTTATAAACAACATAAAAGAATATTTATTAGGTTTCGCAATATGAAATTTGAGCTGCAACAAAATATGTCTCATTCAGTTCATCTTCAGACATTGAAATGCTTTTAGTGATATGAAAACATATCCAAACCATTTCAGATCAGGTAGTAAGTTGTTGTTTGTTGAGTATCAGGTAGTACCCAAACAGCAATCGATACAAATAGCTCCGACAGTGTAGGATAAGTATATGGCTGCTTGCAAGAAAGTCTTTTAATGAATTTTCATTTGTAGTATGATATAATTGATTTTAAACCGATATAATATATAGAAATATACAAGTTGAATCACTTAGTTTAATTATCACTTATGCAGATATACAAGTTATTAAACATACAATTTTCATTTAAATCTAATTAGAGTACACTTTCTATGCAATTAAAAGTTTTTATTTTCCTTAACTACATTTTTAAATTTTCAGTCTTGTGTCATTAAGGTTATGATGTTAAGGGATTTTCTGTTAACCCTTATGGTAATTTATCCTCGCGTCGAAAACTGTCCTATATTGGGCAACCTCTACTGCAAAAACCAGTTTCAAACTGTCACTAGTTCTGGGCAAGAGGCAATTTGTTTTCCCTACCTGGATGTTCATTCCCCTTGGAATAATTGAGCAGTCTTGTCTCAACGAGATATCTCGTCCTTTGCTAAATTGACCAGATTTTGGACGAGATATCTCATCCATCAAGATCTCACCAATTTTGCTAATGACGAAATACCTCGTCCATCAAGATCGGACCAATTTTGCTAATGACGCCTCGTCATAAAGATATTGCCGATTTTTCAATACTGACCAGATCAAGACCTGGTAATTTTTTCTTCTAATGCGGAGGTATCTCGTCCATCAAGATCTGGTCAGGTCTGCTAATGATGAGATACCTCTTCGAAATAACCATCAGGAGAGTTATATATCAGTGTACACCAGCAAGTAGTGCTAAATGTTTATACTTCTACACTTATTTTACTAAAGTCTACTATTTTTTAAGTATATTTTATAATCATTTTAAATTTTTTTTGTTGTGATCAACCTCCCAGTTAAGTCTGCAAAATAAATATATTTTTCGTTGAAGTGCTGGCCCCTTGAGCTATGAAAACTCATCCATCCTAAATGCCATAAACAAGAAACGATAGATTATTTATAAACCACAAAAAAGAATATTTGTTGAGTATCCGCAATATGAAATTTGATCTGCAACTAAATGTTAAGTCTCATTGAGTTCATCTCCAGACTTTGAAGTGCTTTTAGCGATATGAAAACAAATCCAAAGCATTTCGGATCAGGTAGTGAGCTCGTATCCGAACAGCGATCGTTACAAATAGCTCCGACGGTCTAGGTTAAGTCTTGGGAAGGGATATAAATCGCTTTGATCCGTCTTTCTCGTGTAACAGCGTGACTGCTGCGTACAATTGCTAGAATAATCGTTGGGCCTCGATCTTCCAGTTCCTCTTTGACACTCACGGAATCGCTTGATCTCCTCAATTCGCATGAGTCTAAAGTTGCTAAGATACCAATATTCTCTTAAAGATTAAATGGCGGATAATAAATATGCTTGGATCGACTGAATTTCCACTAGGGCTGTACCGAAGTACAAATTTGTCTCATCCAGGGTAATTGATTAAGAAATGTATTCCGGATACGGCTAAATATTTGGGCAAGGATATTTATCATCAATAGCTACAAAATTTACATATTGCATTGAGTGTATATGCAAGGAGCAGGTCGTATTGAGGCACTGATTTCAACTCAGTTTATCTCTAGTGCATCGAGTTTAGTGAGACGCTTTAGGTTATGATTTCTATACCGTGCCCTTTTTATGTTAATATGAATTGATTTCATTACGAATTAACCCACCAAGTGTTTTTGAGGAGATGCCTCATCCATCAAGATCGGACCAATTTTGCTAGTGACATATCGCGTCATCAAAATTTTGCTCATTTTTTTATATGCCGAGATCAAGATTTGGTCAGTTTTCTTCTAATGACGCGATATCCTGTCCATCAAGGAGCAGGCATCTGGTCAGGTTTGGTAATGAACTCGTCGAGACTACCACCAGGAGGTTTAAGAGGGGGTTAACTTAACCGGTCTGAACGTTAACAGGTTTCCGAGCATTGCTGCATTACTCAAAAATCTCGTGACGCCCATAGGGTTAACGGCGATCCGAGAGTCATACCATGGGTTGAGTGTATTTGGAAAAAGGGGTGACACGCATTTCATTATTTTGATGACACTTCGGGAATTGATTAAAATTATTATTACACTGCTGGCCACCCAAATTGCAACACCAAGAAAGACAAGAGATATCACAACAAAATTTATTTTGTAGATAACATGTTGACCAAGTATCAAATGATTAAATTTATAGACTTCTGTGAAGTGTGGTTCCTGCCAAAATCAGTAGCCAGAGTAGCCGCCATTGTTGGAGATCACCGCTGAGACACGCCTCGGCATTGATTCAAAGAGACTTTGGATGTGTTCTTGGGGTACAACAGACCAAGCAGCTTCCACACGTTGCCAAAATTGATCTGGTGTGGCAGCTGGGGATGTATTCTGGGTCAATCGTTGAGCAACCATGGACCACATGTTTTCTATCGGCGAAAGATCCGGAGAGCGAGCTGGCCAGGGAAGCAATTCAATCTGGCGATTGACGAAGAACCCTTGGATAATGCGTGCCACGTGTGGTCGCGCATTATCCTGTTGAAATATGGCTGTGGGCAAGCCCTGAAGGTAAGGAAGGACAACTGGCTCCAACACCTCGGAGATGTAGCGCTGGCTGTTTAAAGTACCGGCAATGCGTACTAGAGGAGTGCGAGAGTGATATCCAATACCGCCCCATACCATAATACCCGGTGCAGGACCAGTGTGGCGGTGCATAACGCAGCTGTTCAGCATCCTCTCTCCACGGTGTCTCCAGACTCGAATCCGACCATCGTGGTGTTGCAGACAGGAGCGTGACTCGTCAGTAAAGACAATTTCATTCCATTCTGCCGTCCACCTCCTTCTTTCATCGCACCATTGGCGGCGGAAACGTCTGTGGTTCTGCGTCAAGGGTAGACGAAGCAATGGACGTCTTGCGGACAGACCACTCTGCTGTAAACGGCGTCGAATGGTACGCGCAGACACTGGATGATGCGGTACAGACTGAATGTGCTGTGCTATGGTTCGTGATGTGGCTGAGAGATCCGTCACTGCCATACGCACAATATGCCTGTCATCACGTGAAGTGGTGCACTGAGGTGGATGCGATCGAACACGTCGGTCCGTCGTACCCTCCTGCATCCAACGATCACATATCCGCATTACAGTTGTTTGGTTTCGTCCAACACGACTACCGATTTCCCTGAAGATAATCCACAATCTCGGTAGGCCACTATCCTTCCTCTGTGGAACTCGGATACTTGATCAAAAGATGATCGCTGTTTTCTACGAGGCATAATTGATCGTTTTTTTTTTGAAAAAAACACAAGAAAAACACAATTGCCGTACTTGAAATCGTCGAAATCTCCAAGCCTTAAATAGCGCTTTGAAGTGGCGCCGCAGGCGCGCGTGATGTGCGTCTGCGCTGAAATTCTAATCATTTGCATATCTCACCTCCGCTAATGCATGTTGTAAATTTCATATTATTTGCATGCTTCCTTCAGGGTGTTGCATTTACGGTGGCCAGCAGTGTATATTAAAATCATGTTTTCTTTTCCATACTCCTGTTCATATTTACAAACTGATCATGCTGGTTCAAGATGATTTCAAATAAATTCCATGCACGCTGAAGATCTATATTTGAGGAAAACGTTATTTAATTTAAGCTTGACTGAATCAAGTACATTTTAAAAGCATACAATTTCGCAGAAATCGACAGCTATTTCAACAAACGAAAAAAATAATTTTGTCAATTTTTCTTTTTGACCATTTTCGGTCTCATTCGTCATACTTTACAATGTTAAATTTCGTAAAAGCATACTTAGAATAGAAATTTCCTAATTAGTTTGGTGGCTGCGGTAGCCCGGTTGGAAGAGTACCAGATTACCAACCGAAGGGTTGCAAGTTCGAATCCAACCAAAGACCATCGTGTACAGAGGGGGCTGGTGCACGTTAAATCTGCCGTGGCCTCAAATGTCCTTACGTTGGCATGTTGGGTTGTTTGAAGAGTGGGGTCCCAGTTCAGGTGTGACCTCGTCTTCTGACCGTGGTTCAAAATTACGTGGTGTTGTCCTCGGATTTTTCCATTTGGGATTGATCCCGGACCGTCACTATAGCCCGTTGTGTTGCTCCAGTGTGACTTTAATTAAAATGCCTACCTACCTACCCGTACCGTCGCCAATATCCCGTTGTGTTGCTCCAATGCGACGTTAATTAAAATACCTACCAACCCAAGTTCATTGCACAAATAACCTGCTAGTTGTAAATGGCGCAGGTTCAATTCCTGATAGGTTTCCTACTAGGGTGTATACTCTCTTCTGTGCCAGTAGAGCTTTCCTTGTGAGTGTAAGTTCATTTAAATGCCGTTGTATGGCGCATTTTGTCCAAATATGGATCTTGCGCTATAAGACCCAACCAGCCTTTTAAACTAAAAAATATTTTATTAATAATTACTCTATATATTTTAAATATTTTCAAAAGCGCTGTTCGGTGTGATGCTATTACACTCTTATTCACAAGCCACTTATACTATTAACTTTAATAGATGTCACCTATTTACTTATTAAGTATTTACAATACAATTATGCATTGTACTTTTCATTAATCTTCTTAAAGGGCCCCATAAGACAAAACTTATTGTTACAATAACATAGTTACTCTGCTGAAGTGTACGTATTTTGTAAGTCTTTTCATCTGTTTGCTTGACAAGATGTATTTGAGTAATCTAAACCCAGATTAGTATGAGCATAATCCTAAATTAATGTAGCATTCGACAAAAATAAGATCCACAACAAACACAATGCCGAAATTACGAAACAATAAAATTCAATTATCTTCTGAAAAGACGTACAACTTTAAAGAGGAAATTCATTACATCTTTTAGACAAAATTATTCACCTCTAAAATAAGTTAACCTGCACCCACGACGTTCGCGTTGACTCTCCGCATTTGTTTCGCAACACGCCTTTTGCGTTGAAATATGTTTGTCAGCGGATCATCCCAGAATTTACTGCAGGAAGTCCTGATTTTAAATTAAATATTAAGAAAATCTGCTGCCTCTTCAAACGCCAAATAATGAATATCTGGTGGTTCCATTCAAATGCTGAGCCATTCTTCTCTGTTATATTAAAGAATCCTGCTACTCTTTCTAGATCTAAATATTTGGGACCCAGGCGGAACGGTGGGCGTTTCTGGGAGGAAGATTTACTTTCCATTGAATCGGTACGCTCGCTAATTAAATTTTACAATGCATGAGGTTTAATTGTTTCTCTTGGTTTTTGGAGCGCTCTGGAGGATAGATTATTTTGCAATTTCGGAAAACCGTTTATATATTTCGGTCTGCGTTTGAGATTCCGGGATCACTTTCTTCCGTTGAATCTGCATTGAAAAGAAACACGACGAATGGTTCGCTGCTCAAACACGAAATGGTGTTTGAATTTATTTTGAATTGTACAAGGTGAGCCAAATGTCACGAATGGGGTCGGAGTTCTTTAGCCTTCCAAGTGATTCCAACGAGATATCTCGTCTATCGTCCATCAAGATCTGGACCATTTCGGTAATGACGAAATATCTCGTCGTCACGGTATTACCGAATGTTTGACGATGACAATAACAAGATAGGGTCCGCTTTCTTCTAATGACGAGATATCTCGTCCGTGAAGATCTGATCAGTTTTGCTAATGGCAAGACACTTTCTTCCGTTGAATCTGCATTGAAAAGAAACACGACGAAGGGTTCGCTGCTGAAATACGAAATAGTATTTGAATTTATTTTGAATTGTACAAGGTGAGCCAAATGTCACGAATGGGGTTGGAGTTCCTTAACCTTCAAAGTGGTTTCGACGAGATATTTCGTCCATCTTCCATCAAGATCTGAACCATTTCGCTAATGACGAGATATCTCGTCATCATGATAGTGCCGATTTGACGATAACAAGATGAAGATTGGGTCAGTTTTCTTCTAATGACGAGACACCTCGTCTGTCAAGATCTGGTCACTTTTGCTGATGACGAGATATCTCGTCGATACAACCACCAGGAGGGCTAAATTGACCCTAATAGAACACGCATGTAAGAATATAGTATGTATGATCCTCAGAGGCATACAAACATTATCAAATAACTTATTTTTGTGTAGTTAATAAAAGTTTAAAGGCTATTTTGGTCTGACTTTCTAACCCTCCAAGTGGTTTCGACGAGATACTTGTCCATGAACATCTGACCAATTTTGCTAATGACGAGATATCTCGTCATCTAAATATTGCCGATTTTTTTATGATGTCGAGATTAAGATCTGGTCGATTTTCTTCTAAGGACGAGAGCTTGATAAATGAGATATTTCGTCATTGAAGATGTGGTCAGTTCTGCTAATGACGAAATACCTCGTCCAGACAACCACCAGGAGGTTAATTAATTATTTTTGATTTTCTGCAGATATTTTATAAAGACCTAGGGGATCAACCATGGAAAAATTCACGACCGAACAGCGATCACAAATTGTGAAATTTTACTATCAAACCCGAGGATCAATAATTCTGACACAACACGCATATCGTCGCCATTATGGCGTGAAAGACTCTCCAGGGGAATCACTGATTTGACGCTTGAATGGACGTTTTGAGGAACAGTTTAGTAACCTATCTTCCACTAACAAGCAGACCACACTCAGTTGGGAACAAAGCCACAATTAAACGTGTAAGCGAGAGACTTGCAGAAAACCCTTGCATGTCAACTTGAAGGCGTTGTGGTCAGGTTGGAGTCGTTCTAACGTCACTCCTGTTTCCTTACAAAATACAGTTGGTGCCAGACTGTGCCTATAGACTGCAATGCACGATAAGATTGTACGAATTAGTAAGGTGATATGCGGAATTCATCCACAAGCTATGGGGCTATCTCATTTACAAAGTTTATGCTAACAAGCACCTGACACGTCAACAGCTGAGAACAATATTCGGACTGAAATCCGATCCCTGGAACCTGAAGCACTATGAAATGTAAAAAACGCCTTAGAACGGGCACAACTGTGCGAAGCAGAGAATGAACACCATTTAAAGGATTTGGTTTTTCACACCTGGTGGTAAATTTATTTTCAGTATATACTGTATTCTACGACATTGTAAATTTAAATTTAAAAGAAGAGTTACTAAATATCGGAACCTCTCTTGACTTTTGGCCCACCCTGTGAATGTATAAACTCGGTTCGCGAGAATATGGGTGAGACAAAGCTGATAAATATGTCTTTACGTATCATCCTAATTTATTGAACTGAAAGATTATTAACACACTCAAAGCAGAATGCTGTTCAGGTTCAAGGTATAATGCGTGCGGTCGTCATTAAGTTCACGATCATGGAAAGAACCATATTTGTGTCTGTATGTGGTGTGATCTGGTGTGTGTTAACCCTCCTGGGGGTCATCTCGTCATTGGTAAAATTGGCCAGATCTTGTTGGACGAGCTATCTCGTTATTAGAATAAAAGGCCACGATCATTAGAAGACAACTGACCAGATCTTGATTTCATAATAAAAAAAAATCTGCAATATCTTGATGACGAGATTCCTCGCCATTAGCAAAATTGATCAGATCTTGATGGACGAGATATCTGGTCGAAACCACTTGGATGGTTAAGATATTTATAGAAAGCCCAAAATTCATTTTCATAGATTTTTCAACCATCAACTCATTTGCTTAAACTAAAACCATTCTATACATACACATCTAGGTGTATGACATAAAACCAGCAACTTACCTTTATTAACTTCTAACAATTTGGTATGTTTTAGATTATTGAGATATTTATAAAAACGTTTGAACACATTTTTCGCAATCATAAACTATTTCCTCAAACTAAAAATACACACACGCGTCTAGGAGTACCAACTACCTATCTTTATTAATTCATGTTTGCAATAATTTAAAGAATCTTATATGCTTGAGGCTATTGAGATAGTTATAGTAACATTTAAAGATAGTGTTCAACAATTCTATACCATCTACTGAAACTAATAGTGCTCTGATGCACACACATGTAATACTGCTTTATAATACCTACAACATATCGTTATCAATAATAATGTGATTTTATGTACTGTAGACTATAAATATATTTATATAGAAACATTTAAAAATACTTTTCAGCAATCTTATTCCAACTACTTAAGCTAAGAGTGCCCCGGGACATACACATCTAAGAGTATGCCTTATATAACCATCCGGTTCACAGTAGCCCGGTTGGAAGAGCAACGGATTAGCAACCGAAAGGTTGCTAATTCGAAACTCGGTCCAGCCAAAGACTGTCGTGTACACGGGGGAAGGTGCACATTAAATCTGTCGTGGCCTTAAATGTCCTCTCGTTGGCGCGCTGTGGAAATTTGAAGAGTGGTGTGTCAGCTCAGGTGTTACCTCGTCATCCGACCGTCGTTCAAAATTACGTGGTGCTATCCTCGAATCTTTCCCGTGGGGATTGATCCCGGACCGTCGCCAACAGCCCGTTGTATTGCTCCAGTGTGACATTGAATTAACTACCTTACACAACCTTATACATATCGTTATCAATTTCCGTTTACAATTATATAAGCAGATCGATGTGCTTTAGACTATTAAGATATTTAGAGAAACATTTAAGGACACTTTTCAACAATCCTACGCCATCTACTTAAACTAAGAGTGCTCTGACACATACACATCTAAAAGTGTGTTTTATAAAACATGCTACATATCGTTATCAATTTCTGTTTATAATTACATAAGCGGTTTGATGTGCATTAGACTATTAAGATATTCACAGTAATAATTAAACCCGTGTTTACACCTTTTCCAATAATCCTTAACTCAAGGCCTCCCCGATACAAACACATCACGAAGTATGCCTTATAAAATCAAATGTGTTGCAAGATTTTGCAGTAATTAATCCCTTACGTATTATTCCGGCCTACTGATTAATTGTGAGGTGACGTCATCACCAAAATTCAACCATTCACACACGGCTCTAGATTTGACGAGCAGTGGCCAGACAGCCTCCTTAACAACCCGATTGATCTTCTCTAATACAGACGTCGTATGCATAATAGATGCTACCCGGATGAAACGTGTTCGGGCGTGCTGTGCGCATTTGGCAGGAAATGCTTGCTTGATCATAGTAGGAAGATATGAGTGGTGCCCTTACTCTATATAGGGCCACTTCCAGAGACTTTGGCGGCGAGTGGACTGAGTTATGGTAAAATATAATTGATTACGAGGGGGTTTTGTAATGGGATTGTACGAAATCAACCTCTGACACTAAATGGATGAGGAATATTTTCAGTCCTCTTTTCTTGGCAGAAGGGTTTTAATTACACAGGACGATACAAGATGGCAGTGGACATAGTTAAACTTAGCAAACACTAAGCATAACTAAGCATAAGTTTAACCAGAAACAAACACGTTACAACTTGAGAAAAGAATAGTCGTAATGGCCAGTTAAAATGCTATGCTGGTTAGAATCATAAATGGAAATGCATATCATCGGTTTACAAGTGAAACACACTAAGTCAAGAATCATAGAGCTAGGGTTTTTGACAACTTTATAAGAGGTAGGTACGTAGGTATTTAATTAACGTCGCACTGAATCAATACAATGGGCTATTAGGGGTATCAATCCCGAATGGAAAGATCCAAGGACAATGCCTCGTAATTTTGAACCATGGTCAGATGACGAGGCCAATACCTGAGCTGGCACCCCTCTCTCCAAACATCCACACCACGCAAACGTGAGGACATTTGAGGCCACTTCAGATTTAACGTGAACCAGCCCCGTGTACACGACGGCCTGTGGCTGGACCCAGTTTCGAACTCGCAACCCTCTGGTTGCTAATCCGTTGCTCTTCCAACTGGGATACCGTGGCCCTCATCGTTATAAGAAAACGAAAAGGAAAAATTCATTCTACTTATGATTAACTCATTAAATGTGCTTCACAAGAAGAAATCTAACCTTCATGCAAAGAAAAAATAATTTATTGGACTTCACCAATCTAAATATCACCACACTCTGGTCTAGAAAATTTAAAAACTCATATCTTGAAAATTTTGAGTGTGTTTCATTGTTGGCCGATGATATTAACACGTGGACTATAACTAACACCATCACACACTCCACTGCCTAGTGTTGTGAGGCACTGTGACTGTTTAAATAAGTGTTGTTGGGATGGATAGAGCATTCCACTGAGGTGGCATATCTATCCAGATTGTTAGAGTATATTATATCTATACATTATTACATCTGTTCATTGTTACATCTATACAAATAAATATTAAATCACGACATAATAACTTGACTGCTCAAGCATTTTACACTCTAAGGCCCTAACGGACTTATTCACATGAATAAGTCCGTTCGGCAACATACTGCAGGACTTCCAAACAGTTTTGACTTTCTTGACCACTAGAATTTCTTCTACGATTCTTTCAGTTAATCGATGTGGTTATTTAGTCACTATGTGCATTGCAATAATACACTACTCGGAATATCATGATGTTCAAAGGATTAAAAGGAACTGAGTTCACCAATTTCTGATGTATGTCATGGGGTTAAGTAATCATCACAGCATTCCTTCTTTAGTCCCGAAGTCGGTACTCAGACGGAACCTGACGACAGGACAGTTTTCCGGTGGGTTGTCACATCGGGAACTGGCTTCCTAGATGGAATAGGTGGTATCGGAGCCGGAACTCCTACATCAAGATGAGCAGGCGTACGTCAATCAATTGAGAGGGATTTTTTCTTTCCCTATACCCAATTGATACACTTTATCTAGTGTCTTTACTTTGTAGCACTGGAGTTGAATAGTCAAGGAACTGTTTAGTTTATAATGGATGAAATCGTTTTTAAGGTGCATGTAAAGTAGAAATCTCGAAAATTGAAGACCTGAGTATCGATACTTTTTTTATTAATTCAAAACATTTTCTACTCCTTAACTTTCAAACCATACCAAGTTCTTGTAAATATTCGAAATGGTTTTCTTGTTATAAGGATTTTTGTTAGGTACTGTCACCATGTACAAACATGTTTCCAAAACTTTACACTTGATTTCTGAAGAACTATGTGATTGCAATATGATGCTTTGTTCAAACAGTGATAACTCAACAATGAATTTATCTATTACAATTATTTTTGTATCATTATAATTTATGCAATACAATGAATTTTTTTATCTTCAGTCAAAGTTATTGGCTAAGAAATGAATTTTTAATTGGTTTTGAAATGTCAAGATTCCTGAAAAAACCTTGATTTTTTAGGCTTCCTTAGTGAAAAAAATTAAATAAAAAACCTATTCTCCCTAGCAACTTGATTGAAGGTCAAAACATGAAGAATAATATCAGGAATAATTTCCAATAGGAATTGTATTTCTGAACAAATTAGAATTTGATATATCACTGTCCAAAAATCATGCTAATTAACAAATTATATCTAAATTAGATAATTGATGATTAGATTAATCGGAATTTTTCAAACTGAAATGATCTTAAATACAAACAAATGACCTATTGTAAATAAATTGGATTTTTTAAATCAAAATTAAAAATAAATCTCTTAGTTTATACGTACACCTTAATATAGTTTCGCTCCTTCCCAACATACTGTTTCTGTATTATATAGAAGCTTCAGAAAACGACGATAAAGATATCAAAAAACACATAAATAGCCTCGATATTTCGAAGGATCGACTCGTCCACCATCGCCAAGCCCAAAATTAAAAGGAAAAACAGAAATTAAATGTTATTCTTCAATTGTTGATTTGCTAGTTGCTTTCTGAAGCTTTTATGTAATTAACTATTTTAGATAAGTTTGATGACTTTATTCTGCTTCTTATAAAAATTAAATGGAAAAGAAAAGAAAATATTTACTTGTGTTAACCATTGTCCTGTGTATACATGCTCTAAGAAAGTGAATCAAAGAAAAGAAATATTGTGGCATAGCAAATATTCAAATATTTAGTTAAAGGTAACTATTACACCAAAACTAAACGGGTTTTTTCATGCCATTCAGTATCTTAGGACTGTGCTAAATATATTATGAAGCTTAAAAAATGAAATTCAAATGGTAAACAAGTAAGATATTTTACAATTTTTGTACTCACTGTAAAAGTAATAATTTAACAAGTCGCCCAAGGTCTGTAGTAGGGATAGAACGTATGATTATTTACCTTTATTTTTATTTTGAATATAGTATGTATAAAATTTTGTTTTCAACACTTTTATTTGATTTTTCTTTTGTAGATTTCGCTTAGATTTTTTTATATTTTATGTAACAAAGATTTTTAATTTAAGAAAACTGCATTTTTTCAATAAATTATAGAAGTTTATTCTGCAGTAATACTTTTTGTCTCACTGGATGACATTTCCAGATTACATGGAGTTTAAAACGTTCTTTTCTTCTTCTGTCCTTTAGATTTAAGTAAATTTAAATGTTGTAAAATTTAAGGAATCAAGTATTTACGAATTTTTTATTACTTACATGACACAGGTTCAAGATGATTGTATGTAATAACTATAAAGAAACGCATAAAAATAAATTATCTATTTCCGTAATATCCGATAAAATAAGTAATTTATTTTCGTAATATTCTATAAATAAGTAATTTATTTCCGTTTTATTGAATACTCTAGACATCTCTCATTTAATGATTTTGCTTAAGTGGAAGTTTGTAACTCCCTCAGATCTCTTGTGATGTGGGCTAATATTCCTGTTAACTGGGCTCTTAAAATATACTAATAGCCTAATATGGTATACTATTAACTATAACCCATATAACTAATACTCCAAGAGAATATCATTCGTTAAATTATTTCTCGAACATTAATCACGTTGATGCATAATTTAATGCATTTCAATATTTCAAATTTCGCAGAAAATTAAGAACTTGTTCGTCTATTGAAAAATTAATCACCCATCTTTAGTCATGCGTCTTTCATTGTAGAGTATATTCAAAATATCATGCAATATAATTTATTCAGGACGTTTTGTGACTATAAATTTTCAGCTCCTTTCAGGAAGAAGTATGTCATTTCTTTGGGTACAAAATGGGTAAAAACAAACATGATAAAATTTAATATGCGAAAAAACTACCAAGATAAAAGAACTGAAATTTTAAATAGTCGTATAAAAGTCCTGAATCGATCTACATCAAAATGTATGAAGTTCATATTTTTTCGAAGATAAATTTCGTAATTCATTTTGTACACAAAAATTATTTTCAACGATAATTTCGAAGTTTTATTTGGATTCTTTGGCAATAAGTGATAAAAAAGAATACAGTAGGAATATTATTTTAGATATGAATAGTCTCTAGGAACACTAACATAACCATTAGGATTTCTAAACATAATACTCATAATGCAAAACGACAATACCAATTGACTTTCATTTAGGCATCCGAGGCTGGTTAAATTCTGATGTAGATTTGAAAATTGACATATGAAGTGTTGTTATTGAAAATAATGAAGTTTGTAATAGTTTTATATAAAAACGGTCCGTAATAGATTTTTATACATTTGAATATATTTAAATTATTCCCTATTAAGTGATGTTAGAATTTTCTGTACTATGCATATTGAAAATATTTATTAGCACAGTAAAGATGAAAGAGCAAGAATTTTAGTGAATTAACTTTAAACGACACAAATATTTTTAAATGAATTCTTGACCACGTTAATAAGTAGAGTTTTCATGTGTGGGTAGTGAATAGAATATTAACATAAGCGTTATTTCTATTACTCGATACAATTCAACTATTGATATAATATGCCTTATTTACATCACTCGATACAATTCAAATATTAACATAATATGCGTTATTTACATTACTCGATACAGTTATATTGGCATAACTAATCACTTTTTATAACTTTTCGCAAATAACTAAAAAATTTCCAAACATGTTGGTTGTATTTTTCAGTCATTTGTTTTTACATACATTATTTTTAAAAACAAATTAATTACTCTTCAATTTCATTACTGATAATTGTGAAATTGAGATCATGCATTATTTTAGTTTGTAGACGAAAGTCAGAGGTTAAGTCTGTTTCCTAAGGTGGAGTGGAAAAATATTTTTGTTTCAATAAAGCGGTAACTGAGTATCCTTAAAAAATCAATTTTTTATCTTTTTAATTTGTGAAAACGCGGCGAATTTCGAAAAATGATCTTTCTCTCAAATTAAGGCAAGGCGTCGAAACTAGAGACGATTTTATCCATAAGGAACACTCATTTTCCATAAGAAACATCCATTTTCCAAAAGAAACACTTGTTTACCAACGAAACAGTCATTTTCTATAACAAGCACTCATTTTCCGTAAGAAGTATTCATTTTCCATAAGAAACACTCATCAGTTACAAATTTCATATGAAGCTCAATCGCTAGAGTGACAGAGACATTCAGCAATCTCCATTTGGGAATTGCACAATTTCAACTATTCCTTTGAGTTCCAGTGTTGAGTGTTTGGTGCATTTCTGATTGCGGTTTGACATACACCAGTTTAATTAATTAAATGGTACCAGTCTTTGGCATCCAATAAACGTATTTTCGAAGGTTATATGGTTTACCTCACCTTCGGGTTGAGCCTTATTGCTATCTTGCAATTCTATTTTCAAATCGTCTAACGTAGAAAAGATATGTGAAGAAACCATTCACTTAGGAATTTCAAAAACATGTTAACTTCAAACATCTCAAATGATTTCAGTATTCTAAACAAGTCTATTTTTAAGCTGAGGAAGTGTCTTGATTTTAATCAGGCGGACACATATTTCCAATAGCAAACTATGATAAGAATTTAATATTTTCAGAAGAACATAGTACACTCGTCTAAGATTATCTGTAGCTAGTCACACACACTCGCACTTTAAATGCATTCTATTTCCTGATTCCCTACGAAAAACTTATTATAATTTATTTTCTGAAGTGTTAAGCGGAGTTATGTAAACATATCTCTAATCCGTAGTTAATTTAAATCTACTAGATGTAGTTACACATATTGTAATAAAATCAATTACATTTATTCCTTCAAAACTTAACGATTATGTTAAGAAATGTGCAACATTCCTTTGAATCAGAAATTTTGATATCCTGTACTTGAAATAAATGTCAGAGCAGCAGTTCATTGACATGAAATAATAACAAAACCGCTGTAATGATCGACTTAGAAACGATCTAGTTAATAGATTACCTTATTTTTTTCCTATACTGACAACGGTACTATCGCAACACAAACGGAATAATATTTACATGTAATACTATAATATATAAATTGAGTACATTACTTATAACACAAATGAAGGGTACAGGGGAAAAATCACGTGTTCAAAAATGCAAAAATGTGGTAGTTGAATCACCACCTTGTACTCCGACTGCTAGGTCATAAGGTCAAACTATTAGAGGGGATAAACCAAAACTGTTGCAGTTTTAAAGCGAAAAGAAAATGAGTACTTCAGGGGAAGAACTAACAATCCAATTCAGACTTCGTTTACTCTCCTGGTGGTTGTCTTGACGAGGTGTCTCATCATTATCAAAACTGATCAGATCTTGATGGACGAGATATCTCGTCATTAGTAAAATTGGTCAGATTATGATAGACTTGGATATGATAGGAGACTTGGATTATGATAGTCTTGGAAAGTAAAGAACTCGGGTTAACCACTTGGAGGCTTAAGAACTATCAGTTTCCATGGATGCTCATATAAACTTGTATGACAAGCTCTGATGCCTTTGAACCTTTGTTCTTGTTTATTATGTGTAGTTCTGAGTACACGCTGCATTATTTTGATGTTCAAAAGATAAATTTTCCATAATACATTTTTATTTTTAGCATATTTACGTTGTTTAATATTATGATTTGACATATAAAGTTATTTTTATTAAAGATTCATAACATCGCATTATTTTGTTACTCAAAAATATACATTAGTCCAGTTAATACATATATAATTCATTAATATTGGATGATCTTAATATAATATGTTTATGACAATACCAGGTATGGTTGGTAAAACTCAAATTAATTTCTTTTCTAATTTTATGCAATAGAAATTAGCTCTCCTATAATGAGATATGAGTCAAAATTTTGAAATTGAGTTCTTGACAATTTTAGGTTTTTGTCTATTGTTTTTTCACTTCATCCTCCCTTCTTCGGAATTGATCCTGGAACTCATCAATAGCCAATGTGTTATGTTGCTCCAGTACAACGAAAATGTAACCACCTACCTACCTACCTATCCCTCCATGTTTCAAGTACTTGTCTGAATATTTTTGCTGAACTCCTGATCTTTGTCATATGCATCAAGCTAATGATTTCAGATTCAACTAAGATGACTTTGCTTTTCCTTTTATAATTTTAGATGAACAAATATTTTAAAGGAATCTTGTAAGTAATCTTGTTAAGGGTAGAAAGTAACCTTTCTAATAGTAGACAGTAACCTTTTTAACAGTAGACGGTAACCTTTTTTAAGGGTAGCCAGATCTTTAAACGTTTAAGTTTCAGTGAAAAGAGGTAGAAGTTGCAAAGTTCTGTAAGAAAAAATATTTTTTGTTGGATTCTCTTCAAATTTAGTTCTTTTATAGTATGGATTATATATTTAAAAAGAAAATCCCTTTAAAGCTTCTATCATTCAGACATTTATGTTTATGAACAAAAATATAAGAACCAATTTTGACCAAGTGTTCTTTTGTGGTCCGCAATATATTTCATAAATCGATTACTCTACAATACTGAAACTTTGCAGACCTATTATAGAACCCTCATTTCCTGGGAAATGAAGTTTAATTATAATGTACGTGCAATTATTTGATTTATGGTTTTAGAAATGTTTAAATCGTACCTCATTGATGTACACATCAGATTATTGCAAGAAAACAGAAAATTTTAAGCTGATATTTTGTGTATAAGTCATTTTATAGATAATGAGTTCTATAAGTGTGCAATTTCATTATTGTGTAGAGTAATTTGTTTGGGAGTTGTCTAGCTGACTGCAAAACAACCATTGCCCCAAACTGGTTTTGTACATAAACATATAATCTTAAATGATAAAATTATTAAACTGATTTCCTTTTTGAATATAATATAACCATGTATAAAGTACTAAATCTGAAATGAATCCCCCGAAAAATAATTTTTTACAGAACTTTGAAAATTCTGTACTGCCCTCTTAAATTAGTTTTTGGGGCCATTACTTTTTTTTTCTCTTTGTTACCATCAAAAATTTGCTTCTAAATATTCCTGAGTTAGCGAGTGCGCATACTTTAAAAATATCCCTTAATCCTTTTCTATTTTGTTCTCAGTTTAAATTTTCCTGCGAAGCTGAGGTTCCGGAGAGAAAATCCGAACATTCTGAAATTTGGCAGAAGCTATAATGACAGCTACCCTGTCAGACACACCGGTTCTATCACAAGCCACAGATAGATTAGGCAAACGAAGCAACATTTGTTTGGTTTTGAAGTATACGGCTTTTCGATAGCGTAGGGAGTTGTTTCTCCCGCTCAAAATTCGGTTTGGTCTCGGGTACTACAGCGTTTATTTTCAGTCTTAATTTGCATCTTTGCTTCTCTTCTAGCCAATTTCGTCTTGCTTCAGAGTTGTAGTTGTTTTTAAGTCTCATATGCTTTTATTTATTTCAGTGACGTCGTTTTAAGTCCCGTTCACACTCATTGGGAGTTAAAATTTACATATATGTTTATAATTATTAGAGTAATGTACTGACGATTTGACTTTTCGAAAAGTTTCACTTCTGCAGTTTCTAAGAATTCTTTACTCCAAATCTTTGTTGCACAAAAACTTCGAGCCTCTCTTGGTGCCCTTATATTTATAATAATAAATCTTTTTAAATATATTTTTTGATAAATAAAGCAACATCAACTATACATATAAAGCGGAGTTGGCATCTGTCTGTTCTCTATACAAATCTACACCGTTTGACTAATCTACACCAAATTTGGTGCACTTATACTTTGAAACACTGTGGGTAATGTAGGCTACATATTAACTCCCGTTCTATTTGTCTTGGGTGTGCTGAGGGGTGTAACGTCCCGTTATCCTGGACAGAGTACTTGTTAGGGGGCGTTTTCTCCCAATCTGACTGCAGATAACAGTCAGAGTTAGAATCTATAGGAGTCGCCTCTCAAGATGACCTTGGAGTTTTTTTAGAATCTTAGAGTATGATAAAATCGCGGTTGCGCTGAAAATTGCTCTGTATCATATCGTTTATGTATCCCGTCTGTAAATTCTTAAACTGTAGCTTTATTATTGGAATGTAAATTTTTATGATAATATAAGATTATTTTTATAGAAAATTGTCTTTTTTATCGTTGATATGGTACAAGGGGCTAAAGACACTAAATTTGGTACATTCATCCTGTAGAATTCTGCGGGACACATAGGCTAGATATTAATCCCGTTCGATTTGCCCTGGGTCTGAAGGGGGCTAAAAACAATTCAAAATCTCCATAGGAATAATATTGAGTAATATTACGATGAATTATAAACAATTCAACCCGAGAAACGCCGGGTAATTCAGCTAGTTATTAATAAATTACAAACTTTAGACTCAGAAAAATGGTTATGGACATTAGACACTTTTAATGTAAAGCAACACCACAGTGAGATATTGTTGGAATTGAGGGTTCATTTCAAATTTTTTTTTTAAATATCTGGCTTCTGCATCACAATCTTCATAGAAGACAAGAGCGATTATTGTTACTTGATTATCCTAATAGATCTCATTTCACTCAATCCTCGCGTGTCTGGGTATAATACTTACATGATTACCAATAAAACTGTAAGTAGACCAAAGACAACTTTCTTCGGTGCCCCCTCTGAAAAACTATTTCGAATAACATTAAATTGCAAATGTAGCTGTGCCTATAATTTTTGATTTTCCCTAAAACATTTATACAGTTGTGTTTGGAATTTTAGAATTTCAAAAACTAGTTTGGGGAAATAAAACAGCCTGGAACTGGAGGGAAGTTATAAAGCTATTTATTGGAATGAAATAACGAAAAGTAAATTGAAAATAAACACTTGAGCTGTGCATATAATTTTTGAATTTCACCAAAACATTTATGTAGCTATGCTTGGAATTTTAGAATTCCAAAAACTAGTTTGGGGAAATAAAACAGCCTGGAAATGGAGGGAAATTATGAAGCTATTTATTGAAACGAAATAACAAAAAATAAATTGAAAATAAATACTAGATTCTTAGCACCCACAGGGAGGTTTTAATGCTCATTTTGAGAAACTATGGATTAAACCTTCTTTTACTTTGGATACAACTTAATTTGAAATAATAATTAGAGATTATTCGTTTAATGTTTTTCTTCATAAATATATTTTTTTCGAATTTGTTTTAACAATCACTTAATCTACTTCCCGAAGTAGTGCATTAAATTCAATCCTCAATGTGACTTTTATCAGTTTCAAGTATCTTAAGAGCATTCACATAAGGCATTAAATATATAACTGCTGTTGGGATCTAGCATAGATTAAACGGAATTAAAGAATAAAGCGAACTCATTAAGTCTTGTATGTGGGTGGAGAACATCCCTTCCTGGGGATGAAAAACATTTAACTATACACAGAAACATGAAACGCTAAAATCTTGTATTAATATCAGTCATGTGCTCTGTTTCGTAATATATGCAGGAGTTTTCATTAGTGAATGTGCCTGAGACATATTTTGCATTCGCCTCCCTAAACAGGACCTGCACACAAAACACGGGGAATGCGGTGTTCACTTTGAATAGAATTTAATATCAGCTAAGATGTTTGCTAGGCGAAATTAAACTTATTATTCTGTTACGCGTTCAAGTACTCCGATGTTTCCGAGACTTGTACTTTGAAACGAAAAGGCGGGTGCCCGTATTTACAATGAAAGAAAAGTTTGAGATTTTATAACCTCTTCCGGATTTCATAATTAATGAATTTATTCGCTAAATATATTGACATCAATCTTAGAATACAGATTGGTTTGAGAAACGAAATTTTAAAGTACAGGGTGCTTTTTATGCAAGGGGGCCGTTTTATTTTGAATTGGCTTTTAAATAAAATATTTTAATTTAATTATTTTGTCACATTGCTTACTCAATTAACCCTCCTCGTGGTTGTCTCGATATGGTATATCGTCATTGGCAAAACTAACCAGATATTGTTGGTAGGTAGGTATGTAGACATTTTAATTAACGTCTCACTGGAGCAACACAACGGGATATTCCAGATATTGTTGGACGAGAGATATCGTCATTAGAATTATGTGGTTTGGTGTGGTGAGTGCTGATGAAAGAGGAAATACTCGGAAATAAACCAACATGGAATTTATTCAAACATAACAAATTAGAAGGTGAGCCGGCGTGTCTGGCGAGAGAGGAGAAAAGAGAGGTATGCGCTCGGCATTATATAATATCGTGTGACGTCATACAAACGAGCTGCTAGCAGCGCCGCTCCTCAATCAAGAGGGAGTGAATCACTATAGAGTATCCCTCCAGAGACGAAGGGAACGATACATATTCATAGGAATGTTTACAAAGTGATGACAAAGTAAATGACAATGATACAATAATTGACTATGAAATAAAATTCTTGTACAAGTAATGATAGAAAAAATACAGTAAAATGTTACATGAAAAAAAAAATACATCTAATGAAAGAAAATACAATATATATGCTATAAAATTATTAAACATGTGACATGGATTTTTCTTATAGCTATTACATGCGCATAACTAATCTTTTTGGAAAGCGAACATGTCTACCTGATTTTGTAATCCTAGGTTGTATGGCAGGTGCAGAAGCTTTTTGATCTACTGTTTGTTGCTTGGATGGTTTGTTTGTCTGATCTAAATGTGAAGATACTTTCAATGGCTGTAAGTCAGCAGAAAATGTATATGCGGGTTTCAAGCGATCAATAGATACAGTAGTGTTTTTACCATTTAAATTAACAACGAAATTTTTATCCGTACGACTGAGAACTAAATGCGGTCCAGAATAAGGAGGTGTAAGCGGTGGTCGAATTTTGTCAATTCTCAAAAATACATGTGTGCATGTATTCAAAGATGGATGTACATAAAATTTGCTATTGCCGTGTGTTGCAGGAGCAATAGGACTAAGTTTTCTCATCATTGAAATTAAATTTGACACGTAAGTTGGTGTAGCAGGTTGTTTTAGAGAATCAGTCGAAATGAGATCTGATGGTAAACGTAAAGTTGTTCCATAAACTAATTGAGAGGTTGTTGCGTTTAGGTCGTTTTTAATGGCTGAGCGTAATCCTAACAATACAATTGGTAAAACCTCAGTCCATTTTACGTTCTCATGAGCAATAATAGCGCCTTTAAGATGCCTGTGAAATCTTTCAATCATACCATTGCTTTGAGGGTGGTATGATGCGGAATGAATTCTATGACTGCCTAACATGTTTGTTAGTTCGCGAAATAGTCCTGATTCAAAATTTCGTCCTTGGTCTGTAGTGATAGTGACTGGTGTTCCGAATCGCGAGATCCATGCATGTAATATAGTTCGTGCTGTTGTCTCTGCGGACATATCCGCTGTAGGAATCACTTCTGGCCATCGAGTATATCTATCTATGATTGTAAGACAGTATTTATAGCCATCGGAAGAAGCAAAAGGTCCAATGTAATCTAGATGGATATGAGAAAAACGAGCATCTGGTTGAGAAAATGTGCTAAGTGGAGCTTTCGTATGATGAAATACTTTTGCTCGCTGACA
The DNA here is from genome assembly GCA_933210815.1 of Meta bourneti. Lineage (NCBI taxonomy): Eukaryota > Metazoa > Arthropoda > Arachnida > Araneae > Tetragnathidae > Meta > Meta bourneti. The sequence goes on along the minus strand of OW119933.1, from coordinate 22,827,488 downwards.
TTTGTCACAAGTGCGAACTTTTTTTTTAATATCGTTCCTCATTCCAGGCCAAAAGAATCGTTTAGAAATTATATTAGTTGTGGCTGATATTCCGGGGTGAGAAAGAAAATGCAAGTTTTCAAAAACTAGTTGTCTGAAATTTTTGGGGACGAAAGGTCGAGGATTTTCAACTGATTTGTCACATAACAAGGTAATGTCCTCAAGAGGAAAATAATGTTTGTCCAACTTTAATGTGTTTTGCTGAATTAATTGCTCTAATTCTTCATCGTGAAGTTGAGCTTCAGCAAGTTTCTTATAGTCCAAAGCAAGTGGTTTGGAGACAGCATCAATCTCTATCCTAGATAATGCGTCAGCAATTGTGTTTTGTTTGCCATCGACATGACGTATATCTGTGGTGAACTGGGATATATAATCTAAGTGTCTAAGTTGGCGCGGAGAACATTTATCAGGCTTTTGTTTAAAGGCATATATAAGGGGTTTTTGATCGGTATAGATAGCAAAATTTCTACCTTCAAGCATGTGTCGAAATTTCTTAATGGATGTGTAAATAGCCAGTAATTCACGGTCGTAAGTGGACCAATTCTTTTGACTGTTATTAAGTTTAATTGACAAAAATGCTATAGGTTCCCATTGTTCATTTGCAAATTGCATAAGTGAACTGCCTATAGCAACATCGGATGCATCAGTCCAAAGACTTAATTGAGCACCAGGCACTGGGTGTTTAAGCAAGGTTGACTCAGCAAGTGCCTGTTTTGCGGCAGAAAATGATTTGTCTGTTTCATCAGTCCATACAAGTGATATATCGGTTTTGGAAGACGGACGAGAGGATTTCTTTTTGTTTTTCTGTCCTTCCAAAAATTTTATTAAAGGAGCCAAAATGTGGGCAGCTTTTGGAATAAATCGCCTATAAAAGTTAAACATGCCCAGAAATCTGCGAAGTTGAGTAATAGTTTGTGGTTTGGGAAATTTTTGAATTGCTGCAACACGATCAGGAAGAGGTGCGAGTCCTTCACCACAAACTTTGAAACCTAAAAAGTTTAAATTAGATGCTCCAAAAATACATTTAGAAGGTTTAATTGTGAGACCATAATGATTCAATCTTTCAAAAAGAGCTCGTAAGTGGAGAATATGCTCTTCATGGGTTTTACTAGCAATTAAAATGTCATCAATGAAAGCATAAACACCATCCAGACCTCTAGTGACCTCATCAATAAATCTCTGAAATGTACTGGATGCATTACATAACCCAAATTGCATTCTAGTACTCTCAAAGAGTCCGAAAGGGGTACAAATAGCAGTTTTGTTAATATCTTGTGGAGCAATGGGAATTTGATGAAATGCTTTTACTAAATCAACATGAGAGAAAATTTTGGTGCCATGCAATTCACTTGTGAAATCCACTATGCTAGGAATTGGGTATTTATCCTTGACTGTTTGGGCGTTTAAGGCACGATAATCGCCAACTGGACGCCAGTCATCACTATCTTTTTTCGGGACCATGTGTAATGGTGATGCATAGTTACTGCTAGATGGACGTATGTGTCCTAAATCAAGCATGTATTGGAATTCAGTTTTTGCTATTTTTAACCTATCTGGTGCAAGTCGACGAGGCTTAGCAAAAACCGGGGGACCAAAAGTTTCAATATAGTGCATGACATTATGTTTCAAGGGTTGATTGGCACAAGGAGATTTCGTAACATCTGGAAATTCTCCCAATAATTTGCAAAAATCATTGTTATCAGGGACAGTTTTAACAGAAACAATAGTAGAATCATCTAAAATACAATGACAATTTAATTTTGTGCATGAATCAGTCAAACGACGATTACGAATATCGGGTTTTAAATTAAAATAATGCAAAAAATCAGCACCAAGAATAGCAGTTGTAACATTACAAATATAAAATGGAAAAACAAAATTACGTCGTAAGCCTAAATTTAAAGAAAGTAATTTTTTACCATAAACTTCAATAGGTGTTCCATTTGCTGCATTAAAAGTTTGTGAAAGTTTAAGTTTCTTTTCATGTTTATTTGCTGGGATGATAGAACAGTCACTGCCAGTGTCCACAAGGTATTTAATATTGGTGCGTTGATCAATCACAAAAAGGCGACGCGAGGTTGGTGGCGAGGAATATGTCGCCGCTACTCCTGGCCGCTGATGTTTTCCGAAAATGAGCAGGGCTTGGAGCACTTATTTGCTTTCGATTGGAACTTACGGTGGTACCAACAGATGTCTTGGGCTTTGGTAGAAGGGCTTCGATGTCGGTAACCGGAATTATTCCGCTTTCGTGAAAAACTCCTTGAACGTCGCAAATTGGCAACTTCTTTTCGAAGATCTTTAATTTCTTGCATCAAGATAGAGTGAATGTTTGAAGCACTGGAACTAGAATTACCAATAGCGGAAACGGCACTTACTTCTGCAGGCGTAACTTCGAGAATGCGGTCAGCTACTTCAGCTGCCTTTTGTGGCGTCAAAGGTTCAATTGAAGCAAGGATTGATTGTACATTAGGTGGTAATTGTTGTAAAAATAATTCCAATAAAAGAACGTCGGTGATGTTATGGCTTTCGGCACGGCGTTGCATAACACGAAGAAGTTCTGTAGGCTTCCGATCTCCTAATTGTTCACCAGCTAACAATCTACGTATTTCTTGCGATTTCGTTTCACCACATCTGGAAATTAGTTGCTCCTTGAGTTGTGCATAAGGATCTGTTGAATCAGGAGATAAAATGATATCTCGAACAATTGAAGCTATTTCTGATGGTAAATGAGCAAGACAATAATTGTATTTAGTTTTGTTGTCGGTGATGGGCTTCGGAACAGCCAGTTTAAAAGTAGCCTCAACCATCACAAACCATAAGGCTGGATCATTCGAAATAAAATTGGGAATTTTAACAGCAGCGGTTTCCTCCATTTCGATTCAGAATAAAACGTTCACAAAATAAAAAGATTTCGTGATCAAACTGAACGTGTGATCCAGTAGTATCCAGTCAGGAAACGTTCGAAAAGAAACTAAATACTTGGCGCCATAAGAAAGAAAATGGTGGAGGCCAAATCAACTGTGTATTAGTTTTGAAGCCACATTCAAAAGTTACAACAAGCGAAATAAATTCATACCTCAAAGTCCAGCATCAGGGTCACCATTTATGTGGTTTGGTGTGGTGAGTGCTGATGAAAGAGGAAATACTCGGAAATAAACCAACATGGAATTTATTCAAACATAACAAATTAGAAGGTGAGCCGGCGTGTCTGGCGAGAGAGGAGAAAAGAGAGGTATGCGCTCGGCATTATATAATATCGTGTGACGTCATACAAACGAGCTGCTAGCAGCGCCGCTCCTCAATCAAGAGGGAGTGAATCACTATAAGAAAAAACTGACCAGATCTTGATCTCGTCACCATAAATAAATTGTCAATATCTTGACGAGATATCTCATAATCAGCAAAATTGATCAGATCTTGATAGACGAGTTATCTAGTCGAAACGACTTGGAGCGTTAACCCTCTGAGCATCACGATATTTTGGTAGTTTTGGTTTTTCACATACACATGTACAGAGAAGAACATGAAATGATTAAATGACATCATCTATTGGTTGAAATAATCCTACGAAAGATTGTATTGGTCAATAAGTTCAAAACAGTTAGAATTCATGCAATGTAGACTAGGTTTCCCAAGGGATGTAAATCCCTCAGATGTAAATCCTTCATGTAAATCCCTCAGAGGGTTCATAACATTATTTATGGAATATGACATCCACCAACTATCACCTCTAGCCGCTCTTCATATAAGGGCTCTTTCGACAAAGTGATTTGTTTAATTTTTCAACCATTTTGTTTAGCAGCCCCTTTTTCTCTAAAGCAAGTGTGATTTGACTGTCGTTTATTTCAACATATATAGCTCATGCAGCCTTGAGAATTCTAAAGGACGCACTTCCCTGCCGAATAATGCAAAATTCTGGGGATTGGACCCCTTGTTTCCCCAAACTTTCTCTATGGGCCTACTTAACCTCCAAGTTGTTTCGACGAGATATTTCGTCTATCTTTGGTATGATCAATTCTGCCAATGGTAAGATATCTCGTCATCAAGACATTGCTGAATTTTTTTATGATGACCAGATCAAGATCTGGTCAGTATTTGCTAATGGCTAGATATATCACCCATCAAGATCTAATCAGTTTTGCTAATGGCTAGATATCTCATCCATCAAGATCTGATCAGTCTTGCTAATGGCTAAATATCTCGTCCATAAAGTTTTTCTAATGACGAGATATCTCGTCCATCAAGTTCTGATCAGTTTTGCTAATGGCTAGATACCTCGTCGAGACTACCTCTAGGAGAGTTGAAAATGAGTCTCAGCTAACAATCCAACAATGTTTCTACAGTTTAAGCAAAACATTTTAAAAGAAACTGAGAAAATCACCCAGGAAATGTGTTCAAACATAATGGCAAATGTGGTCGTAAGAGCCCGTGTTTGCAACGTGGTCAGAGGCGGTCATTTGGCCGATGTCATATTCCATAAATGATATCATTAATTGAGTAAACATAATGTGAAAAAATTAAGTTAAAAGTAGTGTTTTGTTTAAAAGTTATTCCAAAACAAAATGGTGCCCTCAGAGGCACATCTCCTATAGGTGTGTACGGACTTCATCGACCCGAGGTACTCTAGTGATCTCTTCTTTTCCAATGGGGTTTACTGACTTTAGTAAACACAGGATAGACCCAAGTGATTTTTTTTGCTTTCATCTCATTCTCTTCCCCAATCCTTTTTCCTCTTTTGCGACATTTTTACTCGAAGTTCTAGGTCTTGTATTTTTTCAAATATGGCCCTTGAGCCATAAAACCCCCAAACAACCAACCAAAAGAAAATGGTGGCCTTACATAAAAAATACCCTGTATGCAAAAAATGTAAAACCTAATCATACTATTTGCGTGTTTGTTTCCATGCAATAGAAACAAATGTGTCGACGTTGGTTTAGGGGATATGTATTCTTACGTTTTGTTGCAAAGTAAAAGTGTCTGTTGCGATATTTAAATGAACAAATATGCTAAACACAAACGAAATAAATAAAGTTTGTTAACAATCCATCGCTGTCTTCTCCCTCTAACAACATCGCTTGAATATGTCAAGTTGTTTGTTGAGAAGCTTTCCTCTAGAATATGGAGTTAAATGTACAAGACACCATGGATATAAAACCGAGACTTTCGAAACATAACGATGTATGATTAATAGATGTAGCTCGAATAATGAATAATGCATTAAAGTTTCACTATCGAAGAACACAGAGAGATCGTAGGATTCAACGTTCACTCACTGGTTAATAAGATATATTAAGGAATGGACCTGGAGACTCGTCTTGGCTTGTCTTAAAGGTGTTTTCGTTTTGGGTAGTAATCAATTCAGTTGTTCTTTCTACCTTAAAACTAAATTGAAACTAAATTGTGCTCATGCTAAAAATTAATATTATGGAAATTTCAGAATCATGATTCTCAGACGGCAGCCTTGTAATCTGTTGCAATTTTATTTTGCTAAAGTGATTTCTCCCTGATTTTTAACGCTAATCGATAATTCTTCGAATAAATTGTAGGTAATGATATATTTTGTTAACCTTACGGTTATTACTAGGAAATTTAAATTAAAACTTTGTGTTTATGTATGAACTGGAATGTATTTTAATGATCTCATTTTTCGGGTCGAAAAGAAATACAGAATTTGTGCCATGGAAAGTGCATTTCATTGTTGCGAAGTTTCGTAATACCTAAACATTATTTTTTAAAACGTGAATTTCTTTACACCTGCCTTTTGAAGTAAAATGAAAGTAGAATAAAAGATGTTTTCTGTTGTAGCGAAGCATTATCACGGATAAAGTATTAAAATACATTAACTGTACATTTGTACAGCATTGTACATTTTATGCATAATATATTAGGTAGAATAAATCTTGCACATAAAAATGAAATATTGCTGGTCCGATTTTTATAGTTTTAATAACAATCGATACACACATAATAGTTATTTTATACTGCTAATACTAAAATAGTTTTTTGGTATATCATAAAACTATTTTGTTTATCAGGATTTATTCGACTGTCACTTAAACCCATAGACTATCACGTTCAATTACAGTTATCCATTTCTTTTTGGTCTGCTGTGATAAACCCAAGAGAGACACCGCTACACAATGGATATACACCCACAAGGAAAGTTTTACTAACACAAAAGAGAGAATTACGCCTGGGATAAGTTACAGAACTCGAACCTGTGCCACCTATAACTCGGAGGTTGCTAGTGCAGTGGACAAATCCACTGATCCATACTATTTCCTCTTTTACATATATTCAATTTATAAGCGTTCTGGTATTTAAAAAGAAGAATTATCATTTTCACACTGAATAATAGATTAGACGCTCTTTCCCTCGTGTGAAAATTTAAAAGTAAATTAATCTTGTGCTGAATTGAAAAATTATTTTCCCCTGTTGTAAATCCTCAAGTAGCATTCCATAAACTTTTATCTTGGATATGAAGTGACTTTATCTGTCCTTCTTGCTTTGTATTGCCAAAGTGAGCCTTGATTTTGTAAAACTCAAAGCCAAGATTGCATAAATACTAGAAGCAGGCGTTATTGTTGTTCCAAGGTCCAAAATTGCTGCAGGCGTATAAGTTAGAAGAAGAAATTAACTAAATCAAACTACAATGATGAAAATGCATGAAACGTAATTACAGTACATTAAATTAAAACCATTACCATATAAGCTGCTTTGAATCGTTTACACAAATCGCATTTACAAAAATAAGATTATCCGTCTATCAACGAAAGGAAGTTTTAAAATTCTCTCCCTTAAGAAACGTTATTGATAGTAATGCATTTTAACGCAACTGGTCAAAGGGACATTAACGTCGCCAACTATGTTACTCTCCAAAATGAGTTAAATAAGAGCAGGAAATGAACATAGCAAATTGCATATTTGCTCGGAATCTCATCACTTGATATTAGCGGATGCAACAAAAAATAAAAAAAACTAGCTGCAGAAAGAAGTACCCTTCTCATAGTTTCTTAATTTTTCGCCTCCTCTACTGAAAAGCCCCTTGATGTTATCGGATAAGACATTAGCTTCCCCACTCAGCTGCCGAGATAACATTGCTTCTTATGGGGACCATAACTTGAGAGCTGATTAGTTTCCTGTTTGAAGGATGCAACTTCCAGAAGACGATTCGGAGTTTTCAGAAATAAGAGAGCCGTTGAAGATAATGATCCGGAGTTAAATGAGTTTAGTGATTAGGAAATAAAAAGGAGGTGAGAGGGAATTCTCTCAACTTAATCGTGTCAGATAGAGAGTATATTAAAGTCAATATAGAGAGTTAAATTGTAGGTATAACGATATCCTGGGTGAAAAATATTGATGCAAAGGATTACTCTGGCTCTCAAGTACCTTTTGAAAGGATACGAAGAAGCACTTCCCATTCAAGGGACTTCTTTTTTAACAAAATGATTTTACAAGTATTCAAGATTTCAGCCCTTTTGAAAGACTTAAATGACTTCATCCATCCATGTGGTGCATTTCAGCCCCACTTAGACTTTCCTTAAAACCAAATACTTTAAAAGTCCCCATCGTTTTATTCCAGAGAGCCAAATATTTTAACCTGAATTAATAGATTAAAAGCACGATAAAATTTCTATGCTTTTTTATTTCTAATGTCCAACCATTGACCTCATCAGAATTCTGCACTACAAGGGGCGAATTCAATTTCCTATATAAAAATATAAGCTCTGAATTTTTTCCTTTGATTAAATAGTTTGACGTGGTGTGGAAGTTTGGAGAGTGGGATGCCAGCTCAGGGGTGACCTCGTCATCTGACCGTGGTTCAAAATTATCTGGTGTCCTCGGATCTTTCCCCTCTGGATTGGTCCCGGACCGTCTCCAAAAGCCAGTTGCTTTTCTCCAGTGAGACGCTAATTACATACCTACCTACCATTAGAATTAAAAGTACTTTTAAATCAAACTATTTATCCCAGAAAAAAAATCTTCGTATTTTAACCCATGAAGTGGTTTTGACGAGATATCTCGTCCATCAAGAACTGACCAATTTTGTTAATTGACGAGATATATGGTCGTCAATGTACTACCGATATTTTGATGATGGCGAGATCAAGATCTTGTCAGTTTTCTTCTAATGACGAGATATCTCGTCCACCAAGATATGGTCAGCTTTGCTAATGAGTAGATACCTCGCCAGGACAAGCACCAAGAGGGCTAAGAAAACTGATCCTCAATCTTGTTCTTTAGTGAAATTTGTTTATTTCTACTCATACATTTCACCGAGACACGCTTAAATTTAATCTAATCTACTCTCAAAGGTTTACCAATAATGAAATGACAAATGTCAATTTAATATTTTGAGAGGATTAATTTCTTCATATCGTCCTAATAGTCTAATATTAGGACGATATGAAAACTCGAAATATCATATTTGCCATGATATTTCGTTTATATTTTGTTTGTCAGCCTCGAAATGTCTGCACTTATACCCACATATAACTTGGCACAAGCTCGATCATCACTAAGTAACAGCTGTACACTACTAATCTGTAGTTCCAAACTATGCAACTAATATGTAGTTCCAAATCGAGGGCTATTACACCAGGTTCTAAGGAAGTGGCAGTTTGAAACGGACAAATTGAGGAACGAGCCGTGCAGATTTTCTCTCTAAAGAACTCACTGAACTTCACCTTGCAGTATTAAACTTCTATACGCATTGCATATAAATCTAATGTGATTAGGTGTCCTTCCCCCACCTTACATTATAACTCAATAGCTTTCTTCCCGAACGCTAACCACAAACTCGGTACAACCATTACCTGTGTTTCAGGAGGATAGTTTTGGAACCTGAACGGGCTTATCATTCTTATCATTAAACAGGTGCTTATCATTAAACCAGAAGTTTTCATAAACGAGTTTATTCACGTCAAATACTATTATTCTTCTAGTACCAATTCTTAAAAATGTTGCTTATAAGTCCTCTCATTCATGTGGCGTTCATTCTTCAAGAAATGTCATTCAAGTGGGATCATAAGTCATACACACGACATTTCCCTTGACTTATTTATCAATGATTATGTCCTAACATGCCGAGATTTTTCTACAGCTTCATTCATCAACTTTTTCCTTGCCAATGGCGTGTCTCATTTCAAATAACATAAAATTCAAAACACTAATTTGCAGTTTTTCACCGATCAAATTACTCCCGGAAGAATTTTGGTTTTCTAAGTTTTTATAAGGCTTGATAAATGACACTACGGGACAGCTGTGTGCTTTCGCGTGATGGTGTTTATCCATGAGTAGGGTTATCTACAAAAAAGAATAGATCCTGGTATTAGGAGGCTCTGGATATTTTTCGTGAAATTGTCACCTGACTTATCTAGATATTTCTTCAGGATTTCAAGCTTCAGAATTGATTATAATAAAAAATAAATTCTGTAAATAAAAATGAGGTGATTGAGGGAAATTTCAAGGAGTGTTTGTATGTTATGTATAATGTAGAGATATGAAATCTGGAATATATATTTTCCCGTGTCATTACAGCGATTAGAAAAAGTAGTAAAATATTTAAGGTGGTTTCGACGAGGTATTTCGTCCATCAAGATCTGACCAATTTTGCTGATGACGAGATATCCCTTCATCAAGATATTGCGGATGTTTTTTATGATGACAGGATCAGGATATGGTCTATTTTTCTAATGACGAGATATCTCGTCCATCAAGATCTGGTCAGTTTTGCTAATGACGATAGATACCTCGTCGAGACAACCACAAGCCGGGTTAATCTGAAGTTTCCAAAATTTATTGTTTCTTTCTCTAAAAATGTTCCACAAATATCACATATTAAATTAAATTAGGATTATAAATTTATGTAGGATAAAGGTATCATGGCAACTTTTATTTTTAGAGCTAGTTATAAGTGTATTTGAAGAATGTAATATTTAGGAAGAGCAACATTGAGATTTATAAGACATTTCTATTGCTTTTATCCATTTCTAAATGTTTTTAAAGTTTTTGGTTAAAAAGGGAAGTTTGGTATGCAGAAAACTGTCAGTTTTAATACAAAACGAAATTAGTTTACTACAAGTCTTAAATATTAATGATTTAATACTTACTAACTTACTTTTACTTCATAATAATACTAACTTACTTATAAATACTAACGTACTCTTTACTAAAGCTTTTAAAATTGCACAAAAATTAAAATTTCGAAAACGAAATAGGATACATATCACACAACAATAGTCACATCACAATTGGGGTTACAAACTAAGCCACCCAAAATAATCAATTCATACTAAAAATAAAATGAATTCAGAAAAGATTAGGTCCATAATTTTGTATAACTTAAGAGTGAAGCTTAATATCATTTTCCCTAGTAACTCCTATTTCATAAACTTATCTGATATCTAATATATATCACGCCACTAATGCAAGGTCACTTTCATCTATTTTCAGCGTATATTCGATTTGGAAGCTGCCTGTTATTTTGTGACTTGAACTTTGCTGTCGACATAACGTCTCAAGGGTACGAAAGTAATACCACGAATGATTGACGGAGGATCTCTCTGTATGGATTACGGAAAATCAGTGGGCATCAAAGTGATTGGCTGCGTAAATATCTAACCAGAAAAACACTTACTTATGAGTCTCAATATCTTTTCTTGAAGAAATTATCTACTGTATATGGTTCTTGTTTTAATGCTTCAGAGATAAAGATGGTAAGATATACAGTAGCTTTAATAGAAGCGTATGTTATTTACGAGTTTCATTCCCATGAGGTTTTATAACTCATATCATTTCCTAAACGTGTATGTTCATTTCAAGCAATAATTATCAACTGTTGTTTCATGCAATAATTATAAACCATTTTGTTCATTTCATTTCATGCAATAATTATAAACATTTGTGAAGATTTTTTACGCATGTTTTTACTTAAACGTTTTTGTTATGTTGATGTTTAATTCAAATACGAAAATAATTAATGTTAATAAAAAAAATTGAAATACATTCATAACAATCTATATTCATGACAAGACTAAATTTATTTCAAACATTATGGGTGATATATTTGATGTAATCTGATTTTCAAGTATCTATGTATATATGTGTGTGTGGTTGGTACTTTAACAGATACTTTAACAAAATTTATGTACAAATAAGGCATAATACATTCAAATTTAAGCATCCTGTCTAGATTTCATTTGTAAATATTACGTGAAACATTCCGATTATCTTCTTTGATCCATTAAAATGTATACAAAGTGTAGTAAAAATGCTGTAGAGCAAAATAAAGAAACCGGACCATGTAAAATAAGTAATCATAAACTTAAATTATAAATATAATTCTTTACAATTAAAGACAAATAAAAATTATTAGTTTAAGCCTAAGCTGAAGAATGAATGTTCATACATAAAACAGCTTAGAGGACCTAAACACAATTTAAAGAGAATATTTGACGAGGATTTAATAATTTACTCTTGTGTAGTTAATCCCAATTGTCATTATAAATACGTTTTGAGAAATAATTGATTTTGAATTATTGTATAAATAGAAAATTCCCAAAATTAATAGAAATACTTATAAGGCAATTACAAATTTCCCAGGAAATCTACATTTCGTCCTATAATTCACATTTACTTGCTAAAGATTAAGAAGTATGCTACCTATCAAAAATAATCTTTAAAATTCCTTCCAGAAATACTAGCCTGGATGAAACAATACTACATAAACATACCTTTGCATATTCTAAGCAAATGCAATAAAACAGATACAAAGACCCTTTTTTAAACAAATTGTCACGTTCATCCTAGTTTTTACTCCAAACGTAAACTTCAAATATGCAAAAGAAACATGGAAATTTTGATCGAAGCAAATTTATCCATTTGTAAATTCTATATATCCCTTTATACCCTTCTTAGCTGGAGACTTGATACTATATCATTCCAACTCACGCAATATTTTATGCGAATGAAACGCTTCAGTGACATAAAGAATATTCTTTGTATCACCTTTCCCACTCTTAGTCATTTATTTAATGCATGAAACTTGGATGAATGGAATGAGCTAAATGCATAAGGGAACGTACGTTTTTGAACGTAATCACATAAAAGAATTCGGATATGCACAGGATAAGTCAAATTTACGGTTTGTTTTGCAAATAAATCAAACCACCGGGAATATATTTTACATCAGATGGAATTGCTTAATGTTCTCGATTTTTTTTCTGACAGTCATTGCAATGTTATCGGGTAAAGTGCGTTTAGAGCTTCTGTCGTAGTTTCCATACGTAGTCAGAATATGCGTTAGTTTATCTTTTAAGGTGCACTGTTGTGGAGTTTAATTATTTGGTGATAACTATTTGAATTGATGGTATTTGTTAGTTTTGTTTAAGGCACAATCATACTATGCAGAATAATATTCTTTATAAGTGAATCAAAAAATGAAACGTAAGTTTCAAAATTATTCAAGAGTCATCTTGCTAAATTTCTCTTCAACATAATGTTGTACTTAAAATTTAAAAAAATCAGAAGTGAATGCATTTAGCATGCAGATTTAATCTCATTTATATAGAATGTCAAAATATTGACGTAATGTGATAATTGGATTTGTGGTAAAAAAGTTAACTGAGATACATTTATGATAAAACGTTATTATTTGATTTAGTATCTGTTGATTACCCTACAATTTAAGGTCATACCTATACGTATCTCTATAATTTAAATGTTTTCAGGATGGATAGTTGAATTTACGGCAGACTCGAGCAACAGAATGGAATAATAAAGGTTTTCAGGGAGATTTTAAAATTACTGATTGGGTTTATAAAAGCATATATAGATAATTTAATCATTCAAAACAATGCAAGTAAAATCTGTGTTGTTCAGTTTTTCAAATTGTAAATATTACAAGAAAAGTATTTTTATCAACACTTTCTACAAAGTTCTATGATGTCATATGTAAAAAAAAATTTATGTATCATTATCATTTTCATTATATCAATATTTGTCAAGCATTTAATTTGATTTATCTATAAAATTACTGATGATGTTAATAGACAGTTTACATAAATTTATTCATATGTATTACGTTTTTATAATCTGTACTCATAGAATAAGCTAATATAGAAAGTTATCGCGAACAAAACATACTATAATATCTTTCTTTATTAACACTCATTAATTTATGAAACAATATCAAAACTTATTTATTTATCGTTCACTCGTATGAAATAATTATCAAAAGAATCAATTAGAAAGACTATTGTATTCCCAATTTATCTTCCATAAAAACAAAATAGCATTCGTCTTTGTGGTACTGTGTTTCAATAAGGAAAAAAATTCTTTTAACATAATGGATTAAGAATGATACCTGTAGCTCTTTTTCTTACAACCTGTAAATATGTTTTCGTACAATCATATGGCGGATCATATTCAATGATATTTTCTGATTTACTTCGTACAATGTCTTTCTTTTAATTTTTAAAATAGATGTTTCAATGCATAAAAATCTATTTATTTCCTTCGTTCTGCTAATTTAGCCTTCCGACTGTAATATTTTGTTTCACTGTTTACTGGGAACGTATGCCATATAGTCTCAACATTTTGCTGTTTTCAATTTTTACACGTACCACTGCAACAAGATATTTTGTAAGAGAAAAACCACTAATTTTCGGATGTCTACCACCAGCTTCTTAACCTTCACTTCAAATTAGCCTAAGCTAATTTTTGATTAACTTGGTTACAGCGCTCAAAAAAGTTACGTCGCAATGAATAAAAATATCTTTCAATAATAAAAACTTGAGCATCTCGGCAATTTATTTTTAAATAAGCATTTAATTTATTTTCAGTTGCTACACTTATGCGAAGCATTAACAAATTCTGATAAGATATTTATTAGAGATCCACTAAAATAATGAGCTTACATTTGTTCCAATAAATTAAAATTGTTGAATATCTCTCTCACCATCCTAAGGGATAGTTTCATGCCAGTCGGGGATTTGTTCCCGGAGATGAAAAGTAGAAAAATTAGCCTCTTCTTAAGTTAGTGAAAACTTCTAGTGAGAAACAAAAATATCCTCATAATGTCAAGTCAATTATAAAGGAAAACTGAGACTTGACAATTTTTATTATGAAATAAATTAAAACACCTTTATTGACATGACTCAGATTTCTTAAAAATAAAAAGTTAAATAGGTATTAAAATAACATACTGAGCATACATTATCAAAAATCAGCAAATAAATAAAATAAAGTAATCAAGCTGTTTCTTTGTCAATGTCTTTGCCTTTCAATGTCTTTGTCTTTCAATAAAAATATTTTTACAGCCTTTTTATTTATTTATTTAACATGCTTGATACAAGCATGTTTCGGTAGGACGTATTCGTAAACCTTGATACCTGATATTTATTGTAATATGGAAGATTTCATTTAAATAACACGTGATATCTTAAAATACATGCATCATCTCCCGTATAAATGAAATAATTTGTAAAATAAAGTAATAAGAATAAAATACCAAAATAAAATAAACTAATCGACCAAACGAAAATAAAATAAAGTAATTAAGCCTCTTCAAATCTTTAAATAAAATAGATGCATTATTTTACAGAGCATTTTTATTTAATTCTTTAATGAACTCTATACTAGTATCACCTCCCATGTAACTGGAATCATTTATAAAATAAAGTAAAATACAAAATAAAATTGAACCATCTACCAAATCAAAACAAAATAACCGAGCTGTCTCAAATATTTCAATAAAATAGATTTCTTTTACATAATTTTAATTTAATGCTCTAATATACATACATAATTCCGGAAACCTTTTTACACCATTTATTTTAAAATGGAGGATTTTGTAATCAACAAGTGAAATTTTATAACATATACATCTACTCCTATGTAGGTAGGTATTTAATTAACGCCACACGGGAGCAACACAACGGGCTATTGGTGACGGTCCGGGATCAATCCCAAAGGGAAAGATCCGACTACTCCTATGTAACTGAAGTCATTTATGAAATAAAATGATCAAGTAAAATACCAAAATAAAATAAGCTAATCAATCAAGCCAAAATAAAATAAAATAATCAAGCCGTATCAAACCTTTCAATAAAAACATTTTTCTTTGCAGCATTTTGATTGAATTCTCTAACTTACTTGATTCAGTAGGACGTATCTGAAACTTTCTTACTCGCCATTTATTTTAAGAAGAGGGATTTTATTTAAGTAGCAAGTGAAATCTTAATATATGTGCATCAACCTCCATGTAAATTAAACCATTTATAAAGCAAAATAATCAAGTAAGATACCAAGATAAACTATTCAACCGAACCAAAATAAAATAAAAGTCTAGCCGCTTCAAATTTTTCAATGAAATAGATTTCTTTCCCAGCGTTTTTATTTAAATCTCTAATGTACTTGATACCAAAGCCCTTCTTACTTGCCATTTATTTTGAAACGGAGGATTCCGCAAGCAACAACAAGTGAAATCTTGTAATATATGCATCAACTCCCATATAAATGAAACCATTAGGCACAAGCGTCGATAAAGTCTGAAAGCGAAAATACATTCCGCACATTAATGAGGAATTCACGGGCTTTGATTACGCGTACTTACAGCAGAAAATAGTTGAATCTCATTACACCTGCAAAACAAATCCTACTTTAACAATGCATTCCTTTTTTCATTGAGATTGATACTGAGTAGCAATCGTAACACAATGCAGGAAGAGATAAAACACTAAACAACCCACTTACGTAAACATCTGTGTTTTACCATCCGATTGTCTGAGAATCCTAAATAAAATGCAAACAGAAAATTAGAAGCAATCTAATCATAGCTTTGAATCTGAATCCCCTCACCAAAAAAGGAAGTTTGCATTGCTAAAGGCAAATAAATCTCTCAGTTTCTTTCTTAATCTCTTGCGAAATCGAGCAGCGAGGAATAAAGCAAAGCCGCGAATTCTCTTTGTTGTGACAGCAATGTTTCTTGCAAACACGAGATAGTTTGCTCCCCTCCCTCCAGGAATACCTTATCGCATTCTCTTTTTACTTTCGCTGTACCTTCTCGACTAGATCAAGGAGATGGACTTTGTTCGCAACAATGTATGCAAAATACGCCGGGTATTAGAATGACATCAGGATGCAAATACTGACTGCTCTCAGAGGCGGCGTCTTTTGTGCCTTCGCGAGCCGCGAATCGCATGATACCTGCGAAAACAAAACAGATCTCGATCTGCAATTTCGAATAATGACGACTTCGTGACTCAATCCTAATGCCTCATTGTGGAAGGCGGAAGGGGGAGAAAAAGCGCGATGAAAACGAAATGGGAATTGCAATTCGCGAGAAGACCGTTTCGTGGCTGGAAAACAAGTTATGAATCAACGACTCGGAGATTATGCAATCTTGTTTTTGGCGTGCCTTCTTGCTGGCCCTGCGGTCTGAATTATTCGTTTAAAGGTATGAGGAATTTAAAGTAGGTGGATTATTTCCTATTTTTATCTCCGGGGACTTTGCAAACATCAACGACTTCAGTAAATTAACATAACGAGGATGTATTGAAAGTGTCAAGGAAAATCTTTTTATTTCATTTACGTCGAAGAAAGGAAATTAAGTGCTCGCTTTTGTTTTTACTGCGCTTTATGTTTTATTCATGCTGTTGGGAAGTGTTATAGGGAATTGGAAACTGCGAATTTCACGTATCAAGATCAGACGATGTATTTATTAGCTTACAATCAGAAACAATGGATAGCTTAGTGTCACAATTAAATTTAATCATAGACTCTGCTTAGATTTTATCGGTGAGTGAAAGCAGAGGACATAAAACTTCGATAAGTAGGTAGGTAATTAATTAACGTCGCACTGGAGCAACACAACGGGCTATTGGCGACGGTCCAGGATCAATCCCCAAGGCAGAGATCCGATGTAAATACCACGTAATTTTGAATCACGGTCAGAGACGAGGTAACACCTGAGCTGGCACCCCATTCTCCAAACTTCCATACCACTCCAACGAGAGGACATTTGAGGCCACGACAGATATAACGTGCACCAGCCCCGTATACACGACGGTCTTTGGCTGCAACTCGTAACTCTCCGGTTGTTAATCCGTTGCTCTTTCAACTGGGCAAACACGGCCCTAAAACTGCAATAGAGTATTATGTGGGATGTGGGAGCTACAATTTAAGTACAATAAGTTATATGAAAATGTAAGGTTAAGAAATTTAAAAATATTTTCTACAAATTTGTATATACTTTTATGATATGTATAATTTTGAGAAATGCGTCTTCATTGTTTATTTTATTGCTAAGACACCATATATACTTCTACAGTTGAGAACAGATTTCTCTCTACAGTTCCATTTCAAAAATTTTAAAGACATTCAATTGGACTTCGTTCTCTTGTAATCTTTTACTTCAAGTGGGGAAACAGTACATCCACTTCAACCAATCAACCCTCCAAGTGGTTCCGACGAGATATCTCGTCCATCAAGATCTGATCAATTTTGCTATCTCGTCATCAAAACACTGCCGATATTTTGATGACGAGATCAAGATCTGGTCAGTTTTCTTCCAATGATGAGATATTTCGTCCATGAAGTTTTCCTAATGACGAGATGCCTCGTCGAGACAACCACCAAGAACGTTTGGTAGGTCTCCTGTGTATCTCACTTAATTTCTCTCAAATATATTTTGTTGACCAATTTAAGTACCTTGGTGTTTTCCTGGACAGTAAACTCAAATGGAAAAAGCATATTGAATATGTTTCCAATAAATGCGAAAAACTCCTTACTGGCCTGTATCGTATTGCCAAAAATACATTTGGAGTATGCTATGAGGTTTTAAAAGTCATGTATGAACAAGGTATTGTGTCTTTCATATCTTATGGATCTCGGATCTGGGGACAGGCTTTGGAGACTAAGACCAACAGACGCAGGTTGAGGAAGATTCAACGGAGAATCCTTCTGTGTCTTATCAGAAGTTATAAAACTTTAAGTTATGAAGCAACCTTTGCTATAGCTGGAGTTCCACCTTTAGACTTGGAAATTAAGTGCAAAAATGAATTGTATGCTTCGATTCTAAATGATTTTTCGACGGACTGTGTTGATGGAAAATTGCCTCTCTGCGACATCCCTCATCCGGCTGTTTTTGAACCAATTCATCTAATTAAGTACGAGAAAAATGTTGAGAAGCGTTTTCAGAAAGTCTGTTTTACGGACGGTAGTAAGATGAACAACAAGGTTGGCCTTGCTTTTGTCCTATTTGAGGACAACTTCGAATGAGGCTTTTATAAACATCGTATCCGGAATGAATGCACTATCTTTCAAGCAGAATTGCTTTGTATTAATCTCGCAGTTAAATGGTTTAAAGAAAATGGAAAATGTTGTTCAAAGTACCCTATTTGTAGCGATTCTCTTTCCTCTTTACATTTACTGAAGAATGTTACAAGCACAGAAAAATTGGTTGTTGAAACGCTTTTAACAATTAGTTCTCTTAAAAATAGAGGAACTGAGATTTTTTTGCCTATGTGCGTGGATACTGTGGAATTTACGGGAATGAAATAGTTGATTTTTTAGCCAAAGACGCTTTGAATTTAGCAATTGATGTAAATTAAAACATTCCTAAGTGTTACTTGAAAGGCTCATATTATGACAAGCTTGTTGCTAAGTGGAACGAAGAGTATGTCTCGTCTGAGAAAGCTGGCCATACCAAATTTTTTTTCCTACTATTAAGCATAGATTGAACTCAGAATTATTTTTCTTCACAAACTTCCAAATTACACAATTTTTGCCTGGCCATGGAAATTTTGCTAAATATCTATATTGGTTTCATCTTCGGACTAATGATTTGTGCGAGTGTTTTAAAAATCAGCCACAAGATGTAGAGCATTTGCTTTTTAGTTGTCCTGTATTTAAAACTTCAAGAATGTGCCTGCAAAATGATTTGAGAAAATTAGGTAGAACATGGCCAGTGAAACTCAATGTTTTTGTAAAATCTAATCTGCTTTTCTACTCATTTGTCAAGTTCATAAAATCTTGTAATTTTAGATAAATTCTTTTTCACTGTTTCTTTGTTAAATCAATTTACTTCTGTAAGCCCCGCGTTGTACTTTTCTGTGGTGCACGAGGAGTTTCCTTTTGTTCCATAATATATATATATATATATATATATATATATATATATATATATATATATATATATACAGGGTGCAACGCAAAGTTCGTGCCCGGCCTTTATTTTCGCAGCCGTTGGTCATAGACATATACTTCAAATTACAAAAATGTTTCACAAATGAGGTAAACATCCATGATATGACATTGTGAAATTTAAAAAATCAATTTTGTAAAAATTACGAAATCTAACATTTTATACAGTCCCCGTTCCTTATAGTGATATTTAGTAAAAGTATACGCTCATCATAACAAACGTAACACAGTTTCACTTCTGTGTGACAAAAATTGACCGAGATATTTAATTTCAAAGTTTGGAATTTTTTCAGATTTGTTTTGCCTTCATTGAGGGGTCGATTAAAATATAAATTAGAATAATTCGAGATTGAAATCAGGGTGCAGCGCCCCTTTTACGGCGAAAGGGGGGGTTCCCTGACCATAAACGATGGGTGCATGTAAAGTAAAGTGAACATGCCCGATTCATTGAAAGCGGTCGCAGCGCCCCCCCAGTGGCGAAATATGGAAGTTTGGAAATCTAACTCGCACAAGTTACAGACAAGCATACAGTGGAAAACAATACATAAAGTGGAGAAATCTACTGGAGACACTGCTCAAAATGTTCCTCATTGGTGGGTGGCAATGCAAAATTGAATGCGTGACAGTACTGAATCGTGGACGCATTGGAGCATAGCTGGTGTAAATGTGCAACAAGCACGGCTGATACGCTGTTTCAGATCATCCAGAGAGGTTGGCTCAGTCGCATAGATCTGTTCCTTGATGTAATCCCAGAGTTAGAATTCCATGGAAGTCAAGTCCTGCGAACGCGGTGGCCACTCTACCCGACCACCATATCCGATGATCTGTTGGCCGAATTCGGTGTCTAGATACGCACGAACGTTTTCTGCTTTATGCGGAGGGGCACCATCATGTTGGAACCACACACGACATGCATCTCGGAGAGGCAGCTGTTCATACCAGTCACGTACCTTGTCTTGTAACAGGTGCAGGTAACGATTGCCCGTTGAGGTCCCGTTGTAGAAGATGGGTCGAACAATCTTCTACATTAAGAATATGGGTTCATATATGGGTCATATGGGTCATATATCATCACATATGGGTTCCCCATATACCGCACCACACATTCGTTGACCAGCGTACCTGGTGTCGTGCTGTGCGTCCCATGTGAGGGTTGTCCAGAGCCCCTGTAATGCACATTGTGGGTGTTGACGACGCCATCCCGTGTGAATTGCGACTCATCTGTCCACAGTATGTCGGAAAACAACGACGGAATGTCGTGCAACGTGTTGAGCAGGAAATTACAAAAGTCAAATCTTCGTGCGTCGTCACCCGGCATCAATGCTTGCACCAGTAGCGGACGGTATGGATGCGCACCATGCGCATGTAACAATCGCCAAATACATTGACGCGTGTATCCACGTGCCTCGCTTATTTCCGCCGAGCTTAGGTGTGGATTTGCAAGGGCGTATCCCAGCACTTCCTCCGGTGTCACTCGAATGCCCGATCTTGACAGTCTGCTTGATCTGGGCCGTGGTGTGAAGCCGCCGGTCTCTCTGAGACGTCAAAGTACAGTAGCTATAGTATTCGATGCGATGGACGTCGATCCATAAGAAAACGTTCGCCATAAACCCTCGCAGCAGCTCTGGCATTCCGTTGACATTCGCCATAAATCACTATCATTTCGGCATATTACGCGGATGTGTAGCACGCCATCACGATCTCAGCGCGGACTAGTTTGCCCACTACTGGATGGCTCGTCTTTTATCCCGAGCATGTGGATGCGATACTATCCTATTTGCATAATCACGATTAGCATGGGTGTTATAGCCCCGCTGGTAGTTTGCATTCCGCTGCCATTTATCCGGTTCTTTTTGCGCATTTTACATTTTCAGGGTGTCGATTCTACATAATTCGACGATGGTCTACAACTTTCTAATTGATATATTTTGTCTATCTTGCTTAGTTTCGGAGTTAGATTTCCAAACTTCCTTGTTTCGCCACTAGTGGCGCTGCGACCACTTTCAGTGAATCGGGCATGTCCACTTTACTATACATGCACCCATCGTTTATGGTCGGGGAACCCCCTTTCGCCGTAAAAGGGGTGTTGCACCCTGATATCAATCTCGAATTATTCTAATTTATATTTTAATCGACCCCTCAATGAAGGCAAAACAAATCTGAAAAAATCCCAAACTTTGAAATTAAATATCTCGGTCAATTTTTGTCACACAGAAGTGAAACTGTGTTACGTTTGTTATGATGAGCGTATACTTTTACTAAATATCACTATAAGGAACGGGGGACTGTATAAAATGTCAGATTTTGTAATTTTTACAAAATTGGTTTTTTAGATTTCAAAATGTCATAACATGAATGCTTACCTCATTTGAAACATTTTTGTAATTGGTAGTATATGCTTACGACCAACGGTTGCAAAGATAAAGGCCGGGTACGGACTTTGCGTTGCACCCTGTATATATATATATAATTTTACTAAAGGGATGATTTTACTCGATTTATGATAACCAGAGATTAAAACAGCACACATTACAAAGTATAGAACTTTGCTATCTAAGTAAACTTTAGTTTAGCATTTAATTTATTACTCATAGATTTAATTTGATTTCAAGCCCAATACATAATTCAGAGAATAGTTTTTCCCGCTCCATCTTGCTACTGCAGAATACACTTATTCAGCATGAGAATTGTTAATTTAGTCAATTTTCTTTTGTAAATTTAATCACTAATATACGCCCTTGCTTTCCATTACTCTCAGCACAATACTTAATTTGATAGATGAGTAAGTACACTGACATGATATTTAAATTTATAAATGTATTATAGAGCAATAATATTGGCATTTTGCAGCCAAAAAAGAAATGCATTTAATTTGCTATGAACATGTAATTCTTTATATTAAAATGTGATACGTATACCATAGATATAAATATTAATAACCTTATAAGCAATTCTAAATTTACGCTCCTGATGTGTGTAAAAATAAATATGCGGGTTGATTCAAAACAAATATTTTCAATCGAGGAAATCGTCAGCTTAAACATTTCATTCAGTTATGCTTAACGTTATAAAGGTTAAAAGTACCAGCAAATGAAAATTATATATACAATATATATTAAATAGATTATACAACCACCGCTTATAAATCTTTATTCCCTTTCCTTTACTCCAAATCTGTCTGCGATTCGTGTGTTAGTAAATTGTTGTCAAAACCCTGATTTTAAAATATAAATTTCCCCAGAAATATTAAGCACCAGAGCAGTGACAAAACTTCAGCATCACGATTCCTCTCTCATATATAATCCAAAGAGACTTCCTCTTCATGAAAGGTCTCTTTGTGGTAATTTTTTACGGTAAGATTAGTCTTCCCTTTCCTGTAACCTGTCAGTATCATCTTTTAAGTACAATATTTGATGACGCGTAAAATTTCTTTGTTTTATTGCTGAAAGAATTTTTAGCCGGTTTATCAAAATTCTTTCCAATTCCTCCAGTTTCCGTGGTATTAATTGAAGTCATCCATCAACACTTCCTTGAACAAAACGATGATAGCACTTTCTCGGCTCTTAATCTCAGTTGGTTCCAGTCCGTTGACCAATCTGGGGTGCTTAAGGGAAAAAAATGCACTTATTCAAAATCGATTGGGTAAATGCGAGGCTCAACGAGAATGCCATCAGCTGGAAAAGTCTGCTATGTAAAAAGAACGAGGGTGAGGAGTTAGAGCTGTCAAACATTTCTCTACTCCTAGGGAGGCAGTAACCGATATTGCTGTTTTCCGAATCTCAAACTACCTTACTTTAATCGTATGTGCTATTTCTCTGCAGTTCAGTTCTGGAGAAGACACGCTTTCTAGACATAACGTTCAAACTTGAGATGTTTCTAAAAGTATATGTTGCCAACTCTTCTGAGAGTTTATGTATTTATAATGTATTAGAACATTTTAAACACAAGATTTTAAATTATTCTGTTAAGTGTACATTATTTCCCTTCATTAAATAGTTTTTATTAGACTTGTGTTTAGTGAGTTTTGCTGAGGTGAGAGTTGCAATATATAATGTATAGAACATTTCGAACACAAAAATCTAAATTATTCAGTTAAGTATATATTGTATCCCATTCATCAAAAACGTTTTTATCAGACTTTTGTTTAGTGAGTATTACTGATGCGAGTGTTGTAACATGTAATGTATAGAACATTTTAAACACAAAATGTTAAATTATTCAGTTAGATATTATTATTTTCCCTGTATTAAAAACGGTTGTATTATACTTTTGTTTAGTGACTTTTGCTGATATGAGTGTTGCAATATATAATGCATAGAACATTTTAAACACACAAGGTTAAGTTTTTCAGTTATGTACATATTAATCTTCATTGGAGATGCTCTTTCTTATAGCCTTAGGTTTAGTGACCTTTAATTAAGAATGTAGTAGCATGTATTTTATCGATCCTTTTAAACGTACAAGGTTAAAATGTTCAGTAGTACCAGATAATTTACCTTCATTAGAAACGCTTTTTATTATGAGCTTTTGTTTAGTGAGTTTTTGTTACAAAGATACTTATAATATGATATTTTAATAAATAAATAAGAAATGAAAATTGAAATTGGAGTTAAATGTCCAAATTAAATACAAAAAATGTACAAAAATGCAATTAATTGATTAACTTTTAAGTAGTATAAGGACTGTATAGTACAAGATCCCCATTGCCATACCTAGACAAGTAATTATCAAAATATAATAAAATTTGTAATAAATCTTATTTGCAAGTGGTACTCAGGCATTCTGTTTTGAGTGTGAATTGCGAATGCATTGTTAAAAATTTAGCATGTTTGTATTTAGAGATGCTGAAAATATTTTAGAGACCGTTTGAAAGAGCCAATATTTGATAAACGGTTAGATTCAAATATATGTTTATCGCGTGATTCATTATAAAATAAGTTTGTGAATATCCGATCATAGTTTGGGAGTAAAATTTATTCATTTATTAATACAAATGTAAGGATTTCGTCGAAGCAAGTGGATAAGAAATACGACATACATTAATTACAAGCAATATGGCGATATGGATTACATTGATATTATTAACCCTCCTAGTGGTTGTCTCGACGAGATATATCGCCGAAACCACTTGGAGGATTAAATTATATGTTAAGCAAAATTGGTTGTGTGTTAAAAAAGTTAAAAAGGTGCTAATATATTGTTATCGTTTTTACACAGTTGGAAGCTTAAGGCTCACTTCTAAGAAGAAAATCATGAGACAATGTATGATTGACATGATGATAGTAGTTCGAAAAGGTCAGAATGGAGATAAAAAACAGGTTATAATAGAAAACTTCTACGTTACATAAATTTTTAGAAGCAAAGCTGGTTGAATATAGCATGGATATACATAAGTTTCGTTTGTTTCATGGGTTTGTTTTGTACAGTCGCGGAAAAACGAACCACCCCCTCTTCATTCGAGCAATTTTTACAGTAGAGAAATTCAAAGATGGCATTCGACAGCAATTAACGTCTTCTATAAATTCAAATTCATAAAATTTGCATAAGGGGTCGTCTTCATATTAAATTGAGCACCAACTTCATAATTTCAAATGGAACCCCCTATTTCGACACACAATTTCAAATCTATAACAAAATTTAACTTCAGAAACCAAATTTCATGTCATGAGGTCTTACCGTTTCGAAGTTATGAGTACAGAAAGATTGGAACTGCTAATGTTAAATAGTTTTCTTAGACTTTTATGTATATCTTCTTAAATAATATTTCTAAAACTCTGATATTTCGTACCATGTCATAGTTAAGCAATCCAAACAAAATCCACCTAATATTTTATTTTAAAAATAGCTTTTAGTATGCAATAATTATTAAATTAATGTTTGAAAAAATTATGAAACCTTATTGGAACCTTACTATATCTTGATAGGAATCTATTCGGAAGGACTTCTAATATGATCATGCAAAATTTCACATTATTCCAATCGTTAGTCTTGGTGTTACATTAAATTTTCGTCATTATTGCGATTTTAGGGGGAAACCAAAAGTTTAAAAAACATCTGAAAAACCTCTGATAATAATTTTCGGACCGTTTGCACATGTAATTCTCCAATCGCTTTCACTTGCATAATAAATATAATTCTCAGATCGTTTGCACGCGCTGACTAACGTTTGAAATAATGTTCAAATTTGAAATTCCTGTAACTATAACTATAATCAACCTCTATCTACGAATAGCGATTTTCAATGTGGAGATGATCCCTGAAATTCAGAACAAATTTAACATTGAATATCTCTGGATATAAAGATAGTAGTCATGAAATTTCATATTTAGACTAATTTAATTATACCGAATCTGATTCAGGCATCAAAATATGGCTTTTCCATTGGAAATTTTGCTGTTTGGGCAAAATTTGATATGAATACGGCCCCTAATGCAATTTTTTTTTGCATCTCAATTTGTAGACGACGTTATTCCCTATCGAATGATATCTTTCAATTTGCTGTACTATGAATAGTGCTCGAAATAAAGGGGTGGTTCGGTTTTTTCGCGACTGTAAATAAAAATCCCGAATCTTTTCTAATATGTAAAATCTTTATGTTACTAAACTAAAAATCTGAAGGTTTTTAATTGCTTATTTAAGTACGAAATAAATATACATTTTTGATGTACATTGCATTTTGATACATGAGTCAGGCCTATTAACGCCGATTCCAAGATGTCTTCCATAAACCAGCGAAGCAATATGCATAAAATAAGCACTAGAAAAAACAGCAAGAATAGAGGACGAATCACAAATTTTCTTTAAGATAGTTCTAAAAATGTTCTTTCCGGTTGAGTCGAACAAGATATGCTCCAAAGTCTCTCCCTCATCAAGGCAAATAAGGTACTTGTTGGAGTCAGCCAGGTGAAAACGATTCAAGTAGGTCTGAGTTCCAATGCATTATTCTGGCCTTAGAAAAAGTGGCAACTACTCTAGGGATTTTCGAAGTAATGTAGGTCATTAGGCTCACTCTGGAGTAGAAAAAGATGGCGATTCATTTCAATATCCTCCATAAAGATTATTACATATTTTATGTAAGACACAAAGTTCTTTGTGTATTTGTAATAAAGTCGTTGGGTATTCCATTGATGCCTTTTATTCAAATCGACGATTTGAGAGTTTTGGCCTTTTTAGTGCACTTAAAAATGCGTTTCCTAAAAAAGCTTTCTCCGACTTTTGGCAATTGCTTAAAATCAGATGGCCCACATTGCGTGCATTTACCCCATTTCACAAACGGTATTTAAAATAACAGTATCTGTTCCCACAGATATTTTTCATTAGTTCAATACTTATTGGGAAAATATCATCACAAAATCACGCCCTATTTAGCTAGATATCGGTATAGTATAATTGCTTGGGAATAATGTAAATCTTACATTAATCCTACAATCAATATGATACTCAGATATTAAGTTTTGAGTGGATTTGATGCATGATTATCAAGAATTTAATCATAGTATTCAATGTAATGTAGCGGAAAGCGTAAAATCGATGCATCATTTAAATTATAATTATACTCGCGACATTGTGTTAAATTGTTAAGTATGATAGAAAGATAACTTGACATAAACTGCAAAAACAAACATTATTCTTTACATAGATATAAGTCGACAGGAGTTGAATTAAACAACCCAAACAGCTCTTATTGTAAAGTAGTGTATTTTAGCTGTTATCACAAATTATCCTCCATAACGCATTTAGTTAAAAATATATTTGAACCGGACCATACATCTGTCAATATTGAAGTATAGTTAAAATATAAGTTAATATTTATTAACAACGTGAAATATGTAATTACATTTTAATTTCACTCGCATTAATTATAAAATAGTAGAACTCTAATTAACAATAGTATATTACAATACAAGAACGAGCATTATATTCTCTAAACAAAAGCCTATTGTAATTAAAAATATTTGTGTAGTTTAGAAATATTTTCACACTGTATGTTTTAAACAATTACAAGCATTGAATTCAACTGGCATAGGACATAGAAAAATTGTTTAAAAATCTTATTTTGTTACTTTCATAAATACTTTTTGGAAGTCAATAACAAAATCCTTACGTTTCCCAACAGCCGCACAATTACTATTCAAAACCAGTGTTGAATTCTAACATGACGTTAAAATGTGTGTATAGTTAGCTACGTAGTGCATAATTCTAGCTTAATATTCTTATTTCAACTTAATTTCTACTGTGTCTAATTACTGTTTAATTTATATCAGCTCGCACACATCCTAATTAAAAACGTGTTTTTACTTTAAGCACCCATTCATTTCATTCACGCGTATTTAACAATTCTCAAACTCATTCGAGACGTTAATATTTCTACAATAGAAAGCATCCAAAGCCATTCCGTGGAGAAAAAATGATTCATAAATGATGCAAGCCCCGAGTCACCGTCTTCTTTGTCGAGGAGGCTAAAACATGGGGGGAAAAAACAACCTGCGACGTGCGAAGAAGAAAAACAATGCTTTATAAATCACTGTAATGAGCATCCAGAGCGAATTTTCATACGCCAACAAAACACTTCTCATTCTTCATCCAGTCATTACAGAGTGGAATTAAAGATAATGATTGCAAATGCCCGGCAATGCGTGAACCCATTAATGCATACTTGATGACTTGCCCGTGATTTTTGGTTAAAAAATAAATTATCAGAAAAACTTGACGAAAAAAGTGTCCGCCTCTTTTTCTATATCGCAAGAAAGCGCATTAAAGAAAATTACAAAAATAACGCTCGGGCGCAAAAGTAAGAGTAAGGGTATTCCTCGTAAAATTTCATCTTGCTAACGGTAATTTCAAATCGTAACTTTAGTGACAAGTGTTAGAAAAAAAACAAAAAAGAAATTCTAAAGAAATAATAACGCCGGAGAATCGTACCCCTTGTTATTTCTCTAGCACCTCATTCATTCATTTTCTTTATATCCTTTTTTTATTTAAGATCGTATATCGCTGAATAAAATCAGCTTATGCCACCAGAATGTCGTTTCATGTAATAAATTGATCTATAAGCTATCAACCTTATCACATTTTGAAAAATTGGTGGCTTTTCATCGTATATGTGCCTTTTTTTATTGAGTGCTATAAATTATATTCTCCTTTTGTGCCGGATTGTAGGCCTTTGCTGCACTCTTTTTCTTTCGCCTCCACTGAGGTGTGAGATTTTTCTTTTCTTTTACACACATATGGAGCAGTTACGGGAAAGTTTCTGGTGCGAGTCATGCTCGACGCGTCCTATAGCATTTAGATGACTCCCCATCAGCGAAAGTGATTTTTTCGCATCTTTACAACAAATTCTTTTCTAAGAGCTGCGCGCATTCCGTTCGCTTTGAAAGCGGCTGCTTTTATAGCGCCGAAATATATTCCGTATTTCTGTAGGAATACTTTTTATGAGCCTTGTTCGTCATTTTGGCAGCAGTTTAGGGCATGGTCCATCTGCAAAATCAGAATTGAATCCTTCAATATATTTCGCATTCCTGAAATCGATATTTATGTATCGCTTTTGATTCTCTTTGATATTCTCTTATAAAGTAATTGAGTGCCCCGGTAATGGGTACTCAATTACTGATGAAATTATGATTGTTGCGGACTAATAATGTAATTAGGACTGTTGAAAACAATCTTACTTGCGCACTTGATGGTTGGTTGGGTTTTTAGAGCACGGTGTCAGTTTGACCAAGACAACATCAAGCAATGGACAGGCACCATACAAAGATTTACCCTATGCTCTTTTAAGGTATCCGACTACCTTTAAAACGCGATTTTCGGCGGAAATTGCGATTTTCCAAATTTGATATAATATGAAAGCCCGATTTCTTATCTTTCCAAATCTGTTTAAATTTTGTTCCTACCATGCATAGAACGTAAGATACAGGTCTTTTAATACTACATAGTCGACACTTTTTAAAACCGGAAGTGCCTTTCTGCAAACAGGAAGTGAACGTAAAAGTTTGTTTACATTCTTATTTTAACAAATTAAAGCGTTAAAATTTGCTCTGAAGTGTGGATTTTTTTTTATTAATTAAAAAACTACTTTTTACACAAAAATACATCTGGCAATCATGTTTAACTTCACAATCTGGCATCAAACTTGAGTTTCAGTTTGTACACAATTTGAACTCGTGATTTTCGATCGTGCGTTCAAAAAGTTCTACAACTTGATAATTCTTCTTGCATAAAGTGATTTTTCTTTACAAAATGGGAAAGAGTATTGCCAGGAAGAAGAAACACCACTTCAAAGGTAATCAACACTCTAAAACACTGAAGACTAACAGTCTTGAAGATCCAGTGTGCACAGCCAGTGCTTCAAAACTGCAAGCATCTAGCTCTTCCAAATTCGAAGTTTTGAATGAGGAACTGTGTGGTAATCGGATTTTCGACCTGGAAACTTTAATAAATATATTTTTGGTGCTTCCATGTCCCAAATGCTTTGCTTCTGGTTTGCATTTAGTTGAAGACTCCAGGTATGGATTGTGCTCACACTTCTCTTTGAAATGTCACAATTGTGATTTTGTAAAAGGCTTTGCCTCCTCCAAAAAGAACAAAAATGTACCTGAAGTGAACTCTAGAATAGTTTATGGGATGAGGCAGATTGGAAAGGGATTTTCTTCAGCGTATAAACTGTGCACCACGCTGAATTTGCCACCAATTTCTAAAGCTGCGTATAACATCCATGAAGAGAAACTCTTGAAAGTTGTGTCCGAGGTTGCTGAATCTTCAATGTTAAAAGCAGCTGATGAAGTTGGTTCAAAGGGAGAAGACAGTGAATGCGGCGTGTCTGTAGATGGAACGTGGCAGCGTAGAGGGTACACTTCTTTGAATGGTTGTGTTGCTGCCATTTCAATTGACACGGGAAAGGTTCTCGATTTAGAAGTCATGTCCTCATACTGCAGAATTTGCAAAAGATTACAGAAACTGAAGAGAAACCCGTCATTTGAATCACAGGAAGCTGACCATATATGCCAGTGCAATTTTAAAGGGTCATCAGCAAAGATGGAAACTGTTGGTGTCGACAGAATTTTCAAGAGGTCAGTGAGCACTCGGAAGCTGAAGTACACGAAATACTACGGTGATGGGGATTCTAAAGGCTATTTGTGCGTCCAAAACACATATGGCGAAAAAAGTGTTTCAAAACTGGAATGCATTGGGCACATTCAAAAACGGGTGGGTACACGTCTGCGAAAATTGAAAAGCAAAACCAAAGGTCTGTCTGGTAAAGGCAAGTTATCAGATGTCTTTATCGACAGACTACAAAATTATTATGGCATTGCGATTCGCTCTAACGTGGGCAACTTACAAATGATGCAGCAAAATGTAATTGCAGCTTTGTTTCATTGTGCTTCATCACCAAAGAAACCGATGCATGGCCAGTGCCCTATTGGTGTAGACAGTTGGTGCTATTACCAGCGAGCTGTAAGCGAAGGGAAAGAACCAGAAAAGCTCAAGCATTCTGGTTTGCCCAACAATATTTTAAATGTAGTCAAACCAGTGTATTTAGAGCTTTGCACCAGAGAACTTTTGAATAAGTGTCTGCATGGCAAAACTCAAAATGCCAATGAAAGTTTCAATGGTGTTATTTGGCAGAGAGTTCCGAAGGAGGTTTTCGTCAGCCTAAAAACTGTAAAATTAGGGGCTTATGATGCAGTAATACAATATAATGATGGATTTGAGGGTTGCACCAGTGTTTTAAGCAAGATGAACATTGAAAATCTTGGTTACTTCACATTAAAAGGTTACCAAAGTTTGGATCGCATTAGAATCAGTGATTCCAAGCGCCATACAACACCCGTTTCAAAGAAGCGCAGGAAGGTTTTGAGGGCAATTAGGAAAAAAAAAGTAGTTGATTTAACTTCTATAGAAGGTGATCTTTATAAATCAGGATCATTTTAGAGCTACATTTTCCATTTAAAGGTAAGATTCATTATTGAATTTTGTTTTTAGCTTTTTCTTGAAATTGACATTTTAGAATTTTGCTTTTACGCAAAACATGAAAACTCAAAAAGTTATGCTTCAAATGTTATGAAATTTGGTAGGAATACTTTCAAAGAGTTTATAAAGGGAATGTACCACTTCTGTAATTGTGCATTAATTAGTTTTTTTATTTTTAATTATAAAAGTTATGCGTTGCTATAATTTATGGAAGATTTTCTTCTTGGTTGTACTTGAACCTCTCCAGTTTTTAAAAGAACTGGTTTACAATGATGTGAGAGGTACATTCCCTAAAGGAGGTTTCAATCTTCAAAATAAAATTTACAAAATAAGAATATCTTAATTTAAATTTATCATGTTTTGCGGTGGTGCTAGTTTTTGTCTATTTTTCACCCCTTTTTGGGGTTTAAATTTTAAAAAAATTATTAATTATTTTTTTTATATGTTATTCTCTAAGTTTTTAACCATATTCTATAATATAATGCACAAAAAAAGTCAAATTTCAAATTATTTCAAAAAATCCTTTCCGAAGGTAGTCGGACACCTTAAAAGATATTTTTCGTACTTTAGTCTTCAAAACAATTA
The DNA here is from genome assembly GCA_933210815.1 of Meta bourneti. NCBI lineage: Eukaryota > Metazoa > Arthropoda > Arachnida > Araneae > Tetragnathidae > Meta > Meta bourneti. The sequence goes on along the minus strand of OW119933.1, from coordinate 22,795,688 downwards.
AAATCACATACTTTTGCTTTTTCTCTCTTCTATAGAAATTGTCATGTTATAGATACATTTGTAAATATAGATGACTTTACTTCACTAAAGAATAAGCAATCCCTCTGACCCCTCTGTAATCTTACGTTTTGTGCTCCACATGTTCTTTAGAGATGTTTTACACCCTTCCGATTATGAATACACTTTCAAAAACAGATTGTTTTATAAATGCAAAATTTAATTTTTAGGTATAATTATACTTTTAAAAAAATACATTACAAGATTAATGAATTTAAAACGTAATAGATGTTTAGATAACGAAAATTAACAGATGACACAAATTGTGCAGTGAAATTTGTTTTCCTGAATTTGATGGATAATTATATGATCTGATTACGTAATTGCCATTCCTTGGATATGAATGTATTACTTTTTTATTTCAAACATCAACTGTAAGCGTATGAAAAGTTGATTTCTTCATTTCTTCTTAAAATCAGCGAAAATGTCGCTCGCTAATTTGTTAAGAGTGATTCAAAACCTGGTCGCAGCAAAATATTTAAATATATGAGCAGCGATTACAAAATTAAATCATGTCTAAGCAGAAAACTAAATACAAGCACGAATAAAATATATTTTATGCCTTTGAAAGTTCAGTAAATTTATAGCTGTTCCGTAAAATTATAAATAAAATCAAATATTTTTAGAAAAATCTCTTTTTATCGTTCGGCACAGAAAGGAAAACTTTTGTCCCAGGGCAAGTGTAAGAAAATGTTTTCACATTTTTATTGAAGTAAAAAATATAACATAGAGCATAGGCAACACCAACTTCGTACATTAAGTTCATAGTAAAACTTTTCAACCTTTTATAATAAAAGTGCTTTTGAAATTTATTTGATAGAAATGAAACAATAAATAATTAATTTAAATGCAGCTAGTATATAGTGAATAATAGGACGAGAGTAATGACTGTTCTAAGTATATCTACACAATGATGTTTTGAATCTATAACGTTGTTCAAAATTGTCATGGAATTCATTACCGAAAAATATTACAAAGACTAAGTAGTTTCTGAATCATCAAAAGTTATAGTTTGCAAAGAAAGATAGATTGAGGAATTCTCTCTACGGGTGATAGATACAAAATGAATTATTGTCTGAGAAACTTTCTGTTAGTAGTAAACTTGGAATAGTGTTATGAAGTACAAAATGCACATTATTTTCTTTCTTAAAATCTTTAAATTTAACTTCATTTGATGACTGATTCATTGACTAAAATGAAACTATAGTAATTAAATAGTATGTTATCAATATTGATTATTAATAATAATGTTTGATAAATAATTAAATAGTATAGAACTAAATAATATGTTATTGAAGTTGTTAAATCTCTTATCACTTTTAACTTTATCAGAAAATTATCAATTACTAAATTCGTAAACAATGACCTAAATATAAAGAAATAGCTGCGTTTACAAGCTACGGAAATATAATTCCTGATCTATCAAGCTGCATTGACGAAATAAATCACAAATGGTACTTTCATTCCCTCCAAGTGGTTTTGATGAGAAATCTCGTCAGTCAAGATCTGACCAATTTTGTTAATGACGAGATATCTCGTCATCAAAATATAGCCAATTTGTTTTATGATGAGATCAAGATCTGGTCATTTTATTCTGACGAGATTCCTCATCGAGAAATCCACCAAGAGGGTTATGTTCAAGTGCGAGGCAAGTGATTGGGCTTTAGAAATACAAAAAAGTAGAAATGTTCATATTGTCACTTCATATTTAAAAATCTGCGGTGTTCACAAGTATCTATCCGTTCTACAACCTTCAGTCTTCCCTGCATGTCTTCTAATTAGTTTCGACCTTCTTCTCGAGTAGAACCTTTCCTAGGAATCTTCTAATCAATAAATGTGGTTATTTAGTTCTTGTGTGTGTTGTGTACATGCAATGCTACACTACTCGGAAATCTGAAACACTCAGAGGGTTAAAGTATTAATTATCTCACTTTGGTATTAATTAAATATAAGTTTTTCATAGCATTATAAACCATAAAAAGAACTTTAGGAATATAGAATTTATATATTGTACCGTGCCTATCTTCGTTCATCAAAGAGAATAAGTGAATATTTGTATCAATGTATTTAAATTACATATAGCATCGCCTTCAGTGGCATCGCCCTAGGTGTGTACGAGCTTCTCGGGCACAAGGTACTCAAGTGATCTTTTCTTTTCCCATCGGGTTTAGTCTTTAGTAAACATGGAGGCCGTACTCCAGGTATACCCAAGCGATCTTTTTCTACATCCATCCCACTACTGTTTCCAATCCCTTTTTTTCCCCTTCTACGATAGTTTTTACTGGACGTTGTCTTGTGTTAGGCGTAATTTGACCAAATATGGCCTTTGCGCCCTAAAACGCCCGAAACAACCAACACACAAAGAAAAGCTGTATTACACTTATGCATTTATTTGAAAATAGTTACATGTAAAATATTCTCTTTTGAGTTTATTTTCAGATAGGAAACGATAACTACAAAACGCAATTGCTTGAAGAGTCATAAATGTTATTGTTTTATTCATTTAGACATAATTACACCGTTTTACTGGCTGCAGATATCCTAAATATGCAAATATTTGGTTAAATTCTTACCGCACTATTATAATAATAAAAAATCCAATGTCTACGACACGCAATGTCTTTAGGTGTGGAATGTTTTTGAAGATTTCTTTATTGGACCCTTTCCTTTTTTGTAGAGCATTTCACGTCTGAAAAATCTTTCGAGATCACAGGTTGGAATTTCCAAGTATTTAACGAAGTGGAAGACGACATCTCATATCAATAGCTCCAAAAGTTTTTCCCCTTCCTTTAGAATCGGATGGAGGGAATAGTTTTTCCTTTTGCTGCAGAGACTGTGTTGGACCTAAAATGTTGGTCCCTAGTCGGTTTTAAAACTTATTCCACAAACTCACCGAAAACAACTGTAAATGTTGCAAAAGTTTTCCACTTAATTATTTATATAAAAGTCGGTTCTTTTAAGGCCTTGAGTTTTTCTATTATTTTACTTACAAAACAATATATTCCCTTCAATTTCATAGAAGAAATAATATTTTATATATTTTATTACTTAAATTTTATATTTTATTACTTATATTTTTTATTTTATTACTTATATTTTTATTACTTATATTTTTTATTTTATTACTTATATTTTTTATTTTATTACTTATATTTTTTATTTTATTACTTATATTTTTTATTTTATTACTTATATTTTTTATTTTATTACTAATATTTTACACTTTATATTTTACTTAAAAACAATATTCATCAATTTCGTAAAATAAATGATGTTTTATATATTTTATTACTTGTATTTTATATTTTATCGTTTATATTTTATTTATTACTTATATTTATTACTTGTATTTTATATTTTATCGTATATATATTATTTATTACTTATATTTTATATAATTTATTACTTATATTTTATATACTTTATTACTAATATTGTATACTTTATATTTTACTTAAGAACAATATTCATCAATTTCATAGAAGAAATAATATTTCTTATTTTATTACTTATATTTTATACTTTTATAATTAATATTCAATATAATTTTATTACTTATATTTAATATTCTGACTATAATATATTCTTATTTATATTGCTTATATATATTTTTGCAATAATACATTCTTATTTTTATTACTTATATTTAATATTTTTACAGTAATATATAATTATTTTCATATTTTTACCCTTAATATACAGTGAACAAAAGAGAAAAAATTGGAAAGGGTAGTAATTATATAGAGTGTTTCCTGTTTCACGAAATTTACGAGCTTACAATTGATTTTACCCATCAGCACATTAAATGGTACCAAGTGAAAGAATTCAAGGTTACTAATATTTAATACTTTTATTACATACATTTATTATTCTGACAATAATATATTCTTATTCATATTACTTATACACTGCTGGCCACCCAAATTGCAACACCAAGAAAGACAAGAGATATCACAACAAAATTTATTTTGTAGATAACATGTTGACCAAGTATCAAATGATTAAATTTATAGACTTCTGTGAAGTGTGGTTCCTGCCAAAATCAGTAGCCAGAGTAGCCGCCATTGTTGGATATCACCGCTGCCACACGCCTCGGCATTGATTCAAAGAGACTTTGGATGTGTTCTTGGGGTACAGCAGACCAAGCAGCTTCCACACGTTGCCAAAGTTGATCTGGTGTGGCAGCTGGGGATGTATTCTGGGTCAATCGTTGAGCAACCATGGACCACATGTTTTCTATCGGCGAAAGATCCGGAGAGCGAGCTGGCCAGGGAAGCAATTCAATCTGGCGATTGACGAAGAACCCTTGGACAATGCGTGCCACGTGTGGTCGCGCATTATCCTGTTGAAATATGGCTGTGGGCAAGCCCTGAAGGTAAGGAAGGACAACTGGCTCCAACACCTCGGAGATGTAGCGCTGGCTGTTTAAAGTACCGGCAATGCGTACTAGAGGAGTGCGAGAGTGATATCCAATACCGCCCCATACCATAATACCCGGTGCAGGACCAGTGTGGCGGTGCATAACGCAGCTGTTCAGCATCCTCTCTCCACGGTGTCTCCAGACTCGAATCCGACCATCGTGGTGTTGCAGACAGAAGCGTGACTCGTCAGTAAAGACAATTTCATTCCATTCTGCCGTCCACATCCTTCTTTCATCGCACCATTGGCGGCGGAAACGTCTGTGGTTCTGCGTCAAGGGTAGACGAAGCAATGGACGTCTTGCGGACAGACCACCCTGCTGTAAACGGCGTCGTATGGTACGCGCAGACACTGGATGATGCGGTACAGACTGAATGTGCTGTGCTATGGTTCGTGATGTGGCTGAGCGATCCGTCACTGCCATACGCACAATATGCCTGTCATCACGTGAAGTGGTGCACTGAGGTAGATGCGATCGAACACGTCGGTCCTTCGTACCCTCTTGCATCCAACGATCACATATCCGCGTTACAGTTGTTTGGTTTCGTCCAACACGACTACCGATTTCCCTGAAAGATAATCCACAATCTCGGTAGGCCACTATCCTTCCTCTGTCGAACTCGGATACTTGATCAAAAGATGATCGCTGTTTTCTACGAGGCATAATTGATCGTTTTTTTGAAAAAACCACAAGAAAAACACAATTGCCGTACTTGAAATCGTCGAAATCTCCAAGCCTTAAATAGCGCTTTGAAGTGGCGCCACAGGCGCGCGTGATGTGCGTCTGCGCTGAAATTCTAATCATTTGCATATCTCACCTCCGCCAATGCATGTTGTAAATTTCATATTATTTGCATGCTTCCTTCAGGGTGTTGCATTTACGGTGGCCAGCAGTGTATTTAATGTTTTTATAATATTATATTCTTATTTTTAATTCTTGTATTTTATATTTTTACAGTAACATATACTTATTTTCATATTTTTATACTTAATATAGAGTGGACAAGGAGAAAATATAGCGGTTGCTATTATATCGAGTGTTTCCCGTGTCAAAAAATTTGCAAGTTTACAGTTCATTTTATCCAAAAACATATTTAATGGCCAAATAACCAATTGAAAGAGTTCAAGGTTATATGCCATGCAGAGATGAAAGGTTGTGGTGTGGAATACTGCGTGCATGACACTCACAAGAGGTTTAAAAACTTGAAATGATGTTTCAAGAGCTCTACTACTGATTTTACTTAACACATTTAATGATTAAATAGCCACTTAAAAGAGAATCCGAAGTTAGAAGCCACATATGGGAAACTGCAGGCTGTAGTAGGAATGTAGTTTTCAAGACCATCAGAGGCAAAAACATGATCAAGTAACTTATTTTTTGTGTGGTAAATAAAAAAGTCTACGGCTATTTTGGTTGGACTATACGCCAACATTTAAATCCAGAAATAGCGTAAACCTCGCAATCTCAGCCTCAAAGAGTGAGGCGAATGTGTTTCTTAAATACAACTTTCAGTCAGTAGTATGATGGAGAAGTTCCAGTGTCGAACATTTAAAAAGGGTTAATTCGAATATACAATAAAATATTTGTTATTATAATTTGCATTTATCTGTGAAAAGTGCCTTAAACTTATTCAATGGGTTTCGAGCAGATGCTATAATTAATTAGCGTCTATACAAAATTACTTCTCCGAAAGTGACTATTTCTTTTATCATTTATTATAGAAACTACTTCCTTTAGAACTAGTTCCTTTGGTAGAAAATCTCATATACTGTTTTATTGTTGGACTTATAATTTTATAAGCATGGAAATTCAGTAGTAAATTCTGTACCCCAGAGGTAAACTATCGTAAGTCCATTTTTGGCGGTTTGGAGTTAGAGCTCATTTTTTATGTAGAGTTGTTGATCTATCTAGTGGTAAGGTGTGGTAACTGTCAGGGATTTCTATTCTTAATTAGTGATCGATTAGAACGACGTATGTCCATGTTAATCCATAAGTAAAAAGTTATTTTTTCGCTTTCCTGAAAAGTAGCCAATTTGGACTTACGACACTTTACCTCTGGGGTACAGAATTGTACTACATATTTAAAACGTTTGGTAACAGGATTATCAAAACTTGTATTCTTAAACTCAGAGAATTATGCCCTGATTTGAATAGTGTTGGCTGATATATTAAACTATTATTTTTCATAATCGGTATGAACCGCATAGCCCAAAAAAGCATTTCAAACGTAATTTTAACCCTCCACGTGGTTTCGACGAGGTCTCTCGTCCATCAAAATCTGGTCTGCTTTGATAATGATGAGACACCTCTTTGAGACAACCATCTCTGGATGGTTAATGGTATATTTTATCATATTAGAGAATGATATATAAAGAACACTGTTAACCCTCCTAATGGTTGTCTTGACGAGATATCTCGTCATTAGAAAAAAAATGACCAGATCTTGATGGACAAGATGTCACTAGCAAAATTGGTCAAATCTTGATGGACGAGATATTTCATCTCACTAGAAAAATTGGTCAAATCTTGTTGGACGAGGTATCTCATTATCAAAAAAATTGATCAAGTCTTGATGGACAAGATATCTCGTCACTAGCAAAATTGGTCAAATCTTCATGGGCATGATATCTCGTCACTAGCAAAATTGATCAAATCTTGATGGAAGATATAACTCGTCATTAGCAAAATTGATCAAATCTTGATGGACTAGATAACTCGTTATTAGCAAAATTGGCAAATCTCGATGAACGAGATATCTCGTCACTAGCAAGATTAATCAAATCTTGATGGATGTGATATCTCGTCGAAACCATTTGGAGGGTTAATCCAATGATGAGTATGAAGATTCAGGATCCTTTTTAGTAAAACATTTGATGCACACACGTCCCTAAATATATTTCCCCTCCATGTGAACGCGTGTGATAGCACTCAGAAACCAGAGCAGTGTTGCGAAAATGGGGACACACAAGAGTGATTTGTTTAGCATTGGTGAGTAGTTGAAAACTTTGGAGAATAACTTTCCTTCCCAAAAACCTGCTCTCTGGAGGGGAAGAAATGAGGTCGATAATACTTTCCTAAAACTGAAGGGAGATATCGCTGAATATTTAATGGCCGCCGTCGGTGTGACAAGACAGGAGTCCGAACTGCTGAGTAAAGAGAAAGAGGCGGATCAAGTTACTGGGAAGACATCAGAAGTGATATTAAGCGAAGCCGAGAAAACTTCGAGCAGAGCTTGAAGCTGGAGGAGGAAGCTTCTCATGGAACACGAGAGAACAGACGGAATTCGCAGTTTGGCAAAACTGATTTCAGCTGTGTTTGCAGGTGTGTCGGGTTGAAAATAATGGCACTGACAGGTGTAGTGTCCGTTCTATGCACATGATCGCGTATCTTTGCTACTGTTTACTGTCTACTCGAGAGACCATAAGCGATTTCGAAGTCTTGCAGCTGTTACTCAGGACACACTGCTGTTTCCAACAATCAAAGTGGACATTTCACTTTCGGGGAAATATAGGGAATAGCTTTATTCAAACTTGGGCGTTTCGCTTAGTTGGACTTTAATCTACATAATATTTTTGTGCTGCCTTAAATCTCAAACCTTTTCCTGAATATTAATTATATTTGATACAATTTGAAAAAGAAATATTTTCTTTGCATCTCATTAGAATTATTTCAGTTTAAACCACCAAGCGTTACATGATTTCGGAATATTGAAAAATTGTTTTTACCCACAACACACATAAAGACTAAATAGCCACATCTATTGGTTGGAAGAATTCTAGAAGGAATTCTTTTGGCCAGGATTTAAAACTGGTTAAAAGTCATGCAGGGAAAACTGAAGGTTGAATGGTCAAATATTGTGTGTATAACCCTCAGAGTGTTCATCCACTATGTGGTTGGCTCGATGAGGTATCTCGTCATTAGCAACACAGACTAGATCTGATTGGACGAGATATCTCGTCATTAGAAAGAAACTGATAATAACTTGATGAGAAGAGATATCTTGTCATTAATAAAATTGGTCAGATCTTGATGGACAAGATATCTCGTCAAACCACTTGGAGGATTAAAATTGATCTTTTTAGGGCGCTATGTTGAAAAGGCTTTTACTCTCCTAGTGATTATAGTGAAATATCACGTTGAAACCACTTGGAGAGTTAATTTTTATTACAGTAACAATACAAAATAAAAGCCACGTCCAAATCTTGTGCAAGTAATTTTAGTTATAATTTTTGTTATTACTAATAAAACCAGTCCATGTATCCTGATCATGGAAATTGCTTTTGTGAATAATAGTTTATTTTTTACTTATAATTCTCTCGTAATGACTACTGTTAAGAAAAATTGCAACATTTCACAATATATCTTACGATGCATATTATATAGTTTCAATATGAAGTCTAGAGTAGTCAGTGATACTAATCATTTCATAGAATTAAGATTTCATAAATATTGTCGACTATTTCTCTCATATTAATTTTAAAATAAAATGCATGCTTGCAGTACATCGGTTACGAAACAGAACAGAAAGTCTTAGGAAATAATTTTAAAATAAAATACCTTTAGCAAAAATAAAATTTTATACAAACAATCCTTTTACTTCATTTTCTTTATTATTGCTTTAGAAACTGATATGAAATACAATTGCTGTTACCAATTGCCCTGGAAAAAATAATTCTGGCGCAATTAATGCAAAGAATCTAACCACAGCTTCGATTGAAGTGCAGAAAACGGAATAAGCTAATTTAGCAAATATTTCTCTCTAGCCTCATTTGGAGAGGCCATTTCTGGTTCTGTGATTTGTCACGTGTGTGCTTCTGCCATCAAGCCTTTACCAGAGACTAACTGGGCGGAAGAAATGTGGTCGGTGGGACATTACGAGAGGAGATCGTAGCAAAATTGTTAACGATAAAGAAAAACCTCCAAAAGAAACCGATGAGGTGAAAAATGTTACAAAAAGGCCTAAAATAAAAAAGATCTTTCAAACTCAAAACAGTAATTATTTGGAACTTGAGGTCAAATGGGGCTTTAAAGGTAATGAAACACAGAATTCTATGGAAGATGGTTATATCTTGTTTCAATCAGGGACACGAAGCGTTATATCGATTGTCTAGTATTCATGGTTCATATATCCAAATGCTGTGTACGTTCAGTTGTCAGTGACGTGTGTCAATTTTTAATAATAATCTTTAGGATTGTCTCTAGTTTTCTGTAAATAATATAATTTATGTAAACATCGCATGTTCGTGATTGCCCTGGAACGACTAACCCACTGTGTGCTCACTCACAAATAGCAGTCAGTTCAGCCTTTGAAATGCCGAAGTTGAAGGAGTTAGTGGTCGAAATCGAAACAAAGTTCGTAGTATTCGCAAAGGCTTAAACTTTGAACTTGGTATATTGAAAACTATTTAGGCTACTATTTTATATAAGCCATCAATGTATCAAATTTCATTTGTAATTGTTTATATAAGCGGAAACAATTTCCAGTGTTTCATGAGGATTCAAAGTTAGTGAAAGGAATAACTTCTAAATGTCTAATTTCATATTTTTCTTACTTGCAGCTAGAAACTCAGTTCAGTCAAGGACCGTCGTGTACGCGGGGGTCGGTGCACGTTAAATCTGTCGTGGTCTCAAATATCCTTAGGTTGGTGTGGTATGGAAGTTTGAAGAGTGGGGTTCCTGTCCAGGTGTGAGCTCGTCATCTGACCGTGGTTCAAAGTTACGAGGTGCGTCCTTGGATCTTTCCCTTCGGGATAGATCCCAGACCGTCGCCAATAGCCCGTTGTGTCACTATCGAGGGAAAGATCCTGCGACACCTCGTAATTTTGAATCACGGTCAGATGGCGAAGGCAACATCCAAGCGAGTTATGTATTTGAAGACAGTTTGATTAATGTCACACTGGAGCAATACGACGGGATATTGGTGACGGTCAGGGATCAATCCCAAAGGGAAAGATCCGAGGAGAGCCCTACGTAATTTTGAACCACGGTCAGATGACGAGGCAACATCCGAGTTGGCACCCCACTCTACAAACTTCCACACTACGCCAACTTGAGGACATTTAAGGCCACGACGGATTTAACGTACACCAGCCCCTTTGTACACGAAGGTCTTTGGGTGGATTTGAACTCGCAACCTTCCGATTGCTAGTCCGTTACTCTTCCAACCGGGCTACCACGGCCTCTTTAAAGGACAAAGAAAAGTAGAATCGAATATTTTGAAAAAAACTTAAGTACCTAAATTTTTCTATATGACCATTTGCATTTATAGAAATTTTCTTCCAAATGCGATGATAAAAAAAATTTAATTTAATATATGCTTCTAAAGCTTAGAAATTAACCGAAACACTTGAAATTATACGGACTTGATCTGATTGAATCATATCGTCAACTATTGTATTTGCAATTTCTTTATTTCAATTTATTCTGGCATTGCTTAGTGCTCTTGATTTCTGTCATTTACAATATCCGTCAACATGTTACCGCAAATAGCATCAATAGATTTCAAGAGTTACTACCAGCTCTTACTAAATACCTTTAATAGTCTACACAATGAGGTTTTCGCTCTGCTGCATTCTAGTGCTCGAATTTGACTTCCCAGTTTGGGACTAACATAAATCTTTGTCTAGTGAAGAGACAGATGTATGCAGAGAATTATCCTGCTCAGAATACTGAAATATATTACAGGACACTACATGTACCGAAGCTTGATGCGTCGTTACTTATCTTAAATCTCTACTTTCAAATAAATCTATGTACTGCTTTACGCATAGTCACTCTATACCTGATATCATAAGGAATACATTGCAAGGTTAATGTCAATCTCATCACGACTGTAAAATATTTCAAATTTCTTAGTCATAAAGATGAAGAAATGTTTACTATGTTTTTGCAGTGATTGTTAATCCAAATTTACAGCTTCTCGAGTTCTAAAATCGTCCACTTTAAGTGTTTCTTGTCAGTGAGGATCAAATTCAGTAATAACATAGCAAATATGTAACTAAATCATTTTATTGACACAACGCAAAAATATAATACATCACTTCAGAAAGATCAGACAATAGTGAACAACTCAGCAGTAAGCAATTGGCATAGCTTGTCCATTTTTGAACCTTGTTCCTTAAAACCCAAACATCAAATCCGTATTACACAATTGGCGTAGCTTGTTCATTTTTGGATCTTGCTCCTTAAAAACCAAACATCAAATCCGCACTACACAATTGGCGTAGCTTGTCCATTTTTGGACCTTGCTAATACAACCCAAACATCCAGTTCTCAGTACGCAATTGGCGAAGTTTATTCATTTTTATATCTTGCCCCATAGAACCCAAGCATCTAATTAGCAGTACATAACTGGCGCAGCTTGTCCATTTCTGGACATTGTGCCATAAAACCCAACCATCCTATCTGCAGTACGCAATTGGTTCAGCTTGTCCATTTTGAACCTTACGCCATAGTATCCAAACATCCAATCCACGGTACCTCGTCATCTGACCGTGATTCAAAATTACGTGTTGCCCTCGGTTCTTTCCCTTGGGGATTGATCCCGGACTGTCGTCAACAGCCCGTTATGTCCCGTTATGTTGCTCCAGTGTGACGTTAATTAATTACCATTACCAATCCGCAGTACGCAAACGAGAGCAAGAACTCAAATTCGGAAAATCGAAATCGAAACGAAGTACTTCACTTTCGTTCTACTTCTTCCCAACAATATTACTCCAGAGAGAATATCGCGGTGCAACACCTGAAAAGGATAGGTGACATCATGTGACATAACTCTCGAAACTCTGGTCTAATGTGATAAATTATAGCTTCCTTTAAACAACTACCAGCTACTTATTCTCTTTATTCTTTCAATTAGTGTGTCACTAGTGAAAGGTTATTTTCAGTTATTTGGGGAGATTAAATATATTGCACCGATCACGGACTACAAAGAATGAATAACTAGATTATGCCTATTTAATGCCTACAAGTATTGCTCTTTAATTATAGAGTATTATTAATGTATTTTCAAAGAAGTCAACATAGTAGAAAAGCTTCCTTCAATTCGTGATTTGAATAGGTATTCAAATTTTGGTGGTTTAATATTGCAATAACTGCATTAAACGATATTCCCAGTTGAATACTCTACTTTAAGAGAAATTGAAGATTGTAAGTTTAAAAATGTTAAGGATGAAGCATTTTTCCTAAAGATTAATTTTTATTTTCTTTGTGTAATATTTAAAACGCTCACACTACGTTGCTTGGCTCCATAAGATGTAAATTGGTCTAATTCGTACATCAAACCCAAGGAGGCCTTATTAAATTTGCAACAGAAACAAGGCATTTCTATTTCGTTTGATAAATACAGGTACTTTACAACAAATTTAACTTTTAATCTCATCTGTTCTTAAATAATTAAAATCTTACTTTATTTTCGTGGTTTAAAACATTTATAATTGTAACATGGAATATATGTAATATATTTATTCTTACTGTTTTGAAAAATAAAGGTCTCCTTTTTCTAAAGCTTTTAACCCTTTAAGTGGTTTCGACGAGATATCTCGTCCATCAAGATCTGGCCAATTTAACTGATGACGATTTATTTCGTCACCAAGATATTGCCGATTTTTTATTATGATTAGAACAAGATCTGGTCAGTTTTCTTCTAATGACGAGATATATCGTTCATCAAGATCTGGTCAGTTTTGCTAATAACGAGATATTTCTTCGTGACAACCACCAGAAGGATTAAATAGGATTGTTTCAAAAGCCAACATCTGGTGAGACTTAAGATTCAAAAAAATATTTCATAACTAAGTTTTTTTAAGAAGTCTAGAATTTGAATTACTAAGATAAAGTTTAAAAACAAGGCAGTGGTATTACCCTCTATAGCTCCGGTTCTTTGAATACCGAGTGGTATTTTCTCCGTCTTCCTAGATGATCTTAGAAAGTACCCCTTCGAATATCTTGTCCTGAATCTACCCTTGGGTGCAATTCCGTTTCCTTGCGCATTCCATGCATGATATATCAGATTCGTAATTGAAGATGTTGGACACTCCATAAATATTTTCACTTTGGAGAAATGCTTCCACCTGCGTCTGGGTCTTTGGAGACGTGTTATTGTCTATGAATATAAAATCTTAAACTGCGTCATCCTTGAAAATTTTAACATGAGATCAAAGTACCTAGACACTATATCTATTAATATTTATGATACATCAGTCGAAGATATGGAGGTCTGTGTTGTATTCGACAAAATACCTGACCATTTCATAACTTCATCACCACTAAATTGTTCCAGTTCCCTGGGGATTGGAGCTGCTTCTCGCTCACGGGCCCTTCTATTCACTGTGTCAGTAAGGTATAAATTGTAGGGTGTTTGGAATCAGTGGAACGGAATGAATGGAAATTGCCGCTTTTGTGATGCAGGAAGTCTGCTGAGTTGTCAACCACACATCGTCCTACGACGTCGTGCAATTGTGCAAGAAATTGATCCAGGTGCGATGTCGCTATCCTTACGTGACCATGTACTCATGTGGAATCCCTGGGTGTCCTTGTACTTGAGCGACCTTGTATTTGGAATCGGAATTGTTTTTGTTCACTCTAGAGAGAAAAGCATTTTGATGATTCTATATTACTGACAACACCAAACGAGCCGTTATATTCACATATATCGGTGAGGTAGAAATTTCTGGTCACCTGGTATACAAACCAGTGGACCTGAGTCAATGGAAAAAATAGCTTCTAAACTGCTGTAAGCACTGCAGAGTTGTTTTACAAACATAGCCCTATGACATCATGTGGTTAGTGCATGAAACTGGTTCAGTTGGCGATGTTATAATCCTTGGGTCACACCTTGTTTTTCTCTAATGCCCAGCCAATTAACTGAGCATTTTCACCATGACACTAGAAGGACGAATTTGTGAACAATTCTGCGTTACCCCAGTGAACCACGATGGGTGGGTTCACGGTACACCTCCCATTCTTACCATGAATTCTAGACAGAACTCTTTTATAGAGAGGCCTCACATTCCATTCAGGACGAACAAACATCCATGCCTTACCCCAGATCCGAGCCCTCAGGGGCATACCTTCTATAGTTTTGTAGGGGCTTCAAAAATAGGAAACCATTTCACCTCATTTTTCACTAAATCACTCCCGAGGTGTCATATCAGAATCGGATTTACAATTTGACTCTGAGAACGATATTTTAAAGGCACTTAAAGACCAACACGTTTGCCAAATCTGAAGAATAACATTTCATCGTGACGGTCAAACCTTCCCAACAAAACACATAGTACTTACTTTCAAGGTCCCTTTTCTGCCTAAATGTGTCAATATCCCTTACCTTAGATGCTCTGTCAGTCCATACATACCCAATCCCGAGCGTTGCTTTAAATGCCAGAGATTTGGCCATTCCATGCAAAATTGCTGTGGTAAAGAAACCTGTGCATGCTGTTCAATGGAAGGCCATGATAGTAAAACATGCGAATCTGCACCAAAGTGTGTTAATTGCAAGGTCAATCATCCACCCTATTCCCGCACATGTTCTCGTTGCATCGAGGAAAAAGAAATTCAAACCTATCAAGATTACTCAAAATCTCTCCTTTACCGAAGCCAGCAAAATCGTTACCGATAGAACCCCAAGAGCAGACATTTCTTACTTTACAGCAGTAAAAAAGTTTCAAATCCATAACTACACAAACAGACCCTCTAACTTTTAATCAACTCATTAGTATGCAACCCAAAACAGTTAACCAAACATCTAACCAGTCATCTGAAAAAACAATAGACAATACTAAACCAACGAATAGTTTAATCCCTTCTACTGGTTCCAAAATACCAAAAGTAAACAATCTACCAAAACTTCTAAGTGAATTGAAACACACCAAAAAGACTGAATCATCGAAAAGAAAATATAAAGATTCTCAGTCAAAAAATTATCCTAAGGAGGCAAGAAAGAAAAAAGATCTCGGGAAAATTTTAGATAATTTTAACAAAAAAAAAACAAAAAAGACGATTTGCTGGATTATTTGTCTGATGAAGGTTACGTGTAAAGGAATGAGTTGGATAAAGAAGTAACCTAAATAATATGGCTATAACTCTCATTTTGTTTAACTGTCACGGTTTCCGAAGCCATCCGATGACATCAAATCACTTATTAACTCATTTCAACCCGCTTGTATTGGATTACAAGAAACATGTCTGACACCTGCAATAGAAACAAAATCAAACAGTATAGCTTTGTAAGAAAAGATAATATACAAAATGAACGTAATATAGGAGGAGTTGCATTAATGCACTCACAATATTTTCCATCCAGACACAGATTTAAATACCTCATTGCACACACAAGCAACAGCTCTACAAATTCAAATAAAAACACCAATTACAATATGCACCATATATCTTCCACCAAGCCAAAACCTTCATCAGAGATAACTGGATGAGCTTGTCGACCAACTTCCTTTACCTTTTATAATGTTTGGCGATTGGAATGGTCACAGCTCTCTTTGGGGAAATAGCAACAACAATGCCCGAGGGATACAGATAGAGAAATTTATTTCAGATTATAATTTATGCCTTTTATATGATACAAGCAATACTTCCACCAACCGACTAAAACTTTTCATTCCATAGACCTTGCAATTTGTTCCCCTTCTCTTTTCACTAAATGGAATTTTAGTGTCGACAGGGATTTGCACAATAGTGATCATTTCCCAATCGTTTTAACATATTCTGTTAAAGACGTTACATTCCCTAGACGACCTATACGTTTTATTTTTGACAAAACTAATTGGCCCCTATTTGAAGAACTTTCGGAACTTAGCGAAGACATGGTAGAACATCCAAATATTTATGCAGCTGTAGAAACAGTTGCGACCTACATTAAAAAAGCTGCAGATGTTGCAATTCCCAAAACATCGGGAAAATTTCCCAAATTGTGGAAACCCTGGTGGAACGAGGAATGTGCTGAAGCTTACAAAGCTCAAAAGAAAACCTGGAATTGATTTCGACGATACCCCACCTCTGAAAACTTAATAGTTTTTAAACGCACCAAAGCAATAGCTCGGCGAATCAGACTCCAGAGCCAAAAAGAATCTTGGCGTAATACGTAAGTACTATCCAAAATCAGGTCAGAAAAATACTTGGCACCCAAAACTCTGGACATTCATTACCATTTCTGAAACATAACGGTCAACTCAGCGGATGCTAAAGATAAAGCAAACACTTTAGGTCCAACATTTGCAAAAATATCTAGCAACGATTCATATCCATTGGATTTCATGAGATTTAAAACACAAGAGGAGAAAAAGACCTTAAATTTCCGAAATTCTTTATCTGAAATTTATAATACTAATTTTAATTTTCATGAGCTAAAAAGAGCTCTTAACAAATCGAATCCTACTTCCCCTGGTTCAGATGAAATTCATCACAATCTTTTAAAGAACCTAAGTGAAAATTCACTGCGTTTAATTTTATATTTTTTGACAGGATTTTTAACGAGTATGTCTTTCCTAAGGCATGGCGAAGAGCCATTGTTATTCCCATTTTAAAACCGGGAAAAGATTCCCAGAGCTCCAGTAGTTATAGACCCATTGCACTCACAAGCTGCCTTTACAAAGTTATGGAGCGAATGGTCAACTCGCATTTGGTCCATTTTTTGGAGGCGAATGGTCATCTCTCGAAGTATCAAAGTGGATTCCGTTATGGACGCTGCACAATGGACAATGTTTTAATGGTGGAAACTTCAATAATAGATGCATTCGTCAGTAAAAAACATTTGATTTCTGTATTTTTTGACATGGAAAAAGATTATGACAGGACATGGCGATATGGAATTTTAAAAGGCTTATACGACATGGACTTCCATGGCAACTTACCTATTTTTATCCAAAACTTTCTTTCGACAAGAACATTTCAAGTTCGCGTCGGTGAAGTTTTATCAGACGATTTCTTTCAACACGAGGGTGTTCCTCAAGATAGTGTTTTAAGCGTAGATTTATTTATCATTAAAATTAACGGAATCATTCAACTTCCACCATATATACGCTGATCTCTTTTTGTTGACGACTTTAAAATTCACTGCGCAAGTGTCAACATGTCTTTCATTAAATGACATACATATTGCTATAAAAACTATCACAGAATGGGCGGACAATAATGGTTTCATCTTTCCTCCTCTAAAAACAAATTGCTCATTTTTGCAGACGGCGTGGTCTTCATCCAGACCCAGAAATTTTAATGAATGGAACCACTTTATATTACCAGTGACCAAATTTTCGAGAGTTTTGTTTGATTGAACTGACTTTTCGACCTCATCCTAAATCTGAAACTAAAATGCAATAAAACGTTAAATCTTTTGAAAGTTTTATAAGCACAACGTGGGGAGCTGCTTGCTTTTCACTCATAAAACTGTATAAAGCTTTAGTTCTGTCCAAGTTGGACTGCGGTTGCATGATATATGAATCTGCAGCTCGATCCTGTACAGACCCTGGACCCCATCCATCATCAAGGCCTTCGCAAATCATCTGGAGCATTCAGGACATCTCCCACCCAGAGTCTATGTAATTACAAACGAGCCTTGTCTACAAATGAGACGAGAGAGACTAGCTATTAAATATTTTTATAAAATAAAATGCAATAACCATCATCCAATGCATGACAGAGTCGTGAATCCCATTTTTGGCACTTTGTACTCATCTAAACCTTCATGCATTTCTTCATTTGGGCATAGGATTCGTTCCTTACTCCATTTTTACAATATCGACAATATAGAAATATTACCTAAAGTAGATGAACTTCCACCTTGGAGGGACACAGCTATGTCTATTTTAGATGATTTTAGCAGATATCCCAAAGAAATAACATCTCCCACTGGTCTATTTATAACTATTTTATTATCATAGACAACTTTATCTGAACTTTCATACTGCTTTTACGGATGGTTCTAAAAATGGAGAACATGTCGGGGTTCTGCGGTAGTTTTTAATGAATCGGCTGTATCTGTGAAATTACACAAATACTGTACAGTTTTTACTTCTGAAATTAATGCTAGTTATATGACTTTAAAAAAATACTGATTCACAGGAAAAAAGTTGGATTATTTACAGACTCCGGAAGTTCAATTGAGGGACTTTCTAATGTTTCAAAACAAAGCCACCCATTGGTGCTGAGTTCAATTAAACTATATTTTAAATTGGCTGACCGAGGTTTCAATATTTTTCTGTGCTGGATTCCAGGCCATGTGGGTATACCAGGGAATGAAGCAGCTGATAAAGCAGCCCAAACGGCTGATACCATGATAAGACCATCCGTCCCCTTCCAAGACGTGCATCATATCATCAAAAGGTCCATAAAAAATTCATGGCAGAATAAATGGGATATACAAATTCAAAATAAATTATATTCCATCCAACCATATGTAAAGAGCTTTGAACCCAATAATTTTAGTAGAAGACTCGAAGTAAAACTGACAAGACTTAGTATAGGTCACACATATTTAACTCACGGGCATTCGCTACACTCAGAACGAACTCTGACATGTCCAACGTGTGATTCAATCCTATCTATTGGACACATTTTAAGTGTATGTCCTGATTGTAATGCTATTAGACTCAACTACTTTGGTGCTACTAATCCTAGTATTAAAGACTTATTAAGTGATCCTCCTGATCCAAATCTGTTTTTATTTATATCAGACATAGGTTTTTATAATTTTGTCTAAAAATGATCTAAAGTGTTTTTTTACTATTTTATCTTTGTTGCATTTTGATTATCAGTATTAAATTTATGAATAAATGACGATAAAAATTTATTTGAAATTATAGATAGTTTGGCGCAGCTTGGCCAAACCTGGCCCTTGTGCCATAAAAATTCAATCAATCAATACCCAGATTCGAACCAGGAATATTTTGATCTAGAAGGCGGCACCCTGGCAGCTAAACCAATTGGTCTGCTGGATGACCAACTGGTCTAGGGTAATTCTTCTCATGTGGAATTCTTGGTTGTCCTTGTACTTGGATTTTCTTGTACTCTGTGAAATCGGAGCTGTTTTCCGATCACTCTAGAGAGAAGAGTAGTTGGATGATTCTATATTCCTGGACTAAATCAAACGGATCATTATATTCCCATGTTAAATGCAAGAAACTGGTCGAGCTGCAAGGTTATATTTCTTAACTGACCTTGTACTCATTGGTGTCTAACCTTTCTTGTGTCTTCTCTAAAGTCAGGAAACTATACTTTATATCACATTCAATGTTTTGATCTGAAACTATACTTTATGTCACATTCAATGTTTTGATCTGAAACTATACTTTATGTCACATTAAATGTTTTGGTCTGAAACTAACCCAATTATGCCTTCTGATTATTTTTCCTTGCAGAAAGAGATCAACAATACAATAATTATTCTCTTGAAATGACACGAAAACAGAACACGATACTCAGAAAAGAAAAAGTTGCACTTAATAGCATAGACGATGACCAGAGAAGAGCAGAGGATCTCGACATGCGAATGACGAGGAATCTCGTCATTAGCAAAAATGACCAAATCTTAATATACAAGATATCTCGTCATTATAAAAAAACTGACCAGAACTTGATGTCGTCATCATTAAAAATTTCGGCAATATCTTGATGACGAGGTATCTCGTCATAAGCAAAATTAGTCAGATCTTTATGGACGAGATATCTCGTCGAAATCACTTGAAGGGTCAACTAAAAACATATAAGCATTAACATATCCATGACATATTTGAAAGTACATAGATTTATTTAAGACGTGACTAATAAAAATACATTAAAAGTTAGTTATAACATTTTACTTTGTTATGTTAGATGTGCTTGACTTTTGTAGTTTTGTGGGTAGTTTCCAGTGTAGTTTTCTTCAAGTTCTTTATATCTCCTACAAATAATTTTATAAAAGTAAAAATATTACAGAACTGCCTTAACAAAGAGTTATGCATACCACTGGATCATATATCATCGTCTCAGTTGATGTATCGATCGTATTATTTCATTTTCCTGACTTGTGAAAATCCAGCTTTAGACTTTCAGTTTGTATCTTTAAACAGGAATACACACAAAATTCAAAAATACTTACGCGATACGCAATAACTTGCACTCATATTTACAAGAGAAACAATACACTATTCTAATTCTAAGCCGATACGCTAACATCTTCTGTGTAATTACCTTTTCGTGCAATGGTGAGTAGAGAATGTTCAGCAGAAAGTAATGACCCGATAAATAGCTACTCTTGTCCTCTGTTCCTAAGCCGATAATCACTATACGTAATTGAATTGCTTGTTAATCACTGTCTAATCGAGATTGATTATCTAATTGCCAATAGCCGACACAATTTACAAAATAGTTTTGTTGTTAAAACATTTTATTCTTTCAGTCTGAAACTAAGTGAGCAGGTAAGCCGAACTTTTCTATTAACCTCGATCGGAGAATTTTATCTATATTGGACGAAGCCAAATTCGTTTTAAGTATATGATTAGAATACCTTGGTATCCTCAAAAAAATAAGAAAATAAGTAAACCTTTTTCCGTACTTGTAAACATCATCTTGAATCCTTATGACTAGATATATTAAAATTTTTATTATTCGGTTTTAAAAGTGTAAACTTCTATGTAATAAACTATAAAGATATAAATATAATTTTCGCGTAAACGTTATACTTCTCGTTCAGCGTGAAACAAGTGTTATTCAAATAAAACAACTAAACACACGCAGCCTCTATAAAACCACCCACACATCGCAATTTTTATTGTTTACCAGTAATTTTCTACACCTATGCTTCATTTCAGTCGCACTAAGATACCAAAAACCGACGTTTATATTTATCTATTGCATTACAAAAATGAAAGAGTTTTTATTGCAAACTTAAAATAGAGATTACCATAGAACGTCTTTGAATATTAAATTGTAATTTTGGTTTTAATAAATTGCATTCATTCATTAAGACGTGGCATATTCTTTAATGTGACTATGTAGAAATTAATCTTAATAAGGGTTGGATAAAATTAGGTACTGTTCCTAGAACTCATTAAAATTCTGAAAAGAGTATATCGAAATTCATTGCGTTTCGTCTACTTCGTTGTGCCTCCACAACATATATTTCAAGAAGTCATTAAGTAAATTTCTATAGTAGTGCTTAATCAGTATTAAAAATCATTAAAGTATTTTTATCTGAGCTACATAGTTGTCTTAACTAGAATATTTCTAAAAATGTCTGTAAATAATTTTAAATAATGGGGCATTCTATTATAATTTTAGTTGGAATATCATTCAGAAGAGCAAATTTTAGGAGGGACTTTGAAAAAAATTCTTTGAATTTATATACTGTTTTCCTTGAACATGGAGCTACCGGAACAAGCACTTCATTTTATTATTCTCTTAAATTGCTTTCCAGCGACTGATTTGTCTAGGTCTACCGACCCATCAGTAAAAATCTTAAAACAGGTGGTATAATCTGTATATAAAAGACTAAGTGTCAATTGTCTCAGAAAGAAATGTCTCCTGGTGGCACAGCCAGGAATGTTAAATCGCATTTTGCAACTCAGCGAGATCCTGGGAGTTCAGAAAACACAACAGGAAAATTCAGAAGGCCAAACTGGGTGGAAAAGGTCTTTATTTGATTGCAAAAGGATAGTTTCACCGATGAAAAGGCTGGATTTCACCGATGATTGCTATTTAAGTGAAATTGTGCTTAGTTGGTTACTTTCAGGGAGTGAGAGGGGTTTCTAAACTACTTAGTACAAAATCTTTGATAAATAAATCAAAGGGCTCACTGCCAATTCTATACCGATTGAATCAACGGGAGCGGTTTTTGAACAGCCTAAGCAAAGTCTCAGTGCTGAATTTGGTATTATTTTCAACTTCTTTATATGGGTATTAGCCGCTCCTCCCCAAATATCACTGGCAAATGTCAATTTGGATCTGATATAAGCAATATAAAACAGTCTAAAAGTGATGGTGTCAGCATCCCAACGTCTGCTGGAAATCAATTTCAAAAGCTTCATCTTCTATTCTTTCTGTTGTTTATAATGTTCGTTTTACATATATTGCTTCTCTCGTGTCATCGTGAAATCGGCGTGAGTAGGCTGAACTCATGCATCAAGATATAATGTAATAAACTGTTTTCCAATGCCAGCTTATGGATCGCAGGCACTGATTGGCGAGAATGTGGTCTCTACGTTACGTATTAGATATCCTGAAACATGTTGCCGCAACGCATCCATCGTGAACTATGGAGAGACATTCCTGGAGGATTCGGGACCTGGAGAGGGCCCAAATTCACGTGTCATCTTAGCCCGGCCCCACCCTTGAACAGCATGTGACAAAACATTCGACATGCGCATGCGTACTCTGTCTCTGTACAGAAAACTTTTCGGTGCGCATGCTTATTTCGGTCAGTTTAGTGTCGCAGTACTGATATTGAACCAATGTGTGACTTGCCTTAATCCTACAAGTGGTTTCAGCGAGATATCTCGTCCATCAAGATCAGAACAATTTTGCCAATGACGTCTTGTCATCAAGATATTGCCGATTTTGGGATAATGACGAGATCAGGACCTGGTCAGTTTTCTTCTTATGACGAGCTATCTCGCCCACTAAGATCTGCTAATGGTTTTGCTAATGACGAGTTACCTTGTTGAGACAACCACCAGGAGGGTTAAAGAAGCCAGGAAACTTTAAGGAGACAACTGTGTTTCGGGAGATGCGAGATTCGAATTCGGAACCAAGCGCTTCAGTTTACCAGTCTCTTAAAATCAACCACTTTTGCCATTTTGCCACTGATGGGTTTTAATTTATGATATACAAATGTTTCTCAATTTTCGTCTCTGGAAAAAACAAACCGTTTGAATTTCGTTTTTGCTAGTAATACCATTAACTGTTTATTTCAAAACAAAGAATGCTGGGTAAATAGTATTCTATTTTGAGTAGAGAGAGAGGTGGAAATTCTTGCAAGTAGAAACCCTTGAAGAGAACCCAGAAGCAATGATTTTCTTAGCTTTCCCTGGATTTAAGTGAGAGTTTGAGATTTCGGTACTTTCACTTAAAAGATTAAAGTTAAAAGGTTTTGTTTTCAGAATATTTTGGAATAGTAAATCGATCGAACTTTCAAGCGGGCCATTTGTCGAAATTGAAACTCCTAATCATATTTCAATGTGCTTCGAAATTGTGCCATTACGGAAACGTTTTTAAACGAATTACAATAGAGAATATTGAAAGATTTTAATTGGGTTGTCTTTAAAATAAAAATATAGTGAAGACATTGTCACGTATAAGGTTTGAGAAAATGAGAAAAGAGTTACTTGAATAATCTAACCAATATTAATTTCGGATTCGGAATGCGATTTTATGGAAATTCGAAACAATTCATTTTATGCGTACTTCATTCTTTTGTTGCCCCCCTCATCCTTCTATCAGTAAGCTCAACGACCATAGAGAATTAGTGATTCAACTGAAACTCACGGTTTCAGAAAAGTCTGGTACACTTTTTTATTTCCATTTGTTTCACTGCAATTTTCTTATCTCCGTTGAGAAATCGAGGCTCCTAACCTAATTTGTATGTAAAACATTCCACTTAAACGCGGTCATTTTTTTAATAAAATCCATTCATAATTTTGAGTCGGTTTCTTTTTCGTAAGTTTAAAAGGAAGTCACACACAAAGTGGTAACAAAAAATGAAATTCGCATCCCATTTGAATAAACCTTTCACTGCCGCAGCAATGAAAGACTAGTTATGTGATAACAGTAATTTAAGTTTCCATTTCTTTTCATATCTTTATTATTATTATCTTGTTATTTTTTCATTAAAATGATTGTGATAAATACCTTTAAGACGTCAAAAAAAAATAACACACAGAAGAGGGGGAAAAACTCCCGAATTTACGTTCTAAAAACCTCCCCTTCAAAATCTGTAAACTTTTGGAAAATTCGATTTATGCATGGGAGGGGGAAATTTAAAGGGAAAAACAAGTCTTGGAATAATTGAGTCGCGATTATAATCTGGCACGACTGATTGCCAGAATTGAAAAGAGTTCTTGAAAATCTAGTTATTTCTTTATTCTTTATTCTCTCCTTTTATTTTATTGAAGAAAGTCGAGGATAAAAGAAGACTGAAAAACAAAACTATAACCGCAACTGACCAATGCGATCGATTTCATACTCGGGTTCCTTTTCTTAATTTTTTCCTTCTCCCGTGGCAATATCTGAGCGGCCAGACTCTCATTGTTAGCTCAACAAAAGCGTTATTAGAGCGGTAACAATAAGATCGGTTTCTACCGACATTGTTAGACCGGAAAGGTAGCTTTTTTGTTGTTTTGTCTGGAGAGTTGTTCTTGAAAATTTTTGGCAATATACATCTAAAGACCCAAGAGGAAAATTTTCAGAGCTAAATTGAGTAAGTTGTGGGAAATCGGAGAAGTTATTGCTTTCCACGCCAGATTCTGCAGATTTCGCTTTTATAAAAAAATTGCACTCCTATTTTTATTCTCTGAGTATATATGGCGATTAAAAATCTAACTGATAACTCGACAAATCTATGAATTAAAACAAGTTTCTCAATATCTGAAATAAGTGGTAGAGATAAAATAGTTACTGAACGCACGTAGTAGGGTTCACAAATTTCCGGCCCAATGGTATTAACCCTCCAAGTGGTTTCGACGAGATATCTCGTCCATCAACATATTGCAGATTTTTTGACGATGACAAGATCAAGATCCGGTTGGTTTTTCCAATTACGAGATATCTCGTCCAACAAGATCTGTTCAGTTTCGCTAATGACGAGACAATCACCAAGAGGTTTAACTCTCCAAGTAGTTTCGATGAGATATCTCGTCCATCAGGATCTGAGAAATTTTGCTAATGATGGGAAATCTCGTCATCACGGTAATCCCGATATTTTTATGATGACGAGATCAAGATCTAATCAGTTTTCTTTCTAATGACGAGATATCTCGTCCATCCAGATCTGGTCAGCTTTTGCTAATGACGCGGTACCTTGTCGAGACAACCACCAGGAGGGTTAAAGAGGTCAAATAATCAAACAATTTTTATTTTCAATAACATCCTCCTTCATTTAAATACACTTTTACAACGGATGATTAACTTTTCTATACGATTAAAAATAATCTGGCGTGTCCTTAAAATGATCTAAACTGCAGATATGACTTCTGTATCGCTTGTAAATTTTTCCCACACGACTTCAATTTCGAAAAGAAACAAAACTTTCATTTTGAAAATTTGATGACCGGCGATTCTCAAGTTGAAACATTCTAAAATACTGAAGAACAGCACTTCTATCTGTCAAGCTAGTTATACAGTGTTCCTGTTATCTACTAGCTCTTTGAGCGTCACGAAATTTCTTAGTGGTGTAGCATTAGTCTTACCCCCAAAACCACATAATGACTATATGGCCACATCTATTCGTTGAAAGAAACCTAGAAAGGATTTTTTGGTCAAGGTGGTCAAAACCGATTAGAAGTCATGTAGGGGAAAAATTCAGGTTATATGGTGGAATAATACATACATGACCTTCAAGTAGTTGGAGCCGGAAATTATTAACTGCAGTGTAACAAACATAGGATGGGATTGACGAAGTTAAACCAGTCAATTCTTGTTCTAATATATTCGGACCCGAAGCTTTTGGGACCTTACGACGAAATTCAGCGTCATGATTATAAATCCCTATGCTTTTTTAAATATAAATGGTAGTTAAGAATGGAATAGATAACCCGTGAGAAGTCTACAAAATGAAACAAGGTACTCAGTAGCGTATCCTGAAATAAATGGTAGAGATTAAAAGTGATAACAGCAGACAGTTCAGAGTCATGATTGTAATTGGTTATTTCTCTCTTATTTTTCTGGATATAATTAGGTACTAAAACCACAAGGAGATAACTGTATGAAATGAAAAAGAAATTGATTCATTAATGAAACATTTACCTTAATAACGGCTATGGATAAAAATCAGTAACTGACAAAGTACTGTCTGTCTACCCAGAGGACTGCTCCCAACACCAAATCTACTTGGTGGTGGTTGCTATAGAAACAGGGCTCGTTCATTTTGAGCAGGGGTGACTCTCGGAAAGGGCAACTTTATTTTGTTTTCCTCGAATGTTGGCGGTTGAAAAATATTGCACTAGTTTTGGTCTTCTAGGCGCAAGTAAAAGTTTTAACTAATATATTTCCAATTTGTCACCAGGTTTGCCAACGAAACAAACTTGAATACATTTCTTCAAGCGCCCCTATGGAAAATAGGGTAAGGTCCGTTTCTACGGCAACAGAAAGAGGCAGACTTTGTGTCTAGAGCAATTCTAGACAGACAGTAGTTCAGCGTCATGATTGCAACTGAGTATCCTGTTTCTTTCTGGATGTAATTGGTAATTAAAACTCAACTCGTAAAACTCATCTGAAATGAAAAATTTACTCAATAATGCAGTGTTTTATAAACTGTGTGGTGTGACTCATACGGGGGTGCAAGGTTAATGCAAAAAGGGTGCGCAACTGCTAATAAAAATATTACTCTTTTCATAGATACATTTTTATATGAAAAAAAATTCAAAATGAGGAATAGTTTTCTTATATTGAAAAATATAAGTTAATTGTTTTACAAAAATACTAATCACGAGCTAGTTTTTGCAATTCTTAAAAGAGTAACTAATTTTATAAAAAAATACAGCCAATTTTACAAAAGGCTCTTTGCAAAATTGTAGGGGATATGACAGAGAACTTATAATCTTCTCTGGTTGGTGTTCTCATTTTAGATTACTTTGAAGAACGAACTCAAAGAACTTGTGTTTCACAGTGAAACCAACTTATTTACGACACAAAATTATTTCTGAAACTTGGGTATCGGATGAAAATTTTGAAACACTGAGCTCTTTTAAAAATTTTATCCAAGGTCCTCACATCCAAACTGATACACAAAGAAAAATCGGTTCATTTCTGAAAAAGCTTGAGCTGTGGATAAGAAAGTTGAAAAATAATATTTTTGGTATATTTATTAATTTCAAAACTACTTGTTCTGACGATGAAATAGAAGAAACTTAGACCCTACGCAATCACATTTGACTGGTATGAAGAAACAATTCTCATGTTCAGGTATTCACAAAATATATTTGGCTTTTATAAAGTCATGATTTAAAAGTGTGCGAAGTTAGACTTATAAAAAATTGGAAGAGGAGTGAATTTTTTGTGTTGAAAAAAGCGAATACAAATGTTTGGAAACTATTACAATAACACTTTCAGTGATAACAGGTATAGATAAAAAAGGATTAACTGAATGTACATAAGAGTCATGATCATAATCCACACGGTTTTGTACCTTCACGCATTTGCGTTATATAAAGAAAAGGAAAATAGAAGAATAAAATAAAATACAAACATAGCCGAGTAAAATAATTAAAAATGCCGTTCTAACTTTTCCCTTCATATAGTTAAGTATACCTATTTTGTGTAAATAAGTTATTTTTTAGCATATTAATTTATTTCCTTGAAATACATTAAGCGGCAGTTCTCCACAAAAGGAACTTAATTTCATAAAGTAAATAACTCTATGGAAGCAATTTTACGTCAATGTTTTTAATTGGTTTAAGTAAGCATTGAAAGCACATAGTTATAATGGGAAGGCATGAAAGCGGCGTTTTTGCAATGGCGTGAACATAATTGCATGTGCACATTTTATATTTATTTCAGAGAGAATTGCAGCATTAATTTAAAAAACAAAGATGCTAGAATAATGTAATATAATTATCCGACTAACATTTATGTCGTTAATGTTTCCTCCAAGGCTTACATTCCATTATTTCGAAATAATAGTTCGTAATCGGTGCACTAAGGTGTCCGACTACCTTCGGAAAGGATTTTTTGAAATAATTTGAAATTTGACTTTTTTTGTGCATTATATTATAGAATATGGTTAAAAACTTAGAGAATAACATATAAAAAAATAATTAATAATTTTTTTAAAATTTAAACCCCAAAAAGGGGTGAAAAATAGACAAAAACTAGCACCACCGCAAAACATGATAACTTAAATTTAAATTAAGATATTCTTATTTTGTAAATTTTATTTTGAAGATTGAAACCTCCTTTAGGGAATGTACCTCTCACATCATTGTAAACCAGTTCTTTTAAAAACTGGAGAGGTTCAAGTACAACCAAGAAGAAAATCTTCCATAAATTATAGCAACGCATAACTTTTATAATTAAAAATAAAAAAACTAATTAATGCACAATTACAGAAGTGGTACATTCCCTTTATAAACTCTTTGAAAGTATTCCTACCAAATTTCATAACATTTGAAGCATAACCTTTTGAGTTTTCATGTTTTGCGTAAAAGCAAAATTCTAAAATGTCAATTTCAAGAAAAAGCTAAAAACAAAATTCAATAATGAATCTTACCTTTAAATGGAAAATGTAGCTCTAAAATGATCCTGATTTATAAAGATCACCTTCTATAGAAGTTAAATCAACTACTTTTTTTTCCTAATTGCCCTCAAAACCTTCCTGCGCTTCTTTGAAACGGGTGTTGTATGGCGCTTGGAATCACTGATTCTAATGCGATCCAAACTTTGGTAACCTTTTAATGTGAAGTAACCAAGATTTTCAATGTTCATCTTGCTTAAAACACTGGTGCAACCCTCAAATCCATCATTATATTGTATTACTGCATCATAAGCCCCTAATTTTACAGTTTTTAGGCTGACGAAAACCTCCTTCGGAACTCTCTGCCAAATAACACCATTGAAACTTTCATTGGCATTTTGAGTTTTGCCATGCAGACACTTATTCAAAAGTTCTCTGGTGCAAAGCTCTAAATACACTGGTTTGACTACATTTAAAATATTGTTGGGCAAACCAGAATGCTTGAGCTTTTCTGGTTCTTTCCCTTCGCTTACAGCTCGCTGGTAATAGCACCAACTGTCTACACCAATAGGGCACTGGCCATGCATCGGTTTCTTTGGTGATGAAGCACAATGAAACAAAGCTGCAATTACATTTTGCTGCATCATTTGTAAGTTGCCCACGTTAGAGCGAATCGCAATGCCATAATAATTTTGTAGTCTGTCGATAAAGACATCTGATAACTTGCCTTTACCAGACAGACCTTTGGTTTTGCTTTTCAATTTTCGCAGACGTGTACCCACCCGTTTTTGAATGTGCCCAATGCATTCCAGTTTTGAAACACTTTTTTCGCCATATGTGTTTTGGACGCACAAATAGCCTTTAGAATCCCCATCACCGTAGTATTTCGTGTACTTCAGCTTCCGAGTGCTCACTGACCTCTTGAAAATTCTGTCGACACCAACAGTTTCCATCTTTGCTGATGACCCTTTAAAATTGCACTGGCATATATGGTCAGCTTCCTGTGATTCAAATGACGGGTTTCTCTTCAGTTTCTGTAATCTTTTGCAAATTCTGCAGTATGAGGACATGACTTCTAAATCGAGAACCTTTCCCGTGTCAATTGAAATGGCAGCAACACAACCATTCAAAGAAGTGTACCCTCTACGCTGCCACGTTCCATCTACAGACACGCCGCATTCACTGTCTTCTCCCTTTGAACCAACTTCATCAGCTGCTTTTAACATTGAAGATTCAGCAACCTCGGACACAACTTTCAAGAGTTTCTCTTCATGGATGTTATACGCAGCTTTAGAAATTGGTGGCAAATTCAGCGTGGTGCACAGTTTATACGCTGAAGAAAATCCCTTTCCAATCTGCCTCATCCCATAAACTATTCTAGAGTTCACTTCAGGTACATTTTTGTTCTTTTTGGAGGAGGCAAAGCCTTTTACAAAATCACAATTGTGACATTTCAAAGAGAAGTGTGAGCACAATCCATACCTGGAGTCTTCAACTAAATGCAAACCAGAAGCAAAGCATTTGGGACATGGAAGCACCAAAAATATATTTATTAAAGTTTCCAGGTCGAAAATCCGATTACCACACAGTTCCTCATTCAAAACTTCGAATTTGGAAGAGCTAGATGCTTGCAGTTTTGAAGCACTGGCTGTGCACACTGGATCTTCAAGACTGTTAGTCTTCAGTGTTTTAGAGTGTTGATTACCTTTGAAGTGGTGTTTCTTCTTCCTGGCAATACTCTTTCCCATTTTGTAAAGAAAAATCACTTTATGCAAGAAGAATTATCAAGTTGTAGAACTTTTTGAACGCACGATCGAAAATCACGAGTTCAAATTGTGTACAAACTGAAACTCAAGTTTGATGCCAGATTGTGAAGTTAAACATGATTGCCAGATGTATTTTTGTGTAAAAAGTAGTTTTTTAATTAATTTTTTTTAATTAATAAAAAAAATCCACACTTCAGAGCAAATTTTAACGCTTTAATTTGTTAAAATAAGAATGTAAACAAACTTTTACGTTCACTTCCTGTTTGCAGAAAGGCACTTCCGGTTTTAAAAAGTGTCGACTATGTAGTATTAAAAGACCTGTATCTTACGTTCTATGCATGGTAGGAACAAAATTTAAACAGATTTGGAAAGATAAGAAATCGGGCTTTCATATTATATCAAATTTGGAAAATCGCAATTTCCGCCGAAAATCGCGTTTTAAAGGTAGTCGGATACCTTTAAAGTCCCTGATGTTATTGCAATAATTGCATCACTTAACTCGTTGAAGTAAACATTATTAGTTGAGTTATGTGAGTTGATAAAATAAAGAAAAATGTTGAGACAAAGAAAGATAGCTTCTAAAAGGCAATGTATTCATTTGGTGCAAGTGTTACTGATTTATACCTATATATCTAGAAAAACGCTTCTGTAGCAAATGATGACAGTAGATGTACAATCCAAATCTTCGAAATTCACCATACATAACCAATTATAAATCAGATCATATAAATTTAAATCTAATGATCTGATTTATGATTGGTTATGTATGGAAGTGATTTTGCGATTTCGGAATAGGATCTCCTATTATAATTGTTTTATAGGAGCATGATTATATAGTTTGAACTACTCAAAAGACATCATCTATAAAATGATGTTTTCAGTAAAATATGTTTAAAATTCTGAGAGCTACACACGAATATACCGCTCCTGCAACCTGCAGACCCCTACATGACTTCTAACCAGTTATTCCATCTTGGCCAATAGAATTCTTATGATTCTTTCAACCAATAGAAGTAGGTTATTTATCCATTTGCCTGTTGTAGAAAAAACGCATTACTGCATTATTTTAGGGGTAAAGGTTTGACGGTTTAGAAAAAAATAGGTTACACTGATAAATTAGGTATCAATTTGCGTTATATGGGCCACGAATTAAAATCTGTGGGTTTGATTTCGTATGAGACATTTTATAACATGCCATCAAGTGTTCTTAAAATTATTAAAGGAACTGCTTTGAAAACAGCTGTTCTGATGGGATTTCATATTATCTTCTGTCAGAGATATTCAGCTGAAACATATTTCTTTACCAATGAGACCAACAAGCATAAAAACGCCAAATCTATAAAATTATTACTTCTTGTAAGCATGTTTAAAGGTTTGAAAGCTTATAAAAAATAGGGTTGCACTGAAAGTGTAGGTATCAATTTACATGGGCTACGAATCCAAATTTGTGGGTGTGATTTCGTATAAGACATGGAATAACATCCTAGAAATTATAGTCGCTGTCAAGTTTATATAAACCCTAAACGGTACTTCTATGAAGGGCTACTGTTTTATTCCATGCTCTGCTCTGTCAGAATATTACGCTAAAATATATTCTTTCCCCCACTGAACACAACACACTAAAACCCTAATCTATACAACCACTGTTTCGAGTAAAACGTATTTAAAGGTTTGGCAGTTTATAAAACAATTGGGTTGCACTGAAAGTGTAGGTATCACTTTACGTTATATGGGCTAGGAATCAAAACTTTGTAGGCTTGATTTCGAGTAAGACATGGAATAATATCCTAGAAATTACTATCGTTATCCAAGTTTATATAAAACCCTTAACGGTAGTTCTATGAAGCGCTTCTACTCTATTCCATACTCTCATCAGAATAGAGAATATTCCACAAAATATATTTCATTCCCAATGATCCCAACATACTAAAACCCGAATCTATAAAACCACTGTTTCGAGTAAAACATGTTTAAAAGTTTGACAGTTAAAAAAATGGCTTTTACCGAAATCGTAGGTATCAATTTACGTTATATGGGCTACGAATCACAACTTGTGTTTTTTATTTCGTATAAGATATGGAATAATATCCTAGAAAGTATTGTAGCTCTCAGGTTTATATGAGACCCTTAACCGTATGGCTATGGAGCCCTACTGTTCTATTCCATACCTCCTCGGTCCTAGAATATTCCGCAAAATATACTTCATTCCCAATGAGTCCCTCATAAGGAGTTATCAATAGACATTTATAAGCAACCAACTGGATATCAACTGCTCTTATTAAGGGTATTGTCAGCAGGAACAACAAGAATAAGCCGGCTTGCACATGTCCTGTCACTCCTATATTGACTTCCTTCCCGAGGTTTGGTACGTACAATCGCTCCCCTTCCGAAACAAAATTCAGGATTCGTCCACTTGTGATATCGAGAAAAGAAAAGGAAAGAATTCACATACAGAAGGAGGAGAAAAAAGATGACAGAAAAAAGCTATTTCCGGTCTGCAGAATTGCTTCCGTCCCTAGCGGCGTTATTACATTAGAGGTCGCCATAAAGGTTTATGTTGCAATTCTCGTCTCAAGCTCTGCTGCGCCCACGTAGCGGCCAGAATTCAGCTCCAGATTTATTTACAAACATTGAGTTACTGGGGGAAGAAATGCCGCACTTCCAATGAAACACGGAACCCTTTGAAAACAGGTTGCTTTCATTGTCATTAGAAGAAATATTCCTTCATTTCGTAAACATGTACGAATTTATGTTTGACCGTGACATTACTTTCGTGTGGTGGTGCCATATATTAAATATTACACATATCATCCATATGTGTGATAGTTTATAACTTTTAAGTTTTCTAAATTTTAATAATTTCAGTTTTGAGGACTTGACTTGTGGAGTTACTTGTATATTTTACACATTATCATCTATATGTGTCATGGTTTAAAACGTTTAAGTTCTCTAAATTTTAATGATTTCACTTTTAAGAACTTGACTTGGAGTTGCTTGCGTATTTTTGTAATACGCACTATCATCCATTTGTGTGATGGTTTGAAATGTTTAAATTTTCTAAATTTTAAAAATTTTACTTTTGAGAACTTGACCATACCATGATCCATATGTGTGATGGTTTGTAACGTTTAGTTTTTAAATTTTAATAATTTCAGCTTGGGGAACTTGACTTGTGGAGTTACTTGCATATTTTACACACTATCATCCATATGTGTGATGGTTTGTAACGCTTAGTTTTCTAAACTTTAATAATTTCACTTTTAGGAACTTGACTTGAACTGACTTCCATATTTTTATTTTCTCGTGATGTTTTCACTCTAATCAAGGATGTCATCTTAAAATAATTTTTAAAAGTGTTTCATAGTCTTATGCTTCAGCTTTATCTCTTTTATTTTATTTTATCTATAGATAGATGAGTTTAGCAAACTACGGTAAGCAGGTAGCTCCGATGGCCCGTTTCGCAAAGTTGGTGAGCCCTTTATTAATTTTCTTCGGAAAAGTTAAGTTGAATTACTTTCCTCTATAAACGCCTTGTCAGTTCCACTTAATAATATCTCGCGTAGGTATCTTTATTATATAAAATTGTGTTTGTCTGTTTAAATAAATCAGAGTTGAAGTTTTTATTATTAAAAAATGCAGAAATTTACCTTAGCATACCTTGCCTTTTTTAGCCCTGAAACAACTGCTTTTTTTAGAAGTTTAGCTTAAACTAATTTGAAGTGAAGATTAAGAATCAAATTCGTTTTGAAATTTTTGAATTTCAAAGTTATTTCTACGTATCGTGTTATTTGATAACTGATAGATTATTTGGTAATTTGTCCTATCCTGTTGTGCCTTCGTCTAATACTCTTTGAATGATCCTACTTTCTCTTAATTTCTTTTACAAAATACACAAAATATTCAAATTATCTCATTTTTGTCAACCATATTTAAACATTTCTGTTCTTTTTGTAGTGTAACATTCATGTTTCCTTCGTGTTTACGATTTTATGTAATTGTGTGCACATAAATAATGTAGCTTGTGATAATTTTTTATTAAATTAAGTATCTTTCTGTATAAAAAATATTTGGTATGGTGATTGAATTCACGTAGAAACTGAAGCAGCACAAAGGGCTAATTGTGACGGTCAGGGATCAATCCCAACGGTAAAGATCCAAGGTTAACACCTCGCAATTTTGAATTAAGGTCACATGACATGGTTTGCACCTGAGCTGGCACTCCACTCTCCAAGCTTCCACACCACGCCAACGTGAAGACATTTGAGGTCACTATAGATTTAACGTGAACCAGTCCCCACGTACACGACGGTGTTGCTTGGATCGAGTTTCGAACTTGCAACCATCCGATTTTTAATCCGCTACTCTTCATACCAGATTATCGTGGCCTTTATATAAATAAAATTATACTACAACTATTTAAAATTTATGTTGTATTATCCGTGAAATTAAAACACTTTCTGAAACATCATTTAAATCCATCTTTTCGTCTTCGTTATAATAATTAATTTACAGTGCAATGTTATAGGATAGTTAGAACAGAAATTATCTAGATAAATTAATCTACTCAACTATATGTAACTTTCCCGTTTATACATAAATGATATCTTAAAATTGGGTAAAATATAGGAATATGTTTCATAAACTACATAATGATACGATATTAACTACATATAGTACCTAACTATAAAACTAAACTATAACTTAAAACTTTATAGCTACAAAATATTGATTAACTTTTATAACAAATCAAGCAACTAAAGTAAGAATATTAATATCAATTTATTTTAGTTAAATACTACTTTAAATTTGAATATCCTACTTAAGAACGGTAACTTGTATATTCAATAAAACTTCATAATGAAAATTCCGTTTTTAAAATTTTAACACATTTTAAGAGTAACCGAATGGATTAAAAAATATCGAATTTAAAATTAATATGTTCAAAATTATTTATTTTCTCAAACTTGTAGACTATCTCCAGTCGCGTGCCAGTATATAATAGTATAAGGTGTAATAAAATTTTATTACCACTACTATTATGTGTATGTACGAGAAATGATAAAAGAAACGTGTCATCCTATGTTGGCACAAACATTCTTCCAAAAAAATCTTATACATCTTTCATTTTAACTTTCCCTCATTCGCGCTATTTTTTTCAATACTAAGTTTGTTTCTTTAGCAAACTAGTGTCACATCTCCGCTACCCTGCGGAATTGAAAAATTTGATGTTTTCTGTTGTCAAATATCTGATTGAAAAAGTCCACACGTCCGAGTGCAATGCTTCCGCTGGAAAAACTATCTTTTCTTCTGCTATAGCATTAAGTCCGCAGTTAGATTGAACTAGCGGAAGTAGTGGAGTAATACCAAATTGCTCATCATTCTTTCTAGAGCTGGTGGGAATCTTAGATTGGAGTCTAGAGCTTGAAGATCCAATACAGCATTTATTTACCTAATTTATTGATTTAATCTGAATGAAGTTTTCATTTTCATGCCAACGTTAATTTTGTTTACTGAATTTCCATTTTTATACCAATGTTAATTTACCAAAATGAATTTTCATTACTATACCAATGTTAATTTACCAAAATGAATTTTCATTACTATACCAATGTCAATTTGCCAAAATGAATTTTCATTATTATGAACATGTTAATTTACCTAGAAGGTATTTTCAGTATTGTAGAAACATTAATTTACCTAGACAGAATTTTCCTCATCTTGCTAATATTAATTTACCTTAATGAATTTTCCTCATCTTACCAATATTAATTTACCTTAATGAATTATCATTACTATACCAATGTTAATTTATTAAAATGAACTGTCATTAGTATGAAAATGTTACTTTACTAAGATGGAATTGTTATTAGCATGAAAATATTAATTTACCTAGATGAATTTTCAGTGTTATACAAATATTAATTTACCTAGATGGAATTTTCATCATTGTACCAATGTTGATTCACATTAATGAATTTTCATTATTATACCAATGTTAATTTGCAAAAAATGAATTGTCATTAGTATGAAATGCTACTTTACCTAGATGAATTTTCAGTATTATACAAATATTAATTTACCTAGATGGAATTTTCATCATTGTACCCATGTTGATTCACATTAATGAATTTTCATTATTATACCAATGTTAATTTACCTAAATGAGTTTTCTTCGTAATACCACTGTTAATTTGCCGAATTTGTCTATACCTTTTCTAAGAACTCTGAAGATATTGGTCTGAATTGTTTTCGTATACCCGATAGATATTGACGTGTATACTGAAATGAGCATTAAGTATTATACTGTAGGAATTTTTTAATATATGTGTCATGCGTGGAATAATTCTATTTTATTTCAGCGTAATTCACTTAGCTTATATTAATTTCGCTTTTCGTTTCCTCTTTCTCGCACTCGCTTTGAATTCTCATTTGAATAGTGCTGTCTCAGCGCTAATTGTGAATACTTTCCCAGACTATCTTTGTTTACACATTCAGACTCGTAGACATATCGAGATGATAAGTTCTTTCTCGGCGTAATCATCATCACGTACGGAGATCAAGGTCTAGTGCCTTCTGTAACGAGTCAAGAAATATAGTTAGAATCAGAAATTATAGTTAGAATTAGGACCCATAGTTAGTTTAATTATAGAGTATTAGAAGTTATAGTTAGTATTTTTGGCCTGTGTGTTCAAGACTTTCAAAATTAAATTTAATTTTAAGTCCATGCTGACTTTTTTGTTTCGAAAAAATAATGCTTAACATCTTTGTTTGGTTTAATACAATAATTACTAAATTGCTGATGTTATGAATTTTCTTTACTTAAAATAAACAGGAATTATAGAGTCAACTAAAAGAAAAACACGGAGCAGAGTATATATAACACAACTAAAAGTTGGGATAGCACATTTTATTCGTTAAATTTGAAAAATATTCTGATTGTAAGTTTTTCAAAATCTGTGTCGAATGGGGATATGGTGCATCTCGTAAAATTCGTCAACTATTATTTTCAGTTTTAGGTTTTTATATTAATCAAGCGGTATTTTATCATGGAGTCATTCAGTTATTTGAACCATTGGATGGTAACATACCGTGAAATTGAATCGCAAATTAACTTAAATTGTTGATGCAATACTAAAATTTGTTCAAGGACACTATTAGATATTACTCAAGTTGGCTTCTTATTGTCTGTGTGTCATTCTTAAAGAAAATTCAAAAAGATATAGTTGACTGATGACGCGACCTGTATTAAAGTTGGAGAAAAACTAAACTCATTAACAATTTAGAATGCAACTTAAAAGTTGAAAAGGAATACTTGGTTATATCATTTCTATGCTGTAATAAGTTTACTCTGTTCTCAAATATTATCATTGGATCTAACACGCTACAGACCACCTGATATGAAACAATTTTATGACTGTTTACAGATCACCTGATATGAAACAATTTTATGACTGTTTACAGATCACCTGATATGAAACAATTTTATGACTATTTACAGATCACCTGATATGAAACAATTTTATGACTGTTTACAGATCACCTGATATGAAACAATTTTATGACTGTTTACAGATCCCCTGACATGAAATAATTTTATGACTGTTGAATTGGATATATTTTTGGTTTGAACTCCTAGACGCAACTTACAAACATACTGAAATGTTAAGCATCTCAATAAGTGTGTTTCTATATTTTTGTCTTGAAAAATTATATTTAGCGATTAAGGTACATAAAAATTTGAAAGAAATTCTTTAGCTCATGCGCAAGTCTCATTTTCAAATAACTCTTTTGCAAAGCATTGAATGTAAACAATTTAGAGATGCATGAATTTATATATTTTAATAACACAAAAGGTTTAAATGATTAACTATTCATTATAAGGAAATAATAAACTATCGATACAATTATTTTCCCTCAGAACCACAGCTCTGATTCATATGCATGTTCCACATTCAAAACTGCAGTCTTCCGTGCATGACTAACCAGGTTTTATCTTCTAAACCAATATAATCTTTCCAAAGGATTCTATTCCACCAAAATGATCAATAGAATTTTTCCAAAGAATTCTATTCTACAACATAAGCCAAAATAATATTTCCAAAGGATTGTATTTTAAGGAAATGAGCAATGTAATCTTTCCAAAGGATTTAATTCTACAAATTGGGCCAATATAATCATTACAAATGTTTTCATTCTAAGAAAATGAACAATGGAATCTTTCCAAAGGATTCTATTCTAAGGAAATGAGAATTATAATGTTTTCAAAGAAAAAGACCAACAGAATCTTTCCGATGGATTCTATTTTACATAATGGGCTAAAAATCTTTCCAACGGATTCCATTCTTAGGAAAAGACCAATAGAATCTTTCACACAATAGGTGTGGTTATTTAGTTATTAGGTACGTTGTGGTGTAAAAGCAATGCTACACTACCCCGAAATATGACAACACTCAGAGGGTTACTAAATCCATGATTATAATTTCAATTCCTCTAAATTAGAAATTAATCTCTAACACTACAACTCAATTTTCATTTCTCAACCAAAAAAATAAGTTATGGAACACAAAAGCTTTCATTCATAACATAGCTCTAAAGGTATTCCTCTAGAGCAGTGGTTCTTAACCTGGGGCGGGTGCACCCCTGGGGGTACGAGAAAGCCTTTCCAGGGGTGCGAGAGAAGTTTCGATGGACGACAGCGATTTAATAAAAGACGATCTTATTAAAATACGAGCCAATGCACGTATTCAAATGGAATTTGAAAAACTGGACTTATAACAATTCTGGTGTACACAGTTAGAACCTTAAAAACAGCCGGCAAAAGCAGCATTGCTGACATTTTTACCATTTTCCACCACCTACCTATGTGAAATGGGATTTTCATCACTTTTGCACATAAAAACAAAAGCCAGAAATCAATTAAATGCAAGTGATGACTTACGCGTGTTTATTTATTATCAAAAGAGGAGAATAGCTTACAAAGTATTATGAATAAACAACAACGTGGCGATTAAAAATTGAGATATTTTTTGTATGTATATGTAAATGTATGTGTTTATTTTTCAATGTATAAATTTTCTTGCAATAGAAGTAATTTACTAAATAGAGACAGAAACACATTTTTCAGGGGATGCGAGAACTTATTTTTAGATTCAAGGGGGTGCCGATCACTAAAAGGTTAAGAACTACTGCTCTAGAGAAACGTACACCCCATGCAACAAAATAACGCATTCCGACTCACTACAAAGCGAAAGAAGATATTATAAAGTGGATAGGATCGCAATAATCCACAACGGAAACTAGCAGATCAAGATTTACGTCTTCCAATGTAATTTCGATTCAACCCCTCTCAGGTGGTATCTTTTTAAAAAGAAAGTCGCCAACAAAAAGCGCTGTCACTAGAAATCAATCTGGCTCATCTTGTCTAAGAAAACAATAAATCAACATTCTGCCTCTGGATGCACGGAATTAGAAGCGAGCGAACGGGAGGATGGGAAAGACAAGAAGCGATAGACAGAAGAGAGAGTAAAAACACGAAGCAAAACACGTTGGCAGGCAGTACTAATGAGGACAATAAAAGGCCGGTAAAAGAGCACCACGAAAAGTGAAACAAACACAGAATTCTGCGCTCAAAATAGGTGGGATGGAGCTGTTATTGATGCTGTATTGGGCCGACCTCTTACCTCACTGATCCGGATTTTTTCAGTGTGTTTTCTGGAACAACTCTTACGTTTCATCTTAATGCCCCTATGAAAGCTTTTTGGACAAAAGAACAAAGGTTATTCATGGATCAGGCTCTCCGTACTAGGAGATTCCAATTACTGTTTACCATGTTTTATACAATCATCCATTTCGAAAGGAAAGGGAGAACCCTGCGTTAGGGTCTGCTTAGGTTTCGGGTATCGCATTCCCGTCTAGGGACTTCGAACCTGTTGTTTTGTTTCAGATAAATTAACTAGCAAGACTAGAGGTCCTGGAAAAATCACATTTTTAAGATATATACGCGGAGAAAGTAACTTCTTTTCCGGAGCTTTAAAATGTTTCTTTTCAAATGTGGCTTAGGGAGTGGGTTTTGGTGGGAGTTCGGACTTGTTTTGTTGCAGATTAATTAGATTGGTTAAGCTTGGATGGTTTAGATAAACTAGAGAGGCAGATAAATAAACCCTGTTCAAGTGCATTCGAAGAGATATTGCGTCCATCAGTCTGACTCACTTTGCTAATGAAGAGATATCTCGTCATCAAGATATTGCCGATTTTTTTATGATGACATCATCAGGATGTGGTCAGTTATTTTCTAATGACGAGATATCTCGTCCATCAATATCTGGTCAGTTTTGCTAATGACGACATGCTACGTTAAAAAAAAGATTTCACTCATAATTCTGCATTCATAATAGGTGGGATGGAGTTGTTACTGATGCTGTATTGGGCCGAACTCTTACCTCACTGATCCGGATTTTTTCAGTGTGTTTTCTGGAACAACTCTTACGTTTCATCTTAATGCCCCTATGAAAGCTTTTGGACAAAAGAACAAAGGTTATTCATGGATCAGGCTCTCCGTACTAGGAGATTCCAATTACTGTTTACCATGTTTTTTACAATCATTCATTTCGAAAGGAAAGGGAGAATCCTGCGTTAGGGCCTGCTTAGGTTTCGGGTGTCGCATTCCCGTCTTGGGACTTCGGACCTGTTGCTTTGTTTAGATAAATTAACTTATCAAGACGAGAGGTCCTGGAGATCGCATTTTTAAGATATATACGCGTAGAAAGTAACTTCTTTTCCGGAGCTTTAAAATATTTATTTTCAAATGTGGCTTAGGGAGTGGGTTTTAGTGGGACTTCAGACTTGTTTTGTTGCAGATTAATTAGATTGGTTAAGCTTGGTTGGTTTAGATCAATTAGAGAGGCAGGTAAATTAACTCTTTTCAAGTGGTTTCGAAGAGATATTG
Source organism: Meta bourneti (assembly GCA_933210815.1). Classification (NCBI taxonomy): domain Eukaryota; kingdom Metazoa; phylum Arthropoda; class Arachnida; order Araneae; family Tetragnathidae; genus Meta; species Meta bourneti. The sequence continues at coordinate 22,754,133 of OW119933.1, read as the reverse complement.
CGTCCATCAAGATCTGACCAATTTTGCTAAAAATCTAAAGTCCGATTACTGCTCACCAGGCAATGGTACTCCGGTGAACCATCGGTGCAGATGCAGTCTTATAAAGGAAAGCCTGCCAAGTTCCTACGAATGGCTGGTGACGCCTGGTGTACCCAGTATCCATAGTGACTTAAACACTCCATGTGGTTTCGATGAGATATCGCATCCATCAAGATCTGACCAACTTTGCTGAATGGCGAGATCGTCAAGAAGATATTGCCGATTTTTTTTATTTTGACGAGATCAAGATTTGATCAGTTTTTTCTAATGACGATATATATCGTCTATAAAATCGGGTCGGTTTTACTAATGACAAGGTGCTTGTTGAGACAACCACTAGGAGGGTTAACTAGCAAAACAAGAGGTCCTGGAAATCATATTTTCACTATGCATACACATTAGAGTGGGCTGAGTTGAGATTCCAGACTTGTTTTGTTGCAGATAAATTAATCAGCAAAACAACAGATCCTGGAAATCGTATTTGTATGTTGTGTGAACAAAGAAATTAATTCCTTCATGAAATTTCAAAGATTACTTTTTGAATGTGGCTTATCGAGGAAAGGCGATTTACATAAATTATTTGTGAAGGGATTAAAGGAATTGTTTTTATCAGGGAAGCAATAAATAAATAATAGCAAACTAGTGTCAGTCTGTTCTCAAACGAAATCACCAGAAATAATTATATTACATGTGTTACTTCATTAATGACGTTTATTTCTGTCCTTGGAGATTCCAAAATTCCTTTTATTTTTACATTATGAATTCTGGTTACATGAAATAATGATATTATGCGGCATCATAATAAGCCTTTGAGATTAAATTTTCTTAGCTCTTTGGTGAGAAATAAGATTTGGTTTACTAAACTGTTTATTAGAAGTATTTATACAATATGCAGTAAAATACTGCTACTATTTATTATTGGTGCCATCACGCTTGTGCATTTTCAGATTGTACATTTATCCAGAACTCAACCGAAGCCATTTTAATCAAGTGCCGAAGTATTTCTAATTATTCTAATTCTATTTGTTACAAATATTAAATTTTATAAATATTTCACAATTTATTGCAACCAATTTCTGTATAAATGTATAACTTTTTTGCATATGAATCAATGATTCAAGTGAATTCATCAATCATAATTTTCGGCTCAGTAGAATTGTACATTATGTTCAAATGACAGAAAGATGATTTTTTTGAGAAAAGAGATAACGTATATGGCTCCCAGAGTTTTTATTACACAGAAATTGTTCATGCTGATAACTAGTCTGGAATTTTTTACATTAAGTAGTATAAGCTACTTTTATACTTTTTCTAAAAGGGCATAACTCATATGAAATGAAAAAGCACCATTTCTAGCAAACCTTTTCTTTGAAAATATCTGCTATAAAGAGATGCCAAATGAAACAGTATGAGATTGAGAGACATATGTGACTATTTTGAAAATACTTGTAGCGTCGGGTTGAAGGGCATTGCAAATATAGTATTACTACGTAAACAAATAAACATGTTTCTTCACTGCCAAAATTTTTAAGAGAAAATATTTTATATAAATATTAAAAATTTATAATATTATATAAGCTAGTTATATTCAGATGAACGAATGCCTTTTTTATTCGTAGTAATTATACTTGAGTAGTAATTATAGTTATATTTAGATGCTTCCTTTTACCCTCCTGGTGGGTATCTTGACGAGATATCTCGTTATTAGCACTAATCAGATCTTGATGATAGAGGTATCAACGGAGAATATGTATAAATGTATAGAAAATATGCATCAGATATATATCAGCAAAACTCATCAGATCTTGTTTTCGTAATCATAAATAATCGTCAATATCTCGATGACTAGATACCTCGTCACTAGAAAAATTGGTCAGATCTTGATGGACGAGATATCTCGTCCAAACACTTCGAGAGTTAATCGTTTTTGGGTAAATCAAATATTCGTTTTACTACCATCTACATCAGTGGTCGCTATATCCTTGTTAGAGGTCGATTCCGGCTCAGGGCTCGATTGGGGGTCGATAGAAAAATATAAGACATTGTACGGGTAATATTTAATTGGGTTAACTTGGATTACCTCCATCCTGAATGACAACGTAATTAAGAGAGAATAGTGGGAACAGTGACATGAATAGGATCTGTAAGATAGACATGAAAATAGTTACGCCATTTTCTGCAGATATTGAAAATATCGAATGTAACTTACAAGATGAACTTAATGAATTGTCAGTTGATTTTGAAGCTAAGACGTTTTTTAAAATTAGGAATTTAAGTTACTTTTAAACGAATATAAATGTTGTAGAAAAATATAACTTTCTGAAGTGGTACTCCCCTTTTTGCTTGCATTTCCAAGATCACACAGTTGAAGCCTGTTTCCCATGTTGATTCCCTTTTAACAAAACAAAGAAATAAGCTAGGTACAGAATTCCACGGCGATTTAAGGCTGAAATTTACTAATCTTGAACCCAACATTGCTAATCTTGTCAAGAGTCAAGAAGCACACCCTTCACATTGACAAGGTTAGTAAACTGCATACTAAGTTAATAAAAATATTTTCAAATATATATACACAATCTAAAAACTGACATAAGCGTTTTTATCTTGTCCTATTATAATTATGTTGATAGTAAAATACAGGGAGTCAATAAAAAGTCAAGAAAATCTTGAAGGGGTTGGCGGTCAAAGAATTTTGGCAACCCCTGATCTACATTCTCATAAGATAACACACTTTCACTCTATCTTTATTTCTTCACTCTTTCAATAAGACATGTGTTTGTTATAAGTTTCGAAAAAATATAGTTTGTAAAATAATATTGTATATTAATGAATATATATTTGTTCCCAGATAACTTAAATGAATTTCAAATACGTTTAATATGGTAGTTGAATGTAAAGCATGGATCGCATAGTAATAGAAAGTAATAACTTTTTAAATACAATTTTCGAAGAGGATGCCGTGGCGCAGTGGGTTTGCCCACAGCACTAGCAACATGCGAGTTGTGAGTGGCGCAAGTTTCATTCCTGTGACTTACCCTGGGTGTATTTCTCCCTTATCTGTATCAGTAAATTTTCCTTGTGTGTGTATGCTTATTAGTTGAAGTTGTATGTCTTGTGTTTGGTGCAGCTTGGCCAAATATGAACTTTGCACCATAAGCCCAACCAGTTTACGTCATATAATGTTATAAAATGTTAGATTGTTATTAGAGAGATGATCTTATGGATGCACTTAAATAAGAAAAATGTGGTGTATACAGGGTTGAATTAAATAGAAATTCGTGCAACCACATTTCTCAATCACTTTGATCTTTATTGAAGCTGAAACAGTTTATATCCTTTAGGTATTACATCTCTTTTCATCCATGCGCTTGTTAAAATTCATTATATAACGCAACTTTTATTTATGTTTTGCAGGTTTATCAGGTTGCAAGACATTAACCTTCACATGGTCTGACCAATTATAGTAATGACAAGGTCTATCAAGGATATTACCGAATTTTCCATGATGACCAGATCAAGATCTGGTTAGTTTTCTTGAAATGACGGGATATTTCGTTCATCAAAGTTTGCAATGTTTTCTATAATGGCCTGATAGCTCGTCAAGGGAACCACCAAGACGGTTAGCAGGTGTGCTACCACAAAAATTCCCACTTGACTCTTGGGTATACCACAAGATACTATCACAAGGAATAATATCTGCAATTTATAAAACCTAAAAACTTTATGATCACTTGAAATCTCAATAAATTTCATTCCTGGAATATCTAAATGTACAATCGAAATCAAGGAGAGCGGTCGATAATGGATATAAATGAAATCTGTCTTAGGTGGAAATAACAAACCAACGTAGAAACTTTTGCTTTCTTCAAAATTTTCGAATCCACATACCCATGCGTCACCATGCTTTTAACAAATGCATAAGACAAATAATACAAAGTGCTACTTGGTAAGAAATCAGCAACTCCGAAACGCAACTCAAAAAACTCTTGAAAGTATAAGAGAAAAAGCATTCGTGCTACATTGCATGATACACTTTTATGAATGAGTGAGCCTTATCCTCTTGCTCTAGAAAATCAGAGTCCAGCAAAGTAACTCGTTTTGCTGAGAACAGATGTGATAAATTATATGTTTCCTTGGTGAATTGTCGAGTCGCTCAGGATTTCCTACATGTAAGTTACTGAGACGTGAAAGAACTTATTCGATTTTACTTCGGAGGATGCATCCAAAAGATGATAAAATTTTACTTCATGAATCAAGATGTAAAAGGGACCTTAGACTAACAACTGTTTGGTGGTGAGTAAATTAGGAACGGGAAACATATGTATTCATTTCTATGTCTTGTCATTCTTTTCATTAGGAATCATAATTCTATTTATAATTTTCGATAAACACGAATAAATCAACACAATCCTACAAATTTCAAAACATCTTTCTACGAAGAAATGAATTCTTTCAACATTTGCTCTCAGATTGTATTGCTGTGAATGGATGTTCTAAGCTTGATAACGGATTGTACCAAACAAAAGCATTCAGGATATCAAATGCGCTGGTGAGTATAATATGCAACCTATGATATTCAACTTTCGAAGGGACTACATCGATAATGTGTTTGTCTTTCAAAAAAATATGTATCAGAATTATCATTCGGGTATCAAATTTTGTTGAGCTTCTTTCGATTTGTCAGATTTTCATGGCAAGACCAGCTATTTGAAAAATGGATCAGAATTGTCTTAAGGTGTACGTATACACTAGAAGATTTTTTTTAATTTTGACTTTAAAAATCCAGTTTTTTTCCAAGTCATTGGCTTATGCTTAAAATAATTTTAATGATAGAAAATCAGATTAAGCTAATTATAAATTATCTAATTTATATATAATCAGTTAATTAGCATGTTTTTTAATAGTGATATCTCAAATTCTAATTTGTTCAGAAGGACAATTCCTGTTGGAATTTATTCCTAATATTATTCTTCATGTTTTGACCCTCAATCAAGTTGATAGAAAGAATAGGTTACTTTTACAATTGTTTTCACCAAGGAAGTATAAAGTTAAAGATTTTTTCGGGAATTTTAACATTTAAAAATCAATTAAAAATTAATTTCTTAACTAAAAATTGATTGAGGTTCAGACCATCCACTGTATTATATAGATTATAATGGCACAAAATAATTATAATAGATAAATTCATTGTTGGGTTATCACTGTTTGAACAAATCATCGTATTGTAAAAACACAGTTCTTCAGAAATTGAGTTTAGAGTTTTGGAAACATGTTTGTACTCGTACTAATGACAGTACGTAGCCCTTGTAACTGGAAAAGTATTTCGAATATTTACAAGATCGTGGTATTGTATGAAAGCTCAGAAATTGGTAATATTTTGAAGCAATAAAAACAAAATTGATATTCTGGTCAATTTTCGTGATTTCTAGAGTATACATCACCTTCAAGATATCGTTTGTTGAATTGATTTCGAGACGTTACGTTTACATGGAATAGATCACGCTGGCATACATCATCACTGATGTGTATTTTTCTTTATTGAGATTTAGGATTCAATAACATCAAACTTGAAAACAACAGAAAATACTCTGAACAATATCGTATCGAGTAAAGTGCATAAAATGTAAATGTTTTATGAATACACAGATTTAATCCGCTTACAAGGCAGAATCTCTGAAATCTAAAAAATGACCTTTCGCTTTTTAGTGACTAATACATTCAAGATTATGTTTTAAATGAAAGCTTTATTTTAAAGTAAAATTTGCATAGAATGGATGAGGAATATTTCTAAATAATTAGCCCTGCAACTATCTATCGAGACCGACTTAGCCAGATAAAAATGCAAACTGTAGCCATATTTATAAACTAACAACACAACAAACTAAATGAAGACATAATAAATAGAGGAAAGAAAACTCTTCAGTAAAACCTACCCCACTATGAAACTAAGAATTTTAAATTTATAAAAGAAGCAATAATTAAGGAATAAATAATGCAAATACAGGTTCCTTTAAAGTGACTGGCCGTGGTAGACCAGTTGGAAGAGCAACAAATTAGCAACCGGAAGAATGCGAGTTCGAAACTCGGTCCAGCCAAAGACCGTCGTGCTCACGGGGGATGTGCACGTTAAATCTTACGTGGCCTCAAATGTCCACACGTCGGCGTGGTGTAGAAGTTTGGAGAGGTATTTATAAGTGATAGATAGGTAGTTTTTAATTAACATCACACTGGAGCAACACTGGGCTATTGGTGGCGTCTGTGATCAATCCCGAAGGATCAACATCTCGTAATTTTCAGCACGGTCAGATAACGAGGTCACACCTGAGCTGGCACCCCACTCTCCAAACTTCCCCACCACGCCAACGTGAGGACATTTGAGGTCATGACAGATTTAACGCGCAGCAGCCCCCGCGTGCACGGCAGTCTTTGATTTGACCTAGTTTCGACACGCAACCGTTCGGTTGCTAATCCGTTTCTCTTGAAACTTGGCTACCAGGGCCCAGAAAATATGTAGAGCTCCAAGATATAGTTTTATGTGTACAGATAATGAATATTTTTCCTTAGAATGACGAGGAGGACAAGGAAAAATGGAGGAATTATGCATTTGTTTTTATTGTTCTTTTCCAGATGTGATAGTAAATCTTAAACAAAAGTTTTCAAAGTACCAGAAAGTATTAATATCCGAGGTCCCAAAGGAACGGCTTAGAACTTAGGAGATGATGACTGGGAAATATTTTAAAGAATAAGTCTCATTAAAATATGTAGCAGTAATAGCGTTATGTAATTACTTTAATTCTATTTAATTGATTTAATGCGTTAATTTTATTAATTTTGTTCTTCGTGTCTGAGTCCATAACATCATCTATATTTCGCTTTTGTACACATTTAATAATTAATAATAAATCGTTATACGAAAGTTCTTTTTAATGTTTGAAATGTTAATTAACATAAGAAAACTAATTTTACTAATAAAAAATAAACGGTTGGCTTGACCTTTACACACCCACCACGTATATATTTTACAGTATTTCTAAGAAAATTTATTCAGAAATCAAAAGGAATTTATTTTAAATTTAGAATCTATTAAGAAACCCAAAGCCATACATACATCAAGTAACCGAAAAATGGACCGCATGATCAATACATCCTTTTTTTCTTGAAGATAACAATTTTATTGATCGAAAGATAACACTCATAAATTTAAATCATTGTAACGTGGATCATTACGCAATAATTAAAAGAAAAATTATGTCTAGACTATAACGCTTCTTTTTTACTAGAACTTTCCAATAAATACTATTTCAGAAAAGAAAGTAGTTTCAAATAAATCGTTTGAATCGTAGATTACACATGTGACTAAAATATGCTTTTGAGAAACAGACTTCCATTGTCACAGGGTCATTCCTTAAGATTTTATTTCGTTTCCTGTGACATTTTCTGCGTAAGAATACCAAAGGGAACGTAATTTACACTTCGATTTGCATTCCTCTACACAACAAATAAAAGAAAAATTATATTTAGACTACAACTTTTCTTTTTCGCTAGACTATTTCAATAAATATTTCAGAAAAGAAAGTAGTTTCAAATAAACCGTTCGAATCTTAGATCGTATATGTGACTGAAACATGTCTTGAAAAACAGTGATTTCCAGTGTCGCAGGGTTATTCCTAAAGCTTTTATTTCGTTTTCTATGAAATTTTCTGCGTAAGAATACCAAAGGGGACGTAATTTACACTCCAATATACATTCCTCTATGCAACAAATAAAGAAAAATTATATCTAGACTGTGTATGTGTGCTTTCTTTTTTCACTCGAATATTTCAATAATTTTTTCAGAAAAGGAAGTAGTTTCAAATAAACCGCTTGAATCGCAGATTGCAGTGACTAAAACGTGTTTTTTGAAAAACAGACTTCCAGTATCACAAGGTCATTCCTTAAGCTTTTACTTCGTTTTCTGTGAAATTTTCTGCGTAAGAATACCAGTGGGACGTAATTTACATTCCGATAAAGGCAACAAATACTCGACCCCTCTTTTCCCCAAAGTCGTTAACAGCAGCCTTACGAAACATCTAAGATAGTGCTTTCGTCTATTATTTGAAGTCACTGCCGAAACCGCACTTCGGAAAACCATATAATACATATTCTGTTCGCCCTCTCTCCACTAAAACGGATATGCGAGGCAAAAAAGAGCTCAGATGCGACTGACCATTGGTATACGGCACAGACCAGAAAACGAACGCAGTTTTTCTTGAATGGCCTTCAAAGGCAATTTCTGGCTCCAACCCAAAATGTTTGCCACGAGATTCCTGGGGGGATGGAACAACTGTTTCCTTCCTTTATTCATAGTTATGTGTTCTTTGGAATGGAAGTTCAATATTTTTAATAATGGGTAAGGGGGAAATATATTGTTACGATTTCTTTAGTAGGGAATTTTGCATTTTCTGATAGATGCAAACTTGTTTTATTTTAGATATAGTTAAATAAGCATTATAGGCATTAGTAACTTCGAGATAAATAAACCTTTTATTGAATTTCAAGTTACATTTTTGCAATGTAAATGATATATTCAGAGTTTAGAAAGATTTTCCCGACACATAACTTCATTGTGTATGTAATGTCGATTTACGTGACGTTAGCTTGTGTTTGGGGAGACGGTAGCCCTGTTGGATGAGTAACGGATTAGCACCCTGAGTGTTTCGAATTCGAATCCGACCAAAGACCGTCGTGTACAAGGGTGACTGATGCACGTTAAATCTGTCGTGGTCTCAGATGTCCTTACGTTGGCGTGGTGTGAAAGTTTGGAGAGTGGGATGCCAGTCCAGGCGTGCTCTCGTCATCTGACAATGGTTCAAAATTACGTGGCATTGTGCTCTGATCTTTCCTTTCAGGACTGATCTTCAAATACCTGCCGGGTTTGATCTCCGACCGTCAACAATAGAACGTTGTGTTGCTCAAGTGCGACGTTAATTAAAATACCTACCAACTGTCTTGTGTTTCGCGCAGTTTGGCCAAATATAGCTCTTGCGCCATCAAAACAATCAACCAACCCAACAGATAAATTTATCACTGGTGATGCAAATATTTTGTTTCATTGATTTGGGTTTTATGGCCATATTTGGCCAAGCTGTGCCAAACATAAGACAGACATTGTCACGTAAATGGACACATTCACGCATACATGGAAACTTTTACTGATACAGGAGAGAGAAATGCACCCAGTGTAAGTTACAAGAATCGGATATGCGCTGCCTCCAACTTGCAGACGGCTGACGCAGTGGGTAAACCCACATCTAAAAAGTAAGAAAACGATCATACCAAGAAACCACATTTGGCAATTTTGCCGTTTCTGTTAATACTTTGTTACAAAGTGATTTTTAGTATCACATTCATATCAATTTTCAAACGTCAAATCTTGTAGTGCGACATTTTACTTAGGGCTTGAATGGCAATTGTGAAAATTCTTACACGTTTTGACGATCTGAAATTTTGTCGTCTTACAGAGGTCAAAAGAAACTTGTCTTAAAATTCCGCTTACAGGAACACATAAAATATAAAAATAAACTAAACTTTCTGCCGTTACTCAACACTTCGGGAACATTTCATCACATTCCGACATTAAAATCGCCAAAATAATCCAATCTGTAAACCACTCTTGAATACAATAATATTTACTATATAGCTAAGGAAATATTACTGATTATTCTCCTTTGTATGAGGCCTAGAATGGGTTATATACTTGGAAAAGTGAGGATTGATTACACTGTGGATACTATTTTTTTGTGAACCATTCCTTTTTAAAAAGGACTTGAATGTAAGTTTCACATGTTTCTATCAAAAAATTTGTTGCCATGACCTAGAAAATAATTTTTTGTGGAACAAATTGTGTAATATTTTTCATATTTGTAATTCATTACTGTACAAAATAACGCAGTATGACTAAAGTGGAAATGTTTAGGAGACCTTTCTAAATGTTTTCAAGAAAATTCCCGAAAATCAATCTCGGATTTACCAGTGTTTTAAAATTTTGACCATCACTCCGCCATCTTGGATTTGACACTTACACGGAAATTATTATTGCACTGGACGTTTTTGAATTAGGCACTTGAATTTTTTCACGAAGGATTCCTTTTCTCAATAGTACTTTCATACAAGTGAAAAATATAACTATCCTCTCATTTACAATATCGAGTTTGGGGCTGCGGTATCCTGGTTGGAAGAGGATTAGCAACTGGAGGGTTGAGAGTTCGAAACTCTGTCCAGCCAAAGACCGTTGTGTACACGGGGGGGGGCGGGGTGCACGTTAAATCTGCCATGGCCTCAAATGTCCTCACGTTGGCGTGGTGTGGACTTTTGGTGAGAGATACCAGCTCAGGTGTTGCCTCGTCATCTGACCGTGGTTCAAAATTACGTGGCGTTGAGCTCGGATTTTTCCCTTGCAGATTGATCCAGGACAGTTGCCAATAGCCTGTTGTTTTGCTCCAGTGTGACATTAATTAACTACCTACTTACTTGGCCACGTCTTCCGATAAATACTGTATCTTGTTCCGTCAAGATTTAGCTGGTCCCTACCACCGTATACAGAGCAAGGAAAAGCTTTCACCAGCCGTTTTAACTAAATTTGAAGATGAAGCACAATTAAAGCCATCAATTTAGTGACGAAGCGTATTATTTATAACAAGCAGCTTGAATGCATTTTTGCCTTTTTGAAAGAAGCATAGATGGAATCACGCCTGTTAAATGCTCGGATAACAACCTGTACTCTTTCATGCATCCTAATTGGTTTTGTATTTCCTGACTGCTGTAAATGTAATCTGCTTACCTTTCCACACAAGCATAAGCATAAGTACCTCGTTTGTCGTATGAATGATCAATAAGATTAAGGTGTACAAAAACACTAGAAGAGTTTTTAAAATTTTGACTTAAAAACTCTGTTTTTTTACAATAGGTCATTGGCGTTCATTGGTTAGAAACGATTTTAAGCATAAGCTTAAAACCATTTTAGTGTGAAAAAATCAGATTAAGCTAATCATTAATTATCTAATTTAGATATAATTAGCTTATTAACATGCTTTATGAGCAGTGATACCTCAAATTCTAGTATGTTCAGAATGACAATTCTTGTTGGAAATTATTCCTAATATTATTCTTGTTTTAATCCTCAATCAAGTTGCTAGAGGGAATATATTTTTTACAATTATTTTCACCAAGGAAGTATAAAAAATTAAGATTTGTTTTCAGGAATTTTAACGTTTAAAAATCAACTAAAAACTATTTTCTTAACTAATAACTCTGACTGTATTATGTAGATTATAGTTGGTTGGTTGATTTATTGTGTGTTTTATGGCGCAAGAACTATATTTGGCCATTCTGTGCCAAAGACACACAAGACACACAACGCCAAGTAATGGGCATACACACAAAAAGAAAATTTCACTGACAAAGACAGAAATACACGCATGGAAGAATTGAACCTTCACCACCTGCACCTCGAAGGTTGCTAGAGCTAGTTGTTGAGTATAGATTATAAGATACAAAAATAATTATAATACATATGTTCATTGTTGTGTTATCACAGTTTGGAAAACACATTTCTTCATAAATTCAGTTTAAAGTTTTGTATATAAGTAGGTGGGTATTTTAATTAACTGGAGCAACACAACGGGCTATTGGTGACGGTCCGGGATCAACCCCCGAAGGGAAAGAACCGAAGACAACAACACGTAATTTTGAACCACGGTCAGATGGAGAGGTCACATCTGAGCTGGCACCACTCCAAATTTCCACACCACGCCAACGTGAGGATATTTGAGGCAACAACAGATTTAACGTGTGCCCCTTTGCCTTTATCGCAGCAACCTTGTACACGGCGGTCTTTGGTTGGATTCGAACTCGCAACCCTCCGGTTGCTTGTCCATTACTCTTCCAGCCGGGCTACCGCGGCCCTTTACAGTTTTGGAAGTACTGATGAACCTGTAGCTACTATTTCAGTAGCTTTTGATTTAATAATATCTGCATCTTAAATTGTAGAAACTTCGCACTCAGCAGCTTGAAGGTGGCAGTTTAAAAGTGAGATGGATACTGTTGGTTTTTTTTTGTTTATTTGTAAGGAAGTCATATGGATATGGAAACTTTGCCTTCAACATTCGTCTCTGTGACGCTGTAGCCCAGTTGATAGAGTCACGGATTACAAACCAAAGTTCGAAAATCTATCGAACCAAAGACCATAGTGTACGTGGTGGCTGTTGCACATTAAATCTGCAGTGGCCTCAAATGTCCTTACGTTGGCTTGGTGTGGAAGTTTAGAGTGACGTGTCGGCTCAAGTGTTGACCTCGTCAACTGACCCTCGTTTAAAATTACGAGGTTTTGTCCTCGGATCTTTACGTTCAGGATTTATCTTCAACTACCTGCCTACCTAAACATTCACCTCATTTGAGGTTTATAATCTTTTCGGAGAACTTTTGATATCTTTTATGCTTGGACCTCCTTTATTACCATGAAATTAAATATGGTATGTTCTGTAGTGCTCCAAGTTGTAGTCTACATACTGTTGATATATTTGCGTGCATGTTGCTAGTAACCATATAACAGTGCAAAAGATGGCCATCAATTTTATGGGCTGCATTTAGTGCAACGGTCAATCAACTTACTTGGTGTAAACAATCCAGAATATGTACATTTGACAATTTTGTGCCTTTCCAGGTTGAGGTAACATCACACAATGAAGGTGGTCAATCTGCCTATTTGTACGATAAACAGTTTGCTAAACCTTTAAATATTACAGTGAATAGCATTCTATGAAACAGCTGGTACAAAGCTCTTTTCTGGTACAAAGTACTATTGCAACTTAGTTTACGGCAGCCAAAGATTCTACTGTGTCCACAAGTAGCTAGTGGACTTTACTGAAGTGCTCATCAACAGTATTTTTGAATGACAATCCGATTTGAAAAGCTATATCACAATTTATCAAGTTGTTTCCAATAACTCTCCGAAGTTCCATAAACTTCGAGCACAAGGATAATTTTCGTGGAAGTGTCATAAAATCCAATATGGCGGAGTGGTAATCAAAATTTGAAAATACTGGTAAGCTCGCGATTGTATTTTCGGAGATTTTGGAAGCATTCAAGGGTATCCACTGGAAGTATGTTTCGTCCTCGCTTTGTTATTTTAGAATGTTAAATTGAAATGGTACTAAAACTTTTGTTCCATAGAAAATATTTTTTATACTTTCAAGGTCAAATAAATTCAAAATTTTACATTATAACGTTATATTCTTGAACCTACAAAAAAGTCCTTTTAAAAAGGAATACTTTACGAAAAAATTCAGTCTCTAAGTTAAAAACTACGAAACTACGAATGATAATTTCCGTGAAATTGCCGTAAAATCCAAAATGGCAGATTTTTTGGCAAACACCGGAACCGGATTTTGGGGGATTTTCTTCGAGGCATTGAGCATTTTCTCTTTTGTCCGCTTTGTCTTTTAGGATGTCGACCTCAAACCCTAATTTGACTGGACTGTTCGATAGAATATACGAAGAAACGTTTTTCTATATAGGATAACTAATGTTCTTGGTTAGAGAAAAAATTTGTTTTGGGTTTTGTCTACTAAACTGAGACATCCATGCCAAGTTCACCAAACTTAACATTTAACTCCAATCACGAATTCTAGAATCGTCTTGCTATTCTCTCTTTAGGTTATGTGTTAGGAGATTCTGGATTTGACCTTACTCTTTCTAATAAGTCAACATCTCTTTACAGGAGAATGTTTCTCTAAAACCTTAACAAAAGATTCATAGTGGGACTGCTTGTGTAATCAAGATGACATTTTTCAGTTCACTAGGTTTATTTCAATGATACCGTTTTGAGTTAGGCTTAACAAATATCAAAATTAATGATTATTGATTTATTTAAGTTGTCCAAAATCAAGAAAGGCTATAACTTAGTAGGGACTAATTGCGTCTTATAATGAAACTTCTTTCTTCCCGAAACGGAATTCCAGCGTTTTAAGGTAAACAGGGCTGAACGAAGATATCAATTTATATTTGTTTTAATATATTCAATGCAATGATGCAACACAAAACACATTCATAGTATCTTAATAAATATTGAGCCGTCTACCTGTAGGTTCCGGGTTCAAATCCTGGATTGTAAGTGTATAGATGTTAGTGATTGTCACTGCTAAGAGTAACATCGATTTACTCCCCACTGAGAGTTCCCTCACAAATAACCCCCAGTTCGCCCCTTGTAGTGCCGAAGGCTGAAAAGGTCAGAGGTCTGACATTAAAAAGTAATAAATAATAATAATAAATATTGAGACGCACAATATTTACCTTCAGTACACTGCCCTGCTTGCTTTTGTAATGAGGTATATCAAAATAAATTTGTATATATTCAATTTCACATTCCGCATTTCATTTCATCTTATTTGATCATCATAATATATTTTATTCTTAACCCTTTTAAAACGGGTAGGGCTGGGTATATTAATATTCTAGGTATGCTAGAACTTATCATTTGATGTACTGATACTTGAAAGTTTTCTGTGTAGGTGCTCTGTGGAATAAATGGTCCAAAACCTCTTAAAAATCTGAAAAAAATTATTACATCGCACCCCACCTGCATTACTAAAATAGCTAAAAACACGAATTTATAGTTTGTGTGCAGAAAGACTGCATATTGTAAAACTGCTACAACTAATCTACTGGAGATTCAATTTTCCTCTACTACAATGTACAATTGTTGCAGTTTTGCAGCATGCAGAAGCATGTACTATTTACAGTATTTCTACTCATGAAACTAGAAATTCATTCATGCATCGGTTTTTAGCAGATAAGCTTTTAACCCTTCTGGTGATTGTCTAGATGTTTCTCATCATTAGAAAAATTGGTCAGATCTTGGTGAAAATTACTAAGATGGTTAAATGTTAAGAGTTATTGGCCCTCCAAGTGGTTTCAACAAGATACCTCATTCATCAAAATTTGACTAATTTTGCTAATATCGAGATACCTCGTTCATCAAAATCTGATTAATTTTGCTAATGCCGAGATACCTCGTTCATCAAAATCTGACTGATTTTCCTAAAGCCGAAATATCTCGTTCATCAAAATCTGACTAATTTTGCTAATGCCGAGATATCTCATTCATCAAAATCTGATTAATTTTGCTAATGCTGAGATATCTCGTTCATAAAGATATTGCCGATTTTTTTATGATGAATCTATCAAGATCTGGTAAGTTTCTTCTAATAACAAAATATCTTGTGTATTAAGATCTGTTCATTTTTCTACTGACGGGATGCCTCGTCGAGACAACCACCAGGAGGATTAAACTTAACACTAATGGTATCAAATGTCTTAGCAGTTTATGGCCAAGAAATGTCAATTTCAAAATATAAATGCTGTAGAAATTGGTTACATCTGATTTTCTTGCGAAACATACACAACTACCAGATGAACTCTACATTTAAGCAAAAACTTCATAATTAAAAAACACATTTTATCATTGGCGACTGGTACGGGAATGAAACGACATGCATAATTAAAACAGTCGTTAACCTATACGTGTTCAGCGTTAGCATTACTTTTTGTCTATGAAAGAAAACAAGTCATATCACATTTAATACGGCAAAAGTCTGTATAAACAGAAATAAGAGTCAAAGAAATTTCGGAGTTTTTAAATAAACAAACAAGGAATGAAATTCCTTCCAAAATGCAAAAACGCGCATTAAACTTGCTTTAGTTAGCGAATATAATTACAAAAATAATCATTTCTCGACGAGTCCCAAAAGAAAAATCATTAATTCCGTATAATCTTATAAAGGCGAGTGAGAAATTCCAGTTATATCTTGTTTATTTTATGCCGAGAAAATATCTATTATAATAGCTTTTTAACGATGCCGCTTCAAAGTTTAAAATATGAAGGAAGAAATGCAAAAAGATAACTGTCTTTCTTAATTAAACAGGAATCGGGAGTGCCTAAATCTTTTTGATAGACTACACTGGGTATGAAGACATCATTGGTGATTTGAAAAGATGGGGAATCAGTAAATTAACGGAACACTCAAAACTTTGCATTTCGGTTAAATAAGTTACGCAAGACTTATTTCTCAAAATTATTCGAATTTTCGGAGATTTAATACGCGTGGATTTTGAAAAATACAAGTCAGTAAAATATGAATGAAATATGAATGAAAATTAAAATCCAAAATAATTATAAATTCGAATAAGCCTTCATTGAATTTAACTTCATATAAATTTTAATGCATAATTTCTGCTTATATAAACCAATATTATCATTTATGATATAAATATGTATTTCCCCTTTTTGATATCAAAGTTATTTGATTTTATATTATGAGTGGAATTATATGGCTTATAGGAAACTGCTACAAATTGTATTACTCTGTAATGTATATGCGTTCGTGTTATTGAATGGAATCAATAGACATCATCAAGATAATAGATATACATCATCAAGATAATTTATGCAGCAGATTTAAATGCCTTTAAAAATGTAATCCTGACATTGTGTTGGATTAGTACATTAAAGTGCTTGGAAAAATAAATGTAAGTGTATGAAAGATATAGACACATGATATATAGTAAAATATATTATATAGAAAAGTAAACTTAATCATAATTAAGACTTGACAGAATTTTCATATTAAATACTATCGATAAAAAGGTCTGAATTAGTAAAGGGAAATAAAATATTTTTTTCAAAGGAACAGAATATATATGTATATATTATCTGCCTTTTTTTCTGCTGCATGTGGTGTTAATAATCGGAGGGAAATAATTTATACAATAGTTTACATTTCTCTAATATACTTACCACTCGTGTTCAGACACACGTTATCACTATTCCTGTAAAAGTATCGTCAAAATTGTAAAGGTAGTGTATTTAATCCCAAATATAATTTTGTAATAACTTTGAGTTCTCCGCATCAGTAAGAAACCTTTCATTTAAAAGGAACTGATTCTTGATACTGAAATCATCAAAATAATTTACAAATAGAAAGTTAAAATATTAGAATTACTTGATTATATAATCATCAAATAGACCCCAAAACATATAAGGCAAAGCAAAGTTCTTAATCTAGTATTAAAATTATACTATGATAGATATAAAAAGATGCACAATCTTATAAATATCCTATATATAGTATGTATCTGTGTCAATAAATAGGTCACACTTTAAAATTATCATTTTAACACTACAAGTGGTTTCGACGAGATATCTCGTCCATCAAGATTTGACCAATTTTGCTAATGAAGAGATATTTAGTCATTAGGAATGTCCATTGAATTACAAATTAAGAAATTGCCGTCTTTTGATGATGACGAGATCAAGATCAGGTCGGTTTTTCTAATGACGAGATATCTCGTCTATCAAGATTTCGTCAGTTTTGCTAATGACGAATTACCTCGTCGAGACTACCCCCAGGTGGGTTACTTGCACAATTGTTAAAATCCCCATATTTTAAGGCACAACAAATTACGCTATGAGAAATAATATAAACACTTAAAATGATTACAAACTTCCATGGGAATTCTGAAGCTTACAAAAGCGCAATCCTTTTAAGATTAAAATTATAAAAAAGTGACACATTTCGAATTTCAATGATTGATTTCTGCACCTTTTGGATCTCAGCTAGTCGATATAAACTGGAGACTTCAAAAAGCAAGTATTTCATTGTTTTGAGGCATTGTTGGATTGCCTTTAATGTACTACGAGAACGCTTGGATTATTAATAGTCTCAGTGTTTCCGAATTTATCCCTGTTGGTAGAAGAAATATCGACGTGGGAAAAGAAGTCCCAGTGGTTCTTACTTTTCTCCTTGAAAGATTTATCTTAGAAATCTTTGCGCATTTATATAATTACGATCCTAGTAGCCCGGCACTTGGGGATGCTTTGAAGGAAAACCGAAACCTGTCTAGGACAACAAAAGGCACTTCAAAAACTGACTTTCGCCAGGTGAACAGATGACAGATCAGGGGAAGCGTTTCGCCCCATTACTGTCTATCCTAACTTTTGTACGATAAATTTCAGTTTGAATAAGATAGAAAAGAGTTGAAAAAAATGTTAAACTTCATGCTTGTTAGTGTTTATAATTATAAAAATACTGGGATATTGCTGTGCAAACCAGAATAAAGGTAACCGTCAGTGCAATAAAACAAAGCCATTGGGAAGTAGGTATGCATAAAAAGTAATTCACATTTTTTACAACCTCAACTTACAAGTGAAGCATACTGTCGAAAATTTTAAGGTATGAGCTTTTTTAAAATTTTTCTAAACCAGAATGTGGTTTTCGTTTGAGTGGTGAAATTCAGCCAAGTCATTTTTTCTTTGGATCAAAGTTAGATTTCATTTTGAAAAACAAATTTGGTGAGTAAAACGCATAGAGTAGAATTTTACTATTTCATTTTCTTAGAACAATGCTTTCTGACTTAGTATGTTTTACTAGTAAGCAGAGATACATTTAATATTATTGACTAATTAAACTTTTACCTTGAATTAAAGGTAGGTAGGTATTTTAATTAATGTCTCACTGGAGCAACACAACGGCTTTGGCGATGGTCCGGGATCAATCCCGAAGGGAAGATCGAGGACAAAACTACGTAATTTTGAATCATGGTCAGATGACAAGGCAAGACCTGAGCTAGCTCCCTACTCTCCAAACTTCCACACCACGCCAAAGTGAGGATAAATTGGATATAGAATGTTTCAATGTACACTTTATTTATCTACACACAGATACGTTTCCACTCTTGATTATATTGAAGGTTACCAAATTATTGTTTTAGTCTTAGTTTAGTTTATATTTAAAAACCTAAATATTAAATAAGAACATGATGAATCTCTGATGGCATATGTGTTGTATCATAAAACTATAAAAGTTGGATTTAGTTATAACTCAGTAAAGTGTAACAACCATAGACAGTAGGGAAGAGATAGACTAAAGAGGACACAACTCTAGTTGTTTGTTTCTTTCTAACGTTTAATGTTTCTTTTCTAACTTGATATCCATATTTATACCACAGACTAGCGATTTTCAAACTTTTCCATCTCTTAGCACACATAAACTAATTATTAAAATTCCACCGCACACCAAAAATTAATTATATTTTTTTTGCAAATCAGACGAAAAAGGTATAATTTTGGTTAATTAACTAAAACATATAGCAAGTCTCTACCCTTTTTTGCTCCAAAGTAGCTTCTTAAAAAATCTTTCTGAAACTATTTACGATATTTTCTAACAAAAACATGGCATTAAAAATTATTTATACGGGTATTACTTGAAGTTATTTATGAACACACTTGTCTAAAGTTCGAAACTAAACTGTTGAAATGAAATAAATCATGAAATGAATTAATTAGCCTTCCTAGGGGTTTCGACGAGATATCTCGTCCATCAAGATCTGGTCAGTTTTGCTATTGATGGGATACCTCGTCGAGACAACCACCAGGAGGGTTAAAACGCGTTTCACCATCCATAAGGTACACCAGTGTCACACTTACAACACAACCGGTTAAAAACAGCTGCTATAGACTGAAATTATAAGTGCAAACCTGCGTATCACTATCAATTGTAATAGACTAGAATAATTTTGGTCTCAATCCTACATCGATGAAACGTCATGTTCTTTACTTTTTCCTAGAAGTTATTTTTAAAATTCATATAGTCAATGTGATCAAAAATTAAACCAAGCCCATTAGAAGGAAAATAAAGAAACAAAACACTGTTTGATTAAGCTAATGGATAAACAAATGTTAATGGGAAATCATAATTTTGAAGGAACTTTAAAGACTGAACTGTTACCATAAGATGAAGCATTGAAATAGAAATCCTATTCAAATGAATACCTTTACATATGGTATTCACAACAATATAATTCAGTCCAAAAGGGAATAGGAAAAGAAACAAAATAATTCGATAATTCCATTTATTATGTTTATTATTAGACCAAAATTAATGAAATAATTTTCATTGATTTCATCCATTTTTCTCAATCCTATATCGATGAAACGTCTTACTTGCTATTTACTTTTTCCTAGATGGTATTGTCATAATTCATGTAGTCATGATTAAAACTTAAAGCAAGCTCTTCATAATGAAAATAAAGGTACAAAATAATGTTTAATTAAACTAATGGATGGACAAACATTAATGGGAAATGATGATTTTAAAGTAAAGGAGAAAGACTGAGCAGTTATCAAGATGATGCATTGAAATTGAAATCTTATTCAAATACCTTTACATATGGTACTCACAGCAAGATAATTCAGTCGAAAAGGGATAGAAAAAGAAACAAAATATCAAATTCGACAATTTCATTAATTATGATACTGAAAGAAATACGAGTGATACAAAATGTTTCCGTCGCACTTAATTGTCTAGTACGTGCGGTTGTAAGTGAAACGGCTTATGTAAACTTTGCTGGTGTCCAAAAGAGAACTCGATTCACAAGAAAACTGCATATCGATCCGAATCTTGATATCGGACTTTGTAACCCATGTATCATAGGAATATAGATTTTCAGTCTCACGCATTTCTGTAGCTCATTCTAAGAAACTTAATTTTGCTTGTATTGCTTCTAGGGAATCGATTTTACAATTCGTGTTAGAAATAAGCTATTCACCAAAAAGTTTTTAAAGTTTAAAAGAAAAACAATTTATATTTGCATGGGATATTAAGGTAGTAGTTAAACTGTTTTAAGTTGTGAATGCACAGAATTTAAATTAAGATTGAATCTTACAAAATATTGAAAATATGCAGTGGAGGTTTTTGAATTCAGTTTCGGGAATACAAAAGTTTTTTATTAATATATTTTAGCATTAATTTATTAAAAGTAATTTTGTGTATAAACATTCGGATCTCGAATTGCCAGTTTTCATGAATTTAAATTAACCACTTTTATGAACCCACTCATTGAAGAACAATGATAGCTTGTGGATGCCAAATAACAGGTGAAGAAAGGTAAGCTTTAAGCTATTTTTACTATACATTAAAAATGAGTTGCCTTCTCAAACATTTTACAATCAATTAAACTAAAAAAGGAGTTCAAAATAAGTAAAAATTCAAAATCTTAATGAAATAATTTCTCAATCTGATAAAAATGTGTCAACATTTGGTGCCTATTTTAATCAGAATTTGGCACATTTGAATCTGAATGTTGGAGTTTTTGAAAGTTTTCTAGGTTGAATCATACCAATCAAGACTTAACCCTCGTGGTAGTTGTATAGATAGACTAGGTATCTCATTAAAATCCCAATCACTAGCAAAATTGACCAGATCTTGATGAACCAAATATCTCGTCATTAACAAGATTAGTCATATCTTGATGGACGTCGTCGAAATCACCTGGAGGATTAAAAACATACAAGATGCAAAGCATATTCAAAAGATGTGTTCATGATTTCTTATATCTAACATTTCTAATTTTCATGTTTTCCCTTTCATTACCTTCATTTTATTTATTTTATTATCAAGTAGTGGAGTAAGTGTATATATTCTTATCCTTAGTCAATTTTAAATTGTTTAACATGTAATAAATTTTATTAAAGAATTTAATGCGTAAAGTTATTTAAACAAACTCAGTTTAAATATACTGTGTCCCATAAAAAGTTTCTTTGCACTAAGCTGCAAAACACTCCTTATATATAATACATACACACACACACACTCAAAATTATACTTAGAACCTTTTCGGAAAAAACAAAATAACTATTATAAAGAAACATCTTTTCAGTGCGTGCCATACTTGAGTGGAAGAAAAAGCAATACTGATTACCAACTAAGAAAAATTCAATCTCAGAATCTCCAACACTTGCAAACATAATTAGAAATTTATTTTTAAGTCATAGCATTTAATTAAATTTCAGTACCGTATTTTTCTAATATTGCGGGTTTGTTAACAGCTAATATTGCTTCCGGAAAAATGGGGAAAATTTATTTACGCAACGAGATCATTCACGGATAAAAAAATTATTCTGTAGAGCTTTTTGAGTAAGGTATTCCTAATTCAATTTACGTCAACTTATTACTTGGCAATACCCAGAGGCTTGCGAAATTTCTCCTTTTTTCCTTTATTCAACAGGTTGTTTTTTTATTTAACTCGAAGCTGTTTCGTACAAGGCCATTTTTAAATATTTCCCATTGAATTCATATTTGAAAAGATATGCTTACCAATAAAGCAAGCAGGAAAGAAATAATTATTTTGAAATTTTGCTTGTTTAGTTTTCATTTTATAAGTTCAAAACTAATCTAAACTGAAACGAACTCTAGGAATAAAATGCTTCGTTTCACATGTCTTTTGTTTGAACACATTGGCATCAGAGTATAAAAGGAAGATAATATAATAGAGTGAAAAACGTCGACTCTTAATTCATCGAGAATTATTTCAATCGCACAAATAAATTTTTAATTAGCTTTAGAATATATATACACTTAGGAATTAGTTTTCATAAATTGAAAATCTAGTTTATCTAAATCTCTTTTAGCAAGATATTTTTCTGTATTAGTAATTTTGACGAATATATATATATATATATATATATATATATATATAACTACCTTAAAGATAGATTTTTCTGAGAAACAAGATAAAATGTGTAAATGTGAAAGGAGTGAGCCAGCTTACTTTGTCAAGAGGAGTAAAGCAGGAGTCACTTATAAGAGATGCTTTGAGTTTTTTCTGTACTTGTGTGAGGCTTAGACAAGGAGATTAACTCAAGTTACCCTCTGATTGGGTTCTCTTATTTGATTTTAGGTGATGGCCTATTACGAATTTCATTTAATTCGAATTTAAATAAATTACGAATTTTGGCATATATAGACACACAAATAGCAACTTTTGCAACAGTATGTTACGATTTTAACAAGTATTACTCAATTATAACCAGGTGATATGTTTAATATGTTGCTTTACATTTATTCATATAATAATTATAAATAATCCTATATATGTAATTCGCTTAATACATGTTTGTAAAAATTAATAACTTATAAAATCTCAATTTTTCATTTGATTCTCATGGGATGTCACACGCATATATTGGCCTCAGGGCACATCTTTAAATGTGTACGGGCATCACGATCCCGAGACACTCGAGTGATCTTTCTTCCCTTTGATTTTTACTCTCGCCTACCCTTATCCTTTTTTCTTTTTCTTCCTCCCTCGTTATGTTGGCTTTCTTGTGTTTGGCGCAGCTTGGCCAAATGTGGCCCCACGCCATAAAACCCGAAAACAACCAACCGCGTGCATATATCCGTTCTGCAACATGATGCCTTCCCTGCATGACTTCTGACCAGTTTTGACCATCTTGTCCAATAAAATGTTTTCTAGGATTCTTTCAACCAATAGACAGTTATTGAGTTATTACATGTGGGTCGTGGAGGAAAGGCCATTGTACACTACTCTGAAACCTCGTGACGCTCAAAGAGGGTTAAAGTCTCTAGGTGCTTGTTAATTAATACGTAATATCCATAAAGAAATTCTTGCTATGAATAATAAGGACTAAACCCAATGCAGGTATTATTTTCAATGTAAATGAATTGTGTAAGATGCTAGTTAGTTAACGTCACACTGGAACAACACAACGGGCGGTTGTGTTGCTCCCGAAGTGTAAATTAATTGTTAAAACACTCATTCTAAAATTACATTATACGTTACAAACACTGACAGTAAACAATGCATGTTGAAGGATATCCCTGAAAAACATTAATTGTTGAATTTGAAGAGCAAATTAAAATGTTATTTGAAGGTATGACATGTAATTTGAAGAAACTAAACGGCGCAAAGTAGTTCGAAAATTCCAGAATAACTCTCATAAACCGTGGTTCTGAACGTCTCCAATAAGTTCTTTCGTAGCTATATGTGACTGGACATGACATCCCTGGCCTATCAGTAGGTCCTAAACAAACAAGTATTAAGAATACGCTTTTTTAACCCTTCAAATGATTTCTACGAGATATCTCGTCCATCAAGATCTGACTAATTTTACTGATGACGGTATATCTCGTCTCATTCAGATATTGCCGAATTCTTGATGATGACGAGATCCAGATCTGATCAGTTTTTCTATTGACGAGATATCTCGTCCCTCAAGATATCTGGTCAGTTTTGCTAATGCCGAGACCTCGTTGAGATAACCACCAGGAGGGTTAAGCCCCATGACGTTTCGTAGACCCTGGTTTTGATACGTGACTAACTTCTCCAAGACAGAAAAGAAAATATACCGCATACATTTCTTTTTTAGACTTAAGAAACGCTAAAACATCTAAAAGACGAAGACATCTAACAAGTACCGAAGGAAGCGAACAAGGTGATGACATCTACGTCATAAAAATCACAACACTAAGACTTGGAAGCAGAAGGTCTGCTAGGAACTCGGAAATCTAAATACGTCAAGATTGCCTTGGACTTCAGCACTTTGGGAATGTCAGCTCGGAAAGTCACAACTCAAGGGAGAAGTGTTCAGAACACAAACGCAAGACAACAGAACGCTAAATCATCAAAAAGACGGTTTAAAATTGCTTGAGAGCGGACCTTTGAAAAAATAGATTTTGAGGGTACTTCGTTTTGGCGTGGTGTGGAAGTTTGGAAAGTGGGGTGCCAGCTCAGGTGTTGACCTCGTCATCTGGCCGTGGTTCAAAATTACGTGGTGTTGTCCTCGGATCTTTCTCATGGGGATTGATCCCGGACCGTCACCGCCCGATGTGTTGCTCCAGTGTGACGTTTATTGTTTACCATTACCATTATACTATAGAAAGTTTAAAGAAATCTATAGAATGTCTGTAGAAAGTCCAAAGAAATCTATAGATGTCTGTAGAAACCTCTGCAGATTTCTATAGAAGCTCATTTCTTTTGTTTCACGAACGATTTTTGTTATAGAAACGAACTTTCGTTTCTCTAGAAATCTCTATAAAATTAAAAACTATAAAATTTTTTCGTAAAGGGTGCCTATCTGTTGCCATAGACACAAGCCTTATCCCAGGCCTAGTCTTTCTTGAAGGTGCATCTGTGTTACTGGTGCATCTGTGTTACTGATGCATCTGTGTTACTGATGCATTGTTATGGCCATCTGTGTGTTTCACAGCATATAATGTCATAAATATTTTTTAGTCAGCTGATACCGCTTATCAGATAACTTATTTTTACTCCCAAAAATAATAATGTATCTTGTGTTCCAAATGGTATGCTTCGTCAGAAACTAATAATGTTGTAGAGGTATCAGGAACGAAAAGCTAAAAGAATAAGTGCACGAACGAGTATTATGTTTTATCTATCTCCTTCTGTTATGTACACAGTCATCGTTATAAAAATAAAACCTGATTTGGAAGGGTAGCTGAAGGACACTTTCGGAAATCAAAACAATTCAGAAGCACCCGAACCTTTTTATATTTTATCTAAAAGCAAAAGAGGGTAGTCCAATGAATTCCAAGATATTGAGTCTTTCATTTTGAAAGAAGTATTGCGAAGTATCTTATATGCAATTTAATTCTTGATATATTTCCCTTGGGATATACTGTATACTTTCCATATGGGCTGATTCAAATTTTGTCTTTCAATGTGTTTAATTTTACAATGTGATTTTATATAAATTGGCTTTCCCTTAAAATTAACTTTATGTTAATATAACAAGTTTTCAATAGTTAATTACTTTTATATCTCTATTTATTCTCATGGGATATTTATTAGATGTAAATTTATAGTACACATTACGTAGGATATTTGTTATATTTACATCTAACAAATATCAGCTCGTAGTACATATTACGTACGATATTTATTAGTTGTAAATCTATAGTACATATTACGTAGGATATTTATTAGATGTATATCTATAGTACATATTACGTAGGATATTTATGCATATACATTCAATTCACACACACGTTAAAAAATTGAAAGCAGTCGAACTTTCTTTGATACATTTCAGAAGAATGAGAATGACAAAGTTAAGACATGAAAGATTTAAAGCTTTATTTCTCGTGGAAAGTTTTAACCATATTTTTAACCTTTCATTCATTAACAATTCTTTTCATTTCCACTACCTTTAAAGTATTTTAGAATGTACTCAATTCTAACTAAACTAAATAATATCAATAACTAAAAGTCTGAAAGTTAGAAGTTATAGTTTGTTTATCTTCTTTAGAGACTAATTTCAGAATGAGCTTAAAATTACAAATGAATTTCTGAATTCAATAGTAGAAGATAATGATGATAAATCAAATAAATTTGTAATGCTTGAAGGTCAAGGTAGGTTTTCTTATATAAACGGCTGGTAGTTTAATCTTAAGCATACACATTTTAATACTTTCCCATATTAGCAATCCAATTAGATAATGTAATACACATATTTGGGATGAATATAATATTTTTATTTGATGTGTAACTGGATGAAAAATTGCTCTAGGGACCAGTCGCTTAGCCAGGATTTTATTTCTTAGTGGGCCAAAGTTAAATATGAAAATTTTATAAGTTAAGATCTTAGATTTCAAAAAGGTCTTTGCTTGCGGAGTGTAGTCCGATTATGAAGATTAAAAATGACTATTGTAAGCACATAAAAAGGTAGATATAAGTACATGAATTGACTGTATACAGTTGTTTTCCACAATTATTTACTAAACAAATCACATTAATTAACATTAAGCAAATATTCAAACCTTGTTTCTGAGAATTTGTTCTTTTGTTTTTGTGTCAATGTTGAAGGGTTGATACGATAAGTAGAGATGTGAAAGGTGGTTGAGTCAGTGCAAAATAAAAAAACATGCAGAGTCAATTTGGTGATTCAAAATTACGAAGTGCTGTCCTCGGATCTTTCCCTTCGGGATTGATCCTGAGACATCCCCAATTGCTCAAGTACGACGTAAATTCAACTACTACCATAATCAATTTTTTGTATTTCATAACAAATATTAAATTATTATAATATTATGAATGTTAATCCAATATAATTTTAAGAATAATGTAACCATTATTTTTTATGAAGAATTCAAAAAGTATTGCAGTATTTTAAATGTAAGAAAAGAAATGTAAAAATCGGAAACGAACACTTTCTGAGAGCTCGTCTCTTCTACGCCACTGTTACGAGCAAAAAAACTTAGCAAGGCTTGGTGTTTAACCCTTAGTGGGCTTCTTCTGACCCCCTTAATCTTTAGGGACTTTCCCTTCTTCAGCAAAAATCGCCTGATGAGTATATCAAAAGTTTACCATATGCTGTGTGTAGGAATAAGCATAAACCATCATGCATATAATATGAACTTCGACTTCTAAAACGGATAAGTGTTTAATCTTTGAAGATTTCTATCTGATCCTTTTAACCCTTGGTGATTTTCTCTTCGAAGAAAATAGCTCAAAGGTTAAACCATGGACTTTCCCTGGGAATAAGTATAAATCTTCATGCATGTAATATGAACCTCGACTTCTAAAGCGACTTGGTGTTTAACCATTGGTTGTTTTCTTTTGCCATCTTTAACCTTTAACCCTTAGTGATTTTCTTCTAACCCCTTTAACCCTTAAGCAAGACTTCTGAAATTTATTTTATTTCGCGATAAATGTTAAATTAGTAATACTGCAAAAATAAACTTCCGGTTTACAAATCTAAATTTAGTTAATGGCCTGGCTCAGGACATTTTTTTATCTGTGCCGTTGACTAATTAACCGGCTGAGTTATACCCAACTTTAATTGAAAACAAATCACTCTCCTTCGGTTGTTTAAAGGCAGAATCTTGGAAAGATAAATTGACCTGGTCGTTTCTAATTATCGTCACGTTTCCCGAACATTGCTGGAAAAATAAGAAAGATAACATAATTTGTCGCTCTTAATGGGCAAATACGATGCTTAGTAATGGTATGCACGTCATTTATGTTAAAAACGAAAAGGAGCAATGCCAAAATGCGTTTGATTTAAATCATTTATATAAAAAAATATTGCTTAGTCCTTAATTTTTCAGAACTTTCACGGGTAAGTAAAAAGTAACAAGTTGACAAATGCAATTCGAACTACAAAATATCAGAAGCGCATATACAATGTATTACGTCAATTCTACTCAAATAAACATACCTTTTCGATTCGAAATTATTTGCTTTAAGTTGTTTAAACGGGTTGCAATTAGTTTCAAGTATAAGACCGTGATTTGTATTTCCTTCTCAATTGCATGTCTGTATGATTTCGCTGGAAACTTTTGCACGAACTTGATAATGAATTTCAGAATTTATAAAACTTGTCAGCCGACTGATAAAGAAATATTTGTATTTTAGGTTGAGTTTGCATAAAACTATAAATCTTATTTTAAATTATCTAAACTCATCTGTCTTGCGTTCTGCTGATAAAATATTATGAGTGCAGGATTTGGAAAAATGGACACACTCAGACTGTTTTTTAAAACTTTAAGGAAATTGAATAAAAATTAATACATAATAACACTGAACCTTATGAAATAAATTCACTGATATTTTGTTGACAGACTCAAGAATATTCATTCCATTGATATCGTATTGCCTATAGAATATGTACCGCGATTAATATATAGGGAGTTTCAAAATTTAGTGTTTAAGCTTTAAGGGTAAACCAGAGAACTCAATTTTACATTGTATTCACAGATGTATAGATGGATGTGCCATCTGGATTTTCTAGAATGCGCTGTTTGTCAGCTTGGAAATTGGCCATTTTGTACAGAACTACGTACGACATGGTGGTGATCCCATCTTTGAACACCTTCTGTGAAACTGTAAGTGTACAACTTCTGCCAAACGGTTAAATTAGGACTGGTGAAAATGTTGTTAACCCTCCTGTTGGTTGTCTCGACGAGGTATTTCATCAATAGCAAAACTGACCAGATCCTGATGGACGAGAAATCGTATCATTAGAAAAAACTGACCAGATCTTGATGGACAAGGCTTCTCGTCGTTAGAAAAACTGGATTTATTCTTATCTCGTCATAAAAAATCGTCAATTTCTTGATTATCTCGCCATTAGCAAAATTGGTAAGATCTTGATGGTCGAGATATCTCGTCGAAATTATTTGAGGGTTAACATACGTACGGTCTTTCGTTTCTGCACCTTAGTGTATCCTCTAGTACTTATTGGAACCTAACATTCTTTGTAAATAAGGTTTATTTTTGTGTTCCCAATGTTAGTACAGGAAATTGAAAAACACCCAGTACTTGATCTCGAAATCGGCATTTTTCGATAATGTCACTAACGTTCAATAATTAGCCACTCACTGATGTAAATGTGATTTGTTTATGTTTTATGATGCGTGTATACTTTTGAAGTATTAGTTTTCATATCCGCTTTACATTTTTATATTTTCCCATTCATCACTTCGTTAATTAATAAATTTAAATCGCCTAGGAAATACATTTCGGGGGATACAAACAATTTTATACCACTCACTTTTCAGCATGTTAATTATACTTCTTTTTTACAAGCAATATCACAATTTGTGATTAGCTAATCATTAAAATCTAAGTAGAACAAGTCAGTGGTTCCAGGAAGACTGAAGTAAGTCTATATCGATAGGAATAGTACAAGCACTTTTCTTGCGTTCAATAGTCCAGAAGGGACCTACTTTTGGAAAAACAGATTTGGCGTCAGCACAGGTCCATTCATGAAGCTTCTCTGGATTACTGAAAGACCCTGCCATTAACCAACTTCACGTACTTTTTTCTCGGTTTATATATATATATATATATATATATATATATATATATATCAAAACCACTTCTATCAAAAAATACAGATCCTGCCCCTGTCAATGGAGAGAGAGGTCACTATTTATACCTCTTTTCTTAAGAGATAGAAATAGTGACTTACTTTCATTTTTATTCTAAAACGTAGGATGAGTAGGAAATTTCCCAATAGATCGAACTTAACGCTATATTTGGATAAAGAACATTCTATTTTAAACTATTGTGATTCAACTCATGCTATATAGTGCGTTTTATGTTATATCTCTTTTTTAAGAGATATAAATAGTGACTTACCTTCTTTCATTTTCATTCCATACTGTATGCTGAATACAAACTCACCATTAGATAGAACTTAACGTTATATTTGGAGATGACTAACATTTTAATAAACGCTCTTGTGATTCAATTTATGTTAGTGCTCTTTAAGTTACACCTCTTTTTTAAGAGATGAATCGTGTCTTATTTTCTTTCACTTTTATTCCATAGTGTAGACTGAATAAGAAACTCCCCAGTAGATCGAACTTAACATTATATTTGGATAACTAACATTTTTTTCTGAACTATTGTGATTCAATTTATGCTAGTGCTCTTTATGTTATATATCTTTTTAAGAGATATAAATAATGACATGCTTTCAATTTAATTCCATAATGTAGGCCGAATACGAAACTCGCCATTACATCAAACTTAACGCTATATTTGGATTACTAACATTTTATTTTGAACTATTGTGATTAAATTTATGTTAGTGCTCTTTATGTTGCACCTCCTTTTAAGAGATATAAATAAGAACTTTTCATTTTTATTCCATAATGTAGGCTGAATAGGAAACTCCCCATTCGATAGAACTTAACGCTTTATTTGGATAACTAACGTTTTATTTTAAACTATTGTGCTTCAATTTATGTTAGTGCTCTTTTTATTATACTTCTTTTTAACAGATATAAATAGTGTCTTATTTACTTTCATTTTTATTCTATAATGTAGGCCGAATACGAAACTCACCATTACATCAAACTTAACGCTATATTTGGATAACTATGATTGTGCTTTAAAGTATTGCTATTCAACCTAAGTTGGTGAATTGTAAAGATGTATTTCATATTTTAAGACAGTTCGCTAAATTTTTCTTAGGCACTTTTTTATTTTCTTAAGTACATTTTATTTTAAAAACTACTCAATTATTTTATAAGAGGAAAATCTTTATCATTTTTAGCTACTTTTCAATTACGATCAAAATTATTGTTTCTATTTTTGCTGAATATTGGATTATGGTTTTTATTTATATTCGCATAGATCTTTGAAATATTTGTACAGCATAAGGGGCCCCCGGTAGCCAAGTTGGAAGAGCAACTGATCAGCGAAAACTCGGGCCAGCTAAAGACTGTATGATGGTCCACAATGTAACTTACCAAGTACCATTTTAATATAATTGTTTTAATTAAAAATACATGTTATTAAATAAGACAAATTGGTTTAATTCATTTACCAAATATGAGCTACATGAACAAAACAACCTGTATTACGAACTTTTTGGATTATTTTTATGAAACGCGTCAGTATTCGAAAATACATTCCGCAGATACAATATTTCATGGAAACAAGATGCAAATATGTGTGTGTATTTATCTGTTTAAATAAAAGTTCTTTCATACATCAAAAGTTTGATACATTTAACTCTAAACGGAAATTCATAAAATGTTTTGAAATCTGTTGATACGTGGATAAACAATGGTTTTGTGTGTATGATAGTGAAGTATCCTGTTCAATTCAAAGAACATTGCATCCTTCCTCAAGACCTTCCTATCCATCTTACTTTAAAAGCTTATCTTCTTACCCAATACATCTTTCTATATGGATAAATCTTCACACAATGAGTAAACATGAAAAGCGTATTTATTCCTCTTATCCTCTGTTTAATGTCAGCGGACTCTTTCCAAAGTGTTAGTTTTAAGTATTTCACTGCGTTTATCAATCAGGATCCTTAAAAGAATCTACCTTCGATGCAAGTCCATACTTTCGCATTGTGAACTATGTTCAAAGGTGGGAAACCCTTATTCAAATAAAGTAAACAAAACTAGATTACAAAAGTAACAGAAATATTATTGGTTTTAATGCAGGGTGGTCAAAAAGTCACTAGACCATTTTTAATTATAATAACTTTTTCAAATTTTTTTCAGATTATTTATATGTAATCCTTGGAAAATAGTTATGTAGAAATTCACGACAGAGCAACGATTAAAAATATTCCAATTTTATCTACAAAATCAACGGTCAATTGTGCTAACCCAAACAGCTTATATTCGTCCTTTCGTGCATCCTGCAGTTGAGAACACACCAGAGGTATGGCGGCAGCAAGATGGGGATACTCCCAATACAGCTCGTCAGACGATGGAGCTCGGAAGGCAAATTTTTGGACGGCGGATAATTTCGCGAAACTGAATTCAATTGGCCTCCACGCTCACCTGACCTTACAGCTCCAGACCTTTTCTTGTGGGGATATCTAAAAGAAAGAGTATACCGTAACAAACCTCGGACTACCCAGAAATTGAAGGAATCCGTGAAGGTATGAGGGCCAAGAAACATTACGAGAGGTGATGGAGCACACTTTAGAAAGAGCCCGCCACTCTCAAGAACAAAATGGTGGCCATTCGAAGGACATAGCCTACAAAACTAATTAAAAATAATTTCCAAGAACTACATTTATTGTCTATAAAGAATAAATGTGAATTTTTAATACATAAAAGAGTTATTCTATTTTTAAATGGTCTAGGGACTTTTGGGCCACCCTGTATTTTAAAACTGGTCACTTTCTATACTTGGAGCTTATCTCTTTTTCAATTTACAAACAGATGTCTACTGAAAAGAAATGGAATATTTTGTAGATAAATAAAGCTCGTATCTTAGGTTCATAGCCAACAGCCTGTAGGAGGGGCTTTCGACTTCTCACGAGACATGACTGCCTACAAAGACACTTATTCCGTATTGTAGTAGCGATATCAGCTATCTCTCCTCCTTGGGAAGTGGACGAAATGGCTGCAGACCACTTTAAGGTAGGTAGGTAGGTAGTTAATTAACATCGCACTGGAGCATCACAACGGGGTATTGGCGACGGTCCGGGATCACTCCCCAAGCTAAAGATCCGAGGACAACGCCACGTAATTTTGAACCACGGTCAGATGACGAGGGATAGGGTGCCACCTGCGATGGAACCCTACTCTCCAAACATACACACCATGCCAATGTGAGGACATTTAAGACCACGACAGATTTGACGTGCCCCAGCCCACGTATACACGAAGGTCTTCGAACTCGCAACCCTCTCGTTGCTAGTCCGTTGCTCTTTCAACTGTGCTACCGCGGCCCTCACGTCATGGAGTGCCTTAAAATTCCTGACAATACAATTGTAAATTCTGTGTCGATAGTTATTTTAATTTAACATATTTGATCTCATCAGACCTCTATTGCGCTGCTCGTCTACTCTTGGCCGAGAGACCAGCGCAAAATAAAAAGAAATATTTAAAACCAATAATAAAGCCCGACTTTGGCCAAGTTGGCAAAATGTATGGCGGAATGCACTTTCAATGAGATCTCTTCAACTAAACCATCTTGAACATTGCAACTTCTCTTATATTTGTATTATTTTTACATGAGAATAAAAACCTAAACCTTCGTTAGCACATCGTCGTTTTAATATCAAAACCTCGTAAGTCCGATTTTTAGCTTATGTTGTTTTAACATTATTTGGTTACAAATATGCTTAATAAACTTCTTCCAAAAACTCCCAGGCCACACATTCACTCCACATGGACAAAGTACGGACATGCCTCACACCGGATTTGAACCAGGAACTTTTCGA
The DNA here is from genome assembly GCA_933210815.1 of Meta bourneti. NCBI lineage: Eukaryota > Metazoa > Arthropoda > Arachnida > Araneae > Tetragnathidae > Meta > Meta bourneti. Next base: position 22,720,535 of record OW119933.1, on the reverse strand, counting down.
TCCAGAAGCCAGAAACCTGATCATTAGACCGATTGGTCGGCAATATAGTGACCATCTCGAGTAAATAAATTCTAAGTATTTATCATTGAAAGTTTTCTACCTCTTTTTAATTACTATAATTAAAGTTTGACAATTCACACATGTATATTTTAACACACTCTACATTCGCTATTCATTTCTCCTTAGAGTTCTTAGACACAAACTCATTATTAATTTCATGACCTTGCAACTCTCAGAAGTCTGCGAATCAATCTCAAAGTTTGATGATTGCGCACTTCACCCTCTATATTCGTTATTCCTGTCTCCATAGAGTTTCTAGGCACAGGCTCATTAATTCCACGATCTTGCAACTCTCAGAAACCTATAAATAAACATCAAATTTGATGATTTCGCATTTTACATGCGCCCTGTGTGCAATTCCTTACATTTCTTTGTCTCCTGACAAAACTGTCTCGTATATTGACAACCCTGGGTTTGCTTTTCGCTATTCGGAACCCATGTTCAAAGTCGTTATGTTATGTCTAAATAAATTACCTCTTTCAAGTAAATCACAAAGTCCAAGAAAAATTATTATATTATATTATATTATATTAAATAAGGAGCAAAAAGAAACAATAACACACACAAGCTTTGTTCCGCAAATACCATTTGTTCCTCCTCATTTCTTCCAATGTTCTAAATTCTTATTTTATTTATAGATCATTTACAGAATTCAAATCTCAACAGAAAAATACGGAACTCTAACAAATTTCTCAACAACTGATAAGATACTGTGATCATTTCCTAAGAGTGATTTTTGTTTGTGCACAGCCCCTTCTACCTCAAGAACACATCATTGGCGCCAGATTCCGTTTGAACGGCGTAGTTTATAGGCAAGAGCCTGGCTTTTAATGCTTTGTGGAACGACAGGATTGGAGTTTCTGGCTTCTAGGAGGGATTGTTTTTGAGTCCCCTCCTTGGCCACTGAAAGAACGCCGAATACATAGAAGAGAACACAGATATAAAAATTCCCACAAGACTTGGTAGTGGCCAAATCTGTTTCATCTTTCTTGCGATGGATATAGCAAATCATATTCTTGTACTAAAGAATGATATAATTTTAAAAATATCTTTGTGCCCTGTATTTTTAGAAAGAATTCCGTGAATTTATATTCTATATTTTTCGATAAATGCATCCCCCAAAAGTTATGCTTTTCAAAATATTTTACAGTATTTTTTTAGTGGACAACCAATGTTAGAAATCAAATAACAATGCTGAGGTGGGAAATCCTATAGTCAAATGCATGCAGTTTGCAATGAAATATTTTTGATACAGTACATATATCCTTTGATGCATTTGTCGTAAAATAAAAGATATCCTGAATATGAGCATAAAATAATCTTCACGTGATACTATTTTTAATATTTTCATGAAACAGTGAATGCATGAAAACAAAAGTTATGTAACTGATTTATGGCTGGTAAACTCATAAACACCTTCACACACTCCCTAGCCTAGTGTCGTGTAACACTGTACCAGTTTAATCCGTTAATACTAGGTTCTACGATATCTCGTCCAAGATCTGGTCAATTTTGCTAAGGATGAGATATCTCGTTGAGACAAAACTGCCCTATTACTCCAAGGGAGAATGAAGATCCAAGTAGGTAAAACAAATTATCCTTTGCCCAGAAATGGTGAAAATTTGGAACAGGTTTTTTCATTAGAAGCTGGCAGTTGGAAAAAAATGGTGCCTTCCCTATTTAAGTTTTCACAACTGCCCTTCTATCTCATGACACCCATGGCAAGACTGTTTTTATTGTTCGATTCTGCTCTTGTTATTCGTTTGTTTTACTCATCGGTTCGATATCTCCAACGATCCTTTTGTATCATTTCCCTAGATCCAGATCACTTCACTGCAAAGTAGCAGCTGAAAACCTACTGTTCTTTAATTGTTCTACCCCAGTGTACGATGCAGTGCTTATTCGCACACTTGAATAGGTATCTGGTCTGTCTGATTTGGTTTGTCACTCAATGGTCATTTCTTTGATCGATGGCAATTGGACCATTACTTGGTTTCGGCAATCTACAAAATTTCCCCAAACAGAACCATTTTAGATGGGGTTCTTACACTAATAAAGAACAAAGTAGAATCGATATTCATAATTAACGCGTTCTTTTACACTAGAGAAACTAACAAATTCATCCACTTGATCTAAACCATTAAGTGAGCATTAACAGAAGTGAATCATTTGCAGAAACATCCGCATGACTACATAAACAGCTACCTCATCCAAATCAACGCGTTTCATTTCGAAATCGAAATAGATACCTCTCAGGTAATTCGAAACTCTTACTAGTCATTACTGTCCACTTATCAAAGACTTCTCTTGAAGTAAAAGAGAATGCTTAGGGAAGGAAATAGCTCATCTATTGTTTAAGCTATCAGGATTTCCCAGAAGACTCCTCTACAGTATAATAAATGTAATTTCCGTTACTTCTCGCGAACTATTCAGTTGAACTTTTCATTAAAGGACGTAATTTAAAAACCTTCGTTCGTAATTTTCTCATTAAATGAAAGAAATTTTTCTCTTCCCTATTACTTTAGTCTCTCTTTTCATAGTGAGATTCTATAAACTTCCTTTAATGAAACGGAGGAAAAAGATTTCACGGAAATCTATAACGGTTACTTCGTTTCTCGAGATTCCTTAGTTCGTTTTTATTAATGCATTGTTTCATTTTGAATTTTTGATCCGTTTGTAAAACGTGAATAGGCACTTTTGAAGCGAAGGAATGAAAAACTTTCTCGTAAACGCATCCTTTTTATGTTTCATAACTCCTTTTACTTATTGGTTTCCACAAATATTTAAATGATTCCTTTCGAACATGCACAATACAATCTTATTGTTGTGAAGCATAACAAAAGGGGCTTAATATAATAAATTTGCGTGTTCCAAATGCTTATAATGTGATATAACTTCAGTTGTAGTTTACGCCTTATAAATTTCGCCTTAAATAATATTGTTCTTCAAATACAGTAATATTACATCCTAAAACTGGTTTTGTTATTCTTATTGTAAGATAGATTGTTCATAGATTCAGATGTAATTTATCGTTATTAAACTTTATTTTACGATGAAAATAATAAAAGTGGATACAATAGCTATAGAATATCTTTTCATTTGACACACCAACATTTCCTATTCTTCATTTTATTTCTTAAGTACGTTGTGGTTTATGGTGGTAAGGTTTTATTGGAAATTTTCTAGAGTTGTAATTAAAATTGGTGGCAAGAGTTATGTAAATTACATATAAAGAATTAGGATTGATGGAGTTATATTAACTTGTAGTCAAAAATGAAAAGCAATAAATAAGAATAAAGATTTAGACAAACTTGGTTTATAAATATTTTAATAATTAATTGCTACCTCTTCAGACTATACATATACTATATATATTTTATTGAATTTCGACAACCAAATTTGACGAAAATGGATTTCAGAAACTTTTATTGTGGTTTGAGTGATTTTCGTTCCTTTAAAAGTATCTGTTACCTTATAAACAGTGATCATCTATGCTATTTACGCTCTACACATTTTTAAGTATTTATTCATATTCTGTATAAGTATAGGCATACATAAACCGAATTTAAGAGACGTGATTAATTTCTTAATACATTTGGAGGAACGCTTCTTTTATTTCCTTGTAAGTTTGAAAAACTTTCCATGCGTTATTTAATGCAGAGGACAATATATTTAAGTAGCAATATTGTACTCAAAATCTTATTCTTTTTAACAAATATAAGGGTATCAAAAATGCTAATACAGTCAATAAGATTTTACTCTCGTAGAAGTGTACTGTTAGTTTATATATAAACTAAAAAGAAATAATCACAAGATATACAATGAAATATCAGAAAAACTGGTATACCAGTCCAGTATTTGGTAGGCTTCCCACGGGTGCTTAGAACTGCAGAAATACGACGGGGCATAGACTCCATGAGTTTGCGGAAGTATTCTGTACGCATTGAACACCATACATCTTTCAGAGCGGTCCACAATTCTCTTGTATACCGAGGTGTAGGATTGCTGTGTTCCCCAGCACGTAGTGTGACATCCCAGATGTGTTTAATAACGTTGAGATCTGGTGGTTTCGGAGGAAATGGAGAAGCCCAAACTCAGAGGAGTGTTCCTCTAACCATAATTTGTCCAGTCATTAAGTGCTCAGTGGCGGTGTTTCCGAGACCGTCGCGTATTCATCGAAAGGGCACTCAAGTTGAGCATCGGTTCCTAAAGCCTGTATCTTTGAGGTAACATTGCACAGTCCTCACAATGATGTTTGTTGAAGGTCCAGCATTTATTTCCTATGCTATTTGAGGCAGTGTTGCAGGTCTATTGCGTGAAACGATTATTGCCAGAGGACCTTGGTTACGTTCTCCCAGAGTCTTTTTACAGTCATACTACTGTCGTAAGTTACAGGACTTCCCAGAATTCTTGTAATCATGTTACACCCTTGAAATGGTAGTACCTGAAATTCCAAACTTGTCCCTTATCTCCAAAATGCTATGACACATTTCACGAGCTTCAACTATAAAATCATGATAACTAGCCATCCCAATGGGGAAACGGCTCTTGATGCTTCCACAGATGTCTATCGTTTTATATATGCACAGGCAGACACAGCCAATGACGTGAATAGTTCGTTTGTATGTATGTTGCAAGGCTCATCTGTAGCAGTTTTTTGGCACTTATGTGTATATGTCACGCATAAAACATTTCATTTTTTAGTCAGCTTAAATCCTTTAATATATCTATTTTCTCTTTTCATGTCCTCTTTCTAGTAACACGTATCAACCCTCGCATTTAAATAGTGCAGTCTAGAAATGTCAGTTCCCCATTGCCTAATAAGGATATCAAATCCATACCACATACTTTCCCAGGCTCTCTTAAATAGCACTCTCAACCCTGTCACGTTGAGTAAATATGTTTTTTATTGTCTTGACTATTTTTTTGTCATACAAGGAGCTCAGTGATGAGTTTCCTGTTGTATAGGGGTGTTGAGCCATTGTTCATTGTTACACCCACGACTGCATAACTAATTTCTTTGATAAAATTATTTAACCCTCCAAGTGGCTTTGACGAGATATTTCATCCATCAGGATCTGACCAGTTTTGCTAATGACGAGATGTCTCATCCAACAAGAACTGACCAATTTTTCTGATGACGAGATATCTCGTCCATCAAGATATCGCTGACTTTTATGATACGAAATCAACATATATTTTTTTTCTAATGAAGAGATATCTTGTCCATCAAGATATGGTCAGTTTTGCTCATGGTTAGATACTTCGACGAGACAACCACCAGGAGGGTTAATCAAACCTTATGTTAAGCATGATATATACATTAAAAGAATTATGTAATCGTATGATAAGCATGATCTATACACATTAAAAGGATTATTTAACCTTATGTTAAGTATGACATACATTAAAAGGATTCCAATTGTCTTGGTTGATTTGAATTTTATGTAGCAAGGTCTGATAGCGGACAAGCTACACCGTCCAATTATCTTGTATATACAAAAATCAAAGGGCAAGTCGTGAGACATTTTCAAGGCAGCACTTTACCATGTGAACTCATTTTATTTCATAACAACACAATGGATTGGGACGAAATATTTCAAATCCATAGGGAATTCCTCCAAACTTTGTAACAGCGATTTGATTTGAATGTGAAATCTGCTCTAGAAAGATCGAGAACCAACCGCGAGTAAATCAATTTATTCCGCGGTATATGACGAAAGCGTTCAAAGAAGATTCACCCTCCTTGGAAGTGTCGAAAAGCTTCTCGCCATAACTCGGCAATATCGCTCCTATCTGTCAAACAGACCGAGCACACCGCGCAATCTTTCAAATTCTGGATCCGAGACCTGGTCATGTAAACAGAAAACTGACGTCTGCCTAGTCTTACGGAATGACTTTTAGTATTTCAAGCTCAACAAATATTTTGGAGAATGCTCCTGGGGTGAAAAGCATGCCAGTGCAGTGAATCTCCGAAGCCTGGTCAACTGTTTGATTGGCGCGAAGAAAGTATTAGAAGCCCAGCCTTGTAATTTGAAGGAAATATTCAAATAAACACCATTTTCGGGGGAGTAAGGATTTGACAAATAGCCACATCGGGGGAAAGTATTCTGTTTCAAAGATCTCCACTGCTAATGGAAATGTGATCTTTATTTAGTTGTGTTTGTCTTCAACTCTCAGAGTTGGGAAACGGAGTGACTCCCGAGGTCTATAAGTGTCTTAAGCACGTTGAAGGGCCACGGATTCTCCTTGCTAAGTAAATAAAGTCTATTTGGAAATATGGGATGCCATCTGTCAAGCCGAATCCCCTTGCTGATCTTTAAATATATATTTAAAATATCATTTTAAGGGCGAAGAATATGTAGACCGTTGATTGATTGAAAAAGGATATGGGTAGGCGGATATTTATATATTTTAGAACCTTTCGTTTCAAGTTTTCGTTATAAGCTAGTCTTGGTTTTTCACTTTTTGAATAGTTTAATGTGTCCAGTTGTGTTTTCATTCACTTGTTTACTTATTATTAGCTTAGGATTTACTTATTATTAGTTTAGGATTTACTTATTATTAGGATTATTAGGATGGGATTATTAGGATTACTTATTAGCTTGGGATTATTAGGATGGGATGCCATCTGTCAAGCTGAATCACCTTGCTGATCTTTAAATATATATTTAAAATATCCTTTTAAGGGCGAAGAATATGTAGACCATTGATTGATTGAAAAAGGATATAAGTAGGCGGATGTTTATATATTTTAGAACCTTTCATTTCAAGTTTTCGTTATAAGCTGGTTTTGGGTTTAATGTGTTTAGTCGTGATATCATTTTCTTATTTGCTTATTATTAGCTTAGGATTCAAAGAAAATAATTTTGTGATTTGTATTAACCCTCCAAGTGGTTTCTACGAGATATCTCGTCCATCACGATCTGACAAATTTAGCTTATGACGAGATATCTAGTCATCAAGGTAGTGTTAATTTTTTTATGATGACGAGATAGAGATCTGGTCAGTTATTTACTAATGGCGAGATATCTCGTCCATCAAGATCTAGTCAGTTTTGCTAATGATGAGATACCTCGTCGAAACAACTACCAGGAGGGTAAAATTTAGTGTTTTGTGTACTTTTTGGATTTTCCACTTTTCATTCTTACTCATCAATCGAGTGACTAATAGTTTTAATAAATATTGTCTGGAATAGGCTTGAAAAATATACTTAAAAATTTCATAAAAGGGACGAAAAAAAGTTAAATTTCAATGCCCTAAAAGGAAAAGTTGTGGTAAGTAAAAGGAGAAAAGCGAAATACTTTAATTCATTTTATTTAGTGATTTGGTATTTAATAAGTAATTGTAAATAAATCCCAGAGTGCTCTTAGTTCGCCAAGAATCTTGACAACAATTTTTTAAGTATTGTCTACATAAATATTTCTTTAAAGTGATGTTCTTTTTATAAGTTTTTCCCCAACTTTTATTACTTTCATAAACCAGCTTAATAGTTTAGAAAGTTGTTCAGGTGAAAACTACCTCTTCCAAAACTAATTAACTTTCTTTTGTCAAAAGTGAGTTAGCTGAATAGCCTTACTTCTTTTATTAGTTACTTAGATTAATCCTCAAAAGGTAAAAACAAGCATTTTAAAATTGGGTTCATTGATCGACTGAGCTACTTATCAGTTCTAACCATTTGGACTTATGCAGTGCACTTAAGAACTTCAATTATAAAATTCAGAGATATTGGACGTACGGAAAGTTAATTGGATTAATTCCAATGCCTCTCTTTTGAAATCTTCATCACCTATGAAGGTTGAAAATTGCTAGATAGGCTCATCTTAAGATTGTAAAAAATAACTTATCTTATACCATATAATTTCAGTCAGGATATAATGCAAAAGCTAATCAAACTACAATCATTTTGTTATTTAAAAAGTTTATATAATTATCTGTATAGGGGTATGTAAATTAAGTATACATTGAATTAATTCAGTTTATGTGTGGTGTAAATGTATAAATAACCTGCCTCTATAAGTTGCACCTTGAAATAAGTTCGGCCACAATTGCTGAATCAATTCATAGTGCGGATTACTTATACGAGTCACAAACCTCAGTAATAGGTTCGAACCTTATAGGGTTCCTGAATCTCACAGGATTTTGATGATTATACATCTGTTTTGACAATATTGAAGCGTTATTCGTGTGAAGAGATATATTTCATATAATGAATAAAGCTGATTCAAAGTGTCCTTGTAAAAGTATTTCTTCGTTTTCGAAAAACGACGGTTTTTTAAGATTTTTGGTCATTTCAAGGCTTTTTGCTACTTGTGAGGCATTGTTTTGCATTTTTTTGTTTTCAGGAAAATGATATTTTGGGGTGAACTTTCCCCAAATCTCATTTTTTACCTCGGTCGAGGAAAAACTTTTCTTTTGGTAAAATTTTAGAATACTGAACTAAGTGACATAGTTTGTTTCAATTGAGCTCCTGTGGTTTCGTGTGAAGTGAAAAGGAGCTTTTCAATGTGTCAAAAACTGTTGAAAGGCCATAGAAAATCATTTTCTTCTGGCAAGGTTTGAATTGGGTTATCCAATTATTGACTGATAAAGAAAAACCTTCAGTTTTCTACGATAAACTAAAATTAAGCAGTTAACCTTCAAAAGGCTTTCGTTGAGATATCTCGTCCATCAAAATCTGATCAATTTTGCTAATGACGAGACATCTCGTCATCAAGATATTACCGATTTTTATGATGCCTATATCAAGATCTGGTCAGTTTTATTCTAGTGATGAGATATCTCATCCATCAAAATCTGGGCAGTTTTGCTAATGACGAGATACCTTGTTGAGACAACCACCAGGAGAGTTAAGTAGTTCTGTTAATAAAATCCAAACATTTGCAAAATGTAAGTTGCTACGCAGATGAAACCTTAGTTAAAATGGTAGTCAAAAGTTTAAAAACTTCACAATATGTAAATAACAATTGAAGGAGGTGGAAATAGTCAATAGCTATTTCAATGAAGCAAAACGTCAACCATCATCAGAATGAGACAACTTAAGTTAGCAACGCGCGAGACGGAAGAGTGAATTTAAATACTATCACCCCAGAATAATACTTATTAGTTAAAGAATACCTGCATTCCACATACCTGCTGTATTAAGTTTTTTATTTATGACTAATGTAAGCTGCAAAAAGTTTTTCCTTTTATAGCGCTTATTTTTACTAACAAGATAAAGATTGATTTTTAGTTTAGCAGAGAAACTATAAGTTAAATTGAATTTTAAGAGAATGTTTTCCATTACAGAGAAGGTTAATTTTTTTGTTAATTCTTGTACCTCTTTTTGAAAAACAATTAAAGTTTTAGGGCGTTTTTTGTAGTTTTCTAGGCCATAAACTCAATTTTATTAGGTATTTTCTGGTAATTTTAGGCAATCAAAATCCTAACCATAATGGTAACCATTGACCAAACAGATTTAACATGAATTTAATTCGCTTTCGTCCCTGAAGGTCTACAGAGAATCCAGAAACAGACCTTTTCGATCAGTCACCTCGCTTCAAAGGGAAATAAAACAATAAATATCATAGATTGTGACACATGCATTTTCTAGTAACTTTCAGGTCATCAAAATTTCAGCCCTAATGATAAGCACTGACCAAACAGATTCAACGCGCTTTAAATTCCCGTTCACTCATGAAAGTCAACAGAGGATCTAATAGCAGACGTCTTTTTCACTCAGATGTGTGCTTTCCAACGTGCTTTTAATTCGCTCTCGTACGTGAAAGCATAAAAGGATCTCAAAACAGACCTCTTTCCCACTCAGATGCCTCTCGTTCAGCCACATCGCTTCAAATTGAAACAAAACAACACCATTGACTGTGGCGTATGTTTTCAAGCGGATTTTAAAACCCGAGAACTTAGCGAGGAAAGAAGAGATAAAAATAGCTAAGAAATGCTTTCGGGAAAAAACACTTTCACTGCCAGAGCGCCTCACAGTCACGTCCCGTTTCTTTTGACGTGCATATGCCTGTCACTCCAAAGGCTCTCCGAGACTTCAAAGTGCATGATGTCTCTCACCCACCCTCTCGCTTTGTGGGACTAGAATTAATTTTCACAAGGTTTGGCATGTGTCATAGTTGATACATGAAAACATTTTAAACCTTGTCTTCCTCACAAAGAACTACAAAAGGTAGGAAAATAAAAGTTGGCGGAGAAGTTTCCCTCAAATTTATGGGGGGACCAACTCCGTGTGACAAAGGAGACAATGCTTTCAGAATCGAGAACAACTGCGCATTTTTCAAGACGTGAGGTTTTCACTCAAAATTAATCAATATCAAAATATGCGTTCGAGGTTTTCTCATTATAGATTAGGTGCCAATGAGATGGCGAGTTTTCTTTTATCTTTGGGACCGGTGAGTAATAGTTTTGAATCCAAAAGCAAAACTGATTTTGATGTGTTCTTTCACGTAATGCATCACTTACTCAAGAATGGGGGCTCTTTTTATAGGATTCTGGAATGATTGTTTGGCGCTTCATTCGGTCCATTTGTAAGGAGATAGAGACCGTGAATGTAAATTTTGACTTTTAAAGTAAATCTCATCTTACCAACGTAGAACAATCACAAAATACATATCGAAATTCGAGAGAGATAGAGATACACTGCATAATAAGATTGCTCTCAAACAAACGCCTCTCCGTATTTAAGGCTGAATTAATAACAATTTATGAAGTTCTCAAGGCTATTCCCAAAACCAGTCCTTCTAAAGTGAGTTTTTTATTGACTTCCTGGCAGCTGTCCTTGATGTTAAGGGATGTTTCACCATCCACGATCCCTCCTAAGATCCTCTTACACAGAATTTCTAAACTCCTAATAAATTTCCACAGAATCCAATATTACTTTTCAATGACTTCCATCTCACGTTGGCATACCAAGGAGCACAACAGTTGACGATTTGGTAAAATCTGGGGCAAATTAGTTACCTGAAACCAGAAAAAGTTACATTGCCCTTTCAGAGGAAGACCATCTCTCCAGCTTAAAATCCAACCTTTATGGAATTTTTTTTTTATTTATTTATGCACACTGTGTGTGTGTGTGTGTGTGTGTGTGTGTGTGTGTGTGTGTGTGTGTGTGTGTGTGTGTGTGTGTGTGTGTGTGTGTGTGTGTGTGTGTGTGTGTGTGTGTGTGTGTGTGTGTGTGTGTGTGTGTGTGTGTGTGGTGTGTGTGTGTGTGTGTGTGTGTGTGTGTGTGTGTGTGTGGTGTGTGTGTGTGTGTGTGTGTGTGTGTGTGGATTCATTTATGCACACTAATTCATTTATGCACACTAATTTTCTAATTTTTTCCCTTTCTATGATGAGGAGATGAGGTCCTGAACAGCGGGTGCTTCGTAAGTGATATGTCCAGTTCAGTCCAAAAATTGTACCCTACCATCATTGGTAAATAGGCAAACCTCCGGGTGAGTTTTTAGACTTTAGCATGTCGAGAAGGGTTTTTCCATTTTGACTGCGCACTGGACATCTAAATAATATGTAATATGATCTTTGTCTATAGTGCCAAGTCTTTCAGACAGTGTGTCAAATATGTCAGCCTCTTCACCTACATTTTATCAATGTCAGTGGCCAAGAAATCTTCTCCAATCCAACTGCAATAGCTGAAAAATGAATTTCACACAACTTCAATGCCTTGGTATAGAGCTTGATTAGCACCATGGGATAAGAACCTACGAACCCAACCAACAAACTTCTACTTAATTCAAAGGTACAGTTACCATACCCAAAATAGTAGTCAACTACGTAATAGCATCAAAACATAGTAGCTAATAAGACTATACGACCACCGTAATTTAGAAGGCAATAACTAATGCGTCGGATAAGGTAAGCACTGTTGTGACTTTTTTAATGTTTAATTAGATCGAATTTTACCCACTGTTGAACGATGCGTATATAAAAGAGTTGGTTCGATTTTTCTACAGCAGTTGAACGTCTAGTCAAAGAAGGAAACCACTCGAATCATGATGATAGAAATACCAATGCGTGATTTTTGACCGCAACTTGGAAGGTTAGTGAAGTGGATCTTTATTTTAACAAGCGTAATGAATTTCTAACCTAAGAAGCTATATAACAAATAATTTTAAGTTGAGTTAAAAAGAGGTAGGTAGGTAATTTACATTCACGGGAGCAACACAAAGGGCTATTGGGGACGGTCAGGAATCAATCCCGAAGGGAAAGATTCGAGGACAACGTCTCGTCATTTTGGACCACTTTCATATGAATAGGTCAACATCCGAGCTGGTATCCCACTCTCCAAACCTCCACTCAACGCCAACGTGAGGACATTTTAGGCCACGACAGATTTAATGTTAATAATCACCAACCCCACGTACACGATGGTCTTTAATTGAATGGAGTTTCAAACTCCAAATCCTCAGTTTTCTAATCTGCTACTCTTCCTACTGGGTTACATCGGCCCGTGAAAGACGATTACCTCAAAATAGAAACTGACTTCTTATTCAGATTTGTGTTAAAAAAATCGTCATTTTGCTTCAGTTTCTGTCGATAATTATTGTTTTATCCTCCGAATTTTAATTTTTTTAATCAGAGGATGCCGGCCCACGGGCTTAAAAGGACGCCTCTCCTTCGGCCACACGAAATCGAAACTGTGAGATTTCATATTTCTGCATAGTAATGCGAACACCACCAAACAAGTGATGAATTGACTCCACAGCGTCCAGTCATAGATTGCCAGCTGCTTGAAGCCCAGCTCCCCAGAAGTTAACCGAAATAAAAGTTCCCAAACTTCCCCGACTTGATGGACGTGGTATCAATGTTTAATACTGGCAGCAGAGCACTAATCAATAGCACGAGACTTGCTTGGAATTTCAAAATCGCTCATTTATACACCAAGCTACATCTCGCGGGGCCTTCCATTCTATGAATTACCGCGGGTTGAATGCTGCCCAAACGCAACGCCCTCTACCAGGCAGTGAATGACAAATCGTCTGGCGACAATTGACCACCCCAGTGTAGAAATACTTGCTGACCCTCCCTCCCAACAGCCTCGGTTTATCTCCGTCCCCACATGGCTTTTCGTTCACTCTTGGATGGGTCCTACACGGACTCACTTCTTTCATTCACTACCATGCACTTCGGCATAGTGACAAATTGAACAGCCTCTGATTAATGTTTGGCCGCCCCAATCCATTTTGTCATCCTTATGCATTAGTCTCTTGTTTGGCAAAGCGCACTTCTGGGTGAGTAACTTAAATTAAGGACAGGGACTCGTCAACTGCATACATTTGATTCTATCAGTGGTATAATTTTTCTTGACTTAAATAAAGTTGGGAGACAAGCGTCGGGGATGTCGGCTGGGAATAGAGCCTTCGTCGGAAGGTGAGGGTAGGGGAAATCATAACGAGATGGAACAGAAAATATACAAATGGATTGTTACTGCCATTTAGGCTAGGACAGCCAACCCTTTGAAGGGTTAAAAAAGTTGGGAGAAAAACTACAACACTAAAAGTGAAAATCTATCATCTTAGGGGAATGTATTTTGCATATACAAATTTTAAACTTTTAGTTTTTTAACCCTCCTGCTGGTTGTCTCGACGAGGTATCTCGTCATTAGAAGAAAACTGACCAGATCTAGATGGATGAGATATCTCGTCAGTAGTATAAAACTGACCAGGTCTAGACGGACGAGATATCTCGTCAAAACTGACCAGATCTGGATGGATGAGATATCTCGGCATTAGAAGAAAACTAACCAGATCTAGATGGACGAGATATCTCGTCAAAACTGAGCAGACCTAGATGGATGAGATATCTCTTCATTAGAAGACAACTGACGAGATCTTGATCTCATTATCACGAAAGAATCGGCAATACCTTGATGACGAAATATGTCGTCATTAACAAAGTAGGTCATATCTTAGTGGACGAGATATGTCGTCATTAACAAAGTAGGTCATAAATTAGTGGACGAGATATCTCGTCCACTAAGAAGTTAAGAGTAGGTGGGACAACGAATGTTTAACCCTCTAAGAGGTTTCAACGAGATATCTTATCCAAGATCTGGTCAATTTCGCTAATGACAAGATATGGAGCCTATCCATCTTGTCAGTTTTGCGAATGACGAGATATCTCGTCGAGACAAAACTGTCTTATTACTCCAAGGGGAAAGAACATCGAAGCAGACAAAATAAATGGTTACTTGCCTAGAACTTCTGACAATTTGGAACTGGTTTTTGCATCAGAGGCTGGTCACTACAGGGCAGTTTTGAACTCGAAAATAAACCATCAGATGGGTTAACCTTAACTGTTTCGACAAGATGGGTTGGTTATTTGAGTTCAATTTTATGGCACAAGGACCATATTTGGTCAAGCTGCACCAAACACAAGACAGACAACGTCAAGTAATGGACATACAAGGAAAGATTTTACTGATACTGAAGAGAGAACTGTGCAGGTTGCATGAATCGAACCTACAACGCCTACAACTCGCAGGTTGCTAACCTAGTAGGCAAATCCAATGAGGCATGGCAACCCCTTCAAAGCGATAAGAAGCCAAAAGTTGCATCACCCCTGTTTGGGTTAATATACGAACTGTCAAGACATTTTTTAAAGAGAAATTAAGCTATCCGATCTATGAGAAAAATTATTGCTCATATTTTAAAAGAACACATTTAGTACGATCCTTACGCACGCACACACAAAATACATTATTTACATAAATCACTAAATACATAAGAAGCAGTTGTACATGTATTAATCTCCAGAAAAATGTTGTATTTCTATTCAAAAGATCTGAAAGATTTTACATATGTTTGAGCAAGACTATGTACATGTTAAAAACCTTAGTTAATGCATAAAAAGTTCTTTCAAATTTAGCTTGTTTTAAATAAATTCATCTTCACAAACAAATGGTGAAATCTTTGAAAAATTTCTATGAAAGGAGTATTGGAAGTGAAGCGTTTTTTTAATTCAGATTTTCCTGATTATAGGTAGTGGGGTAAAAAATTACGTTTCATAGGCAGCAGTAAAAAAAGCTATTCGCAAAAGCTTTCTTCATCTCTAAATCTCAGGCATCTTAAATTAACGTTAGTTACATTCTAAGTTGAATAAAAAGGTTATAGCATAATATCCGTAAAATTGACTAATTTAACATTTCTTATTTACACTCGCGAACTCTTTGAAAAGAACTTTCCTAAAAAATACTTTGAAAAGAAATTATAGGTAAAAATCATCACTTTATATGAATGCGTTTTGCACAGATGGATGGTTTGGGGTTTTATGGCGCAAGGGCCCTATTTGACCAAGCTGTGCCAACAAGATAAAGATATAGGGGAAAAGCGAAATGTAGACGGGTACGCCAAGGTAAACCAGAAGGCACCTCGGAGTGGTGATGACCGTACACACCTAAAGATGTGCCCTTGAGGGCATTTTGCAAAATAAAAGAAAATTAATTATTTTATTTTATTAAGAGGATGTGGAATATCGTACGTCTCAACCTTCATCTAGAGCATTTTTTTACAGCAGAATATCGAATGGAAGAATATTATATACTTAGCGAAATATATGTAGAATATTTATATACACAACCTTCACCCTCTTAGAAGGTTAATGAATTACCTACCTTAAACTCAAATAATATTTAATGTTAAGCGCACTTAGATACTATGCAATTGTAACTATGCAGAAGCTATAATGCAGTTTGAATTTTATAAAATGTTACACACAATAACGCTGATTAAATACAAATAAAAATAGCCCGTTGTCTAACTAACTGGATGTAACATTATCTAAAATATAAATCTCTGATAATAGTTGTTTCATAAAATGTATACTATAAACGGACCATATTAATAAATTCCATACAATTAATGTACATCGTTTCACTTATTCAAAACAGAATATACATTTTAAAGTGTCATGCCATTCAATGTCTGAAATAGGAGTGGATTGACATGAATGTATGGATCAATATACTACACTTGCCCCAACTAATTCTCAGTTTCAGTATTGGTGGTATAGTACCATATAACTATATGAGATAAAGAAATAGAATAGTATAGAAATTATTTCGCATTTAAAGAAACTCCTACGTAATTTTTTCCCTTTTCTATGTACAAAAAAGGAGAAAGCCTCTTATTACTATATATTCAAAATCGTTTTTGAGAGGTAATATAGTGCACTGTGTAAAAAATATATTTCCTTTTAATAGCAAACAATGTGTGGCCTTATTTTAGGTAGGTTGAAAAAACATTAACTCAATACATTTAGTTTAGAAAATCATTGAAACTAGATAAACTTTTTTCTACAACTGCAAAATGACAGAAATGTACATTGATTCCCTTATATTCATTAGATCCAAATTGTAAAACGCCCTCCGGTTGCATTCCGCGCGCACACAGATAAAAAAAAAAGCTAAAATACAATAACTTCTAACAAATTATTTTTGTCCATTTCTGCTGTTTTATTAAACATTTTTTTGTCTCTTAAAAGTAAAAAACTGTTTCGTAACACGGACCGATCGAAAAAAACACATTACACTTTCTTCATTAAGAATGATTTTCTTTCCGCTGTATCTTCTTTTTAGAATGTCTTCTGTTGTTTATTTTAATTCTTTTCATATTTATTGCGAAAAAAAAGAGAACCTTTTATTATATTTTACAGAGTTTAGAAAAAAGTTGCTTTAATCTAGGGCTGTTGGTGACGGGTACTTTTAAATGGTTGAATGGTTTTCTGCGATCACTTCATAACGGCCTGATTAAATTTTTTTATCGGATTTTCTCATATATAGAATGCAGTACAAAACCTCAATTCCTTAATACGTGTAGAAACCACATATCTCGATTTAACCATATTCTGAATCCACATAAAGTATAGTCAAACTAGAAGCCTGTCTCAACATAATGTAATCTTAACCTTTGTCCTTTTCTATGAGGACGAGAGGAAAAAGAAACTGCATTCTCTCCCAAACAAAGAATAGCGATAGTGACTCTCAACAGACTGAAGCTCAAAGGGATAAATACTAACTTTGACAGTAAGATAGAAAGGTTTATGGATCCGCCTTAAATAATTACTATACTCAACCGTTTTTATCATTACATGATAAAGAAAACACATTTTCATTACCGGAGCATCATTTATAAAAACAGTTTTAAAAAGAAAAAAGTGCTGTATTCAAGTACCTATAGTCCATGAATATAAAATAATTAGTTATACCTGGTTGAAGTTGATACACCTGAAATTCAAGAAGGCAAATTTATTTTGATTTGTAATGCCTACCGATATCATATTTCTAAACCTTACTAATAAATGCTAATTTATGTCGCAGATCATTAGTCTGTAAAATTAAGCAATTCGATCTACAATAAATTCAGACTATATTAGGATTTAATCTGAAATATAATATATATTTGTATAAATATGTTACCCCTCCAAGTGGTTTCGGGGAGATATCTCGTTCAGCAAGATCTGATAATTTTTGCTAATAATTTGATATCTTGTCATCGAGATATTGCCGATTTTTTTTGTGATGATTAGATCAAGATCTGGTCACTTATCTTCTAATGACGAGATATCTCGTCCATCAAGATCTTTCATAAAGCTTGATCATCATCATCACTCTTAATGACGAGTTTTCTCGTCATTAAGCAAAACGGACAGGACTTGATGGATGACATCTCGTCATTCGAAAAAAATTATCAGATCTAGATGGACGAGATCTCGCATCA
Organism: Meta bourneti; assembly: GCA_933210815.1. Lineage (NCBI taxonomy): Eukaryota > Metazoa > Arthropoda > Arachnida > Araneae > Tetragnathidae > Meta > Meta bourneti. Next base: position 22,702,761 of record OW119933.1, on the reverse strand, counting down.
GAAAAAAAAACTTATCAGATCTTGATAGATGAGATCCCCTCATTAGAAAAACTTATCAGATCTAGATGGACGAGATCTCGCATCAGAAAAAAAAACTTATCAGATCTTGATGGACGAGATCTCGTCATTAGAAAAATCTTATCAGATCTTGATCTCGTCATCATCAAACAATCGGTAATATCTCGATGACGAGATACATCGTCATAAACATAATTGGTCAGAACTTGAGGGACGAGGTATCTCGTCTAAACCACCAGTAGGGTTAATTATTTTTTAATTATTGTAAACAGTTGATCTGCTATAACTTTTAAATCGTTATGTCATAATAAACTATGTAACCCTTATTCCATTGCTATGTATATCATCTCTAAATTTGAAATTGCAGGATTTTAAAACATCTTGTATAAATGCATTCAATTATTAATATTTCTTTTTATGTTGCCTTATATAATTAAGTATTTCACACCATAATATTATAGATAAGTTAAGATTTGTACTATGATATTTCATGCTGGTTTTAATAAACCTAAAAGTTGATATGCATGTTTCCATCAATTTTTCGCATTGTTCGTTATTTGCTTTCATAATCCAATAGAAATGGATAAAAATTTTAATGAAAGTTAATGCAGGAATTTAAGCACTTTCAATAGATGATTTTTTAAAGTATTTTGAAGCAATCCATTGTTTTAAGTTAGTTTTCCGGGCTCCATCAAATGAGCGAAAAATTTTCGAATTATCGCTTTGTTTCTGATAAATGGGAGCATATTTCGAACTTCCACAGAGAGGAAAAGAAAATGCAATTGAAAATTTCGCCTCTTATTCGTTGAAGTTCTGTGTGTATGCCAGCTTGATCCTGAATGATTAATCTTTGAGCGACCCAATCAATTCTGTCAAGCTTCTACATTAGTCTTTTTATGGTCGGCGGACTTGAGTGAATGAGCGAAAGAAAATCCGGGAATATCTTTTTCTTTTTTATATATTTTTAAGAAAGAGATAAGATAAACGCTGACTGTTGCTATTGTTTCTGATTAAAATTAAGAAAAAATATTTTTCTAAAAGAGAGGCTTCACTGACTTTCTAGATCGCATTTTAGAAAAACTCGGGAGGAAAATTCAGATTTATTTTATTCAATGGAGCAAAATTAAATGGTGAACAGTATGTAAAATCTTGAAGTGCTGCTTAGCAATCCATGCTGCGTTGTTTTAAATGTGCATGAGCTATAAAAATGAAGTCTATAATATTCACAAACATGTAATTGTGTGTATGTATTTTATATTTAAGATATTTTTAGATTATATCACTCGCTCAATAGTGGGACTCAAATCGAAATTATTTGCAATTTTTTTCAGATGTGTATTATATTTACCCGTACTACAAAGTGCATTATTGATTTCACTGCTCTACTTTATTTTCATCAAACTAAATGTGTGGTATTTAAGACTATGTTTTTATATGTATCACACACATATACGTCCATAGCTTTGTGCCCTCGAGGTTGATAAAATTTTGTAAATCTACATGTGTAGAGCAATTTACTGTAGAAAAATAGATGAAAGACTAAGTATAAGTTTGTTAGGTTTACAATATACTATTTTTGAGTTACCCCCTTCTGGTGGTTGACCTCGTTATCTGACCATGGTTAAAAATTAAGGGCTTGTAATCGGAATTCCCCCTTCGCGACTGATCCTGGTTTTTGGTTGGATCGAGTTTCGAACTAGCAACCATCCGGTTGTTTATCCACGACTCTACCAACCGGGATACAGCGGCCCTCATAGATAATAGAATATATTAACTTTTCAGTATCACTACAGACTTGTATTATTTTAGATAATTTTTAGTACTTTAGTTTTCAGAAATATATCCACAGCTTGTATCTTACAGAATCAAAGCTCTCATTTAGTTGCAGAGAAAGACTCAAGGGGAAATCCAACATCAAGTGACATTCAGAATCATCAGAGTATTTGCTTTCCTTCGCATCAATAACTTCAACTCGAGTTGTATTTACTCACCACAGCGGATTACTCCACCAACATGCGAGCAAAATCAAATGTTTATTTTGAAAATATTGATAAGTAACAAAGCCTACCCTAGATGATATTTTCACAAAAGAAAATAAAGTCATTCAAGCAAAATTTCCGTATCTTTTGTTGAGAAATGTCTACAGGGATGGGCATCGAGGTTTGGGAAATTAGAAACCTGTTTACTTAAAAGACAAGCGAATTCTATTAATTTTGAAAAGAATGTTTCGCATTCTTGGCGATCTTTCTATCGTAGACACTGAAAATTGTCCTATTTCTGGATTACAGTATGTGATAAATTTCTTCGAATTTAATTTGAGCATGCTGAAGAATTTTCTAAAATAAAGCGCTGTTTTTTACTGTAATATAGTTGGCATAGACTATATAAATATTGCTTAAGGCGAGGTATTTTTACTTTTTTAAACAATTTACTTTTATTCTGCAACTTATTTCTACGTTGAAGATGAAACTTATTTATGGCAAAATTAGGAGGGAGGGTAAATATTAGTTTTAATATACTTTTGGGGGGGGCTGTAAAAACAGGTGTGAAATTGTGATTTTAAAACTCGTGCAAAAATTCTATGATAACACATAATAATAAATTATAATTATGTAATTATTTGTTATTATTTTAATTAATTTAACTTGAGCATGCTGAAGAATTTTCTAAAATAAAGCGCTGTTTTACTGTAATATAATTGACATAGACTATATAAATATTGCTAAAGGAGAGGTGTTTTTTACTTTTTTAAGCAATTTACTTTTATTCTTTAACTTATTTTTAAGTTGAAGATGAAACTTATTTATGGCAAAATTTGGAGGGAGGGTAAATATTAGTTTTAATATACTCTTTTGGGGGCTGTAAAAACAGGTATGAAATTGTGATTTTAAAACTCGTGAAAAAATTCTTTGATAACACGTAATAATAAATTACAATTATGTAATTATTTGTTATTATTTTAATTAATTATTTGATAATACATAATTATTTGATAAAAATTAATTGATAGTGCGCTAAAAAGTTAAAACTTCATGAGAAGTTTAGACACTTGAAGAACGGAAATTTTAACAGGTCAGTAAAAGTCTATTTTGAATAAAGGTGTTCGCGGTAGCCCAGTTGGTAGAGTCGTGTATAAGCAATCGGAGGGGTGCGAGTTTGAAATTCGATCTGACCAAAGACCGTCGTGTACATGGAGGCTGGTGCACTTTAAATTTGTGGTCTCAAATGTCCTCACATTGGAGTGGTGTGGGTGTATGGAGAGGGGTGTCAGCTCAGGTCTTGACCTCGTCATCTGACAGGGGTTCAAAATGATGTTGTCAACGGATCTTTCCCTTCGGGATTGATCCAGGATTTCCCCTCGAGCCCGCTATATTGCTCCAGTGCTACATAAATTCAATTGTCTTCGCACCTGCCACAGATCACATTCTATATGCCACAGCCTGTATGTATTTTTAACTCTTGATTAACATAAAAATGCTCAATTTTTATTTTTAGGTTGCATTTCGCGTTATAATATTTTGCGGCTATTGTGAGAGTAAATATGTTCTTAAAGTGCAGAAATGCATATTGCAATAAAATAGATTTTAAAATGTTACTATGAAATTTTATAATCAAATTTATCCATCAATATCTGGAGACAAATTTTAAGGGTGAACAAATTCAATAACGCCCTACTTCCATGATCCGATAATAGTAAATTTATAAAAATAAAACCAATAGAAATAATAATTTGCAAACTATATAACCTCAATTAACGAATGTTGATTAAATAAAAAATCGTTTTAATACGTTAGTTATAAAATACAGATTAACCAAACCATAAATTATTTACATATCTTTAAAACTCCCATCTTAATAATCTAGTCTGTTGTGAATACAAAAATTAAGCAGTTCTTAGAACTCATAAAAGTCGTTTAATTCTCTGGGAGATTCTTGCATTCACAGCGGATTCTAAACAGCTTAAATGATTAAGTGAGTTATTTCCGTAGTTTCTCTCAAGTATCACAAACTCATTTTGAGATAAATATGCTAGTTAGACTTGCACTTTAATCTTCAATAACTAAGTAAATCTTTAATAACTATGAGGGTTTTAATGAATTAAATGCTCCTACCGTCCTAAATTCAAACGGAAATTTTAACTTAAAATTGCAAGAGTAGGTTCTCGGTTTAAATTTAGCGTTTCAAATTCATTGCTGTTAACATACACATATATTGTATTAAGTTCTTTTGTTTTAATAGTCACCGCATTACAAGAATCTAAAAATGCTAGTTACATGAAAATTTTCTTCAAGCGATTAGGGGACTGTTGCTATTAAAGAGTATACAGAGACTCGAAAGTTTTTCGGTTTCATACTGAATCGAGTAAAATCCCTTTTTAAAATGTAGTTGTGATAACTTTCTTAACTTTCTAATGTACATTTAACCTTCTAAATTTTAATGACTTCTATCTATTTTTCTAGCAAGATTGAAACTTGTAACATTTTTATTATTGTTCATAATTAAAAAGGCATTGCACTAGAATTATTTTCAGTTGAATCCGATTGGAGAGTAATAGATTCTTAACTCTCCAAGTGTTACTCCATAACAAGTTAACTCATGATGTAAAGAGTATTCGCGAATATATTCAGGTAGGTCATGGTCCTTAGCCCACCATGTGGTTTCGATAAGATATCTCGCACATCAAGATCTGACTAATTTTACTAATGACGAGATATTTCGTCATCAAAATATTGCCGATTTCACTAATGATGAGATTTTTTGTCAAAATATTGCCAATTTTATTAATGGCTAGATATTTTGTCGTCAAAATATTGCCAATTTTACTAATTACGAGATATTTCGTCATCAAAATATTGCCGATTTTTTTATGATGACGTGATCGTTTCAGTGTTTGATGATGACGAGATCAAAGGTCAGTTTTCTTCTATTAACGAAGTATCCCGTTCCTCAAGATCTGGTCAGTTTTGCTAATGATGATATACTGCGTCAAAATAACCACCAGGAGGGTTAAAAATGGATCATTGTTCGATATTACTATTATCCTTATAGCTAAACAGACATATTTAAACATACATTAATGACAACAGGATCAATTTTGAAATAGCCACAACTTTTAATTCAAGAAAAGTTGGTATTATAGAACCCATCAATAAGAAACAATTTTTTCCCTCAATATAAAATAGAAAAGGGTATAATAACTTAAGCAGATTGATTTCAAATTGACTGAAAAGGTAGAAATCGCAACTTAAAGTTAAGTATTTATGTGTGTTTGTAGAATAAACTTGTTGAAGAAAATGATTTTTGTGTTGTGAAAGCGATATTCAAAGATTAAAGACTGATTTGTCATCAGATTAGTCTTGGACTTTCAAATTAATTAAATGAATGGCTATAGCAAGAAATTTTTAGTGAGATAGCTCAGGAAAAGTTGGGCCTGTCTCATTTGAATGTACTTGATTTTCAAGCTATCCTTAGTCACAGTATCTACTGTTAGTACTATGCAAATTCAGTTTGGAGTAACATAAATCGTACACAAATCCCTCATTGCATTAACCCTCCAAGTGGTTTCGACGAGAAATCTCGTCCATCAAGATCTGACCAGTTTTGCTAAAGACGACATATTTTGTCATCAAGATATTGCCGATTTTTTTATGAAGAAATCGTTTCAGTTTTTGATCAAGGGTCAGTTTTCTTCTAATGACGAGATAACTCGTCGAGACAACCACCAGGAGGTTTAATGCCAGGAGATGAGTTAAGCAATTTTTAGCTGGAAAATCTTGAAAAATGTGTCATTTAGAGAGTCGAATAACTTTCAACTCGAACTTTTCGAATAACTTCAAACTGACGTTAATATTACGAATTTTTAAGGAAAATACGTATTGTTCTGAGGTTTCCCATTGAGAAAATCTAAATATTTTTACTAGTGATATCAAACCCAATTTCATAAACCCACGTAAATGTTTTAAAGCAAGAGGGTTCTAAGTGAGAAGATTGCGATCTGCTTGTGATGTGGCAAAAATTTGGATTACATTTCTGAACCTTCCGCAAGACTAACCTCCATTTCACATTTTGAGGTTCGATCAAGATTGGTTTGAAGAGCAAAAAAGCATACAATTAGATCATCTGGCTCGAACGAATAAAACACTTTTGGAGTGAGTTAGATCGACAAATCCGTCTTAGGGTGGAAAATCCCTCTTCTAAGAAGGTTCTGACAGCAGCTTTAAAAGATTTAGAGGTATGTTCTAACAGATATGATCTGAAATCGTTGAAAAGTATGTCTAGAATATTCGAGACAGTCAAACATGCCAAGTTAGTCCAACAATGCCCTAATCTTGTGAAATGTTAAATTTTCCTATTTAAACATAGAGATCTTAAAATACTTTTAGCAATAGAATATGTTTATTCACTTATTAATATATGGATTTCATAAGTTTGATACAGTAAATATTTAACATCGAAAATAGGAATATCAGTTTAATCTGTTTTATTAAAATAAACTACTTATTCACTTATTTATTCAGTCATTGCACAGGCAAATATCTTTAGTTAAACAATTCACCTTACATAACTTAACAACATCAAGTGGAAATATTTCTGTTAATTTTGAAATTGATGAAATTTTGTGCTTTCTTTTCAAGAAAATCCAGTACTTATTAGCTTCTTGTGGTGGCATTGGTTATAAAGACAGAAGTACATGTATACACAAACTTTTTATGTATTTTCAATCTGAAAAATCATAATTTTGTCTTATATTTATGTCTATCTTAATGATTTATTTTAGCAGATTAATCCTTCATTAAACCATAACAGTTTTAAAATTTTATTTTATGCTATATATCTACATTATTTTATATAATATATTGGTATCTAAAAATAATTTTAATATTATATGTATTGGAATTAAAATTAATAATTGCGGAATATCCGTGATACTTTTAGTACTTGAACATATTTAAAACCTTTTCAACATTTTATCCATCCTTTATTTAATCCTGTATTTTCCATCAAACACATTGCAAATGTTTTAAACCAACCACCAATGTAATTGCATTTTATCATTGTAAACCTGAATGTAAGTAACAAAATATAATTTCATGCTCTTCGTTAGTTATAGTTGTAGCTTTTGAAATTGCTGTTTTGAAAATAAGAAGTTATGATTCATCGATTATATGCCATGGCCATCAATCAAAATTATAAAAATAATATTATGACTTTTTAGCCAAGGAATTTAAATAAAAGATTTGACTACTTTACTTCATGTGGTTCCATTTAGGGGGAAACTAACGCATTGATCAGTTTAATGAAATTAAGTAAGTTATCTTCACTATACAACTGATACCATTGAAGAATTTTGCTATTTGTGACATTGCACGTACGAATTCATCATTCAAAAGATAATTGCTTTTACGAATTATTTGAGGAACATAATTATTTTTTATTTTCTACAAATTAATAAAAATGTTGGTGTATCTCAAATTGATATATTAATATTTTTTATTTGAATGCGTAAAACAACAAGATGCAATAAAAAGTTTCCTATTTACCCATACCGAACCTCCTAAATTAAGTAAATTTAATTATACTATTTTATAAAATAAATATTTGTACACATTTCTCGATGATTAATTTAATTTAGAAAGGAACACGTGTATGCTAATTACGTGTGTCTTTTTTAATGCCCAAATAAATTTATTTGGCTAATTTGAAAAGAGTTTTACATAGGGAGATTGTTTTGTTCGATTCAATTTCAGCCAGCGTGTTTCTTAAGTTAAATGTTTATCTTTTATTAATATGTATGCAACCAGAAAATTAAGTAAACAAATGAAAGTGCTTTGCTTCTTTTACTTCTCAAAATACATTTACTATAAAAAATAAACGAATAGTAAGTTTAACTTTCCTTTCGAATCATTTAAAATTCAAAACAGTTTTCATTTAGAATTAAAGTTTCAAGTTGATAACTGTTAAAAAAGAATTGATCTCAAATGATTTTGTATTACAAAAAACGAATTGTTAAATCTTTTAAAAATTCGCGTTAATTAACACGCAATTACCATATTACACCTTAAAAAGTTCAATTTAATTACTTCTATTTAGCAGAATATAGATGATTATCGATTAACATGTGAACTAAACAATTCTTTTTACGCTGTTGAAGGGGAAGCGTATTAACGCTTTAACTTTCCATGAGAAACTGTTTTTAATTTAAATATACAATATTAAGAGTAGTGCTACACTTTTGAAATTTAATATTGACTAGAATTTTAAACAGGAAAGTTATTTCTTCACAATTAAAATATTTACAGATCCACAATTTCATAAATAAACTGGATAAATAATTGAAAATCTCGCTAATTTTAGAAAAAAATGTCTTTTTTCTGTGTTTCATGGATTTAAATATTTGATAGTTACATGATTTAAAAAGCATTTCAATTTGCAAAATTTTCTCAATTTTAATTTTTGCAAAACGAGTCAATTATATTTTATTTTCGATTTAAAGCTGTTTAAATGGTATTTAGCTCTTTCACATTACGTTACATCACACTTAACATCCAAAGTACTTTTCTCTGATGTACTAATTTTTTCAAAATTTGTAACTATGTATTTTGTGTTTTTCAGGCTGTTTTAGAATATGAAAGTATCGCACTTACACTGAAATATTTTTTCATTGAAAGTACTGATAAATTCCACTTCAGATATTTCAATTACTACACTTGCTAATTAATAAATTATCCACTCTTGACCACACCAGTTTTAGTAAGGATAACCATAGTTAAATGGTCTATTTAACTAAGTAAAATAGAATAATTTGTCACTTAAAGAACACCATAGTAAGTTACGATAATCACCATAGTAGATGGTTCATTTCATTAAGTAAATTTAAATTAGAATCATGTGTTTTTTACTTAAAAAATACCATAGTAAGTTACGACGATTACCATAGTACTGAATAAGTAACTAAAGTAGCGACTTAAAAACCTGAGTGAAAACCTGATTTAATTAACACTTGCTTTTAATAATACTTTTGCTTGAACTTAACGATAATGCATGAATATACTTAAATTTTAAATAAAATTATAAAAATAGGAGTGTGTAGGAGGAACTTTTAAAAGTTAGCTGACTTGTATATTTGCATTCACTGCATGGCATTAAATATGTAAAGCCAAGAAAGACGAGAAAGGAAATTCATATTTATTAAACACAGTTAATGCTATAAGATTGGTGTGAATAAAAACACAACTTGATTTGACTGATGAACACTACATAATCAGTATTTTGTGCTCTCATTAAGGGCTGCAATAACAGCTACTATATGGTTCGGTATTGTGTGAATGGGATGTCGAATGTGTGTTTGGGAACTTCAGCCCATGTTGTTTCGATATGTTAAAGTTCATCAGAGGTATCTCCTGGTGATGCTTGATGAGCTAGTCGTCCTGAAGTCATGAACCAGGCATAATCAACAAATGACAAATCAGATGAATGCACAAGCCAAAAAAGTTATGGAACATGGTAGGTATACAGGAGTTATTGAATATTGTTGGCCATACGTGATCGCGCATTGTCGCGTTGATAAATGACACCAGAAAGGCCTTGACGCTAAGGCATCAAAACAGGATCCAATGCCTCAGTGGCTGGTCATAGTACCTGTAATGAGAATGAAACGATAAGAGAGGTGGAATCCAATGGGTACTTATACTCTAACATTGTATGACACTGCTTTATGCATTCCCCATTGAGCCATTCATCCATCAGGGCATACTGAATATGCTGCATACTAGAGAAAGATTTGTCTCAAAAGGTGATGTTGTTACATTCACTCAACCAAATGAATCACTTTTGGAAGAATTGTAGTCACATATGCCTGAAATATACAGTAAATGGTATCTGAAGCAATGGGTGCCTAGCAAAGATGCGGATGTATATGCCGTCAAATCGTATGTGTAGAAATTGTTTGATGTGCAACACACCCTAACTATTGAGCTAAGGTATCTGCCCATGTCGTCGCACATTGTCGTCTTGATAAATGGCACCAGAGAGACCCTGAATATATGGGACCACGACATGCTCCATTGCCTCGGTTATGCAACATTGGCTGATCATAGTACCGGTAATGAGAACGACACGAGAACGGAAATGAAATCCAATGTGAACTCACACCCTAACATTAGGTACATGATCTGTATGACGCTACACTACGCAGGCCTCATTGAGTCTATATTCGTCGTACAGCCAGACAGATTCTCACATCTGGGCATTCTAGAGCAGGATTCGTCTGAAAAGACGATGTAGTTCCATTCACTTGCGAATGCAACATTTTTGTCCCCATTGTAGTCACATACTCCTGGGACATAGAGTCAATGGAATCAGAAGCAATAGGCACCTAACAAAAATGTCTCGATGCTGCAAATGATGTCTAATCGTGTATGCGGACGTTTGATGTGATTGTTCGATCAATCAGAGCCATGCGAAAGAGTTGTCTGTTGTGTCTTTTGTTTGTGGGACAGGGCCGTTAAGATCTCACACGTTGGTGAGTTTGTTCAAGCTGAACCCACGGACGCAATATTCTAATAATTGTGACTGCATTCCGCTCAACACGAGCACCGATGTCTCAATATAAAAATTCGCCTTTCCGTAATCCTCGAAACAAAATCAAAAGCACGCTCGTATGTATGCCGAGTTCTTCATTCTTTTTGATGCTTTAGTGAGAAAGAATATCGAGAAGACTTTTTTTGTATCCTCCCTTTATACAACTTTAAGTGGACACTACATCACTCATAATTTACATATGTGTTGCCCTTTTGATCATTTCCATCTTCTATCATGTTTTACCCATCCCCACCCAATTTGATGCCTCGCTGAATAGCAGTTTAAATGGCCAGGAGTGTTTCAGTTTCATTCAGTTCCTTTGGTCTTCCCTATTTGTACAGCTCTTCCTTGGTACGTTATTGGGCAAAGTATTGTGTGGTTATAGAGTAGTTTAATTTTCGTTATTGAAAAATGCCGGTCCTTTGGCCATTAGACTCCACCGATATTTTTATCAAGCTCTCCAATATTTTTCCACGGGACAATTGAAAACCACTAACGCTGGGAACTCGTTCAAATGTTTGCCAGGAATAGGCTATCCTAGATCGCACAAATAACAGTCTGGGAAGCAGCAAGTCGTTTTGAGTGGAGATTTTAGCCATTTGAATATAATCAAATCCAAATATTTTCTTGAATTTATCTCAGTCAGGTGTTAGTTTACGGTCAGGAGACAGTCTTGACCAGTAAGTAGTCTGAAATTGGCAACCGCTTCCCGACGAGTAGAGTCTGAGACAACGTAATCGCCATTGCATAGGACGCTACAAGGCTTTCCCTAGGACAATATACACAGTGAAACATTGCCTCAAATTCTTTCCAATGCATCATGTAGTTTTGATGAATGAAATGTCATAGGCTTTGAAAATATCTGCACCAATCTCGTACCCCTCTTAACAAAAAGTCCGCTTTTTTATTTCCCTCGCACACCGCAATGTACAAACACCCACTGTTGAGTTATTCTGTGAGTTAGGCCTTTTAATAGTGTCCTGATCTCCTGTATCTGGGTGAAATTGCGCAAGACAGTGCTTGGAGAACGGAACTAGAGTCCGTAAAAATGACAGCTTTTCTGAAACAAAGACGTGCAGAGTTGTTGCATAGACACGAAAATTCATATTTGTTATAAATAACCACTTTCAACTGAATCAGTATAACATAGTTCGCACATTTTCATTCTTACATTTCAATAGATCGATGCGTGTATAAAACTCAGCTGAAAATTTTGTTTTTCGAGAAACATTTTTACAACTATTTCGGTTTTTAACTCTAAAATTTCCACTATATTGTATTGAGAAAAAGGAAATCGCTTCCGAAGAGAGTACGGAGTTTTTCACACATACAAGTCTCACATATCCTAGTTTATAAGTAAAAAATATGTGAACTCAAACATTTAGGTGAACGTAGAAAATATAACACTTTTCCCTACGTCGAAATAGATGAGCAATTTTGATATTTTCCGTCCCGAGTTTCCAATGTTAGCCAACTCAGCTTTACAGTTGTGAGCTTGAGGAAAAGTAAATATTGCATTCTGTACTCTGCTATTTCCTCTCCAATTTCTCTTTAGAATAATCCTTTGGAAATTCTCTTCGGGGTAGAGGCAGTGTGTAAGGAAATGAGAAATTTGAAGTTCTAACATTTCTATCTCCTTATAGATTTTCTAACTTTCCAGACGCTGCGAACTCTTTAAATATACCGCGTTTGTATTAGAGCGTGTTTACCTTTCGAAGTAAACTTATAAAATTGAGAAATTAATAATCTCAACATATCCACAGCACATATTGCAAAGTGGCAAAGTGGATAAATTAAATAACTGAAGCTAATAATTTTTGAGTGTGTTGTATATATTTAGTATATATTACTTTGAATGCATCAGAAATCAATAGTAATATTCAAGGCACCTAGTCCATTGTTAACTAATATGTAAGGCATTATATTTCAGGGGACCAGTGTGACAACAAATTCAGAAAATGCATTGATGGAAACCCCATCAGTGCAAAGAAATATCTACTACAACATACGAGAAATTGATTAATTTCAGTTATTTCGTTTTATTCAATTTCTAATATAATCTCTGTGTGTGTTTTTATGTATGTATGGCGTGGATATTATCAATTTGTCAATTTTATAAGTTTTCTTTAAAAAGATAAACACGTTCTAACACAAACGCGATATATTTAAAGTGTTCGCAGCGTCTGAAAAGTTGGAAAATCTAAAAGGATAATCAGATTTACATAATATAGTCTACATATTGTCGGCTTACAAGTGAAATACACTAAATCAAAATTTTCGAGATATGTAGTTTTTTTAAGCTTTTCTAAACCAGGATGTGGTGATCTTTACACTGGGGAAGTTCACTGAGGCATTTTTTTCTTTGCATGAATGTTAGATATCATATCTTCTTGCAGAACACACTTAGAGAGTGTAGCATAGTGAGTAGATTCCCCTTCTTCGTTCTCAGAATTGTTTCTGGATTTAGTGTGTTTCACTTGACAGCCGACGATATGCTGTTCATTTTTAAAACTAGCAAAAGATGATTATAGGTGCAGCTCTCAGAAAATTAGGTAGTAAAAGGAAACATTTCCAAAAATTAAATACACATAAGAAAGAAGCTTTTATTATTTAATAGATTGAGCAGTTAAGACAATAATTATAAATGATAATTTAAAGTAATACTAAATAGAAGTACGAAATACTTGATTTTTTTTATTTTAAGGATATAAGCATCGAATTATTTTATTATATCCTAGATAGAAGGCATATATGTGAATATAATTTATATTCATAATTCTAGTTGAAAACCATCTGTAGTGTAAGTGTTATGAATCGTTTAGTTCAAGTAGTTAACACATCCTTAAAATTCAAATGTTTAAAAATACGCTAAACAAAGTATGAAGGTAATGCAACTAAAACTATGAAGGTTATCAAAAGAGAGTTTAGTTGACAGTTGTTTGGTATTGGGGTTTTATGGCGGAAGGGCCATATTTGGCCATACTGCGCCAGACACAAGACATACGATATCAAATAATAGACACACACAATGAAAGGTTTACTGACACAGAAGAGAGAAATACACCCATGGAGGAACGCACCTGACAGGAATCGAACCTGCGCAACCAACTCGAAGGTTGCTAGCGCAGTGGCATAAACACTGAGCCACGATGGTCACACTTATTTGACGGAAAACTCAAAATTTTCAGTAAAAGTATATTGTACTTTGAACCGATATATTGATTCAAATAAATTTAAATTTATTACAAATGATGACACATTTATTGGATATAACCGGGGATTTGAGTGAAAATGTTAACTGTAAATCTCTCTATATAAAAAACGGTGCGTATTCTTTCAAGCTTCTGTGCAATTATATTCAGTGAACAGTCGTCCAGCAAAATAAAATTTTATGAATGTTATGGTATAGCAAGTTTAAGTGCGGATATTTATCTTCAAAAAAAGTCTTCTCGAAAGATTAAGTGCTTACAACTTTAAAAAATTCTAAATAAAAAACGTGTTAACACATCCTGACCTGCTGTGTTATCTTGTTTTAAAAGCTACAAGACCCATTTCTGAACAAGTTTATCTAAACTTAAGCATAAAAAAGCTTGTCTTACGGTTTAGCTTTGTGTTGTAATTAGATCCTCTTGTAAAAGTATCTTTACTAAAATTCTTAAAATGTTTTTCAGAAACACCAAACAATTTGCTTTAGCAGAGATAATTTTTACAGTTCTAAAAAGTTAATTATAAAATTTTAATTTAAAAGTATGTTTTTAGGGTCTCTAACAAGTACATTAGTACTCAAACATTGCAAATGAGAAAATCAATGAAGTTGTAATAACAAAGCTATCTGTACTTTTAAATTGAATTCTTATTTCAGGACTTTCTTTTTAAGAGTGAGAAATGGAAATTCATGTTTGTTTTTAAAATATTCAGCACACAATGGGGATAAATATAAGCATCTACAAAGGTGATCGTAATAAATTACTTAAAAAACTTCATATAATCAACCACTCTAAAAAGTCATAATAAAGATGATCTCTAACCACCTTTATTAAAACTTTTGTTTTTAGTGATTTAGTTGTAGAGTGAATTTTAAAAAACTTTTATTTTTAATGTTTTAGTATAACGTTAGTTAAAACTTTTGTTTTTAGTGATTTAGTTTTAGTGACTTTTATTAAACCTTTTGTTTTTATAGAAAAGATAATCGTAAAAAATGCTTAAAAACTTCGTATAATGAACCACTCTAAACAGTCTTATAAAGATTATCTCTAACTCACCTTTATTAAAATTTTTGTTTTTAGTGATATTTAGTTTTAATAACATTAATTAAAATTTTTGTTTTTAGTGATTACTGAGTTTTATTAAAACTTTTGTTTTTAGTGATTTAGTTTTAGTGATTTATTCTTAATGACTTTTATTAAAACTTTCATTTTAGTAATTTAGTTTCAATGACTATTATTAAAACTTTGGTTTTCAGCGATTTAGTTTTAGTGACTTATTAAAACTTGTGTTACAGTGATTTAGTTTTCGTGGCTTTTATTAAAACTTTCATTTTAGTAATTCATTTTTAGTGACTTTTATTAAAACTTTTGTTTTCAGTGATCAATGAGAATTTTCTTCCGATATCAATCATATTTATATTGGATACGAATCTTCCGAAATAGTTAATTCTTATTACATTCTCAACTGTATGAATTTAAATCATGCACACTACTTGTTCCGACTCACTCAACTTTTACTGCCTTGTTATGGCGAATTCTTCCCACGCCGCTTCAGTGTTTTAAAAGAACAGAAATATTTGTCATTTATGAAAAACTTATTTCTTCTCCGTATTTTTGCAAAAAGTAAACAAAAGCACCGATGGAGAGGATGCAACCTCCAGCAGTAGTTGGGGACTCTCATTTCCAGTCGTAATTACTTCTAGTTCCGAGAGAAGCTGGGCAAAGGCAATTTCGGCGAAGTACATCGAAGTTACTTTCTCGAACTATTTCGAAATTCTGTTTCAGGTAAACAAAGAAATGAAAAACATGCCCCACACAGACATTTACCTGGCAAAGTAGAAAAATCATGCCTAAAGAAATAAAAGAAAAGGTCAACTTAGTGGACCATTCCTGTGGTGCAAACATCGATCATTTGAAAGCTCAATTTGTCACTGAGTTTGCCTGCTGCTTCTGTAAAGGATGCAAAAGGGGCTTTACTGAAATACTATTGCTTTGTATTTAGGTTCGAAAAACACCTGAATGCATTTAATGTTAAGTGAAATTTTATGTTTCCATCAATATGCATAATATGATTGAAATGATGATACACGTTAAATACAATGGTGCAAATTAACAAATTATCATGGTTGACTAAACTATTAATAACATTTTAGATGACATTTTCTAATACCTAGGTAAGAAAATTAATATATTGGATTACATCTATCGTTGTTTTGATATCAAACCATCTAAGTACAATTTTTTCTGCTTATGTGGTTTGACCATTTTTTGGTTACAAATATAATTACTAAAACTTATTCAAAACTTCTAATTCTATATCAGTTATTAACCTTTTATGGGCGAATGTTTAAACATCGTATCTCATAAATGGTACTTACAATTTTGTGCTTAATTTTTATAGTCGCTAAAAAATTTTGATTTCAAGACTTAGGAAGTTTTCAATAGTAAAAGGACGATATAAATGAAAGATGATTTGAAATACCCTGGCCAAACCTTAAGGGCTGCTAGGAAACATCAAAGAATGCGCGTCCACAACTGCTGCGCGTACTCTCTAACGAAGGAATTGGTCGGAAAGTGAAACAAAATATCTATTTACATCATTTTATTGTAGTTTCTCAAAGAAGCGACAGCCAGCACTCATCAGTGATACATATCATAGCGTTGACGCATTAATTGCCGCACATTTTCAAAGATACCAGGTATTTCGCGAGCAGTTGCAAAAGTAACAGAAACTCTTGAGACGAGATCATCATTGAAGTCAATGGGAGTCTCGTACACGAAGATCCTTTGTCATCCCTATAGGAAGATATCAAGGCATGCCAAATCGGCCGTGATTTGTCAGGCGGCAGGTACACCCTGGCCAATCTATCGACCCCCAAAAGCGGCCTTCAAATAGCAACGCACATCACAGCTGAAGTGTATAGGCACCCTATCGTGTTGGAATCACATTTTACGACGAACGAACAGGAGCATCACTCATTAGTTCTGCTAACGTTTCTTCCAGAAATACGCGAGTGATCCACCAGGTGAGTCGAGGTAGCTGCAGATATGGTCCAATCAAAGAGTCGTTGACGAAACCCACCCAGACATCGGCATTCCGTCAGGGGAGACTATCCTTGTGAGGATTAATCTACTTAGTGGTCTCCCTTGATCAATTTCTTATTCGCACGGATTCATTACTGGGTTTTCTTGTCGGTCATCGGATGGTTATATGGGAACTGTGTTTATGTTGTTGATATCGAAAATCCCGGCCTCGGGAGGCCAGGATATCGACCATTTCGCATATATTATCTTTGCACTTCCTATATTTAGTGCTAGGTTCAGCCATCCTGAGGTGGGTCTGGAAGGTGAGCGACGCAGGTGAAGTGAGCTTGTGAGGCTGACATATGCATTGGTGTTACCTATAACTCACAGCAGCATTAGTTGGTCTGAGATAATCCTAATCTGTGGAGGAAGCTGGGAAATGGGCCATGGCCCTCTACAAACCTTGACAAACATCTCTCTTTGATTCGGATATCCATGGAAAAGTTTGGGGAGAGATCGTATATTGAGCGGGCCTTGTCATTTGTGTTCCATTCTACTTGCCACAGTTGAAGAATGTGGTCTCTTGTGAGTGTTTTGAAATGTGATACTGGGAGGAATATTTGGTTGCCCTTGGCAAGATTGTCAGCTTTCCGGTTCTCCTCGTGTCCAACATGAGCCTTGATCCATCGAAGTTCCAATGCTGGCTTCTTGTGGAAGCAAGTCTTGATTTCTTTGATGAGGGGATTCCTGGACTTTGGGTTTTGGAGAACGTTTAAGACTGCTTGGCTGTCTGAGAAAATTGTTACTTTTTCGGAGGGTAATTTAACTTCTTTACTGATTGCTACTGACTCCGCTTGGAACGAACAAAACATTGACAGATAATCGTTGCTGGTAAGCCTGTGTTCGTGTAGAGTGGGTGCTCAAACATGAGCATTGTGCACTTTAAACACTCCATAAAGTATAATAGAGGCTTCATCTGTGAAGAGCACCTATGCTGTAAAATCCGACTGTACTGTGATCTGTTGTATAAATCAATGGGTGAATTCTATGCGCAGAGGATAATCCTCGGGATTCAATCTCCAGACTGTCTGTAAATAGAAGGGATGTAATTGCAGCTAGTGCAAAATCCTCTATACGATAGATTGACTCACACATATACTACTATACATGTAACAGCTTCCTTGCTTGCGTCCTTATTTCTCTCGGCCTAGACTACCATTTCTGGGGCGCTCGAACGTGTCAGCCAACCCGCATCATTCATGCTGACATGAACTGTTCACATAGCTGGCGGTACACATGCTAAAATGTTTGCTGGACAATTCGGCACTCACCTATTGGGGAAGCGTTCACGCTACTATCTTTGAATAGCTCTTTCGTTTCCATTGCCAGCCCCATACGTTAGATTTGTGACAGTCATCTTGGAATTCGTGTAATGCTCCATCACGTGTGAAATCCTCATTGAAAATATTTAAGTTTTTTGAATGATTTGGGGAAAACGCTCCAAACAAGAGCACTCTACCACCTGTATGTCACCCTGTACTCTAGTTTTACAAAATATGCTATTAATATGAACACTTTAGATCCTCTTACAAAAAAACTATCTGGAATAATAGAAATAAATTCGACCGGTTCGTCATTCTCAAATTGGATTATACACTTGATGGTAGCTCTTGTACCTGTATGTCACCTTGTACATAAGTTTCATTAACCCTCCTGGTGGTTGTCTCGACGAGGTATCTCGTCATTAACAAAACTGATCAGATCTTAATCTCATCATCATAAAAAAATCGGCAGCTTCTGAATGACGAGATATCTCGTCATGAGCAAAATTGGTCAGTATTGATGCACGAGATTCCTTGTCGAAACCACTTGGAGGGTTAAATATACTATTAATATGAACACTTTGGACCCTATTTACGAAAATCTATCTGGAATAACTATAAAAATAAGTCAGACCGGTTATATCTGTCATCCTCATAGCGGATTTTACTCTTGATGTAGCATCGCACGAATTCCAAGATGACTGACATACATCCGTCTAACGTATGAGACTGGATGGAAACAAAAGAGCTATTCAAAGATTATACCGTGAACGCTTCCTGAATAAAAGAGTAATATTGTTAAACATTTGAGCATTTGCACACCACTAGCTGTGTGAAAACCGAATCGTTTCATGTCAGCAAGAACGATGCTAGTCGACCGAGAAATTTAAGCGCTCAGGAAATAGAAGAAACATACTACGTTATGTTGAAAGAAATCTGCCTCCTGGGGAAGCGTTATAAATTTGAGTAACTGTTCCGTTTCCAATGGCAACCTTATACGTTAGCCATCTCAGAATTCGTGTATTGCATGTGAAATACGTTTTGTGAATGACGAAGTTTTAAAAAATTGATTTGCAGAAACGCCAAATAGCACCGTCTAGCAACAATTCGCACATACACTCTTGACAAACAAATTTATTTTGATGCGCTTTACCACCCTTTAATCCACCAAGTGGTTTTGACGAGATCTCGCCCATCAAGATCAGACCAATTTTGCTAATGACGAGATCAAGATCTGGTCAGTTTTTTTCTAATGACAAGATACATATCTCGTCCATTAAGATCTGGACAGTTTTCTTCTAATAACAAGATACGTATCTCGTCCATTAAGATCTGGTCAGTTTTCTTCTAATTATAAGATGCATATCTCGTCCATTAAGTTCTGGTCAGTTTTGCTAATAGCGATAAACCTCTTCAAGACAACCACCAAGAAAAGTTAAAGTTTCACCGAAGAATTTCATATCCCCAGCACAAATACATGGATATTAAAGTTGAATTCTATTATTCAAATATCCTAATTGTAATTCAGAATTTCTAATAATACACTCCGAGAATAAAAATGAGAGTATCGGCAAGCACTTTTATATTGTTAAATGCAGCCAAAAGAACATTGAAGAAATGAAGTCTTAACAGTTTTTGAGTGGCTTAGTTTATATCGTTTATTTTTCTTTAGTGATAGTTATATGGCTAGCATGGAATATGTAATGAAATTTCATAAGTTAAAATAGAAATTTCATTATCTTCCGTTTTGAAATAAGTGATATTAGAGATAAATATAGTCGATATTAAGTAACAAATCTACTGAAAGAATTTAGAATTTTCGAAATTGAGTGAATTGTTAAAACTCGAGCACGCACTTCTAGACTTGCTTTTAAACTTTTATTTTTCTCCCTTCGTAGAAGCCATCTCAGTAATGCAAATATGCATCCTTATATTAAATCTAACGATCCAAGTGGAGCATCCAAGAAACGCAATCCCGTAATATTGACGATTCGTATTATTATAGTTTAGCTAGTTAATGGGCGAAAAATCATTTTTGCACCGCCAGACATAAGGAATAAGAATTGCAGGCCCTCGTTTCACCAATAGTTAACATTACATTCTGTACATCACTTATCTTGAAGTAGGCGAAGTGACGGCTGCAGAACCAGCAGAGAGGAAAGTCAATGTCGAATTCAGCTGGGAAGAATTGTTTCTTGGAAGTGCCAGGACTAATAAATAGAATAGCCACCAGTACTACTAGTACTGTAACTAATCAAATAGAAGAGCCACCAGTACTAATGGAAGAATAAAAGGCCCCAGAAAAGATAATTTAAAAAAGATAAGTATAAAATATTAACTTTGTATTAAATCTGTAGAATCGATTTCAACTTGATACATTTGGAGCTTGAAGTATTTAATCTCTGACTTAGTTTTACAGGTCGTTGGTTCCAAACCCGATCTTGGAATATAAATATTAGGAATCCATTTTAAAACCATGTCTGGCAATATAGCTCTCGTGAGCAAACAAGCCTTAACATTTTAAACCAAGGGACCGGGGAAGCCCGGTTGGAGGAGTAACGGATTAGCAACCGGATGGTTGCGAGTTCGAATCCAACCAAAGACCGTCGTGTACAAAGGGGACTGGTGCGTTTTGAATCTATCGTGGCCTTAAATATCCTCACTTTGGCGTGCTGTGGAAGTTTAGAGAGTGGGGTGCCAGCTCAGGTGTGACCTCGTCATCTGACCTTGGTTCAAAATTACGCGGTGTTGTCCTGGGATCTTTCCTTTCGGCCTTGATCCCAGACCGTCGTGTTGCTCCAGTGCGACGTTAATTAAAATACTTACCTACCATTTTAGACCAAAACACAATATAAAAATTCCCTCGTACTTTTCTAAGGCATCTAAAAAATGCAAATTATGGGATTTTTAAAAATTTATTTTATTCATGCAGTTCGGATTTTCTAAAGGTAAGGTCTAGAAGTAAAAGTTTCGAAAGTAAAAGCCTGAATAATGTAATGTGAATGTACACTGAAATACAAAAGAAACTGATACACCAGCCTAATACTTGGTAGGCCTTCCACGGAGACGAAGACTTACAGAAATACGACGGGGAATGTACTCCACGAGCTTGCGGAAGTATTCTGTAGGCATTGAACACCATTCGTCCTGTAGAGCTGTCCATAATTCTGTTTTATTGTGAGGAGTAGGATTTCTGTGTTTCACAAAGCGTTGCATGGTGTCCAGATGTGTTCGATAACGTTGAGACCCCAATCCCCTGTTGACATGTGAGATACACGGTTTCATGGAGTTTTTTCCACACACATACTCTTCCATCTTCCCGAAATAGTTGGAAACACGACTCGTCAAACCAGAATCCTCGTTTCGACTTCCAAAGCCCATATCTTTGAGAGAACGCTGCAGTCCTCGCGTTGATGTTTGTTGATGTCTCAGCATTAAATCCCGATGTTATTTGAGGCAGTGTGACACGCGTATTGCGGGAAGTGATTCTTGCAAGCCGACGCTGGTCACGCTCACATGGTCTTTTTACAGCCACACTGCTGTTGTGAGTTACAAGTTCTGCCAGAACTCTTGTAGTCATGGTACAGGCTTGAAAGGGTTGTACGTGAAAACCGAAACTTCTCTATCTCCGAAATGTTATATCTCATCTCATGAAGTTCCATCTATTAAAAGTAGTTGAAAATCTCTTAAACTGTGACAACTCGACATTCTTACAGCGAAAAGAGCTCTAGATGCTTCCACAGAAGACTATGACTATCGATTTATATATGCATTGGCAGACGCAACCAATGACGTGCACAGATGGCGTTGATATGAATTTTGTATTGGCTCGTATGCACCCGTTTTTCTGGTACATCAGTGTATGCTAACACATTTTATATTGATTCTAGAGTAATCGAATAACTATAAAAACACTGGAAATTTCAAATTCAGAAACATTCACAGTTCATAGAATAGAAAGAATATAGTAAGCGCTTTTTTACTGAGTACTAGTGCAGCTTCCAAATGTTATGGATAATTTATTTTCGTAGTATAATTTTGTTCGAGTAAGATATGAATGAAAATATGTTAGTTATATAATAGTTAAATGGTAATCAGATTATAAGGAAGCGTGCTTGTGTATAAATAACCATACAATTATCTTTAACATTAGCAAAAGCTGATAATAAATGTTTCATAATCTAATTTCTGAACACAATGCCTAAAATTGAGAGCAACAATCTTTGTGGATAATATTACTAGGGTGTATGTTAACACCTGACTGTGCAACTTTTGATTGATATTATAAGACTGAACTACTAAAGTCCTTTGATCAGGTATCTTCTATATTCCCATTTGTCCCTCCATTTTTATAATTATGGTGAAGATCGCGTTCTGCAAGGTTCAACCACAGAGTTTCCGGATTCATGTCTGAAGAGTATGTAGACCAGCCATTCGTTCAAACTCCGTTTCCAAAAGCTTCGTCTATTCCAGGGAAATATACATATCACATCCGCGTTTCAAACGCGGGTAAAAACATCTGGGTGAATTTTATATTAACTTCAATATTCTATTTTTAACATAAATGTATGCATTTCAAAAGAAAATAAATAATGTCTTCATATTGAACATGAATTAGAAATGCTAAATTCTTAGCTAAAATTACTTCATTTTACCTCTAAAGATGTTCTATCAGCCCTTAAATCAAGATAATTTTTTATTCTTATATATTATATAAAATTTTTAAGATTACTTATTCTGAGTCTCGGAATTATAAAAATCATGTTAACAATATTAAAGTTAGAATTTTGGTAAGTACATGACATAACTTAAAATCTAGCAGATTCAGCGGTATAAATTAGTTCTTTCACAGCTAAAAAAAGAAATATTAATAACATAAAATGAGACATAAATTCCCCTTCATGTTCCAAACAAAAATTAACCTACAAGAAAAATAATGGAATCCTTACGAATTCAGCCTTAAAATATTTTTACAGTCCAGAAAAAATTGTTTTACCTCAAGCTTTTAATGGAATACGATTTTGCAATATTGATAAATCAGAACATTTAGTATCTAAAGATAAGTTTGAATTTTTATATTCGCGTAAAACCAGTTCATGCATTTTATTTCATTCCAAGTAATTTTTATGTTATTTTTATGACATTTTATTAAAATAGAGATCGATTCTTGTTCTTTTAACTTTACTTGCTTCCCTATAATACTTTATATGTTACGAGTAATACTTTAAACATTATCAACTAATTCCTTCGCAGAAATCAGTATTTCCTTAAATTAAATTTCAAATCAAAAGCTTACTTATATTACACGAGTTTCTGACTCTTAAAGAACTTCTATCAATGAGAATTATTGTTATTTGAAACAGATATATATATGAATGAAAATCATTCCATGTTTTATTTCATAGTTGAGTTTGTAAATGAAAATAGTGCTACCAAGTAATATATATAGTTAACCGCGAAGCTTCCGATGAGCTGTATAAAGTTTACTTAATTTGTAAATGCTACAGCTTGTTCCTCCTGTTGTAATTTCTGTTAGCTCAGAAAACAACATTTGCTTCCTAGTCTGAATAGAATCTCTATTTCTATTGTCTTACGCTTTCAATTTTCTCATACTTATAAAAATGTTCCAGAGAGTTCAAATACCATCAAAGAATTAGGTTTATTTGTTAAAAAAATTACTTTTGTTAATAATCAATCTATAAATCAAAACATAAAATGTATCAAGAAAACATGTGATAATTCAGTACGGTATTCTGGTGGATTCACACATATATATCCGTTCTTCAATCTGTAGACTTCCCTGCATGACTACTAACCACTTTCGACCCTTTTGACTAATAGTATCTTTCCTAGGATTATTTCAACCAATACATAGGATTATTTAGTCATTATTTGTAATGCGATGTAAAAGCAATACTACCCTACTCGAAAATCTTATAAACATATTTTAATTAGTAATTTTCAAAGGTAAATATAGTAGATTCATATATTTATTTGAAAACTCAATCCGAATTTCAGGTTTTGTTTTATAAGCTGTGATTAATTGTATCCGTGGAGTGTATATCCAAAATAATTGGAGAATCTCTCCTGAGTGTTTAGAAGCCATGCGGGGGAGTAAGCAAATTGAAGAACGGATATATACGTATAAACCCATCAGAAAGTTAAACCGTACTGAAATGTCAAATTTTTCTTGATACGTTTTGTTTGTTATGAAATTGGAAATATAATGTATGGTACATAAAAAATCTTCAGATTAATATTTCATCTTCGGTAATAATCATCAGATTAATGTATGGTACGTGAAATCAATCCAGATTAATATTTTCATCGATAAGGCTCGTTATTTAAACAAATTGTATATATGCTTAAAATGTGTTTGGAAATCGGAATTATACTTTTAAAAATATCTTGTATATAGAAACATTTTTCCTTTTAATTTCCTTATAACTAGACACAGTGCCATTCTAATAAATTTCTGCTCCCGTCATCTTTTACAACACAGTACATAATTGCTCTTGTAGCAACAAAGAAACATCAGCCAAACTTTCATCAACGGTATTTTAAAATAGATTTTATTTCTAGGGTAGATAAATACCCATTTGCCTTCTACTTGAACGGAAAAAGACGTGAAGAATCACGCACTTTATAAATTTAGATTCCGAAGTCGGGGATAGTATTGCTGAAGTAAAGCCCCCTATTGTCTTCCGTGACGATAGCAATGCTGACAGATGGTCCAGGACCCCTCCGGGAATCTCCTCTTTCCCTGTACTGGGTCATTTCACTTCCGATCCCAAAATAGACTTAAGAGATTTATAACTCTTCAGTCTTTTTGACTTTGACAAATATCCTCGGAACAACAGAAGGACGCGATTGAAGACCTTTTTCGCTATTATTATTCTCAAATTACACCGTGAATGTAGTCAATGGACAGCTTACATCTAAAGTACTGCAATTTTTTATACTTTTTGAAAGTGACTGGTTTTTGAGTTTCGGTACTTGAGGAAGAAGATGCGGATTCTATTAGTAGGTATTAGTGAATGGAATTTTCGCTTGGGAAGTATATGCATGGATTAAAAATACCGAACGATTTAGTAAAATTCTATTGAAATAAGATTAGTTTTTACACTATAAATTAAATAGTTCTCATTCACACCAGTGAACCTTTCGAAATATTTTTTCGTTAACTCATTTGATGTCTTACCTTATGTGAATGTATGTGGTACAAAAAATTAGCACTTTTAGTTATTTAAGAGGGTGTAGTACCATTAAGCATATAAATCAGAAGGTAGGTAGGTAATTAATCAACGTCGCACTGGAGCAACACAACGATGGCCGGGACCAATACCCAAGGGAAAGATCCGAGGACAACACCATGTAATTTTGAACCAAGTCCAGATGACAAGGCAACCCATGAGCTGGCACCCCACTCTCCAAACTTCCACACCACGTCAGCGTGAGAACGTTTGAGTGAAGACATTGACTACGGCGGCCCTCAAATCAGGAGGAAAAAAGCGCCTAATTTCGATAAACTGTATCCCCTAAAGTTTGCTGTGTATCACAATTAAACTTTAAACAATTTATGTACATTTTATACTGCTCAATACAGAAAAAAGGGTGAGCTTTTTAAAATTAAGTTACATTTGAATTTACTCGAAATTATATAAATTCAATCTACAAGACAAATACTCAAAAGGACACACTTTTTGGCCTGGATTTCCACATGACTGAGTACATGTTAATTTTTGTCCCCTTTCGCTTTGACTAGAATATTCCTGTGGTAACCCTTCTGGTGGTTTTCTCGACGAGGTATCTCGTCATTAGCAAAACTGATCAGGTTTTGATGGACAAGATATCTCGTCCAACAAGCTCTAGTCGTCTCTCATCATTACAAGAAAACTGGACACATCTTGATCTTGTCATCTTCATTAAATCGGCAGTATCTTGATAGCGAGATATCTCGTCTCATTAGCAATATTGATCAGACCTTGATGGGTGAGATATCTCATAAAAATCATCTGGAGGGTTAATGCTTTTCATGAGCTAGTCTGTTCTGTTAATGGTAAGATTAGCATAAATGTAGACCAAACTTTAAAAAATCGAAATGAATCAAACGTTAAAACATAATCCCCAGAGGGTAGGTAGGTATTTCAATTAACATCAGACTTGAGCAAAA
Source organism: Meta bourneti (assembly GCA_933210815.1). Taxonomy (NCBI): domain Eukaryota; kingdom Metazoa; phylum Arthropoda; class Arachnida; order Araneae; family Tetragnathidae; genus Meta; species Meta bourneti. The sequence continues at coordinate 22,676,437 of OW119933.1, read as the reverse complement.
CAACGGGCTATGGGCGACGGCCCGGGATGAAATACAAAGGGAAATATCCGAGGACAACACCACGTAATTTTGAACCACGGTCAGATGAGGTCACACCACAGCTGTCACACCACTCTTCAAACTTCCACACCACGCCAACGTGAGGACATTTGAGGCCACGACAGGTTTAACGTGCATCAGCCCCCTTTGTACACACTACGGTCTTCGGTTGGATTCAAACTCGCAAACCCGGGTTGCTAATTCGATGCTCTTCCAATCGGGCTACCGAGGCCCCTCATTGGAAATTAATGAGGCAAGTTAGAATTCTAAGTTTAAATTTCCTGAAATTTAATGTGTAACAAAAATGATATATTTTAAAAGTTTGCGTTTACATTTTAATTAAGTAAACAATTTCGAATACTGTATTAATTACTTATTTTGCTTGGCTGTTAATCTTGCTTTCGAAAATAAACCTCGGTATTGAAAACTTTAAAATATTTATAATCAATATATTTAAAAAGAAACATCTTTCAGAGAAATCTTCATTTTTATCGCTTAATCTCTCTCCTCAAATGTTTTTAACTTCCATCGGATATTAAAAATGCTTCAATTTTTTAAAAGTTGCATGTTTGGTAACATTCTTTACTAAATTTAGCACTTTCAACCTTATGAATTCAGGTACTTAACCTGTGTCGTTTAAAAGGCTAAAAACACAATTTTAAAAACGGTTAAGATTAATTATTTTCGGTCTGTAATTTAATAACTTATCTTCTTATGGCCTATTTAAGATTTCTTTCATTAAACTACTTGTCGGTGTAATAAAACTTTTTGAGCACTTGCAATCTGTAAGCCTTGTCTTTTTCCTGTCGTGTTCCCTTAAAATGTACAATTCCATGGGATGGTGCATAAAGTAAAAAGCAGCGAGAATTACCTTTTCTCACATTAGTTGCCTCAGGCCAGCTGCTGTAATCCACTCATGTAGGCATAGTTGCATGTCATCCCGACTGTAAAAAATAATTATTACGAACTTCAATTTCTTAAGAGAATTAAAAAGGAAGGAAATTTTCTTTCTTTGAACATTGTTATTAACTCTCAAACATGCTTTATTCTCAACGATTATAAAATGTCAAGATGATTTATTAACATCAATTTTATCCGGCTCATTTGCATCTTTCATTGTATTTCCCCCTATTCTTTCAGTTTCTTTTTTAAAGGATGCACTAAAGAGCAAATTTTTTAAAGAAGAAACCCTCGTCTTCTTTACATTGGTGAAATAATTATTTCCGAATAATGAGGAAAGTTTTCCTTTGTTCTAACTTTTTATCATTTCAAATGAATATGAAGAACCAGGGGAGGAAAATCTTAATCCAAAAGTTCAGCTGCGGGCATTTTTCAACTCGGCGTTTTACTGACTTCGTGATATGTATTTGTATAAAACTTTTTAATGGATAATGAAACGCTAGTTTTATTTACATGGCCGAAGTACTTTTTCATGCCAAATAAACAGTTGGATCGGCAAATTAATATGCTTCTTCCTTTTTGTGCGCTTCCTTTATCTGCAAATATATTCGAGATATAATTACATATAACGAATCTATGTAATTACTGAAACATGTACTTTTTATCGTAGTTCATTCCATGCCTCTTTAATTACAAATAATATACACTTTAGAATTACTTTCATTTTATAACATTTTAGGAAAAAAAAACGCTAAGTATCTAGGATTATTATTTAATCAATACATGTTATTCAGGAAATTGAAAGAAAGATCAACGTGAACGTCCAATAAAAAGATAAAATGTTTCTTCAAAAGTTCATAGTTCTTTTCAATCAAATCTGAACGCTAAATGTATTTTTTATCAACGAAAAATATCAAATAGGCTTAGAACAGGGAATGAGGAAGCAACAAAATTATAAAGTTCCTTTATTAATAAAAAATATATAAAACAAATTACATGGCTTAATTCAGACCTTAGTATTTAAGATTCGATAAGTTCAGTACAATGTAGTATGGTGAACGCTATATTTTCTATAAAAGGATATAGCTTAATAGAAACATCGTTTATTCCTAGAATATCTTATTTGTGTATAGTAATCTGTAAGGTTCAATATTATAAAAACTTATCTGTAACAAATAGAAAGTTTTCTCCAACAATACACCAAGTAGTACAAAATGGATATATGAAGATACGTTTTAATGCTTTATTGTATATGGTTTTTAATGTTCATAAACTTTTACCCTTTATTTGCGTTACTCATTATTATCAGAGAATGTTTTCATAGTACGGTAAACTTAAAAATATGGTTTATTGAGATTTATTGGTAAAAGTGGGCCTTAAATTGGAAAACTGAGTACAACAGGGTAGAGTGTTGTGATTATTTTTGGAAATAGGACAGAATGTAAGCCAATATTTGTTTTTCTTTTCGAAATTGGTACGGAATACAAAAATGAAAAAGTAAACGTTCTTTTTCTAGAAACGTTTGTAACTTTAAGTGTCCTAAAAACACTTAAATTGAACTTCATCCATTGTGGTTTGTCTGAGATAGAGAAAATATTTCTCGGTTCTACGAATTTTTCTCACTGAATTGACATTGATTAAAGTAGTTTCTCCTCAGTAAAACGAGTACTTCCATCTTGACCAAAGGTTCACCGTAGATCAGTAGGTTTGCCCACTGCTCTAGCAACCTGCGAGTTGTAGGAGGCGCATGTTCTGTTCTTTCCTGAATGTATTTCTCCTCTGCTTCAGTAAATCTTTCCTCGTGTCCATGTCTATTTACTTGATGTTGATGACACATCTTGGCCAAATATGGCTCCATAAAAACCAACCCAACCAACTAATATTCAAAAACTTTCATAACATGGGAATATAGTTCCTCACTCAATTCGTCAATAACTGATGTCGTCTTTGGACACATACAGTAGACCAAGAGCTTTGTGTGTTAACACTTCGTTTAATCACATTCAAACCCATTATTACTTTTAAGTCTAAAATACACTTATTTTAACTACGTCTATTAAAATAAATTTGTCTGGAGTAGAGAAATCTTTCTCATAATCTTCATTCGAAGTAATTTTCCTTTATAAGGTAATAAGCAAAAGCGCTTCCATTCGGAGCAACTAATATTCACAAGCTTGCATAACGTAGGAATATAGTTCCTCACCCAATTCGTCAATAGATGATAACGTCTTTGGACACACACAGTAGACAGAGCTTTATGTTAACACTAAGCTTAATCACATGCAAATCCATTTTTAATTTTAAGTCTTATTAAAACACTTAAATTGAACTACATCTTTTGAAACTTGCTTAGGGAAGAGAATTTTTCTAGTTTCCATGAGTTTTTTTCACTAAAATGGTATTCGTTGAAGAGATATTCCTTCATTAGATACTAAACAAGCACTTCCAGTTCGACCAATGTTCACAAATTTTCATAACATGAGAATATTGTTCCTTAACCAACTGATAAAATCTTTGGACACATACAGTATGCCAAGAACTTTGTGTTAACACTACGTTTAACCAAATGCAAACTCCTGTTAATAGATGATAACATCTTTAGAGACAGTAGACCGAGAGCGTTGTGTTAACACTACGTTTAACCACATGCAAATCCATTAGTAATTTTAAGTCTTAGTGAAACACTTAAATTTAACTAAGTCTATTGAAATTCGTCTGTAGTTTAATCTTTCTCGTTCTCACTAAACTGCATTCGAAGTAATTTTCCTTCATAAGGTAATAAACACAGGCACTTCCATTCTGATCAACTACCATTCACAAACTTGCATAACATAGGCATATAGTTCCTCAACCAACTTGTCAATAGTTAATCAAGTCTTTGGACACGCACAGTGGATCGAGAGTTTTGTGTTAACACTACGTTTATATCAAATATTAATTTTAATTCTAAATCTTATTAAAACACTTCAATTGAAATCTGTCTGGGGTAAAGATATTTTCCTTGTCACCACTAGCTTTTTCTCCCTAAACTGTCATTAGAAGTAATTTACCTTCATTAGGTCATCAGCCTTTCCTTCAGCTGGCGTTTTCATTCTGACCAGCTAATACCCACTAACTTGCATATCAGGGGAATATAGTTCCCACTCAACTCGTCAATAGATGATAACGTCTTTGGACACCTACAGTAGTCCGAAGGCTATGTGTTAACACTAAGTTTAACCACATGCAAATCCGCATTCGCATGAGAAAACTCAGGATGTTAAACCAAGCTTATTAAACTAAGGTAGAGCGATAAATTGTCATATCTATGATCAACTGCTGTGAACTTCCATCAAATTTCTAGCGGAATAACTTCCTGAGTCGGACTCTGATGTTTCCATCATCCTAGTCCGCTATTCGTCATACCGATTAGGAAAAGGATATGACTAGCTTGCACCCTTCAATATTGGAATAGGGACTAATTCCCTACTCTATAACCAGCTTTTAACACCTGTTTGTCACCGGAGCAAGGTCAATTTATCATCCCCGTGTCAACCGCCATCGAAGGGTAGATGTCGGTTTTCTATTAATTCTTCCATCTAGAAGGCAGACTCAATTGAATGTTCAGCCAGGCAGCAAAATCAGTTCCACGGATTATCAGATCCGTTTTGTGGATTTTCTGGGATTCTAGAAAAAGTTCTGCTCATCCACAAATGAAACCGATGAAAATCCTCCTTCTTACGAAATAAGTTTTCTAAACTTTGCTTTTCCACTTTTTCTTTTATGTGTAAACTGGAGACAGCTTGTTTTTCCATAGTTCACAGCAATTGGAAACTTGGACATTTGAATTCATCTGAGTTTGAGAAACTCAAAATATCCTGTTACATTTTACTTGCTCAATCGGCATGAGACACAATATTAGAGGGAGATGGAAGATACTGTACCTAAACATTGAAAATGCATCTAATAAATAAAATAAAGCTCAAAATATGGGTTTATTATCAGTTTCATTTATATTGTGAATCTTCTAACTGGAGTATAATAGAAAATAAGTATTATGAGGTATCAATTAGTTGATGAGTGTTGCAATAATAAAAGTGCACTTAGTGGTTAGCACAATGTATACATATGTAATTATCAATGCATTTACAAGTAAAAACATATTAATACAAAGCAGAATTTATCATCCTTTCATGCTTTGAATTAAACAAATAGAAATTAATAAGGCTTGATATGGAGGCATGAGACAGAAAATACACCATACTTCAATTAAAGGGACATGTAAAATAACACATTCAGAATATTATAAAAATAATACACAGTATCTAATTCAGATTTTTGTTACTTCAACACAATAAGAATATTTGATGAAACTGAAATGAGATTTCTCTAAAATTTTAAATTGATAAAATCACAATGTCACCGAAATCTCTAAAATAACAAAATCGATGGTTTTGAAAATACGAGATATCAAATCCTTTTAGGACAGTTGTAAACAGGTTGGAAGAGTAGCGGATTAGCAACAGGAGTGTTTGGAACTCGATTCAACCAAAGACCGTCGTGTACACGGCGGTTGGTGCACGTTAAATCTGTCGTGGTATAAAATGTCCTCTTGTTGGCATGGTATGGAAGTTTGGAGAGTGGGATGCCAGCTCAAGTTTCACCTCGTCATCTGACCGTGGCTCAAAATTACGAGTTGTTATCTTCGGATCTTTCCTTTCGGTATTAATCCCGAACCGTAGCCAATTGTGTTGCTCCAGTGCGACGTTAATTCAACTACCTACCAACCAAATCCTTTTCTACCTGATACAAACAAATTAAATTTAGTCTTGTTAGCTAAAAATCTGGTAAAACTAAACATTACTAAAAGAAGTAAAAGTTGAAAAAATCATATTTGTGCACAATTTTACTTTAAACGTTGTTTTGTATTGACAGTGTTGATGTAAAGTATGAGTCTAGCGATTCAACCTGTACTATGATAATGATTCTGGTTTCTTCCGGGATAATTTTCTTTCCTAAGAACTTAAAAACTTCATCAAGTTTTAAAACACTAAACATTGTTTTAGAGTTCTTGTGATCCAACGTTCTTCCACATTATTGAAAAATGTCACTTTCCTTTGCCTTTTTCTCAATTCTATTATTTTTAAAATCTGCAATGACTAAGAATAAAGTAGATAGACAACAATACCAATTTTATTCTACCTATTTTTTTAGACATCAAACATTTTTTTCAGACTTAGAATGAAATGTAATGAACTTGCGGTTATTAATACTGGAATGGGAACTATCGTGTACGAAGATCTTAAATGCGTCTAAATGTTTAATAAAATAATTTATCTAGTAATTTTATGTTCTTATTACTCTCTATGATACTAATATCGCAATAAAAACTTACTAATAAACCAAAATATCTATAATTCTAAAAGAAAAAGAAGACGATCCAGTTTTCATTTTTAAATTTAAAAAAACATGTAGCTTTTCTTTGTCTACTTTTTACATTCCTCGTAAACATTAAGTGTTATTAAATTGTCAATACATCATTGAAAAGAGCAATAAATGGTGGCCTTTAGTTTAGGTTATAACTTTTTGGGTATTCGTAGTTCAGAGTACAAATGTTTCTACGAATTTCATTCTGATGCCTGTTTATCACTTTGGCTCAATCTACTTAGAAAATAAATTTCAATTTATGCTTCGGAACAAACTTCCCGCCGTAAAAGTGCTACATGTATACATTTTGTGGGAATAGTTTTGTAAGCTAAGTAGCGGAAACGTGTTTCGAGATCTAAGTTTAACCATGTTAACCACCCAGAGAATTTAATAACGTAACTTAAGTAAATTTTTACTATAACTCCTCTAAGTTTACAAGGTAATTTAACATCTTTCTTTTTATATTTCATGTAACATTTGTAGCTTGATGGTATTCTCGAGGGTATGATACTATCATTGGAGATTCGCAAAAGGGAAACTCTACTACAATGTTTTCATAGACAGCAAAAGGGAAATGCCGGTACAGTTGACCTTGATTTGCTTTATTCGGTGATTAGTTTCCACCGAAAATTGGGAAGATTGTTACATTTCAAAGCGGAAAACGTGCATTAATTTCATCTTATTAGTAGAATATTTAAAGATTAGAAGCCTAAATTTTTATATGGCCCCTTAAGCAAAATTTTTAAAAACAAAAAATTGTCTCTGTAATAATTTTTCAAAATCAAAAATATCCAGAACAGTTATTTCCAATACTTAACAAAGTTTTTCATTTCCCCGAAAATTCCGGAATGAAGAACAAATAAAATTAACTGGACGGGCTTTATACAAAATCAAATATAAAAATCTGGGTGATCCAAATAATGTAATGTACAACTGCTGGAAAAAAAACGAGACACCCTTCTGTATTCGAGCATTTTTAAAAGCAAAGAAAATTTATTCAATTTTATAGAGCATATTATTCCCTTCTGAATCGTACCTTTGTAATGTGAACGATGCACACAAAAAAACTTTGTTTAGTGCTTTTTTTCAATACGCATGCTTATAACTTTAACGCAAATGCATATTTAGTAATAAGTACAAAAAGTAACGCCGTGTGCTTTGAAGAGACGTTAATTTATAATGAATACTATTGTCAATGAACCACTATTGCAAGATTTTCGAATGACGGATATTCATCTCGAAGTCCAGCATATATATTAGACCAATGACTGAGTTCACCAATTCAAATAATCTGGAAATGTGGAATGGAAAACTGAGAAAATATAACTAGATAGTGAAGCTACACATAGGAACTGATGTTAGACACTAGACAAATTATGTTACAAATTAATAAAATTAGTTAAATCTATTATGATTATTTGTTTTTCTTCGTATAATAAAACTGTAAGTAGAATTTAAATTTGCAGTCGGTCCCTTAAGCAGAAGTAAAGCTCATGTGGGGAAAGGCAAAATTTGCCTTTTTAATGAAGAATCCGTAAATGTGATACTTTTTATGTAATTTCTAATGTAAGTCATCTTCACGAAGATTTCAGATACATCTTTTTTCCTTTAGCGCAGTTTCCTAACGGAGCCTTTCTCGTTTAAGGGACCACTTAAAAATTTAGATATTTATGTTCTTGAAAAACCACCCAAATCCAAAATAATTATCTAAATAAATTAATGCATAATTTTTGTAAATTGAATTAATATTCAATATGAGAAAATTTGCAAAACATTTTCTCAATGCTTTGGGTAGATCAAATCACCTCGCGGAAATAAGCAAGTATGTCATCAGCCTTATTTTAGACGTCAAAGTATAAAAGTCCAGATTTCCAAAAGTATTCCAACTTCACCGTTTACAAAAGGTAGCTCTCCCTACATGTATGCGAACGTGTATTTCATGCATGAATAAGATGTAAGAGCACATCAACTAAGGAAGCCATGCTTAATATAGGGAAAATACGATGGCTATTTTTCATGTTACATTTATCATCCGTGAAACTTAAGAAAATATTTCTCTTTCATACACGCAGCCCCAGCTATATTGCGCGGGTTAATTTTAGTAACCCTCTGCTGCCTTCAGTGCGTAGTCTACGGGTTGTGAGATACTGAGTCATCTCGCAACAGTTGATAAATGGATGGTAATAAAAGTTACGCCAAGTAAGGATTCTCACGGAATGTCTGTTTCTGAATAACTCTCGTTGCATTTTTTTCTCTTTCTCAGTGGGTTGGGCATTATTGCTTTATTTCTCTTCCAAGTCATAATAAATATCACCTTTTGCACTCTCGAATTGTCCTTCCTCCTTTCCTCCGTTACTTGTTGACGCCTTGGCGAGTAATGGACCATGATCTTCAAACGAGATACTTGGCGACAGCAGAATACTGGCGCCAACGATCTATTTGTTTGCTTTATATTGGAGACACGTATGCATATTTATAATTTCTTACCCAACCATGAATAGTTGTTTTTATCCTCAGGGAATTTCAAGGAAAGCACGGGTAAATCAGAAGGGATCTTATCTTCCTGGTATACTTTGGGGAAATTTTCAACGCAAATAAAAATTTAAGATTTTGAAAATTAATTTCTGTGATTGAGTGTTATTGAACATTCATTCACTCCATTTCCACCATTTACCCACCAAATGGTTTCAACGAGATATCTCGTCCATCAATCTCTGACAAATTTTGCTAATGACGAGATATATCATCAAGATATTGCCAATTTTTTGTTGTTGAGATCGAGATCTTGTCAGTTTTCTTCTAATGACAAGATATTTCGTCCATCAACATCTGGTCAGTTTTTCTAATAACGAGATATCTCGTCGAGACCCCAGGAGAGTTAAAAAGGAAGTTCCTGTCTAATTAAGCCTCGCGTAGCTTACGATGACCGAATAGTGAAAATTCAAACTAAACCTATCAACAGTTAAAGGTAGGTAATTAGTTAATTGACGTCACACAGGAGCAACACAAAGGGCTATTGGCTGTCAGGAATCAGTCCCTAAAGGAAAGATCCCAGGACAACACCACGTAATTTTGAACCACTGTCATATGACGAGGTCAAACTTGAGCTGGCACCCCACTCTCCAAACGTTTCATCCATATCTTGTCTCCATTTAATGTGCACCAACCCCCGTGTACACTATGGTTTTTGGTTGGACCAAGTTTCGAACTCGCAACCCTTCGATTACTAATCCGTTACTCTTCCAACCGAGGCCCTTCATCGGTTAAAGGAGCCTCCCATTTTAAGATCCCAAATTACTTTAAAATATGAAACAGGTTTTTAAATGATGATTGTCAGTTTATTTTTAGTTATATTAAAATAACTATACATCATCAATGCAAATTTAATATAGTATCTTAATATTATATTACCTCGGTTTTCTTTTATAAAAAAGTTGTGTAAAGATTCCTTTATTTGCAAAGATGGTATTTGTTACTACAGTTTTTCTACAAAATAATCAAAATTACCAGCTTCTACATCGTCGGTAGTTAACCAACAAAGATACTTTATTCTACAGCTGTTTAACACTCTGAGCGTCACGAAATATCCGAGTTTGCTCTTTCCCTACAACATATAATCGCTAAATAACAACATCCATTGGTTGAAAGAATCCAAGGAATTATTATATTGGTCCAAACGGTCAAAACTAGATAGAAGTCATGCAAGGAAGACTGCAGGTTGCAGAACGGATATATGCTCGTGAAACCCTCAGACGATTAAAGATTATCTATAGTTTTAGGCCTGCGAACAAAAAATTTATAAGCATTTTGATATTATTATATCTTTTAAACATTCAATATTATTATACATTTCTTCTCATCATGAATTGAGTGTCTCCCGAAAAAATGTTAATTTACGAGTTTCTGCACTAATCCGACAATATGTGCCCAAAATCTCCAGCAGAAAGTTTAATATTCCGGTTATGAAATCTATCTATTGATTTAGAAGTCCTAATTGAGAAAAAGTTCTAACAATTTTTTACATATTTTGTCGATTGAAATTCGAGGTAAGTAGTTATTTTAATTAACGTCGCACTAGAACAACACAAGAGGCTATTGGCGACCGCCAAGTATCAATCCCGAGGGGAAAGATCCGAGGACAATATGGCCCTTGTGCTATAAACAAACCAACCTAACTCATTCTTTTGGTATTTGGTATGGTATTTTAATTAGCTTCGCACTGGAGCAACACAACAGGCCATAGGCCAAGGGAAAGATGGACAACACCACGTAATTTTGAACCACGGTCAAATGACGAGGCCCACACCTGATCTGGCACATCACTCTCCAAATTTCCACACCACGCCAACGTGAGGCCACAACATATTTAACGTGCATCATCCCTTTTGTACACGACGGTCTTTGGTTCGAACTCGCTAATTCGTTACTCTTCCAACAGGGCTACCGCGGCACTGAAATTCAAGGAAATTTGTCGAATAAATCATTATCGATACACGCATATTTTTCATTTTTCACGAAATGAAACATCAAATATTGTCCTACAGTGCTCTCTTATCAAGTCTTAGATCTCAAATATTGCCAACAGCACTTAATCTCATTTCCATCTGATCTGACATGGCGACGTATTTGTTTGGTTGTATACAGCATCATGAAACCGGTTTCTCTTTCAATACCTCAGCTAAATTCGGATTTCTGATTAGTAAATCTTTCTTTTATAGCGCAATTTCCCCAACCACAATAAAAGTGGTGTCGTGATGTTATTGAAAGCTCCGCGATTTATTGTCCTGTATTTGTCCAAAGGTAATGAAATGTGCTCATAAGAAGGCACATTGTGACCTCCTGCTGATGGAAGGAGATAATTTAATTTTATAGACGAGAAATCCAACGAAGATGTAATACACAGGATAATTAAAGTTTTCCTCCCAAACAAAACAGTCACAGCATTGGGTTAAATTTTAGAGAATCGACTGAAAATTTCATTTCATATACACTGTATGGACAAAAGTATTTGGACAATGCATGTTCTTCAGAAAAAGTGCTTTATTATTCTATTTAGTAACAGGTAGGCCCTCCTTTTGCTTGTATTACTGCTGCAACACGTCGAGGCATACTTTCCACAAGTTCTCTGTAAGTCTGGGCAGGAATAGCTCGCCATGCCTCTTGTAAGGCTGTGAGAAGAGATTGTTGTGAAGATGGGCGTGCGTGGCGATGTCGTACCCGTCGCTGCAGTTCGTCCCAAAAGTACTCGATAGGATTGAGATCGGGGCTCTGAGCAGGCTCATTTTCAGGAAACCAGTCCAGCACACGTTTTGCAGTATGACATGGAGCTCGATCCTGTTGGAAGAAACAACCATCATCTCCGTAGTATTGCCATAGTGTAAGCAAGGCCGAATTATCCAGAACGTCGAGGTACACGTCAGCGTTCATGGTACCAGGTACATAAAGCAATGGGCCGAGTCCTAACCTGGAAAAACAGGCCGATTTTCTGCAGTGTCCAAATCCTTTTGTCCATTTAGTGTATTTAGTCTATTACAGTAGTTTAAGATTCCTGATATTCAGTAGGCATATGAATCATGTGAAAGAAGTAGCAAAATCTTAGAACGATAGAGCTGCAGTAGCCCAGTTGGGAAGAGCAACGGATTAGAAACCGGAGGGTTGCGAGTTCGAATCCAGCCGAAGACCGTCGTGTACAAAGCGGGCTGGTGTACGTTAAATCTGTCGTGGCCTCAAATGTTATCACGTTGGCGTGGTGTGGAAGTTTGGAGAGTGGGGTGCCAGCTCAGGTTTAACCTCGTCATCTGACCATTATTCAAAATTGCGTTGTGTTGTCCACGATCGTTCCCTTCGGGTTTGATCGCGTACCATCGCCAATAACCCATTGTGTTGCTCCAGTGCGACGTTAATTAAAATGCCTACCTACCTCTTCAAACCATAGCAATTCAACAGAATACAATAAAAATATTTTATTTAATAAGATTTCATTGGTAGGCCCTCAGATTTGGATTAATATAGATGTAACTATGAACAGTTCTTTTAAAGTATCGCATTTCGTTCGCATGTAAGTACGGTTTTAACGACTCTTTTTATTCTGAGTGAAATCTAATGCAAGTAGTTAATAAGCATCAAACTGGAGTAACTTAACGGTCTATTGGCGACGGTCCGGGATCAACTCCGAAGGGAAAGGTCTCAGGACACCTCGTAATTTTGAACCACAGTCAGATGACGATATCAACAACTGTGTCGGCACCCCACTCTCCAAACTTCCACAACACAACAAAGTGAGGAAATTTGAGGTAACAACAGCTTTAACACGCACCAGCCCCCTTGTTGACGACGGTCTGTTGGTAGACCGATTTTCGAACTCGCAATCCTCTGGTTGCTAATCCGTTACTCTTCCAACTTGGTTTCCGCGGTACGCGTGAAATTTAAGATTAACAGAAGTAATAGGAATAAGATCAGAAATAATTGGTAATAGAGGTAATAAAGATAATAATAGATAATAAAGATAAAACAATAAAATAGGAAATAATAGATACTTTATTACTTTAAATGTATGCTAGTTACATGCATTCAGTAACTGCACATTGCTAAAGTTATCCATAAGTAAAAGCAAATCCAATGCGCGTAATTGATTTTTTAATTTTTTCTCCTATAAGGTGAAATTTTGTAATTAAGTAGTGAAACTAAAAATTCAAACTCATTAAATTGTATAAAATGTATAGAATAAACAATGACCTTGGTATCATTTAGATAGTTTCATTAAATTTACACAATTTATATACAATAGAACCTTGATTAATGCGTTAATGCGGACCGAGACCGCCTCGGATAACCAGAAACTCTGATGATAAGGACGTAGTAACGCAGAACAGCCTATACGTAATATAGAAAAAATCACTGCAGTACATGTTACTACTACAGTTACTGAAAGATACATAATACAAGGATTAAGAATGATCTATACTCGGATTTGTGCCACAGTATTTATTGTGATAATTTTACAATAATTCTGTAATCTTAGAAAAATTACCTAGGTATAAATTTGACTAAGATAACAGAGTATTCGGATTATCAAGGTCCACTGTATTGTGAAAAAAAGATAAATCTATTGATAGAAATTTGACCTCCCCATGTATATTAAATGCACAATTATTACCTTAGCGCATAATAATCTTTTGAAATGACTAAAATACATTACCTGGAAACGATTATGTACTAATTAATACTCTGCGTAAATTTAATTCGCTAATTAACTGTTTACTGTGTTGTGGGTAATCCAACAAATGTAATCTTGAATACTTTGGGAAGCACTCTTGATTATATTAATGCAAGTTCGAGACCTCCCTTGATAAGTCTTATTCTCAATTCATTTCCAGTAAATTAATTAATAATTTAACGAGTCTTCTGCTCTTCTTAAGAGAAATACATGTACCGAGTGTTTAAATTGCCATTCATTTTAGTTCTCTTACTTAAACGTAATTTATCAGTATCAGGAAATGCTAACCACATAATTAGCGTGCAACATTAATCAAAACTTTTCACATAAACTTTATATTTTAAGCAACAAGAGCGTATTAATTAGTAATTAAAATTGGGAGGTGTATATTAGACCTTAGAAAGCCTAAGTTTAGTATGTATGAGTCGAATGATTGATTGACTCTATTGCCGATATGCTCTTCCCATTTGAATGACATAAGAAAGAAATGTAGTTGAACGATCTTTTTTTAAATCAGTTATTTCATCAGTATGTGTTACATAGTTATCATTTTCAAACAATTTAATGTACAATTTAATACAAAATTTAACATTAAACGTGCTTAATACGTGTTAATAGAAATGGTTAATTGATAGTTAGCAACATTATTTTCATATATTTAATTAAAAACTGTTAGACGAGATATCGCGTCCATCAAGATCTCGTCATCTCTCTAAATTAGAAAAACTGACCAAATCTTGATCTCATTAAAAAGTCGACAATATCTTGATGACGATATATCTATTTATTAGTAAAATCGGTCAGATCTTGATGGATGAGATATCTCGTCCAAACCAGTTGGAGGGTTAAAGTGACATAAGACAATATACTTTTACATATTCTCAATTTATATTCATATTTTTCTTATTATGAAAGAAATATATTTCTTTTGACTAATATTCTCTGATTTATATCAAGTCATTTTTTATGAGAATTATGGTTAAATTGATACAAAAACCTCATCGATTAAACCATTAAATTCCCTTACAATGTTACTTTATTTGCTTTACTTCGTACTTATTTGCGGCTTAGATTTCATATAAAAAATTGTTTTTCATAGGGTAACCTTCGTAAAACGGAGGTGTTCAGTAAGCACTTTGTTATTTCATATTGCCTTCGTGTGGATGTACACTCCAAATTTATCTAATAACATCTTCCTATGACTGAAAAAAATGCACTGGACAGCAACTTTAGCCATTCTGTATCATTTCCTTAGGCCTTTTATCGGCACTTCTATGACGGTGTTCTTTCAGGAAATCAATGATAACCTCTCAAACTCTTGTGGGATTTTGCAAATACGCCGCTCGGAGAAGCTTTTGTCCTTTTCTTTGACCACTGGCCTTCTCTGGGGATCTAGAAAAAGCGGACGAAAAGTAAATAACACTTTACCGCACCACGAAGAAATAAAATCAAGCAATTACTACCGTCATAAAAATTTGAAACAGAACAGATTATTATGCTTATATTAGACAGATACACAGGTAGGCAGAGACAGCAATAGATAAAAGAAACCTTCAACGATAAATATTTTTTTATACTTTAATCGTGAAAACATATATATTAAATTTGTATATATATATATACATATATATATATATATATTAGATTTGTATATATATATATATATATATTAGATTTGTATATATATATATACATATATATATATATATTAGATTTGTATATATATATATACATATATATATATATATATTAGATTTGTATATATATATATATTAGATTTGTATATATATATATATAAGCTTTTTTGGCCTTTTTTTTAATATTTTGCATTATTTTGGTCTTTAGCTTTTATACTGTTCTGTGTGCATCTTTGGATTTTTAATATATATACAAAACTCTGAAATTTGTTCAAAAATACATTTTATGCATTGATGTTAGTTAATTTCAAAATTCATTATTCTAATGTACAATCGGTAGACTTCTAGAATGGGGAAAATAAAATAGGAAAAAATATAGTAGGAAAACACCAGTTTTAATAGAACTAAAATCAACTCTTTTTTCATCAGTATTGCGAAACCTATTGTGATCCCATATTTATTTGATGATCATATCGTTTTAATTGAGTTTTGTATTCTATAAAGACAATTTTTTGTTAGCGGAAGCTCACTCAACTTTGTTTTTAAGAAACTGAAATTATATTTTTATGTAATTGGACAGTTTTCAGACTTGTTATGGAATTTTATGGACTTGTAAAAGTAGACCTAGTGTCGTTATTAAAATATCATGTCGTAGTTTTGTTTATCTTACATAACACATTCCTCAACAGAAGGTAACGAAATGAAATATCGAAAGAGAATGTTAAGTGAAAGGATTTTCCCCTTTATTTTATGATTCTGATGAGTTGTGTGAAATTCTAAGTATTCTAAGAAAAGATAGTTTTGACTACCTTAATTTTGTTGTAGGAGGTACGTAGTTAGAAAATAAATAGTTACATTCACACAAAATATATGCAGTACAAACTTTAAATTTAGATCATGTACGATGTCTACTGCAAACAGGAGTAACCTTTTACAATTTGTATTTATTAATCATATGTAAGTTCATAATATTTATTCTATATATGCTGTTTGATTTATAGTGATATTATAGCATAAAAAAACCAAGAATAAAATTGTTAATTTGTTGTAACATTTTATTTTTTGCGATCTTTCAAGTTTTAATTTATCTCGGATTTGTAAAAACTGGTAATGAAGGATAAATTAATGTCAAAAAATTAAGCATTAAAAAACAAATCGAATATGGTCGTGGCATCGTGCATTTCTTTTATTTAACTTCGAATGAATTTCTTAAATTGTTAACAGAATTCTTTAAAACATTTGTAATATGAATAATTAACAATCTATTTTCTTAAATTACATATTTCGATTAATTTGAGAGAAAACTGAAGTCTGTACTTAAATATTAATTTTGAAGTAGCACACAATATCGTCATTTATTTCAGAGCTAGAAATTGTGTGTTATTTTACTATTTGATTGAGTGATTTGAGCAGAGTTTAAATCAGAACACGCCCAAGGAATATTTTCATTTAAAAAAGATAAGACATGCAGTAGTAACCAGCTCCAATGAATATCAGTACCTACTCCTAATTTATTTTCCAGCAACATATTGCACAACATTAAAAAGGTAGGTATGCGAAGATAAATTTTCTATTTCAAGACAATGGTTGAAAGTGTGTTATTTTTGAAGTAACACGTAAAAAACATTTTGAAGGTTTTAAATAAAATAATTGGAAGATAATCTTAGCTCAGAGTTTAAATCAGAACACAACCACACATATTTCCATTTCAAAAAGATAAGACTTGCAGTATTCACCAGCTCCAATGAATATTTGTACACCCTCCTCGTTTCTTTTGCAGCAACATATTGTTCAGCATTAAAAAGGTAGCTATGCAAAGATAAATTCTTTATGCCATGAAAATCAATACCTGAAATACAGCTTGCTTCTTGCTTACGATCGCGAGCTGCTTGTTGAATTGAATAAAATCTGGAACAACCCTCTTTTTTCCAATATCGCCAGAAATGCAAAATATTTACATTTTGGAAAACCTAAGACAACGGCATTTGACTCGAAATGGAGATCCAATTCTTCCATCATTGAGCGTCTAGGAAATATTTTACGTCATTGAAAGCGCACAGTTTCGCTCGATGAATAAAGCATTCACAAAAGAAATAGGAGCGTGACCAACAAACTGGGTAAGATATAAAGCTGTACACCATACTTCACGTTCAAATGCTTTTTGACATAAGCTTTCCCTGGACGCCTGGACTGTCTATCTTCGTGATACCATAAGATAAATGCTTTAAAAGCCAAGCTTAGGATTTAACTTAATACCAAGGATTTTTTCTGTCCAAAACCACGGGTTATGGTACTGTTTTGGGAAGTAAATTCACCGTACTTTTAGAGATAACTAATTGTTTAAGTTACTGGAAAGGTGAGAGTTCAAGTTTCATTTGTCCAATTAATGCCCCAATAATATGGATTAAAATTATCTATTCTATTAGGTTGATGCAAAAGTTCGTCCCATTTTTTTCAACAAAAATTGAAGAAAAATTTGATTTATTAAAAATTATATTTAGTCAATATAGTATATGCCGTTCTGTTCGTGACATTTCTCCATCTCTCCTTTAGCTGTATAATCCCGAGCTCATAGAAGTTCTGAGGTTTCTAGCTAACTGATTCAGGTGATGAAACTTTCTGAACCACTTACGACACATGGAATAGTCAACGGCACCCTCACCATACACAGCACATATCTTCTTTTGCGTTTGCGAAGCATTCTTGCCTTTTCGGAATTAAAAAAGCATATGTCGAAAATGCTCCTTATTTTCGGCCATTTTTAATGCTTAACAAAATTTAAAAAACGCAACCAAATAACACAGTTGTTTTTCCTAAGTAGTCGCTGGAATTCCTTCTTTCAAACAGCATCAAAATTTTACACGTGTGAAGTAGATGGCACTTCGGTTTTGCGATGCAATGCCATCTAGCCCCAAAAATGGGACGAACTTTTGCATCAACCCAATAAAATATGAAAGGGTAGGTAGATAGGCAGTTAATTAACGTCACACTGGAACAACACAGTGGCTAATAGCGACGGTCCGTGTCAACCTTCAAGGGAAAGGTACTAGAACAACACCTCGTAATTTTGAACCACGCTCAGATGAAGAGGTCAACACCGGAGCTGTGTGGCACCCCCACTTTCCAAATTGCCAGACCATACCAAAGTGAGGACATTTGTGCCCACTACTGATTTAACAAGCACCATCCCCTACGGACATGACGGTCTTTGGTTGGATCTAGTTTCGAACTCACAACCCCCCGGTTTCTAATCCATTACACTTCCAACCGGGCTACAACGGCCCCCATTTCTCACTTTTAGGGATAGATAATTATTCAAGTTACTCGAAAGATGGGCATTAAAGTTTCAACTGTCCAATCAATGCCCCCATGATATGGATTAAAGCTATCTAATCTAAAATATCCGGATCTATCTATTCTAAAATATGAATGGGATTTTCAGTAACTGATATTTTATTTCCTGTTATATGATGTCCTATGTTACATGTCCTGTTACGTTATATTATATCCTATGAACGGAAGACTGATATTCTATTTCCTGTTATAAGCATGTCATATCGACAGAATGCTGATCAATCCGAAACGATTTGACAGGTGTTGTCCTCGTCATCTGACCACGGCTCAAAATTACGAGGTGTTGTCCTCGGCCCTTTCCCTTCAGTATTGATCCCGGACCGTCACCAATAGCCCATTGTGTTGCGTCAGTTCGATATTAATTCAACTTCCAATCGAATCAGTTAGAATCTACACTGCTGGCCACCGTAAATGCAACACCCTGAAGGAAGCATGCAAATAATATGAAATTTACAACATGCATTAGCGGAGGTGAGATATGCAAATGATTAGAATTTCAGCGCAGACGCACATCACGCGCGCCTGTGGCGCCACTTCAAAGCGCTATTTAAGGCTTGGAGATTTCGACGATTTCAAGTACGGCAATTGTGTTTTTCTTGGGTTTTTCTCAAAAAAAAAACAGATCAATTATGCCTCGTAGAAAACAGCGATCATCTTTTGATCAAGTATCCGAGTTCGACAGAGGAAGGATAGTGGCCTACCGAGATTGTGGATTATCTTTCAGGGAAATCGGTAGTCGTGTTGGACGAAACCAAACAACTGTAATGCGGATATGTGATCGTTGGATGCAGGAGGGTACGACGGACCGACGTGTTCGATCGCATCCACCTCAGTGCACCACTTCACGTGATGACAGGCATATTGTGCGTATGGCAGTGACGGATCGCTCAGCCACATCACGAACCATAGCACAGCACATTCAGTCTGTACCGCATCATCCAGTGTCTGCGCGTACCATTCGACGCCGTTTACAGCAGAGTGGTCTGTCCGCAAGACGTCCATTGCTTCCTTCGTCTACCCTTGACGCAGAACCACAGACGTTTCCGCCGCCAATGGTGCCATGAAAGAAGGATGTGGACGGCAGAATGGAATGAAATTGTCTTTACTGACGAGTCACGCTTCTGTCTGCAACACCACGATGGTCGGATTCGAGTCTGCAGACACCGTGTGGAGAGAGGATGCTGAACAGCTGCGTTATGCACCGCCACACTGGTCCTGCACCGGGTATTATGGTATGGGGCGGTATTGGATATCACTCTCGCACTCCTCTAGTACGCATTGCCGGTACTTTAAACAGCCAGCGCTACATCTCCGAGGTGTTGGAGCCAGTTGTCCTTCCTTACCTTCAGGGCTTGCCCACAGCCATATTTCAACAGGATAATGCGCGACCACACGTGGCACGCATTGTCCAAGGGTTCTTCGTCAATCGCCAGATTGAATTGCTTCCCTGGCCAGCTCGCTCTCCGGATTTTTCGCCGATAGAAAACATGTGGTCCATGGTTGCTCTACGATTGACCCAGAATACATCCCCAGCTGCCACACCAGATCAACTTTGGCAACGTGTGGAAGCTGCTTGGTCTGCTGTACCCCAAGAACACATCCAAAGTCTCTTTGAATCAATGCCGAGGCGTGTGGCAGCGGTGATCTCCAACAATGGCGGCTACTCTGGCTACTGATTTTGGCAGGAACCACACTTCACAGAAGTCTATAAATTTAATCATTTGATACTTGGTCAACATGTTATCTACAAAATAAATTTTGTTGTGATATCTCTTGTCTTTCTTGGTGTTGCAATTTGGGTGGCCAGCAGTGTATTAAAAATTGATAAACAAAGATCTCGGAAAATATCGGAAAAGCCGCATAAGAAATAGCTTGGGCTTAAAACCTTACACATTGTCTGAATGTAGAATGTTCCACTTCAATTCACCAAAATTTACGTTAGTCGGTTTCTACTGGATTTAGATTGATTCTCATTTATGGTGTGAAGTGCACCATACTCAAACGCTCCCGCATGGTACATATCTGGGTTACCTTAAAATGTCGTTTATAGCCGTTTCGGCGACATTTGGTGTTTAATCCAATTGGCGTTGACCAATCAACTATCATACATCAAATCGAAATATATTCTTTGGAATTTTTATTGACGACGCGCTGAAATCGCGATCGCAAAATATGCCAACTGACGTCACATTCGGAATACGCACAGGAAGCGCGATCTGCCACAAAAAACTACCGCCACCTACATCGACAGTAAAGGCCTCTCATACTGACTGTAACCGAATCTATATTTTCACCATACTTCTAGGTTCATTGGTTCAACGAGAGGGATTTTCAGTGAACGAGCAAACCAGACGGACTGTGAAGATTTTACATGAGCTGTCCAAATGCTATCGCGTGGTACATATCGGGGTTCCTTAAAAGTAGTTACGCCATTTTGGCGTTTTAATCTGATTGGTGTTGACTAATTAACTATCAATATATCAATTCGGAATTTATTCAATATAATTTTTATTGGCGAAATGCTGAAATCGTAATGAAAGCAAGCCAACTCGCGACACGTTCAGAATACTATAATACTATACTTTAGAATACTTCAGAATTTCTGTGGCTATACAGGAAACATGTATAGCCACAGAAACACTACCTCTACCTAGATGTAGTTTGACAGAAAATACACATAGATACTTGGTTCGCATCACGGTATAGGCATAAATGTTCTGAGCAATTCGGAATCGTCTTAAGTTGTGCATCTTAGTCTAATCCTTCCTCATTGGCAAAAACTGGATATAGAGCGATAAGCTGAACTAATTCCATTATATAAAAGTTCCAGAAAGCAATGTTTGTAGTTTGAGGAAAAATTCAAATGATTCAAAGATCCATAGAACTCATGCTTAAAGGGATGATTTGAATTCAGACGTCTGATTGCAGCTTATTTTTAGCGTCCACACAAAACAAGATATTCTGCTGATTGAAATGTTTTATGTTTTTCTCAAATATATGTATTGCTTTGACACATAAATAAACATCTGAGCTCATAATTGAAATTTTTAGTCACGTTAAGATCCGACTAGAAAGATATCTATTTATATAAGATCTGAAATTGTATTATTCATTTGCAGCATCCTTTATAAATTTAGGAATCAAAGGTTCTAATAAATATATAAACTAGGGACGGTGTCATTTTAAAAGCCATTTAAATTTTCTGATGCGGTATACAAAGAAAAATATTTTATCATTAAAGTCTCTGTTGTCATAAGAAAAATTGCTAGCCTAGTGATTCAGGGCATGAAATTACTGTCTTTAGAAAATGTGTATGGTTGAGTTCTTTCATCCCACGAAATGACTTAATATATCCATTGAATATATTGTCTAAAGAACTAAATTTGAAATTATTTATGCGCCTATATACTCAAAGGATCATATATAGAAATACTCGAAATAATGCAATGAAGCATTAGTTATTGGTGTAATTATAAAAGAAATACAAATTTCACTTTAGATATGCTAGAAGGAATTACTCAGTGTCATGCAAATTAAAATAAATGTAAATATTTACAATGTATTGAATTATACTTATAAGTTTTGTTATAATGAGAATTGATAAGACGATGCTTTATTTCTAATAACAAGTCTGATAAAACTCTTAATGTATCAATATTATGATGTAAGCTGTTAACCCAGGTAACAACAATTTCACGCTTTCTTGAATTTAATTCTTCATCTTCAGTACTAATTGTGATAGACTTGTTTACAGAGCAATATCTTAATTAAAATTGGGATAGAAATCATACATGTGAAATGAGACATTAGACTAGATACAAATTTGTGTTTCAGATGTATATACTTCATTGCTTTAAAATACATCTGAATAATACTTGGGATTACACATTACGTTCGATTATCAAAGCTTTTTTAAATATACTTATTTTTGTTTAATAAACACTACTAAAGCTTGTTATTTCAGTAGCTTGTGTTATAAATAAACTGTATTTTGCAAAGTGTTATGTCCACACAGTATTGTATAAAAATTAAAATATGTAACCTGAGTAAATGATTATACTAATTTGCATATAGTCTTGCACAAACCTTGTAGTATAAATAATTTAGTTTGTGAACATTACTGGGTGTGGACATAACACTTTGCAAAATATGGTTTATTTATATAACAAGCTTCTGAAATAACATGCTTTAGTAGTGTTTATTAAACAAAAATAAGTATATTTAAAAATTCAGCTTTGATAATCGAACCTCATTTAAATAGATTCATAAATTATTCAACCGCTTTCCTGTTTAGTTTTATTTCTTCTCAGTTGGACCTTTCCTTGGGTGATAGATTAGATCTGAATCAGATTTTGACGAAGCATAAAATTCCTGTTTTAGGATTACACAGATCCAAAAAGATAGAAATTTTCATTTAACGTTTCTTAAAAGAAATATATTATCTTTTATTCCATTTCTACCCCCCTTGTTTGCCTCTTTAGAAAGTTCTTTAACGCGCAGCATTTGTGGGTTATTTTCTTTGAAACTTTATTTCTGTGCGATAGATTTCTTTAAGAAGTAAGTGTCATCTTCACACTTCTTTCTAGTTTCACACCGAGTCTCTTTTGACAGCTGTCGGAGCTTTCAAACAGTTGCTGAAAAACAATTTTACTGTAATTTTACCAAGAGTTTGCAGTCCGTATGTTTGACAAGCATTTTTAGATATGTTTCAATGAAGCAAAAAGGAGTACCAACTAGATGAAAATGCCTTTGAGATTCTCATTTTACGTAACTCGAAGAGTTTTCTGAAAAGCTTTCGAAATCTAATTCCCAACATGATTTCATAAATGTTCTTATCGAGTAAATATATATTATACAATTTGTGTCTATTCGACGTTCGGTAAAGCAGAATAAATTAAAAATTTTAATATTCGTAGAGTGAAATGAATTTTCCTGCATTACTATTTGAAATTCATCATTTAGTGTAGACAATTTTATCACCATTAAACATTTCATAATACGAAAACATTACAATCAATTTCCTATGTTATGAAGTTATATACAAAGTAAATAAAACTTGAAGTTTATAACTTTCCACGACTCAACTTTACCACCGATAATGCATAATTCCGTTATTTCCATAATTTTTGTTTTTGACAATTCCTATGTACACCATTGTAAATTATTTATTGTATGGAGTGATTCGCCTTCAATCCTTTAATAAGTAATGGAAGATTTATTGCGACCAACTCTCTGTTTTGGTTAAATTTGAATGCATAAATATATTCAGAATCAAGTGTTAAAACTGAGGAACCCATTAAACTGACGTTTTAATCACATGACTAACTAAAACAGGGAATCATTTTGTTGTCATAGAAGAAAATGACGCACCAATGTTAAGTTACAGTATTTGAAACCATGTTCTAACACGCATGCCAGCGATTATAGTTCGAACAATCACATTTCCCTTATATCAAGACACGAATTGTCTTAATAAATTCATATTGCTTAAATGGTATAGTTAAGGTTTTTCAATCCAAGTTCTTGGTTATTAAATTACATTTGAGAAAAAAGAAAACAGAAATTTTTCTATTGTTTCTTAAAGTAGAAAATTCATAACTGGATCATGATGTAATTTCGCAGCTACCAATAATTAGATATTGCGAGACCAATCCAAAATAAATCAATTTAAATACCAACTGGTGTATGAAAAAGCTCATATAAATGGTGATAGAAAATCAAATTGAAAATAAATCGTTTATAAGTTCAACATGATAGTTTGAAGTTTAAATTTTACATAACACTCATTACACTATACACACCATAAACATTTTCGTTTAAAATTAAAAACAGTTTTGCCTCCACCAAAGCAGTCGGTTTGTTTTCATGATTCTCTATACTAATTAACAAAAATATTCTAAAATAATTATTACTATAAGAAAAAAATTACTATAAGAAAACTACATCTACCATATTTGAGGACTATAGAATGATGAAATGAATTTCAGGTTCATATATCAACAATAAAATCTTGAGTTTAGTTGTAATCCGTCAAGGGCTATTTATTCCAAAATCATTAAATACGAGCTTTTTCGTTTCGTCCCATTAGGAATTTCATTAAACTTTTGCTGATGGGCAATACCTCACCATTTTTAACCTCTTCTGTATTTTGGAGCCCTCTCCAAAGTCTGTAGATGCTTCTTTGTAACATATTCAGTGCTTTTTAGTAAGTGGGTGAGAGCCTCTATTCCATATTACCTTTTATTTCCCTCAGCCATCAAGATCTAACCAATTTTTCTAATAACGAGATCTTGTCATCAAGATATTGCCGAATTTTTATGATGACGAGATCAAGATCTGGTCAGTTTTCTTCTAATTACGAGATATATCGTCCATCAAGATCTGGTCAGTTTTGAACTAACCTAATGGATGACTATATACCTTGTCGTGACGACCACCAGGAAGTTTGACAATGCAAGCCATATATAAAAATATATGGCTTATATATTATAAAATATATGTCAAATATATTTTATAATATATAAGCCATGTAAGCCACAGGATATACGTATAGCCCGAATAGCAAGAAAATAGGATGAGACATTTGGAACTGGATAAGTTATATATTTTGAAATGTTTAGAGTGTAGTATGTTATGTATCCACACTCGCTTGGTTGTAGTGCCGGTGATTATGAAAGTGGTCTATCAAGTTTTAAAACGTATTTAGTTTATTGTTTAATTCGTATAGAAATTACCAAAATCGTTTTCAAACTCAAAACTTTAAACATCGTGAAACGAAAAGCATGACTTATACCACTTTCATTGTCACAAGCACATATGTGAAGGAGCAGATTCTTGTACATGCGACTAATGTATGTAAATATTTATGTTGCTTTCTGAGATATAATTCTCCATTTCTCATATTTTAACAATTGAAAAAATTATGTTTATTTAGTTCCATGAGAACTGGAAATTTTTAAATGTTGAACAAATCCTATTCACTTAGATTTATTGTTAAATACTTGTTTCCTATCCTGAAATAATAAATCTACCCAATAAGAATATTTAATATATTAAAAGCATTTAACATTTTCGAAAAACGTTTTTGTGTGTAAATGATTAAGGTTAGACTCTTTTTTTTTTTATCTCTCCTTAACCAAAAACAAAATCTATAATCAGAGATTAATTTTAAATATCGCAAAAGAAACATTTATGTGTCTCCCGTTTTTCAAAACTAATACCTTAATGCTTCCTCAGTTATCAAAATCCATGGGGCTTGATGTTTTCATGCACGATAAAAGCATTTAATACTCTATTTGATCTCCCTAACCAAAAACTAAATCTATAATCAGAGGGATTAATTTTACTATCACAAAAGAAACATTTATGTGTCTCCCGTTTTTCAAAAACTAATACCTTCATGTTTTCTCAGTTATCAAAATTCATAGGACATGACTCGCAAACATGTTTAAGACGCGCATTTGTTTACTTCTAAAATTTTATTTTTCTGCGTTACTTAGAATGAGTGGAAAACTGGTTGATATACCTGTCGCTTAAAACGATACAACCCATTCAGAAGTCCCCGGATGGCTTAAGTGTTGTAGAGGAATTCAATTTCATCTACTCAAGTCAAAATGTAGCATCTCGCCCGGGATAATAAATCTTCGAAAATTTTGCTGCATTTGGTTATTCTTTTCGTCCTTCGGCTTTGACGCTTAGGAAAAATGAGAACGCTCGTCCAGAGACAGTCTAAATGAAATCACGTGGCGCAGAATTCAATTCCGACTTCTTTTGAAATAGTAGATTGTTTTGGTATGAATGTGAATTATGCTTGGACAAGTTTTCATTTAAAGCTGCAAGATCCGGCTTTCTTTTAAATTAAAGTTTTTGGTGCGGTTTTTCTTTAAGGAATTGAAACATCAGGTCTTCGGAATTAGGCAGTATGAGATTTCATTCCATGTTATTCAGACCACTCAAGGACTTTTTTATTATAATTCCTTCTCTGGTTTCCGTCATTTCTTATTTTATTTTGTTACTTTTGGGATCGCTGGGAAATTGATTTTTTCGTCTTATACGGTTGATCTTTTTGAAAGAAAGATCCTTCCCAGTAAATACTAATCCAAAAGAGAACTTGAGAATCTGAAAAGAAGGGGAAGCTAATTTAAAAAAGGATAATCTGGATTTATTTCAAGTGCTGCCGTACTTGGTGGCGATTCAGCTTTTAAAAACCAATTAAAGTCCTTACTTTAAAAACTCTCAGTGTTTTCTGCTTAGAAAAAAAGAGATTCGGTTACTCTTCTCACGGAAAGAGGATTATCTGTAATATTCCAAATCCTAATGCTTAATACCAGGGTCTCAAAAGTATTTATGAAAATTATCAGATGTCTGAAATCAATTAAGGGACATTTTATTTTTTAATCGCAGTACTTTATTTTTTTGCTTAAATAAAGTAGATAAAGATACCAAGATTAAATTACTTCCTATCCTCTGTTTCTAATAGGCTTAAACAAACAAACAATAGAAATGTATACTTTGGATGTTTGACATGTGTTTTTTAATTCTCAAGTGTACACACTCCGGATGGATAAAATGTTTTTACGAATGTAAAGGCTAAAATACAAGTAAGCAAACATTTTAATACAGATAATATTTTATTTCCGTATTCAAATTTTTTTCCGCTTAGATACAGGTTTTGATATCGTAATACCCCATGAATAATTGAAATTTATAGAGAAGACACCTTATTGTTGTTTACGAAGTAACATAAAAAAGTGATAGATTATGGAAAGTATAAGAGATGGGTAACCACTCTCTTAATCTAATCCCTAAAGAGGATAGATATCTAGTAATAGTGCGGCAGTTTAACCTTCTGAGGGGTTCGCACGCATTTATCAGCTCTGCACCCAGCAGTCTGCCCTGCATGACTTCCCACCAGTTTCAACCATCTTGTCCAATAGAATGTTTACTAGGATTCTTTCAACCAACAGATATGGTTATTTAGTCATTGCGTGTATGCTGTGAGGTAAAGGCAGTTCTACTCTACTCGGAAATCTCGTGGATCTACGTGTTTTTTATTTAATAAGTAGTATCCATAAATAATAATGTATAAATTGAGCAATAGAACCTTTGCTAGGATTCTCTTAACACTTCTGGTGGTTGCATAGACTTGGTATCTCGTCACTAGCAACACCATTAGCAGAGCTTGATGGACGAGATATCTCGTCATTGGAGGACCAGATCTTGATCTCGTCATCATCGCAAAATCGGTAATATCTTGATAACGAGATATCAATTCATTAGCAAAATTATTTGGATTTTGATGGACGAGATATCTCGTCATTAGATAAATTATTCGGATTTTGATGAGCAAAATTATTTGGATTTTGATGGACGTGATATCTCGTGAAAACCACTTGGAGGATTCCAATAGATACGGTTATATAGCCTTTATATCTCACACACTCAGAGGGTTAAAGGCTGCTGAAAGAGAATAAGCAATTTCTGACTTATGGTTCCAGTCCAACCAGAGACAAACTTTTACGCTTCACAGTATTAGCTCGTAAAGTTTAAAAGGTTAAACATACATACGTCTAAAACATGTTTTTATAGGTCGACAGAGTAGTAGAGATCAACCTCCTAGAATTATATTGTCTCAGTGGGTTCGCCCTCTGTGCTAGCAATCTGCAAACTGTAGGCGGCGCAGGTTCGATTACCCCCTGGGTGTACTTCTCTCTTCCGTGTCAATAAAGCTTTCCTTGTCTGCGTATATCCGTTTACTTGACATTGCTTGGCGCAGCTTGGCCAAATATGGCCCTTGAGTCATAAAATCCCCAAAACTACCAACCAGCCTAAAATTATAAATAAGTTCGAAGTTTTTTAATAGCATGTTTCATTTAATATTTAAGATTACTTTATCTGAGAGGTAATATTATAAGTATGTTTCTTATTCAATTTTATGCTAGTCATATTTCGACCTAACAGCAAAATAATGCATTATCTTTACTCAATTTTCTCTTTTCCTTAATAAAATTAAAATATTTCCGGTACACACAGTGTGTTAGAAGTAATAAAAGAGATAATTCAGTTTTAAATAATCTTAAGCTACTTTCTAAGAATTGTCATGTACACTGGATTTTATAAATTGGATATGACAAATGAAATCTGTTAACTTTCCACACAAGGACATTTTTGTAGTAAGTAGTTGAGTTTGGTGTATATATGTACTATGATGTTATGGTCATACGCTGTTTCCGTACTCACCACTTACGCTTTACATGCATTTAATATCTTAACCGTCTTCTGTACACTTTTGTCAAGTACCCACCATTCTGTACACTGTCGATAAGTGATTGGATAATTTTAATTGCGTCATTGTTGGTAACCTGTGCCTTTAAAGACAGTGGCAGACCGTAAAATTACCCCCATTTCGTGGAGGACAAATTATGTCACCTAATGCTCAAAGCGCTTTGTTTAATTGTTGGATTATCAGGCTAATTACCCGTACAATCAAGTTAAATGTTGTGTGTACCACTCTTAATAACAGCATTCAAAGTATGAGCGTTAACACCGACCAAAGGAATACACGTTGTCTATTTATCGTGTAACGTTTCCTGTGATTTCTCTTAAATTCTTACGCGATTTAGAGTTCTTTCAAGCGTGTATTTCGAAGAATATTGTTTGAACATTATCCTAATTAGAGAGCGGGTACCATTAGTATCGTATAATCATTAAAATATCTACAATGTAAATTTAATTAAAATTTAATGATAATTGCAAAGATTGCTAGTCTATTTGCATTTCGTTGCCCCCCCCCAGCTTTATGTTGAATTTTATCTCTCTCAACATGATTAACTATAAAATATTATATGTCTGGTGTATCAAATAGAATAACGTTTGATTGGTTTATGAGTAAATGGTGTGCTAAAGTATATGCCCCATACTATAACACACCCCTTACTTTCAAAATATTGAGGAATTTTAACATTTTTAACGTTTTTTCAACAAATATCGAAAATTAAAAAACGATAAAAGTTAATGCTAAAGTATAAAAAGAAAGAAAAGGAAAGATGTAAAAGAAATTGCGGGAACCCATGTAGGAAAAGAAATTATGATTTTAAACATTCTTCATCTAAAAGTAGTAATTTCATCATTACTTTACAATTAGTTATTTTCATATGTTTAATTACGAATTTGGAAAATAATTGTTTTTGATATATAAAAATTGCATTCCAATCAACATCATATAACATTCAATTCAATTGTATATTCAGATATTTTGATATCTAAAACTAATTTCATACTTAATTTTCTAACGTTATCTACGATAACCTTATACTCAGATTCTGATTTTCCAATATAAAATTCAATTTTATATTCAGAGATATTTTGATACCTAAAACTAATTTCATATTAATTTTCTAACGTTATCTACGATAACCTTATAACTCACATTCTGATTTTCCAATATAAAATTCTCATTTAATTTATGTATCTTTATACACAATTATACACTTTTAAGATAAATCTTGATACCGGGATATATATATAAATTATTCCCTGCCACAAGTTTGTCACCGTCTCTTAAAAACTTTCCATATAAATTATAAGTTGACATATATTTCCAATCCACTTTATCTTTGAATTATAAAATACATGGTTCCGATAATCTTTGATGCATGGAAATCCGTTAATAATACACTTCAGTTTGAAAATTTCGTATAAGATCAACAGATAGACCAGAATTTGTAAAAACTTCAAGGCAGTTTACATCAATTCGTATGAAAAGCATTTTTATTCAATGATTAAGCAAAATCAAGAGCTTTGCACTAATATTTCAATACATGACTAATTTATTTGAAAGGCCCAGAGAAATTATGATAATTTGATAACATCATCACGCTTGGCATAGTCAAAATAAATTACTGGGTCTGCCTGACATACCTCTATACAAAATTATTACATTCATTTCAAATCTTATGAGTGAATATTTTAATCATTAAAATAATTACGTAGAATAGCCATTATATACTAATTTGCATAGCAAGTTTGATATACATATTCGTCAGTAGTTTTAAGTCAAATCCAGAAATATAGAGATCATTAAATTCAGGCTAATTTTTTTAAAAGTCAAACCAGTGAAGTAAGTTCTTTTTTCTAGTTCAGATAATTTTACTATCTGCATGCTGCCTCGTAGCAGTATTTTTAGTTATTAATCGACCCACATTATTAATTCCTTTATTTTCAAAATCATAAATTCCATTTTTCGATAATGAAGGTATATTTGCATCATCATTACCTCTCATTACTATATTTTCTGTTTTCCTAATTAGTTAATTAGTTTTGATTATTTATCTACGCAATGTTTATTGACAACATCATTTCTATCTTAGGAATTCATACGACTGATTAGACGTGCATTTTTATTACCATAAATTCCATTTTTCAAAATTAAAACATTAATTTCAAAGTACTGTTTATTCACATTTGTTTCATGTTTAGGATCTTTAAATATCTAATGAACTTATCTAATGAACTAATGAACTTATATTTTACAATAATTGAATAGATGCATTCACATAATCTTTGGCTAACAGAATCCTTTAAGTTATGAGGATTTGAAAGATTACTGAGCACTTTTCTTTTGTATCAAAATATGTAATAAACTTATATATTATAATAATTGCATTGGGGATTTATCCGCATAAACTTTACCAGCAGAATTCTTTAAATTATAAGAATTTGAAAGATGTTTAAACACTTTTTCTTTCCCATCGAAATCTCCGTTTTGAAATAAACCTATATTTCATAATAATTGAATTGATTTATCAGCATAATTGTTACTAGTAGAATTTTTTAAATTACCAGGGTATGAAAGATTTTTAAGCAAATGTTACTTTTGCATCAAAATCTTTAATTAACTTATATTTGTTGAATCAAATTTTTATTTCAAATCGTTTTTTGCTATCATAAACGTAAGGCTTAGTTGCTGAATAAAAAGATTAAGATTTTTAAATATCTTTTCCATGTCATAATTTCAATTGTTAGTTCATTTCAATCCTATACCAGGAAGTCCTCCTTTAAATTCATCATTAAAAATTATAACAATCGTACCTTTATTTAGCCGTAATCCTTTTCCTTTAGTGATTTTAATCATTGCCATACTTGAGTTTTCATAATTAGTAGCTTTGGGTTTCGTTCTTTCAAAATAAAGTAAAATACATAATATTCAGTAGTAGTTTTTCTGTCTCCAATTAATTTCTATATTTAAATTATCCAATTTAATACAGTTTTCATAAGATAGATTAAAACAGATAAGATACAATTTACCAAAATTTGAAAAACTTATACATCCTATTTCTGAACGCATATTCAATCCAGCTTTTAAAAGAGAAGCGTAAATACTATTAAAGTAATTTTTTATTAAGATTTATTGTATAACTCACAATAGTTACTTTTATGTAATTCATTATAAGCTAACACAATGTCTAGATTATAAGATATATTATTTTGCTTATAATTCACGTGTCTTCTTATTACATTGAGAAATAACATGCAAACTTAAAACCTCGTCATGTGATGCGGAAATAGGATAAGAGAGAACCCACTAGACCTTTTCGGTTCATTTCATTTAGTGATTCAGCATTGATTCCGGTTTATCTCAAGCTCTATCACTTACATTTAATTCATTAAATGTTAATATTTGTATAATATTTTTAATCAAATATATAACATAATGAAACAATATAT
The DNA here is from genome assembly GCA_933210815.1 of Meta bourneti. Classification (NCBI taxonomy): domain Eukaryota; kingdom Metazoa; phylum Arthropoda; class Arachnida; order Araneae; family Tetragnathidae; genus Meta; species Meta bourneti. The sequence goes on along the minus strand of OW119933.1, from coordinate 22,644,160 downwards.
ACATGAGAACATTTCTTGAACTACTTTATAATTAGGATTATGGACATTTGCATATTTGTGCACACGACTTTATCGACATATTTCTGTTATCATTTCTTTGAAATTCAAATTCTACTTAGAAACTTTAATTACTTTTCATATTCATTAAAAATCAAAAGAAAATTCAAAGAAAATACAAGAATTTTTTGAAAAGTCTGTTATTGTAGTTGTTTCCACTAGAGCTCCATCATATATTAAACATTATATTAAATATTATATGTATCAATATAAAACAACATATTTATAGCTTCTGAGGTTGAATGATCAGGAGTAAAATTAATTAAATTTTCTGATACTTAAAACTTGCTACGTAATTGAAGAGAACTTAATATTTTATTCGATTTAAATATTTCAAATTATAAGTCTTTTAGTATTAATTAAACCACCACCATTTACTAAAGCAAAATTTTCATTTTCAATTACAACTCCATTATTTTTTCAAATTTTCAATTTTTGTTGAAGTAATGAATATAAAATATTAACATACACATCTTGAATATGAAACTTATACGTAGCACTTTCATTAGAAATGTAATCTGTTCACTTTGTCTTATTTCTCCAACTTTCTATATTATTGTTATAATAATTAGATCGCTAATAAAAAATGCATTTATTGTTTCCTTTCTTTGAAAATATTTCATTTAATTTATTTCTTGTAATTGCTTTAGATTGATCTTCTATAAACTGGTTTTTTCTTTTCCAACATCTGTTAAAGACTATTTTGTTACTTTTCCAAAAACTATTAATAAACCTGAAAAGAATCATCTGCGTACTTTTGCTTCTTCGGATACAATCTTTTAATTATTTATTTAACCTGAAAATTCCGATGCTAATCAGTTATAACTTTTCTTTTCACAATAATAATTTTCTTCATATGCAGGAATAAAATTGTTTTCAACAAGTTCTTTGTTTAAATTAAGCAGTTCTTTTTTATAATAATTATTCTTTTTCAGACAGTAACAAAAGTTTTAACTGTAAAAATTTCAGACTATCAAATTGCTTTACAATTAAAATATCTGGAAGGACTGTGTAAAAAATAAAGTAATAATGTATAAATATACACATATATAAATGTATATATGAATATATATATTTACATATCCTATTATAGACCATCACCAACAATTAACAATCAATAATTATTTGCTTTTGAGTTTTCGGGGGGAAGGTGACTTGTATTTATTTCTTTGGCTAAGCCTCACACAAGCACAAAAACTCAAAACTTCTTTTTTTAAGTTACTTCCGATTTACTCCCCTTGGTAAAGTAAGCGGGATCACTCTCTTTACATTTAATTATATATATATATACACACACACAATAAAAAGTCCTTTTGTGGAGGGCTGGAATCGAACATTATCTTCTTTGTTCTTGATCTTTAATTAGGACATAATTAGAGTACTGTTATTTTGTGTAATTGAACACTTTTCACCGCGGCACTTTAAACATACTTTTAATATGCTAAATTTATTATTCTTAACTGTGTACTATAGTAAAATTTTGTGGGCGTTATAAATGGCATTTGTTGGCGATCCTCATGCGAGGTGTTACGGTGTTGTCTTAATGAAGTTTGATATTATGGGTAAGCTATTATTCTTTCTGTAGTTTTTCGTGGTTTAATATTATGATTGTGCTTGTCTTAAACATGTGTGTCTTTTGATAAGTCGTTATGCCTGCACTTTTTGCCTGTTTTTGACCTTTTGCCTATTTTGCTTTTCTAATTTTGCCATTCTACTTTACCTTATTGTGGTGTTTGACGGGGTATGTGGGCTACTTTTGGCGAACTGCTGCCCACACGCAGAAAACACCATATAGTGCTGACTGGATTAGGCTCTCCAGATGACGCCCTGATATATATAATTCAATAATTCAAACCAAAGAGAAATTTATGAATATTAATTAAGAATACCAAGAAAATCCAACGCGCATTCATGGACAGTATTGATTTTTGAGTTTTGGATTGTCATAAAGTCCTTTTTCTGGTGATTCCTTGCGAGTTGCATCTTGAGCAGGTTCGATTTCACTAACTTATCCTGAGTATGCTTCTTCTTGCTTTCGTTGTGTGCATATATGTCCATTACTTGACGTTATCTTGTGTTTGGCACAGCTTGGCCAAACAGAATCTCGCGCCATAAGGGCCCATCCAAACAACCTGGTCATGCCAATAGAGATATTGCAGGTAAGAAATTCGACATATGATTAATTCTTCAATAAACGCAATGGCATTTCAGTACTTAAAGAAAAAAATACTCATTTCTGTAGGATGGTTGACTGGTTGGTTTCGGGTTTTATGGGGAAAGGGGCTATATTGAATCAAACTGGGCCAAACACAAGATAGATAGCGTCAAGTAATTGTGAAAGCAAAAGGGGAGGAAGAGGATAAAGATAGCTTGGTAATTAATCCTGGGTTGGGACTCCCATGTTTACCAGAGGCAGTATACCATATGGGAAAAGAATAGATCACTAGGTTACCTCGGGTTCGTGAAGTCCTTACATAACTAAAGATAAGCCTCTGAGAGTAGTTTCTGTTGGTAAATAAAGTTATAATTGCATTTGTTCTTACTTAAAATAAAACTACGCATTTTATAACTCGCATTTTAACTGTATTATTTTTCAAATTTCTTCATCCCACACTTATTTTTATTGGAGAATACAGGGATTAACTATCTATTAAGATCCGTAGATATCTAGGTTTAACTAACCCTCGAGTAGCAAAAAATGAGAAAACAAATCATAATATAAGGAATAGGAATAGTTTTCACAAGTGGTTTTCACAATAACGGTTCCTCAAATTACGTCCCAAACCAGTTTTAGACATTAATAAATATTTTTAATGTCTCATCACACACACACACACACACACGACGCCTGGGATTTTTATGTAATAAAAAATTTGTAGTCTTAAACTTGTTTCGAATGGTTTACTTGCACACACACATCAGTCTTTACGATGAAAGATACTTTTAGAAAAGGCTGAACAAATTAAACTTACCGATCACACATTTTCCCAAAACTTTATTCAAATTTATATTTAATTCTACTGAAATCTCTTCTTTCGAGGATTGGCCAATACCCACCAAGATAACGCACTGAAACCCTGCCACCTTGTCACGTTTCATCCAAAGCACTAAAGCATAACGCAAAGTAATATACCACGGAAACAAACTTTTCAAGATGTAAAATTGCTATATGTTTATGCTGTTTGAGCAAACTATGCCGATATTTTAGCACCGTTAGTGACGACTAAACTTTAGAGCAAATTCCTATTTCTGGAAATGAACCACCGAAACGCTTAATCTTTCCAGAATACTGAAAAATACGAAATCGAGGCCCAAGAAAATCCAAGAAAGCCGCCTTTTCGCTTACTTCATAACTTTTTGTAATTTACAGTTGACTGCTACATCAATCATTTGAGGCACTTCGGCTTTTACCCTTCGGATATTTTCAAGGGACTTTTTTCTTTCTCCTGGGCGGGCAGATAAGAGCTCCCTCATTTTAGCGCGATTCAGGGGATTCTTATTGGACAAATTGCTTTTTAGTTTTGTTAAAGAGATCATATCTTTGCACTTATACGGTTATTTTTTATCACATGATTTGTCAAAACGCCCATGTTGTAGGGATCACTCACCTTGCAATTCTGACACTCGTGTCTCACAATCCTTTTTAAAGTGGCACTATAATAAAAGCAGAACATTTTAAAAAGAAAATGTGGATAGTGATGAATTCTAATAAAATGGAGCACTTAATCAAATAGTTCCTTATTATTCTGGGAGCCGCGGTAGCACGGTGGGTAGAGTAACGTGTTAGCAACCAGACAGTTGCGGGTTCGAAACTCGATCCAACCAAAGACCGTCGTGCACCGGAGGCTGGTGCAAGTTAAATCTGAGGTGGTCTGAAATGTCCTCATGGTACGCAAGTGTAGAGAATGGGGTGCCAGTTCAGGTGTTATCCTCGTCATCTGCACGTGGTTCAAAATTACGAGGTGTTGTCCTAGATCTTTCCCTCCGGGATTGATCCCGGGTTTTAAACTTGATGCGTTTTCACTGTAGACAACTCTAAAACAGCAAACTTATTTTATGGTCCCCTGAAATATGTGAAAGGAGTTTTCAGTGTGAACATAAACAAACTACAGAAGAGAAAATACTTCTAATACTAATTTGATTCCTCGCCGTTTTGGCTGTTTGGCGTTATTTTTTTACGTAAGGGGCATGCTGATATATCATTTGACATAACATGCTAAATTACACCACAAAGAGATTAGCGAAACACTATACCCTCTGTATTTAGCTTTACAGAAAAACACTCATTTGATACATACATCATCGTTTTAACATTATGCAGCAATTAGCCCTCAAATGTTCGCAAACATATATCCGTTCTGTAGTCTTCCCTGCATAATTCGTTACCCTACTAAGTAGTTTTAACCTCCTTGCCAATAGAATCTTTCTTATGATTATTCAACCAATGGGTGTGGTTATTTAATCAATGTGTGTGGTTATTTAATCAATGTGTATTTTGAGGAAAACAATGCTACACTACTCGGAAGTAATATGGCGCTCGGAAGATTAATATTCTCATTGCTTAACAAAACCCTCCTGGTGGTTGTCTCGACGAGGAAATTTGCCATTAGCAAAACTGACCCGATCTTTATGGACGAGATATCTCGTCTTTAGAACAAAACTGACAAACTCTTGATGACGGGATATCTCGTCATTAGAAAAATTGATCAGATCTTGGACGAGATATCTCGTCAAAACACTTGGAAGGTCAAAGCATGGAAAGCAAATATATTAAATAGGATCACCTATCCCTTCAGCATATCGACTACGAACGCCAATGTAAATAAAATATGAGACAACCGATATCAAATAGTTTCTCACTTAACAGCACAATTGAAAAGGTACACAACTGAAAAAATAAACTTTCCAACTCGGTCCTACACGTTCATACTTGACCATCTATGTGACAGGGTAATCGGGTCAAATGGTGATCTGTCCTCATCTCTGACTTTTAGCGGATGTACCACTGATTGCTCACTCAATCACTCTCTTCCACTTGACTCTTGGAATGCATTCGTTACCCTGTCAATCTAACCCACTTTCCTGGGAGTCAAAACCGTTTACCGCTATCACTTTTCTTTCCCTCCATCTCGAACTCGATTCTTAAGACCGCTTCCGGGGCCTTTACATTTGAGATTAAACTTCCTTACTGTTTTTAGCTTATTTTGATTTAATTTCTATTCATATGGATGGTTTTCAAGTATAGTGAAGATATTTATTATTGAATGCATATATTAGGAATCTTAAAAATCATTTTTAGGAAGATTGGTATAATGGCTATTCATCCGCATGGTTTCCACGTATAGTGAAGATATTTATTATTGAATGCATATTAGGAATCTTAAAAATCATTTTTAGGAAGATTGGTATAATGGCTATTCATCCGCATGGTTTCCACGTATAGTGAAGATATTTATTATTGAATGCATATTAGGAATCTTAAAAATCATTTTTAGGAAGATTGGTATAATGGCTATTCATCCGCATGGTTTCCTCGTATAGTGAAGATATTTATTATTGAATGCATATTCGGAATCTTAAAAATCATTTTTAGGAAGATTGGTATAATGGCTATACATCCACATGGTTTCCACGTATTCTGAAGATATTTATTATTGAGTGCATATATATTAGGAATCCTAAAAATCCATTCTAGGAAGGTTCGTATAATGGCTATTCATCCGGATGGTTTGCATGTATAGTGAATATATTTATTATTGAGTGCACATGAGAAATTTTAACAATTTTTTATAGGATGATTATTCTTTTCTATAGGATGGATTCTTTTATTAGGAATTGCAATGATCCAAATAATGTATGAAATATTATGGGGATGAGAGAAGAACACGGAAGTACATCAGTATGGATCAACACTATCATGTGAATTTTGCTAAGAACGATTTAACTCGTCGAGACAAAACTACCCTATTACACTAAGTGGAATGAAGATCCAAATAGGAAAACAACTTGTTCGTTGCCCAGAACTGGTGACTGCTTGGAACAGGTTTTTGCACCAGAGGCACAGGGCAGTTTCAACGCTAAGACGAACCACCAGGAGGATTAACCCTCCAAGTGGTTTCGACGAGATATCTCGTCCATCATGATCTGACCAATTTTGCTAGTGACGAGATATCTCCTTATTAAGATATTGTCGATTTTTATGAAGAGATTAAGATCTGGTCAGTTTCTTGTAATGACGAGATATCTCGTCGAGTCAACCACCAGAAGGGTTAAGGACGTGTATCATAAATTACTTTAGCTAAAGAAATATTGGAAATACTTACAACTCTATTTAGATAATATTATGAAAACAAACAATTGAATATCAAACTGTGAAAACCATGATTATAAGTGTAAATGAAAATAACTCTGGCAAATAGAACAATTGTGCAAAATTGTGAACTTTTATTTCCTCTGAAATTAATATTTCAGAATGGTTCGATTCCACACTATTCAATATTTTAATGTAACTGCATTTAAACATATTTTATTAATATTATTTATTTGTGTTTTTAATTTGTGACAAACTTTAGAACTTCATACCTCGATTTAATAAACGAATGGTCTAAGAAACGAACTGCAACTTCAACACGAACAAGGGCAAATACCTTGAAAATTATATTTTACATTATATACAACATTTGAATAAGACTGAAATTACGAATTGAAATATTTATTAAAGTTCTTAAACTATCAACTAATATACTCTCGCTAGTTATAACTGCATTAAAACCGCGTTATTGCATAGGCTTGTTGCTTAGGTGAAACACACGCCTTATAATTGCAGCTGATATTTCCATTTACCGCCTTTCGCCCAAATTTGCATACTCTCAAATTAAAAAATGATATTCCTTTTTGTGCGGATAATTAAACACAAGATAAATTGCGCTGTCCCAAACTTTTCTTCCCTCTTATGTGACGGCCAAGAATTCAATTCAAAATATATGCTTAAAAAAGAAATTATCTCCCAGTGTGTTTACGAAGAAGCAGGAAGGACTCTCAAGAAGAAAGAACGTATTTTTCTCTCAGAGAATCGCGGTATGCATTTTCAACGCCGAGCAAAAATAAGAAGGCGAGGAAAGCGTAAACAGTTTTAAAAAGGTACGAAAATCTCACTCCAAAATAAAAAAAGTAAAATAAAACTACGAAGTGTAAACCTACATCACTGGAGGCGTGGCTCAAAGATACTTTGAAAAATGTTACTTCATTCAAGTTCTTGTAAAACGATTCTCCCATTATATTACTCAGCGTTATCTTCCTCTCACGCTTAGCTGCGCCATCTACTGCACGTTTTCGTCATAAATCTTTCTGAGAGGCGGGGGGAGGGGGTTGGATTTTACAAAATTCCAAGGAGCAGCAGAAAAAGAAATTTAACTCCATATATTTCTTGAAGCTGTGTGGAAACAGGGGAAAGACTCTCCCAGTTGTGCGAGAAAACGTCAAGAAATGCTCCAGGGTGCGGGAAGAAGTACTAATGATATAGCTCGGGATAAGGATAAAATTAATCGCCGCAAAGTGGGAAAATGGGGCGAAAACAACTAAATTAAAACCGTTTTTCACAGCACGTACTTTCTATTGTATCGCACGCCTTTAAACGGGCGAACGTTCTGGAAATTCATCAAATACACATGGGGTGAAATGAATCTTCAGGGTAATCATAACTATTTCCCGCAGTCATGTTTTCACTTGTGGAATCATCGCAATTTCATGTGTTACGCTGTGTAAATAAACAGCTTTGCTTCTGTTCAAATAAGATATAAGGACCGCTGGGCATATTATTTCTACGCCGTTTCTCATTTCGACTGAATGAATTGAATGATGGACGAATTAAGTAAGCCGCAAGGAGCTTGGATTTGGAAAACGGAAATTTATTCTAAGTTCGGAAGAATGGATAAATAATTGTTGTGAAAGGGACATAAGCGAGGGCAGTAACGCGAAAGTTAAGTCTGGATTGAGTTTGTTCAAGAATCGCACGCATGTGATTAGAAGTGAGAAAACTGAGATGTTGATTTCTGGAGTTACTTTAAAGGAAGTTAAATTTCTCTTAATCGGTTAGGGCAAAATGAGAATGATGAATCAAAGAGCATTAATATTTTTTTGGTTTTATGTTCATAAGTAAGACTTTAAGTCTTTGAAGGACTTTGAAAGATGCTATATATATATATATATAAATTCAAGCACACAAAGAATTATAAAGCTTAAGTGCTAAAAGATGCAGACAAGTAAAAAGCCAAAATATCGGGGTACAAACATAGTCAAACAAAAGCCAAAAGTCAGAAGCGCCCATGAATGGGCGCCGAAGCAGCAGACATAGTATGGCTAGCAATATAATTTAATAATTCAAAACAAAGCGAAATTTAAGAATATTAATTTAAGAATATCAAGAAAATATTTTTAAAAATGAAGCGGTGTCTGTAATCAGGGCGTCATCAGGGAGGAACCTGACCCATACAAAACAAGATGGTGTTTTCTGCGTGTGGGCAGCATTTCCTGGACTTTTGGCCTGAGTTGACTTTTTGCTTATTCAACCATTGAGTTGACGTATTCAACCATTACCAGATTTAAACTGCATCAAATGCTATGTAAAATATTTGAAGATGCCAAATAGCCATATGCACGTAGGTTGTCTAACGAATTATTTGTGTAAGGAGCATCCACTAAAGACTTTAATGAATCTTAATTCGGATGAAATACGTAATTAAGTTCCACAATTAAAAAACCTGATCAAAATGTACTTTCCTATCTATGAAATTATAAATCAATAAATGTTTTTATCATAATTCCTGTGAATTAGTCCCTCACCAAATATTGCAGGGTCGTGCTAGCCCAGTTGGAGGAGCAACGGATTAGTAACAGGAGGGTTGTGAGTTCAAAACTCGGTTCAGCCAAACACCGTCGTGTACAAGGGGGTAGGTGCTCGTTAAATCTGTCGTGGTCTCAAATGTTCTCACGTCGGCGTGGTGTGGATGTTAGGAGAGTGGGATGTCAGCTCAGGTGTTATTCTCGTCATCCGAGAGTGATTCAAAATTATGAGGCGCTCTCCTTTGCTCTTTCCCTTCGGGATCGATCGCGGAATGCCGTCAATACCCCGTGGTGTTGCTCCAGCGCGACGTTAATTAACTACCTACCTACCAAATAATTCAAATCACTAATTTAGCAACGCAACTATTTCACATTCTGGAACTTCTCAATTTGTTTTGTTTTAACAATGTCCTCTGATCATTTACCTTCTGAGATTTCCGAGTGTACCATTTCTTTTACTCCACAACACACATAATAACTAAGTAACAAGTTGAAAGAATCTTAGGTAGGTAGGTATTTTTAATTAACGTCACACTGCAACTACACAAAAGGCTATTGGCGAACAGCCCGGGATAAACCCCCGAAGGGAAAGATCCGACGACAATACCACGTAATTTTGAACCACGGTCGGATGACGGAAAGAATCTTAGAGGGGGGAAAAACTATATTAGTCAAGAAACTGATTAGAATTCATGCAGAGAAGACTAGAGGTTAGAGAGACGATATGCAGGTGTGAAACCCTCAGAGGGTTAAATATCAGCATCCCGAAAAAGTTTGTGAAAGCGAGCCTATGGTTCTGAAAGGGACAGCTTAATTATTGCCTTAATCCGGCCCTGATGTTGATTGTTTTTACAGAGCAAAATTATATTAGTTTCTAAGGAATAAGAGGAATAAAAAAGTCAATTAGACTGATTTCAAGAAATAAAATACTTCTAACAGATGCTTGGTTAAATTCAGTGCGATGTTTTCTGTTTTAGGGCTCGAATTACAGGTCGATGCCGTTTGGTAGGCTGCAATCACCAAGTGAGAGTAGCCCTGCCAATAAGCTCAAGACAAAACAGGAGACTCCAATTTGTCTTCGAGTTCTAAGAATACCTATTTAAAGAGCGAATGTATGATAATATCTCTCGTACTAAAATGTTATTGTCTTCGAATACAAGATTTGGACGCATCAACTTAGATAATCAGGACAGGGATCGAATGAACCCAACCAGATTTGATTCTAAGATAGACCTGAATAACCTTTAAATTAGATTTAGTAGCAAAACATTGATTTACCCTCCTGGTGGTTTATCTTCGAGTCGAAAACTGCCTTATAGTGGCCAGCCTCTTGTGCAAACACCTGTGTCAAATTGTCACTCTGTTTTTGGAGAGATGGTGAGACTTCTTTATTTTTCCAGTTAAGTTAAAAATTAAATTAAATAATTACATGAAAATCTATCAATATTGTTTAAAGGCAGAGCACAATAACAAATCCTGCATATGTAATATCAAAAAAGCGCTAAAGCTGGGTGTCAAATGTTTACTAAAATTTTACAATGTTATTTATTTTAAAAACTTAATTGAGAATCTATATATAGTTATTGCTTTCTAGCTTACAGACCTAGCTTTAGATAAACGTGAAATTTTGCTATTATGCGTAGATAAAGTGTTCGTATCCCAAGAACCGTACGTAGTTCAAAATGGCGAAGTGTTTTCCTTAATCTTTCATTTCGGGATGGATCCCGGACTGTTGCCAATAGCCCGATGTGTTGCCACAATGAGACGTTGATTCAACTACCTACCTACCTAAATGTTTATGGAAATTTAAAATTTATTTTCCACGAGTATACCAACTTTAAATATACTACATGAAACTATTGGGTACTTGTCTTAAAAAGAGGAGCTTCATTTTCTAAAAAAGCCGCCGAGGTCGTGGATTTTTTTTGTCATATATTTTGACAATTTTCGAGGCAAAGTGCTTTATGATTGTTTACAAAACATTTATCTTCAAATATGAATTGAATAAATTTGTACCTTGGTATACAAAGTGCTTATGTCCATTTGCAAATGTTTGATTTCACCTAATTTAGTAATTTTTATTTTTAAATTTTTAATACAGCGTACAAAAAGTACTTTTCAATGTTTTGAATCTTTCATAATGTGTTGGCAGGACATTGGCACTTTTTTCCATTATAACTTTCCTTACCTTCAAATGATTTGAGAACTTAACTCAAAATCAGCGAATTTGGACATCGATCCATTTTCTACAAAGGTACGGAAATATACTCCACAAGTTTAAGGTCTAAAGATGTTGACTGTATTTTAAAATATGATATACTAGCTGGTATTAGATACGAAGGCTTGTTGGTTTTGGATTTTTATGGCTCAAAAGCCATATTTGGCCAAACTGTGCCAAACACAAGAATTTGTGTCGCCTACAACTCACAGGTTGTGCATTGATTTGAAGGAATTTCTCTCTTGAGTTATGGTATTTGGAATAATTCAGATGGGGTTAGAATTCCACTATTGTGGTTGTTAACTATGTGAATAACACAACTATGTTTGTAAATAAATATCTAAAATAAACACATTTATAAAAAACAGAATTAATTTTTTCTGATATATGTTAGTCCACCCTCGATTTTTTTTAATCAAGACAACGCCGAGTTTATAACAGGTAGCATGCAAATTGATGAAAACAAGTAAAAAGTTTTGCGAATCACAAAGGATCTGTGTCCAATAACTAATGTATTCTGCGAATGCTTTCAACTAATGGCATTGATTGAAAGAGTAAGTAAATTAAAAGTGCCATGCAAAGTACTCTCAGTGCGTTTTTAATCAATACTTGTTTAAATCTTCCTTAATGCATTCTTTTTTTTAATCCCTGCATGAAATGCACTGCGTCCTCTCTGCGTGTTGAGAAACTAATTTAGTTTTGCATTGCAATTTCTTATTTCGTAATAAATATTTTACAAAATTTTAAGAGACTTTGTTGTAATAAGTCGTATTAGATACTTACAACTTTTCTAAACTGATTATTGACTATTATATTTTAAACTGTCACTTGAATGTTTTAGTTAGATTATGTTAGCAATTGATGCGTTCATAAATTTAGTCACTACTCTGACATACTTGGCAATTATTGCTTGTAAGTTTACAGTATGTTAAAATGTATTCAATACTTCCACAGACATGAGTTGGCGTTGAGTATTTCTCAGATAACAGCGAATTTTTATCTCAACGAAGCACTTTTACAAATCTCTCAAGAATTAAAACATAAATAAAAGGTACTTACCATACTTAGAGACTGATTTCTTAAATTTTAATAATTTAATCATTATGTAGTCTAGTAAAAAGATTTTTAAAACCTAACTCACAGAATATTTGTAGAGAACCACTAATATTTTAGATGTCATTGCATATTGTGGTGTCCCGGGAAATGAAAAAGCGGACTTTTGGGCCTAAAGAGTGTTATGGTGGTACTGAAATTTTCAAAGCCTTTGACTTTTCATTCATCAAAGCTACTTATCAAACTTATCAATTGAAGTGAATTCTCTCACTGACTTTAAAGGAAAGCTTTGGTTAGTTAGTTGAATTTAATGGCGCAAAGTCCAAAACGGACAATCTATGCCAAGGAAAGCCTTGGAGTGTCCTATGCAATAGCATTTCAATTGTCACGGACTCTCGACATGAAGTGGTAGCGGTAGAGTTCGAACTGTTTGCTGGTGAAGGGCTCATTCCCCATAATAGGACTTGCTAATTCCCCTGACTAATTTGTATGACCTAGGTCAACCTATGTCTGGTAAACATTTCTGGCTTTGACGAGATATCTGGTCCATAAAAATCTGACCAATTTTCATAATGACGAGATATATCGACGATCAAGATACTGCCGATATTTTTTATGATGACGAGATCAAGACCTGGTCAGTTTTCTTCTAATGACAAGACATCTCGTCCATCAAGGTCTGTTAATGATTTTGCTAATGATAAGATACTTCGTCAAAACAACCACCAGAAGAGTTAAAGCTCGAGACATTAATTTTAATTCCGAAATTTTATCTAAAGAATAATAAAAGCACGGAGGACAACAATGCTTTCAACAAATTTCAACACAAGACAATCCAATTCCAAATACAATAGAGCTTTTATTGTCCTGAGTAATGTAAACTAAGGTCACCTTGGATGACTAGAAACTTGGATGATATTGACGTAGTAACGCAAAACAGCCTATATGAAATACAGGAAAAATTACTGTTCTACATGTTAGTATTAGTGCTATTGAGAGATTCATAAAGCAAGGATTACCAGGATCTCACGTTATGACAGGCAGTATTTAAAGCAGACTAGTCAAGGACAAAGTGTACACACTCATGCTCGAAACTTCATTCAACCCTTTCAATCACAGGATATCCTGGTCAACTTAGTGAAGTACCAGCTAAAATTTCTTTTCGATTAGCCGTTGAATGTATACGAACAAATTTTACACGGTTGATCGACAGATGGCGGTGCAGTAGAGCACCTGTCGTGTGGTTACCCGAAAAAACAGTTATACAATTAACCGGTGAATCCACTTCACTTGATAGGGTAAAGCTTAAACAAATTGGTATTACATTCCACAAGATAACATGGACACTTATGGATAATCAAGGTTCTACTGTATTATATTTATATACCATGGGTCTATTGCATTATATTTACATACCAAGGTTCTACTGTATTATATTTACGTACCAAGTATCTATATATATATAGCATTTTATTTATAAACCAAGGTTCTATTGTATTATATTTATATACTAACGTTATACTCTGTATTAAATTTATATACCATGTATCTATTGCATTATATGTCTATACCAAGGATTAAATTTATATACCATGGATCTATTGCATTATATGTCTATACCAAGGATCTATGTGTATTATATGTACATACTAAGGTTCTACTGCATCATATATACTATAATTTTTCCAAAGTTCTACTGTATTATATGTAATGTAGCTTCATTATTTTTCAATAACTTGCTGCTTCCTTCGATTGGTATACAGGATTTGCGCATCGATTTCAAAATCAAAAACAAATGCTCTCTCAGTCTAATGTATCACTGCTTACATTTTCTACAGGCTCACAATACATCATTATTAGCTCGCTTACTGAGACACGCGTGAAAAATGAAGTAGTTTTCATCATTTCGCACGAGTACTTCCTCGGGTTTTTTTCTTTACTCCTTCCCCTTCCTTTCTTCTTTTTGTATCAATAAAAAAAGAGTTGTGTAGGTGTTACACTGCCATCTGGCGGGTTGTCAACTGCACGAAATTCTGGAAATGCGCGTGCGATTCGGTCAATGATTGATGGTGTCAGCCACTTTGGACCCATCTCTGTTTCTGAAACCGTTCTGTGAAGGCGGCGCTTGACCTTTGGTTTGCAATTTGGATAGTCCCCGAATTGATCGGGCTTTGTCTTTTGAATGACAGAGATGAATGGACGTTTTTACGCGGGGCAATCCTCATCAGTGACAGTGCGAGACTAACGGCGAGTGGGAATGGCTGCTCTGTTAGGAAACAGCACACTGGATACTACTTCGCGGACATTGCGACCAAGTTTTTAACCCTCTGAGTAGTTTCGACGAGATATCTCGTGATTCTCGTAAAACCTGACCAATTTTGTATTTTTATCTCGTTCCTGACCAATTTTGCTAATGATGACTTACCTCGTGATCAGGATAGTGCCGATTTTTAACCCTCCTGATGGTTGCCCCTCCGAGTAGTTTCGACGAGATATCTCGAGAATAAAGACCTGACCAATTTTGCTAATGACGAGTTACCTCGTCATCAGGATAGTGCCGATTTTTAACCCTCCTGGTGGTTGCCTGTCCGAGTAGTTTCGACGAGATATCTCGTGAATAAAGACCTGACCAATTTTGCTAATGAGAGTTACCTCGTCATCAGGATAGTGCCGATTTTTAACCCTCCTGGTGGTTGTCCCTCCGAGTAGTTTCGACGATATATCTCGTGAATAAAGATCTGAAGATACCTTTCAATGATAAAAACTTCAACTCGGCAATTTATTTTTAAGCAAAATTATAATTTCTTTGCAATTGACGACATATTTGCGAAATATTACCAGTAGATTCTGAAAAGACATTTAGAGGAAGTGCACTAAAGAATTTAGTTTTAAGTTTTCGACATAAATAAAAATTAATACTTATCTCGCCCAAACGACTGTTGGTTTGTTGTTTTCTGGTTTTATGGCCATATTCGGCCAAGTTACGGCAAACACAGGACAGACAGCTTCTAGTAAGAAATGTGAATGGGGGAAAAGGATCGCTTGGGTAATCCGGGAGAGCGTTCCCGGTATTTACTATATAAAGGCAGGAAACCCCATGAGAAAAGAAAAGATCACTGGAGTACCTCGATCAACATGACGTACAGCTCCTCGCCAGTCGGAAATTCGTTCTCGGTGTGACTACTCACAGCTCTTTAATTCATCAATAAGATAAAGGATAAACTTTTAAAAAAATCAAGAACTAAGGATACAGATAAAGTAGAAGCGATTGCTCAAATACTTGCAAAAATTAGTGCATATACAAATAACTTAAAGTCAATTTTAAAAGTGAATAGATCAAAATTCAGAAAACAGAGACGTAATAACTTAACCTTTGAAGAGTACTATGCTGAAAATCGTTCTTGGATTGTAGGTATTTTAATTAACGTCACACTGGAGCAACACAACGGGCTATTAAATCGTTTATGGAAAGTATTTTTATATTGAAGACCATTTACCTTATATGAATGTAAGAAAAACTAAGAAATAAAAAATAATACTTTTGTTTCCTTAAGGGGAGGTGAGACACCTCTAGAGTACTTCTTTACATCAGAATACCTAAAGAAAGAATATGCATTGACTTCAATGTACAAAAAATACTTACATACATTCGACGTTAATGATTTCAACGGCGGTGGAATATCAGATGTCCTATAGCTCTGAAAGAACCTAATGTACAAACATGTTCAAAAGTTCAGGATAATTCAATCCGAGATTAAACCGGTAACAAGCGCTTTTGCACCGTAGCATCCCAAATGACAAATGAATGCTCTACAAGCTACGTGGGATAAAATAAGAACACCCATATGCCTCGTGCTACTGGGAATTAAATAAATTAATCAAAAATGGGTGTGCATTGTAGGTTTTAGATGTTGCGAAAAAACTTATTTTGCTCTGTTAAAAGCAACCTAATAAATAATGTACTGACCTCCAACCTTAACGCAGGCCAAAGTGTAGACATACTTTCCACAAGGCTTTCCAAGAGTTCATGTGGCAAGGAGTCTGCATTAGAACACGTCTTTGCTCTTGTGTAGGCTGCAATGTGACATCCGAGATCATTCCAAGCATGCTCCTATTGTATCGAGATCAGCAAACCTTGCTTGTTACGAATTCAGTATTATCCTTAAGTTTTGGACATGTGTGTCTTAAGATGCAAGTTTTACAGGATACATGGACAAAATGCGTGCTGCTTACGAAAGTAAATGCCATACCAGTTCTCCCTGCCCTGCAGGATATAACATTATTGATTAACCCTCCTGGTAGATGTCTCAACGAGGTATCTCGTCATTAGGAAAACTGACCAGATCTTGATGGACGAGACTTGGAGGACTACTAACACAGGAGTTCAGAGATCCCTAAATTTATTTCTGAAAGGTGAGCAAAAGCTTATTTTTATAATAATGCTGATAGATTATAATTGTACAAGATAAGAAATAAAATAACATTACTCTGAGAACAATGCTTTGGTCACAATCTGATGCACTGTTTGCGTGACCTATTGAAAGAACAACTTTATTTTGATTTATAAATTTCGCTTTATTAATTATAAATGAGGAAATATAATTTGGTCCAATAATGAATATGAAACAGAACAATTCATTTTCAACCACGCATATTAAGCTTTTAGATCATTTAATTTCAAAGTTATAATTATTTGTCACGATCATTACTCTCGAAATGAAAAAACGAAGCATCTCAGACGCTGCTGTTAATACTCAAAAAACAGACACAATTTTTTGTAATTTTCGCCAGAGAAGTAATTAAACAGAAACGCAGAAAAAATATAATTAATGCCGAGTTCCTTTTACAGTCCATAAGAATTCATTTCCAATCAATTGATGTGATTTAAGTTGAAAATTCTGAGAAATTGCTTTCCCGGAGATGTTTCTAATTATTCGGAAAAGTTTACTTTGTACGTCTGCTAACAATCATTTCAGATCAGTACTCATCGCTAGCAGTGGAAGTTCTTTGAATATACGGCCCATATCTTTTTAATTCTTACAATATTTATTACATAGCTAAACATTAAATCTCGGCTGAAGTACCATAGGTGAAATAAACTTTGTACAATATTTTGTTGTTGGTTTAGACACTTAGAACTATTCTTAAAAGGACATGGTGGAAGAAAAAAGATTTACAATTTATATGGGGTTCTGAGGATATATTTTTCTTTACTTTTAAGATACGCTTTTTTCTTTTGAAGAGAAAAGATTTATTATTTGTAAGTAAAGCGTAAATCTCTTCGGAAGCTTTATTCCGTAATTAATAAATACTTCGAACAGAATCTTTTTATTTCACACCTATGAAAATAATTCGCAGAGTAAAGATAGAAGTTTGGCAACATGTTGAAGAGCACTCGAACACACCTCAGTTTTCTTAAAAATTGGCAAAATACAATCATTTTATTAACTCTTGAGAGTAAATTTTCGAGGCAGTGCACATTAGTTAACCAAAGAAATAATGAAGTACTTTACGATAGGAAATACATTTATTTTTCACAATAACTTATATAAAAGTTAATCTACTATATTTCAATTTAAGGTTGCGCTGAAACGTTTCACAAAAGTCTATATCGCTACAAAAATAAAACTTATTTGCTTAAACTCAACCTTACAATTTCCACCAAATTATTGAGACTTAAATTTTTTTTGTTCAAAAATTTATTTTATATTTCAAATAACCAGAGGCAAAGAGGTTAAATGGCCCATCTAAGTGAGTTTAGAATTAAATACTTAAATTTATGATTATTTAGAATTAGAAAGGGTGATTCTAAGGATTTCAGATATTTTGTCAAATAATTCTTGATTTAGTAGTAAGTTAGATTTAAACAAAGTGAGAAAATGATGGATACGTGCCTGAAGGCTCTAAATCAATACTACGTATATGCCGTAGATAAGTTAAAATGTTTCACTCAAGACTCATGCAATAATTATTCTGTATTAGATACTTCGTACTCTAATTAAAGTGTGCTTAACCACTTCTGTATTTCGTAACGTAATGTATTAATTTACAATGATACTTTAATGTATATGATACTCTTTAAGTATACAGGTAAAGCAGGGAAAATCTTATAAGCTATATATATATAATGTGTCATTACGTTAAAATGCAAACTTGTTACATACTTACAGTTTATACTTTGCACATCACATGCAAGAGTAAACGCTCCAAAAAGAACTACTAAAAAGTAGAAGCAAAACCAAACAATTATATATTTTTTATTTAATTAATGTCGCACTGGATCAACACAACGGGCTACTGGCGGATCAAACCCGAAGGGAAAGGTCCAAGTACAATACCACGCAATTTTTAACCACCGTCAGATGACGAGGTGAATACCTGAGCTGGCACCCCACTCTCCAAACTTCCACACCAATGTGAGGACATTTGAGGTCATGACAGACTTAATGTGCACCAACCCCAGTGTACACAACGGTGTTTGGCTGGACCTAGTTTCAAACTCGCAACCCTCCTATTGCTAATCCGTTACTCTTCCAATTGGTCTACCGTGGCCTTCTCTATGCAAGAGATTTTCGGTGTAAACAAACTAACCAGATGGAATGAAGATTTTACTTCCACTACCCAAATGATTTCGTATGATACACATCAGGATTACCTTAACCCTCCATCTGGTTGTCTCTACGAGGTATCTCGTCGTTTTTAAACCAGACCAAATCATGATGGACGAGATATCTCGTCATTAGAAAAATATCCGAGCAGTTCTTGATCTCGTGATCATGAAAAAGTCGACAATATCCTGATAAAGAGACATTCAGTCCTAATCAAAATTGATTATATCTTTATTGAAGAGATATTATGTACAAATAACTTATAGGGTTAAAACATAGTTTATCACCGTTTTGGGTAATGTTCGGTGTTTAATCTAACTGGCGTTGACCAATCCACTATCGTATATCAATTCGGAATTTGTTCTTTGGGATTGCTATTGGCGACGTGCTGAAATTATAATAAAAATCAAGCCAAATCCATTAGGAAGACGCAAAGAAACACGTTTCGCCTCAGAAACATCATCACTACCTACATATAACTTGACAGAAAATGCTTCTCTTACTACTCCCCTCTGTGACTTTCTTTCAATAAAGAGTGACAAATGTTACGGGAAAGTATCTTTCTATAGGAACGTACAAGTCACTGCATTAAACAGCTACCGGATTACTACAGTAACTAGTGAAGCTGTCTCGTTGATGTACAAATAAGCCCCAGAATATTGGATAGTTTCAGTACTAGTCTTTGTGAAACTGCCTTCTTCAGGTACTGTCTTATCAGTTGGAAAGGTCCATCATACATCGGTTGCAGATTCCAGTGCACATCGTAGCCTATACAAAAAATTGTGTGCACGAGTTTTTCTATAAGCACAATTGTGAAACATCATGATCCAACGTACGGGAGTGTCTCCTGGATAATACTGAATCTTTTAGGAAATCTGAATTTAAAGGAGAGGGAGTTGTAGCATCATAAAGATTCCTGATAGACAAATCGTTTCACCTTTCTCGAGAGTTGTAACGGGTACTTGCATGTCTCTGTATATAGTATTTGTCACACAGTGATTGTTATAGAGGCTTACAATGCGCTGTAAATTTAGGTATTAATTAATTTATTTATTTACAATTATGCATATATACATGCATGTGCAGACAATTATCAGTACATCCAATAAAGATGCCAAATTCGATTTTAGTTCCATACTGATTATACAAGCACTAAGGGGCCGTCGTTTTTCAGTGGGTATGTTCACTGCACTAGCAACTTTCGAGTTGTAGGAGGTGAAGGTTCGATTCCTGTCAGGTGCATTCCTCCATGGGTGTATTTCTCTGTTCTGTGTCAGTAAAACTTTCATTGTGTGTGTCTGTTTATTACTTGTGGCTGGGGTAGTATGGCCAAGTATGGTCCTTGGGCCATAAAATCCTCAAACCAACCTACCAACCATAAAAGCACTAGATTCGTAAACATTTCATGCAATATGTAGTATTGGTGTTGTAGGTAGGTATCTAAATAACGTCGTACTGGATCAAAGCAACAGGCTATCGGCGACGGTCCGGGATCAAGGGAATCTGGGATCTTTCCGAAGGGAAAGATCCGAGCACAATACCACGTAATTTTGAACCACAGTCAGATGACGAAGTATTGGTGAGGAAGTAGCATCATGGTTATAGACAGGTAAGGTGAGGGGTCAAATATGTATACATAGGAAGTTCAAGAGAGTAGTACTCACTGATTGGTCTTTGGCATTGGGTGCTGGGGTGTTGCTGATGCAGGGCACGCTGAGATGAGGATGAAGCTACGAGGCCAGGAATAACTTGTTAAGGTTTCACTTGGTTTGTTGAGGAGCTCGTTCTTTTACAGTATTTTTTAGATATCTGGTGCTCCATCGAGAGGTTCCTAGTTTTGTCCCCTGTCGGCTGATCCAACCCCAATGAAATCCAGCTTCATACCCAATGTTCTGACCAATACAATACAGCAAGTCCATTATTCACATAATCAATCACTGTAGATGCTTGACCCCTCCCAATTGACTACGGCGTAAATCGTTTCATTTCGTATAGTTTGTTACTTTCCAATTTGTCAGACTACGGTGACAATGACAACAGAGAGATAGTCAATGGGAGCGTGTATGTAGTCAATGGGGTTGGATTGTATGTCGCGGGTCATACTATATGCCCAAGCTTGGCCAAACAACGTCAAGTTATGAGAAAATACACACAAGGAAAGTTCTTACACTAGACCGCTAACGCAGTGGACAAACTCAACGAAGGTTTTGTCTCTGATTGACTGATGTATTCATGAACTCTACTGATGCTGGTGGTCAAGACATGATAATTAAGTTACACAAATCTAACCACATCAAGAATTGCTGCTGGCATCGAAGTCCTGGCTGTACCAAAAGCAAATTTTATTTTCTCTATGCAAATTTTGAGTGGAATCGGTTTTCAAATTCCAAGAGGAACATTATTTTCCGATTTAAAAACGTAAAAAAATATAAAAGTACCGCTTATACAGAGTTTGAAACCCATTTTTCAGATTTCAGGCTGGTAGGAAGACATTTTCTAATCGATAAAAATCAGATTTTGAGTTTCTTGTAAGTTAAATTTAATAAAGCATGGAGGCATACCTTATATTAACCCTCCTGGTTGTTGCCTTGACGAGGTTTCTCGTCAAGAGCAAAACCATTAGCAAATCTTGATGAATGAGATGTGCCGTCATTAGAAGAAACCTGACCAGATCTTGATCTCGTCATCATCAAAAGTCGGCAATATCTTGATGACGAGATTTCTCGTAACCAGCAAAACTGATCATATCTTGATGGCGAGATTTCTCGTAATCAGCAAAACTGATCATACCTTGATGGACGAGATATCTCGTCGAAACCGCTTGGAGGATTAAAAACGCGATAATATTTTAATTTGGGGTTTCTTGCTTCTTCCATACGATATCCAGTACGACAATCCAAACTATCCATTGATTGGATTCTGGGGGGTTTTAAGGTCCAAAAAACGGCAGACTTCCCCAAACCATCCATTGCCATCAGCCCGTTTTCGCCACAGAACTTCAAATTCACAGAAAATAGTGCGTTAAAGATTCACTACTTCGTTGCAGGAATGCGCGTTTACGTGCTTTTAGAGACAATTCCTTCGGCTCGCAAGAGAGGTTTGGAGACACAAATGCATAAATAAAGATAAAAAATGTCAGAACCGGTAATGCCTTTAAATCCTGGACTTCAAAAGTAGCACTTTTATTTTAGCAGCGAAAAAAAAAGGCGGATGAAAGGAATAAAAAGCACTATAGGATCTAATAACTGTCAGAAGCCATCTTCAGGTCACTAGTCACTTTAAAACCTCCCGTTTCAACAGCGTTGCGTTTTCCTACCAAAGAGCCCTCCTATAGTATATGTATCATCTATGTATATATACACAGAGAGAAAGGGAATTCTTCCCTCTAACTTATAGTGAGTATAGATGCGACCTTAAATAGTTGTTTCTACCGGATTCAGAGTATATATTCCACTCAGAAAAGAATCTCAGATAAGGGGACAGGATCAAGGGTTCCTAGGGTATGTTTATTGGATTCTCATTCGTCTAAGTATTCTATTTCACCGCCTCCCCCGAAAAGGATTGGGTGCAAAAGAGGAGATTGCAGTAAGGAGAATAAAAAGAATCTCAATCTCTCCGGATACATCCTTTTATTTTATTTCGATTTTTTTGTTTCTTTGTTGCACGAGGTCGCAGATGATTGAACCAAAATGGAGATCCAAATCTGCTGAATCAGCGGTCCAGTGCGCGTTAAAATTTGGAGAATAAATTAGAGGAAAACCAGCTGACTAGCTGGTTATTTTGAGGAGGATCGGCAGCGTGTGATTCGTAACTCAGGTATCGTTCAAGCCATTAACTTTTTTTAATTGGAAATTCGGGAGTTCCGTTCACTTAATTCACGCGATTTTGCAAATGAAAGCAGTTTTGCTCGG
Source organism: Meta bourneti (assembly GCA_933210815.1). Classification (NCBI taxonomy): domain Eukaryota; kingdom Metazoa; phylum Arthropoda; class Arachnida; order Araneae; family Tetragnathidae; genus Meta; species Meta bourneti. Next base: position 22,621,472 of record OW119933.1, on the reverse strand, counting down.
AAGTTCTGAATGGTTATTGAGTAGTTGAATTAATGTTGCATTGGAGCAGCACAACGGGCTAATGACGACGATCCGTGATCAATCCCTTGAAGGTAGGTAGGTAGGTATTTAATTAACGTCGCATTACAGCAACACAACAGGCTATTGGCGACGGTTCGTGATCAATCCCGAAGGGTAGGCAGGTATTTAATTAACGTCGCACTGAAGCTGCACAACGGGTTATTGTCGACGGTCCGGGATCAAGGGACAAATCTGAGGACAGCACCTCGTCATTTTGAACCACGGTTAGATGAGGAGGTCAACACCTAAGCTGGTATAGCCCACTCTCCAAACTTCTGCACGAGGCCAATGTGAGGAATTGGCCAAGACCGATTTGACTGCACCGGAACCCACGTACTTTTGTTGGACCGAGTTTCAAACTCGCAACCATCCGGTTGCTTCTCCATGATTATAAAATACAATGCTTCGAGTCTGGTATTTTTCACTGTGTTAGATGAGCATGAACACCTCATGTTTTCAAAAAACATCTAATCTAATCAAAAATTTAATCCAAAAAGCAAAATATAAAGTCGCATAACAAAATGTACTATAATATAGATATTCGCATGGGTTTGAAAGAGGTAGGTAGATGAATTTAAATTTCACTGGAGCAACACAGCGGGCTATTGGCGAAGGTTCGTGATCATTCTCGAAGGGAAAGATCAAAAGACACCTCTTAATTTTGAACCATGTGATTGAGAGAATGCACTAATGAACAACTACTGATAAAAAATGAGTTACAATCACAGTGACTCGTTAATCCTCGTGGTGGTTGTTTCGACTTGGTACACGTCATTAGCAAAACTGACCAGATGTTGTTGGTCGAAATATCTCGTCACTAGAAAAAACTGACCAGATCTTGACCTTGTCATCATCCAAAAATCATGGCTAATATCTTGATGACGAGATATCTCGTCACTTTCAAAATTGGTCGGATCTTGATGGACGAGGTTTCTCATCGAAACCACTCCGTTTGAGTCATGATCCATCAGTTAGATTAACTCTTCCTCATAACAGTAACAAAATAACAACATTAAAAATTTGGTCTTTTAAATAAAATTATATAAATTCTGGTTCTTCGAAAATTGACGCGCAAAATTAGAATCAGTGAGTAATATTATATATGGGCTATACAAACTGGATTCTAATTATTTTAATAAAGTTGAATTTAAACACATATAGGTGTTTCTTGTTATTTTCCAGTCAGTAAATGTTCTTTTCGAAAACCCTTAGTTTTGCTTTTCATTACCTTTTCCGAAAATTGACGTGAACAGAAGAGTTTAGCTTTTAAGCGAACCATGACATTCAAAATCACTAAAATCGATCGAAAAACGCCTTTTTAACTTCTAGTTTAAAAATTTATTTATATGAAATTGTAAGATAGCAAAGATAATTTTTCAATTACGGCATTTTTTGACGGAGTTACATTGACAACCATGAAACAGAAAGTAGATAAGTATTGGTAGGTCTATAAAAACGAGTTTATCCCTGTTTAGATTCTTTGGCATTCTTCTAATTTCAAACACCATGTGCATTAGTGTTTTTCTTGATTTCCTTAAAGCATATTTTAAATAATCCTTGTAATCTATTGTACATGCGTAAATGCAAATGAGAAATTCATAGCGCTTTCTAGTTTTGAAATTTTTATTTAAAATGTTGTTTAACCTATGTTTTTTTCCAAAGGCTTAGACGTTTCAGTATAAAACATTTTTTAGCTTTACAGCTGAGTGATATACTTGCAAAATGGGGAGTTAATTTGGTTTATATGAATAGGAACTATTATGTCAATTAAAATAATGACAATACAAGAAAATTAATGTTAATAGGACCTTTCAATTTTGCTAATTTATCAAAAATTTTGCCCACATATTCTATAACATGTTCCAAACAAATCAATATTTAAATCAAATTTCATGTATAAATTATTTAGTAAAGCAGTCTGTAAATTGTATAACTATCGGTTGGCAGGTAGTTGAATTTACGTCGCACTGGAGTAATCTGGCTATTGGCGAGGGTCGGATATCAATCCGGGGAAAGATCTTAGGACAACTCCTCGTAATTTTGAATCATGGTTAGATTACGTGTACAACTATTGGACCATAACTTCAAAAGTTTGTTTTGAAAGTCCGTTGTCCCTTAACGTGTCTAAAAATGAGTTGGGTGTTTGCTGTTCCCAATAGAAAATAAGATTAATCTGCCCAAACCTAATTTGAACCTTGACTCTAGCTAATGAAACACTGAAAAGTGAATATTGTCTGATGACAGCCCAAAGGTTAAAGGGATATTGGACTCGATATTATTCGGTGCTAGTAGACATTGCTCCTAACAAGCACAAAATAATTTCTTTGATTTCTTAAGGCAGCCTAAGGTACCAATCGTGGTATGTCACGTAGTCTTGGAAGGATAGACGGGATTGTTTCCAAATTCTACGCATAATCTACGCGTACGGGAAACAGACAAATACAATTTACCATGTATTTCTGTGATAACCTAATAAGCATTATAACTAATAAAATTCGGAAGAAATTGGAAAAGGTAATCCGAGATAAAACAAGACGTTGATCACGATTCAGGATAGTTGTTTCTTCATAGTTCCAGATGTCTTTGGGGAATAAACCTCATTTCTAGTCCATTCCGAGAATCACTCAATAACTCTTTGACCTCGCTGTTATTCAATAAATTATTTCGCTATATTATGTATGAATCGTATATTCAATTCCCATTCTTCCTTCCATGAAAAACCTAATATACTTTCTGTTAACGAAACTATATATTATGATATATCACAATATATTGTAATGTTTCTTTGTATTAACATTTGTAATAAGTCAGGAACACTTGTAATAAGTAAATTATACCAAACCCATATTTTTACCTTTCATGAAAACAATATTAAGTTATATATCGTGTCTCTATGCAGTGGTTCTCAACCTTTGAGACACAGTGGTTCAGTAAATCATTTCTTATAAGAGGGTCAAAAAAATTTCCAACAAATTTTCTAGCATATATCTCCAATTATTTTTAATTTCATACATTAAACTAAAAAAATATGGCATAATCATGGAGAGTATGAATACATTTATGATGGCATGTTGACAAATGTAGTATTGCATTTAAATTAGTTATCAAGCACTGGATTGATGAAATCTTGTAGTGTATTGTAATTTCCTCAAACCAACATCATTAAATTAAGTTTTGCTGATTTTTATTGACATCTCATACTGATCAACAAAAATTTATATTTATTGCCTCAAACATCCTCAGTACGAGAGATTTCTTGACTTTATTACTTTGAAAAAGTTATATCACTGGTTTCGAAACAAGAACTTACAAACAGCAATTTAACTTGCGGAGAAACAGTATTCAGTTTTATTAGATTTAAGAACCGGATACAGACTGCTTTAATCTTCAATTTCAGTGGAAACATTTTCTTCATACTTCTTTGGTCACTGACATTTTTTACTCAGGCCTTCTGTGTTTGAGTTTTCGACCCATTCGAATATTATTTGCCTAAGAATATTTCCACCATAAAATATTCATAAAAATATTTAAAAAACAAAAATGATCAATTCCAATAGAAACTGCAGAGCTGCTCAAAGATTGTACAGTGAACGCTTCCCCAATACTCGGATTTCTCCCAACTTCAAAAAGAATGTCTTCCATTTCAGGAGAGCTCGAACTTCTCTGCCGACCCACGTCATACCTGCTGACATATTCTGGTTTCACACAGCTGGAGAGGAAAACGCTCAAATGTTTAACGATAAGGCACACATCTGTCGGGGAAGCTTCTACGGTGAGCAGAAACATTAACTGATATTTTTCCAGGGACACTAATGCTTATTTTCATGTTGAAGAATACATTTTTGTATTGTAATCCCTTCAAAAGGTATATAACACTATCAAAACGCCTATAATTTGTATTTTTTTATCTAAAAACTAATAGTTAGACTTTAGACCGTTGTACAGGTAGATATTTAATTAACGTCGCACTGGAACAATACAACGGGCTACTGGCGATGGCCCGGGATCATCCCCGGTGGGAAAGAGCCGAGGACAACACCACGTAATTTTGAACCAAGGTCAGACCTGAGCTGGAACCCCACTCTCCAAATTTCCACACAATGCCAACGTGAGTACATTTGAGGCCACGAAAGATTTAACGTGCATTAGCCTCCTTTGTACACGACTGTCTTTGGTTGGATTCAAACTCGCAACCCTCCGGTTGCTAGTCCGTTACTCTTCCAACCGGGCTACCGCGGTCCAAATCATTGTACAGTAAAAATAAAATTGATGGGTTGTGTCGAGGACAAACCGTAGTTTTGACGTAATTACTCTGGCCTGATGTTGGATTGTGGAGTGAATAAAGCAGACATAGGAAGTTTGAACTATTGTTTATTGTGAATATTCAACAATTTATTTGCAGTTTGAACGATTAAAGTACAGTTTGGTATTAATATTAAAGAATAATTTTGTTGATTAAAGGCCTGTAATTGTAGTTCATTTTGGTAGCTTTCGAAGGATACCAACAGTACACACTCCTCTCAATCCAGTTACGCTGGCCCAAAGCTCGCCCAGCGCAGTAGAATTTCGACAAAACGCGGAACCCCACCCCGCGCCCAGTGTGTCTGCGCACTCGGTCCGAGGGTGATTTCAGGTACGGACATCTTTTGTCTACACGACTCTATATTTACCTTCTGGGTGTCTCTCCTAGTTCTGAAATCATAAGACAAGAGTTGTAACGCTCAACTTTGCGTGCATGGCCTCAGTACTGTTCCGTTTTTAACCCTTCTGATGGTTGCCTTGACGAAGCATCTCACCATTAGCAAAACTGACCAGACAGTAATCGACGAGATATCGCGTCAATAGAAGAAAACTGTCAAGATCTTGACCTCAGCATCATAAAAAAAGTCGGTAATACATTGATGACAAGATATCTCGCCAATGACAAAATTTATCAGATCTTGATTTCACGAGACATCTCGTCGAGCCCACTTGGAGGGTTAACGACATATTCTCTTCAACACATTTTGTCAGTTAATGAGTTTCTGTTGTAAGTAGACGATGTATCAAGCAGGACACGGACACCTGGTATGCTCTTTCAAAATTCTCACTTCACTGGAATAAGAAGCATACCAATCCCTTACATGAGTTCGAGTAATTTGCATTATCTGAAAACTTGAAAACAGCGGGATCCTATTCTTCGGTTTCCGTTACTTTTCTCGTCTCATGGTGGCAAAACGGATTGGGAATATATGCCACGACAAAAACAATAGGCATTGTATGAGTCGGAAACAAAGCTTCTCGGGGTATATTGAGTTTTAGTTCTTTACACACTCCGCAGATACTTTAGCATGAAAAAATCCATGAAATATTTAAAGTTAGACTTATTCCTGTATAGTAAATACAGCCTCTTCGATTCAAGTACATCTCTGCAATTTTAATACTTCGCTGCCGGTTTTCTGAATTCCACCCGCTATAAAATTGATAAAATCTGAAAGTCAAATAAGTTGCTTGTGCGTGTAGTTCAGGCAGTGTCTCTGAAAAAATGCCTCAGTGACATTTTATGTCACTGTGCTTTTGTCACCAGCCTCCCCACCTATATCCAACTCTCTCAAATGCTCTTTTTTATTGTATTCCCATCGAAGATGAATTGCAGCTCACGCAATTCATTCCTTTGTGGTAATACAATAGGGTAAAAAACGGTTCCATCACAATAAATCCATGGATTAAAGGTTGAGCAATCTTGCGATGTTATAGTTCCGTTTATGAATGGTGTAAGTCCATTTCTATTTCAAGTTATTCGAATATGTGCTTATTCCAGTGGTTGGAGATTTCAACCGTTATTTCTCCACGCCGATAAAATTGTACCGAAATGCCGTAGATATTATAGAAGGCGGAATGCTGAAACGAGTATTTTTGTTCAATGTGATTTAAAGGAAATGTTGTTTAGGTACAGCCATTTAGGTTTTGCGGTAATATGAGTGTAATCAAGTACAGTTATTGACGTGAAATGACTAAACTGGCGGTATTGAATTGATTTAACCCTCATGGGCCGTTGTCTCGACGAGGTATCTCGTCATTAGCAAAACTCGCCAGATCTAGATGGACGAGATATCACATCATTAGCAAGATTGATCAAATCTTGATGAACGAAAAATCTCGTCGAAAACGCTTGTAGGGTTAAGGTTTTAAAAAGTAATTAAGTGGACAGAAACGTTGATTATTCTTTGGTTTACTATACGGTTTATAAGTTGGTTGGCTTCGGGGGCTTATAGCGAAAGAACCGTATTTCGCCATGCTGTGCCAGACACAAGACAAACAATATCAAGTAATAGACATGCACAATAAAAGTTTTTTACTGACACAGAAGAGAGAAATACACCAGAGAGGAAACAGTTTATAACAATTTAGTTCTGTTCTACAATTTTCAGTGAAAATTTTAGAACAGTGGTTCCAAAGAAAGATCTTAAGGTCCTCGGAAAACATGCAGTATTTCACTAGCCAAATGGGCCGCGGTATCCCGGTTGGTAGAGTAACGGATTAGCAACCGGAGGGTTGTGAGTTCGAATTCAAAGATCTTGGTGTACATAGGAGATGGTTCACGTTAAATCTGTCGTAGCTTCAAATGTCCTGACGTTGTAGTGGTATGGAAGTTTGGAGAGTGGGGTGCCAGCTCAGGTGTGACCTCATTATCTGACAGTGGTTCAAAATTACGTGGTGTTGTACTCGGTACTATAAGCGGGTTGTGCCTAAAATGCATGTGAGGTATAACGTGAACTCATTCCCAATGGTCCTCCAGGGTGACACTAAGTAGTTCCTAAAAATTCCCTCTTATAATGCCATAATGATTAAATTAAATTGACGGGTCATTAGAAAATAAATTATATCCTCTTGGTTAGTAAAAATGGAGCTATTTCACGTTTGATATTTTCATTATTCCAAGACTCGCGTACCGAATGTTAAACTAAAAAGTTGAAAATATATTTTAAGCCTTAATTCTACAAAAGCAACATTCAATTCACTGTTAAAGTCATAAGAAATTCAATGCAACTGAATAAAAAAACAATTCATACTTTACTGAAAGTTACAAGCATTGAAACATCGAAGAAAGAAATCAAATAGTTTAGTCAAAAAGTTTTTGAAAAAAGCAACAATATTTTAATACGAAATACTAAAGTAATCGCTCCAAAAGAATTTGAACATCGCATAAACTTTAATTACATTTTTAATGTACATTTTTTTTATTTTCGAGTCAAAAAGAAACGTCACTTTTCAGAAATTTCGAAGCAGAAGAAACTTGACATTTTTTTATTCGCTGAAAAGCATTTGTATTTTTTTAATTCCAGGAACAGGTGAGTTATTTATGGGAAGACAAAAAAGAGGTTTAATCCACTCCGCCTACTCCCTTGAAAAACTAGAAAAGACATCCTAGAAGAAGCAACGTTCTTCAATAGTGTCTAGTATGAAGGATTCTGGAATTATCCGAAAATGTTTCCGAGAAGATTCCTGGATTCTGAAACAAACTGTACAACGAAACAGACGGGAAACGAATCTGGGACTTCATATTTTCTCGCGTCAATACTATATAGTACGAAATATCTCGTCATTTAAAGAAAACTGACCAGATCTTGATCTCGTTATCATAAAAAATTGGCATTATCTTCATGACGAGATATCTCGTCATTAGCAAACTTGATCAAATCTTGATGGACAAGATACCTTGTCCAAACCGAGGACGCGGTAGCCCAGTTGGAGGAGTAGTTGATTGGAAACCGGAACTCGATCAACCTCAGAATTTGAAACTCGATTCCAACCAAGGACCATCGTGTACATGAGGTGTTGTGTATTTTAAATCTATCGTGGCCTCACATGCCCTCACTTTGAAGTGGTGTGGAAGTTTGGAAAGAGGGTGCCATCACAGGTGCTGACCTCGTCATCCAATAGTGATTCAAAATTACGAGGTGTTGTCTTTGATCCTTCCCTTCGGAATTGATCCCGGACCTTCGCCAAAAGCCTTTGTGTTGTTCCAGTGCGACGTTAATTCAACTAGCTAACCTCTTCTACAGATAGATGCATTGATAGATGTATAGGTATTGTAATTAACATCTCATGAGCAACACAACGGGCTATTGGCGACGGTCCGGGATCAATCCCAAAGGGAAAAATCCGCAGACAACACCACATAACTTTGAACCACCATCAGATGACGAGATAAACACCTGAGATGGCGCCCCACATCCCAAACTTCCACACCACTCCAACGTGAGGACATTTGAGGTCACGACATATTTAACGTGACCCAACCCTCTTTGTACACGTGGGTCTTTGGTTGGATTCGAAGTCGTGACCCTCCAGTTGCTAATCCGTTACTCTTCCAACAGGGCTACCACGGCCCACCAACCACTTCGAAACCACTTGGATTGTGAAGCAACATTTAAAGCAAAATCTTGAAGCATGATATTGGGTCGGTGCGAATGAAATGTCCGATGAGAAATAGCTTTGGGAATGACCCCCATACAGCTAAAAGTAATTACCTATAAGCTTCCGGCATCTTACGTCACAGAGCTACTATAAATAGCCATCACGCGTGAGAGGTACAAATTCCAGATTTAATTTGTTTGAATGTAAGGTGCTTCCAAATTCGACATGGAAAACTCAGATTTGAGAGTCATCTTCCTTTACGAATTTAAACTGAGACATTCTGCTACAGTTGCTGCTCGAAACATTAACACAGCATTCGGGATAATACAGCCAATGAACGAACCATTCGGCGACGGTTTGCGAAGTTTCGAAGTGGAGATATGGACCTGAAAAATGAACCACGTGGTCACAGAGAAGTTACAGCTTCTGACGATGTTCTGCTAAGTGTGGTTGAAGCTGAACCGCGGAAAACATGTCAGATAGCAGCCGAGCTAGGTGTCTACCACACTACAATTGTTCGCCGTCTGGCTGCATTGGGTAAGGTCGAAAAGATGGATTCTTGGGTGCCTCATGAATTGACATGAATCATTGAATCATTGCCAACAAGATGAGACGTTAGGAAGTCTGCACCGCGTCTTTCCAGGAATGAAAGAGAACCTCTACTGCAGCGAATCGCTACCTGCGACGAGAAATGGGTCCTCTATGACAATCGGAAACGATCTGTACAATGGTTGAGCAAAGCACAGCCTCCTGGACGTCATCTCAAGCCACCCAGGAAAGTTATGCTTCTTGTATGGTGGTCTACAGATGGAATAATTCATCGCAGTTTTCTGCCAAGTGGCCAAACCATCACTTCAAAACGATATTGTGATGAATTACGACAAATACACCGGAAATTGATGGTGAAACAACCGGCTTTGGTAAACAGGCAAGGCGTTCTCCTCTTGCAAGATAACACCCGTCCTCATGTCGCACAACGGGCGATGCTGACACTACGTGAGTTGGGCTATGAAGCGATGTCTCACCCCCCTATTCCCTTGACTTGTCACCTACAAATTTTCATCCGTTTCGTCACCTGGATCGCTTTCTTTCTGGCAAACGGTCCACCCACGAAACGGAGGTTTACCGTGCAGTTGATGACTTCTTCGCATCCCAGCCACAAGACTTTTTTCGTTCTGGGATCATGGCCTTGTCAGACAAGTGGCAACAGTGTATCAATTCAGAGGGAGATTATTACGAGTAGGTCAGGTACTGGTATTTTTCAGTTATCGCCATAGAAGTGTAATGGTCATTTTCCGGACATTTCATTTGCACCGACCCAATACATTTCTCCCCCCTCCCCATTTGCATTTAGATACTTACAACACATTTCATGGATCCTCCAAAAACATTTTCAGGTAAATTAATCAAAATCTAATGCACATGGAACATTTTGAGTTAGACGATTGTCAAAAAATCTTAATCGGGGAAAAACACGTTTTTGTAGTATAATAAACTAGTATACTCATATACTAAATCTTTGATATTATATATGCAAGCCGTCAAAAATGATATTTGGCGTCTACAGAATTTTATTCGAATTAATTTTTCAGCTAAAATTAAGAAATCGCTTTTGGTGATTTAGAAATTCTACTGTCCCCTTAACTTAAGGGGATCGCAGTAGTTCGGTTGGCATAGTAACGGATTAATAATCAGTAGGTTTCGAGTTCGAAACTCGGTCCAGTCAGTGTACAAGGGTTGATGCACGTCAAATCTATCGTGCCTCAAAAGTCCTTAGCCAATAGCCCTTGTGTAGCTCCAGTGTGACGTTAATTACCATTACCGTTAACCTATTTATATGGGCAGATAGGTAGGTATTTAATTAACGTCGCACAGGGGCAACACAACGACCTATTGGCGATGGCCCGGGATCATCCCCGGTGGGAAAGAGCCGAGGACAACACCACGCAAATTCAAACCAAGGTCAGATGACGAGGTCACACCTGAGCTGGCACCCCACTCTCCAAACTTCCACACCTCGCCAACGTTAGGACATTTGAGGCCACGACAGATTTAACGTGCACCATCCCCTTTATGCACGACGGTCTTCGGTTGGATTCGAACTCGCAATCATCCGACTGCTAGTCCGTTACTTTTCCAACTGGGTTACTGAGGCCGCTCTATTTATATGGGTAATCACAGAAATCAATCAATCAGTTCAACTCTGAAATATGCTGTATCCCCAAAAAATTACAATAAAAAAATTCAATGGATTACGATAGGGGAAAAAAGAGTGAAACACACACAAATAAAGATACATTCAAGCAACGAAAAATTGGTTCAAATTGAATAAGGATTTAATGCGTGTCCTATTTTCTTCATACCTGAAATTCCACGATGCAGAGAAAGGGCAGTTAAAAATGAAAATTCGTTGTTTTTGCACTCGTCGTTTCTTAATCTCTCAGAAAAGCATTAGCGGATTAATTATGCCAAAAATGACATTTTTTATCTCATGTGTGTTTCGTAAGGCTCTTTTAATGAGTATCCAATATTTTAAACTCAAAAATAAATTCCATCGCTAGCAGCTCTTAGGGAAAGCAGCTGCTTTCGCGTTATGCAAAAACAGCATAGTCATAAGATTAGAGAGTTAAGGATTAAATGATTTTTTCACGCATCTGTTTACCGTTTGCTAATTAAAAGGAATAGAAAAGTGTTTTTTGTGTGGACAAAAATTTAATATACAATGGTATCCGAATTAAGCGTAATCAATGAACTTGTGGATGTCCTTCAAACCAATGTCGGGATGCTACCAAACTAAATGTTTTATGTCATAATGCAGGGTGTTTCAAAACTTCCTATATTCCGCGGTAGCCTAGTTGGAAGGGTAACGGATTCTCAATCGGTAGGTAGGTATTTAATTAATGTCGCACTGGAGCAACACAAGGGGGTATTGGTGACGGTCCGGGATCAAACCCCAAGGGAAATATCCGAGGACAACACCATATAATTGAATAATAATTTTGAACTACTGTCAGACGACGAGGTCACCTGAACTGGCACCCCACTCTCCAAACTCCCTCGCCAGGTCGACGTGAGGATTCTTAATTGGAAGGTTGTGGGCTCGAAACTCGTACCAACTCAAGACGACCAAACACTGGGGCCGTGAACCACAAATCTGTAGTGGCCTCAGATATCCTTGGAAGTTTGGAAAGTGGAATGCCAGCTCAGGTGCTGTTATTTGACCGAAGTTCCAAATTACGTGTTGTCCTCGGATCTTTCCCTTCCGGATTGATCACCACGTTTGCGTGGTGTGGAAGTTTAGAGAGTGGGGTTCCAGCTCGGATGTTTATCTCGTCATCTGAACTGCGATTCAAAATGTTATCATCGTATCTTTCTCTGCGGAATTGATACAGGACCGTCACCAATAACCCGTTATGTTGTTCCAGTGCTACGTTAATTAACTACCTACATAGCTACCCTTCAAAACTTCCTAAGGGTTTCTCTTCTGTGCTAGTAGCCTGCTAGTTGCCGGTGGTGCAGGTTCGGTTCCTCCGTGAGTGCATTTCTCTCCTGTGTCTGTAAAACTTTCCATTACTTGATGTTGTCTGTCTTGAGTTGGTTTTTATGGCACTATGGTCAAATATGGCTCTGGTGCCATAAACCACAATTCAACCAGACAAAACATCCTAAGAAAGCTATAACCCTGCTTGTGGTTCTCTCAACGAGGTATCTCATCGGGAGAAAGCTGACCAGATCTTGGTAGACGCGATACCTCGTCATCGGGAGAAAGCTGACCAGATCTTGGTGGACGCGATACCTCGTCATCGGGAGAAAGCAGACCAGATATGATGGACGCGATACCTCGTCATCGGGAGAAAGCAGACCAGATATGGTGGACGCGATACCTCGTCATCGGGAGAAAGCTGACCAGATCTTGGTGGACGCGATACCTCGTCATCGGGAGAAAGCAGACCAGATATGGTGGACGCGATACCTCGTCATCGGGAGAAAGCAGACCAGATCTTGGTGGACGCGATACCTCGTCATCGGGAGAAAGCTGACCAGATCTTGGTGGACGCGATACCTCGTCATCGGGAGAAAGCAGACCAGATATGGTGGACGCGATACCTCGTCATCGGGAGACAGCTGACCAGATCTTGGTGGACGCGATACCTCGTCATCGGGAGAAAGCAGACCAGATATGGTGGACGCGATACCTCGTCATCGGGAGAAAGCTGACCAGATCTTGGTGGACGCGATACCTCGTCATCGGGAGAAAGCAGACCAGATATGGTGGACGCGATACCTCGTCATCGGGAGACAGCTGACCAGATCTTGGTGGACGCGATACCTCGTCATCGGGAGAAAGCAGACCAGATATGGTGGACGCGATACCTCGTCATCGGGAGAAAGCTGACCAGATCTTGGTGGACGCGATACCTCGTCATCGGGAGAAAGCAGACCAGATATGGTGGACGCGATACCTCGTCATCGGGAGAAAGCTGACCAGATCTTGGTGGACGCGATACCTCGTCATCGGGAGAAAGCAGACCAGATCTTGGTGGACGCGATACCTCGTCATCGGGAGAAAGCTGACCACATCTTGGTCAACGTCATCATTAAAAAAAATCGACAATATTCTAATAACGATATATCTCGTCAATAACATAATTTACCAACCTTTATTGGGAACTTCTTGACGAGATATGTCGTTATCAAGATATTGCAGATTTCAAAATTATTGGAGAAATTGGTCAGATCTCGGTGGACGTGATATCTCGTCGTAAGCACTTGCAGAGTTAAGGAGAAGTAGGGAACACAAAATTAAGCAATTTTCTCATAGGTATGTCCGCAAGCGATACCTCCACATGCTAGAGAGCGCTGTTCGGCAGCAAAAAAGTTGGTCCGTTTTAAATCACTCCGTGCGTCGATGCAGTCAGACGAGCAATACTGTTTGTGGACGCAACTTAGAGCATGTATTGTGTGAAACTGGAACTCAAACTATATAATTTGAGAAAATAAAAATGCGTTAACTTACTTGCCGTCTTTCATTTCTGCACCCTCTAGCACATTCTGGAAGGACATACAGGGTGGCCCAAAAGTCACTAGACCATTTTAAAATATAACAATTTTGCTATTACTATTTTTTTAATTCAGATTATTTATATGTAATCCTTGGAAACTAGTTACGGAGAAATTCATGACTGATCAACGAGTATATATAATCCAATTTTATCTACAAAATCAAAGGTCAATTGTGCTAATCCAAAGAGCTTACATTCGTCATTTCGTGCGTCTTGCAGTTGAAAACACAGGTATGGTGGCAGCAAGATGGGGCTACTCCCAGTACAGCTGTTCCGACGATGGAGCTCGTAAGGCAAATTTTTGGACGGCGGATAATTTCGCGAAGCTCAGAATTCAATTGGCCTCCACGTTCACCTGACCTTACAGCTCCAGACTTTTTCTTGTGGGAAGACTAAAGGGAAGAGCATACCGTAACAACCTTGGATCATCCAGCAATTGAACACCAACATCCGTGGAGAAATTGAAGGAACAAGCGAAGAAACATTACGAGAGGTGGTGGAGCACACTTTAAAAAGAGCCCGCCACTCTCAAGAACAAAATGGTGGTCATTCGAAGGACCTACAAAATAACCTACAAAACTAATTAAAAATAATAACCTACAAAACTAATTAAAAATAATAACCTACAAAACTAATTAAAAATAATTCCCAAGAAGTATATTGTTTATAAAATAATAAATGTGAATTTTTAATGCATAAAAGAGTTATTCTATTTTTAAATGGTCTAGTGACTTTTTGGCCTCCATGTACAACAATTCGTGATGAAGAAAGGATAAAAAAAAAACAATTTATTTCATCAATTATGCAAATTAACCCTCTCGCTGCGCATCCCGCGATTTCCGCGGGGAACGTAGAAGTAGCAAAATTTGCGCAGCCCGCGATTTCCGCGGGGATGCATTTTTCCCCTTCTATTTAACTGTGCAACCCGCTCTTTCCAAGTTCATGGTTTCATTTTGCCTTTTCTGTGATGTTTAATTGTTTATTCAAATCTGGGTTAACAGATGGCTTTAGATGTCCACATTTCTGCGAAATATACAACCATTTTTTGCAGCATTTTGCGCGCTCTTTTCAAAGCTCAAAGATGTCTGGCAGGAAGCGTTTCGCGAGTGATAGAACCTACATTTCTGACAATATTTCCGACACTGATAGCAGTTCTGACTCTGATATCAAGTATATTGAAGATAGTTATAGCGAAACTGATGAGAATTTCTCGGATTCCTCTGCGGATAGTGATTTCTAATAATTCTTCATTTCTAATAAATGTTTTGTAAGTATTTTGCATATTTTCATTAGTATATACGTTTTACCTCTGTATTTCATAAAATAAATCATAATTTAACCAAGATTAATTTTCAAAATTTTGCTTTTATATGATTATTTTTCTATTTCAATATTCCGACAACCTTTTTTTATGATCTAATTCTATATTGAAAAAAAAACTCTTTTACAAAAAATTTTGTATATTTTAACTCTAAAATATATGTAGATTTGAAACATGTAATAAAAAAATACTCAATTTTTGAACCTATTTTGATAAAAAAAATTACGCAGCGAGAGGGTTAAAATATTAACAAAACTTAAATCTCGCATTGAATACATACAAAAGGGAAATGATAGTGGATTATGATTAATATAAAGGGACGAGGTTACTCTTTGAATCGCTTTAGCGTTGGATCGATTTCTTACGATTCTTATCAGGTTCTACAAGAGCGCTTGGACAAAAAGATCCGCTTCGGATCCCGATAAGTCGGTGCTTCAAAATGGTCATTAGTGGAGGCTGAGGGAAAGCAATTCGAATATCTAGTGCACCTTGCATTTAATCACATACCTCACATACTTTGATCTGCTATTCTCTATAGCCTGAATAATTTCGTTTTGAATAATCTTACACGGTTGGCATTTCCGAGATCATGTATTTCATTTATGAATAAAAACTGAATTCAGCATAACTTTTAAAAACTTCTCTACATCTGTATTCAGTACTCTGTACAACTATGTACGGTATCTAAGTCGAAGACTTAGAACTCTGGATATCTATTTAACATTATCCCATTCCATGATACTCCTACAATAGGGTCAATTCCCTGAAATTAAATGGAGTAGCCCGATTGGAAGAGCGGATTAGCAATCGGAGGGTTGCGAGTTCGAATCCAACCGAAGACAGTCGTGTGCAAAGAGGGCTGGTGTACGTTAAATCTGTCTTGGCTTCAAATGTCCTCACATTGGCGTGTTTTGGAAGTTTGGAGAGTGATGCCAGCTCAGATGTGACCTCGTCATCTGACCGTGGTTCAAAATTACGTGGTGTTGTCCTCGAATCTTTCCGTTCGGGTTTGATCCTGTACCATCGCCAATAGCCCGTTGTGTTTCTCCAGTGCTAAGTAAGCTCAACTTAGCTACCTGAAATTAAAAGAGACAGGGCTTGAATTACTGTCCAAAATTTAAGGGTCTTCTATTTACAGAGTTGAACGGTAGATAACTTGGGAATGTATTTGACATATGACATAGAGACCAGTTTCCTGAACAGTGGTCTTCCTGAGGGATTGTAAGTCAATGAGAACCCATGCTGTGCCAATCAACTTCTTTGTCTTAGAACCTTCTCTAATGCCATGTATTCCTTGTTTGGTAAAAAATTACCGCAGAACAACTAATCAAACAAATCAAAGTGAGGAGACAACACTTTCAGAAACCTAAGTGGGATATGTAGACTGATTCTTCTGATTCACACTATCGATTTACAGTGGTCAATACACTACGTTTTTATGTAAAATTGTTCAGATAGCATGACGTAGATTTTTGTGACTAAAACATTCATAGAGTAGCATAAATTTATGTTATAAAGAATTTATGCCAAAGGCAGATTTTAGAATAACGCACATCTAAAAGAGTAATCGATATTTTCCTAAATATATTGCACATTACATGTACAGTTTATTACATCTAAGAAACTTTCAACTATATTTTGAAATGGTCAACTTGAGTTGGTTCGTTGGGTTTTTATTGTGCAAGGGACATGTTTGGCCCTAATCAATTTAACCCTCCTGGTGGTAGTCTCGATTAAGTATCTCGTCATTAGAAGAAAACTGACCAGATCTTGATCATCAAAAAATTGATACATCTTGGATGACGAGATATCTCGTCATTAGTAAAATTGGTCGGTCCTTGACGGACGAAATATTTCGTCAAAACCACTGGGAAGGTTAAGAAAATTCTCTATTTAATATCCTACTGTAATCTTCAGGAATATTTAGGTGCCACTTCCTCGGCAGAGTTGAGTTTTCTACGCTCATATATCCTCGTGACAGTATTCGTCAATTAGAACACTGTCTTTCCTGGAAAATTTCCAAGTATAAAATGTGCATTTAATTAAGCCCTTGTTGACCCTGAAATTATGCTATCTTTAATAAGACGGTAAATCTAGCGTCTTGGTTCCTTGAGTTCATAATAAACAACGACTCGTCTCTGATTATTACATGAAAATGGAACAAGACACAATTTTACTGTCTTTTTTAAACTGCAATGTTTACTTATCTGACGGTGTTTGATGATATTTGAAAGAGCTTTGGTTTGACATTCTACGATCAATTTTCTGCTACAGTATACAGTTTAGATGCTTCTTGGTTCTTCAAGTTCCTAATAAACAACGACGCCTCTCTGATTATTACAAGGAAATGGAACAAGGCACACAATTTTACTGTCTTTATTCAACTGGAATGTCTACTTATCTGACGGAATTTGGTGGTATTTTAAAGCGCTTTGGTTTGACATTCTACGATCAGAGTCTTCTACGGGAAGGCTTAGATGCGTGATGAGCCACATAAAAATTCCCTCTCTTTTTATAGCCCTTAATTTGCAAGCTTTGCAAATTCTGCTTAACCTTTGGACAGCAGCATTTTTATGCTCACGCGCGTGGGAACTGTTATGTAAATTCCATTACTGCATTTTTTTAAAACAAATATATCCTACTTGAACTGATGAAGACAAAGCGGTGAGCTTTAATTCTATAACGATAGTTTGACGTTTTGCACGTTGGTTTGATGTAAGCCGGAGTCGTTTTTTTTTATAATTAAAAGTAAATTAGAAACAACCGAGGATTTTTTGTGTTCGCTTCAAAAACTCCATTTAGCCCCACTCCTCTCCCCCACCAAGTCAAAAGGTTCCACCACAATGGCTGTGCATGAAAGCTTTTATTGAAACAGCAAATGAAAAATTCAAATTAATTACCTCGCGTGTGTTTATTTTTTATCGACGTTTCTGCATTAGCAACAAAGAACAACAAAAATGAATTCCGAACTTTTATGTAACAGTCGATTACAGGTAATAATTTTACGCGTGAATTTTTTTTCTCGGGTAAGAATTTTGTCTTATGTAGATATTTTAGGGCTTCTTTCATCTTTGTTTTGAAGGAATATATGCCATGTTGACTACATATATATTTCAAACAATATCAATGAAATGACGATTTCATTGCAAATTAATTAGGATTAATATGCTCTAAAGGAATACCCCGAATGGATGGTCACATTCAACAACTTAAATGGGACAATTATTTTTGATTTTTATGTTTACAACCAAATTCTTTAGTGTATCTTGTTCCAATAAACATTTACAAAAGAAAAAATCCTTTTCAAGTAAACAGTAATTAAGAATTTGATATTTTTCAATTATTTCAATTTTTTAATCCCTACTTCTACAAATTTAACGTCATCTGACCATGGTTCAAAATTGCTAAATGTTGCCCTCGGAATTGACCGTCGCCAATAACCCGTTGTATTGCTCCAGTGTGTAACGTTTATCAACTACCTACCTACCTATAAATTTAATTTCTTTTCGAATGCTTTTATCTTTATTTTCCTTTCAATGTGACTCAGTTCAGAGCATTTTTTACAATTCATGCAGTGTTTTACAAATATTTTTATGACACTATGAAAAACAGTAAAACACCAGCCATAATTGATTTTATAATTTTTTTAAATAAAACTTCTTTTAAGTTCTCTATTCTATATACAAAGTTATTAAATAAATCATGAAAAACAACTACAAAAAATTTCAAATCTCTAATAATTACAAAAAAGCCTTAGCATTTTAGTGTTTTGAAAATATCTGGCCAATTGTAAAGGGTAGTAGAAAGGCCCAAAATAAACATTTCTGTCAAAGACTGTGTCCGGAAATTTAGATGGTAGAGGGAGCTGTTTATGTCAGTGGATAACATTGTTTATGTGAAGTAATGCGTTATTCCCAGCTCGAATTTTCAACGGCAAGCTCCGAATTCGTGTAGCGATACATTCTGTTGAAAATTCGAGAAGGGGAATGACGCCTTACGCTACAGAAACGATGAGATCGACTGACCAAAAAGCACCCTCTGTCACATAAATACGACATTTCCGGACACACATTCTTTGACAATTTTTTCTTATTTCATGCCCCTCTACCCTCTTTACAATTTGGCCAGATATGTTTGAAACACACTAAATACATTTTAGTCATGGAAAAGCAAAAGCTCAGCAGAAAAATACTACAGTTTAAAACTTAGTCGATTTCACTCCTAACATGGATAAGAAAACTTCAATAACTCGCAAAATAATGTAGCTATAGCAATAAAATTTCCCACGTAATTCTTCTTTAACTTACTGTCTTATATTAAAACAGTACAATTAATAAAAGACAGCAAAATGTTCTACGTTTTGGGCATTTTAAAGTACTGTGCCCCTTAAATTAACTAATAATAAGGCCGAACTTTGAGTCTCTAGTTAACTAATAATAAGGTATTAGGTTGATGCAAAAGTTCGTCCCGGTTTTTTTGACAAAAATTGAAGAAAAATTTTATTTACTCAAAATTACATTTAATCATTATAGTATGTGCCGCTCTGTTCGATTATCTTTCTCCATCTCTCCGGTAACTGCATTATCCCGCGCTCATAGAAGTTCTGAGGTTTCTGGCTAAAGAACTGATCCAGGTGACGAAACTTTCTGAATCACATAGGGCCCGTGGAATCGTCAATGGCACCCTCACCAAACACAACACATATCTTCTTTTGCGTCTGTGAAGCATTCTTGCTTTTTCGGAAATAAAATACCATAATATATAGAAAATACTCCTTATTTTCTGCCATTTTTGATGCTTAACAAAATTTAAAAAACACAACCAAATAACAGTTTTTTTCCGAAGTACTCGCTGAAATTCCTTCTTTCAATTCAAACATCAAAGCTTTACACATGTGAAGTAGATAACACTTCGGTTTTGCGATGCAATACCACATAGTGCCATAAACGGGACGAACTTTAGCATCAACCCGATACTAAGGCTCTTAAATTAACTAATACTAAGTTACTGTTGAGCTCTGGTCTTTAGAGTGCTGGTTAGAATTGTGCACCGTGCTACACCTCTGATCACCTGAAGCCATTCCTGTGAAATGGCTTCAGCCTCCAGCATCATACATACTAGAGGCATAATTTGGTATCAGTCAGCATATATGGGTATTTACTAAAATTAGGTAATCTTGAAAGCTACTTAGTATTGATGCGTAAAAATGCTCTATCATAAGCGACATCTAAAAAAATACAAATTTGGACTCGTTATACGAAAGTATAACGAGTAAAAATTAAATATAGAATAAATCGACACTATTGCATATTCTGATCAAACTCAAATTAAGATGGGGGTGTTGAATTGTTTCATTTTGTAATTATTCAATAATTTTAACATCTATCAAGACATCCGTCCTACTATACAAATTTTCTCTTCACAAAAATAAGAATAGAATACTAAATAAATTTTTATTAAAATACTGTTTCTTAACCCTCACTTGGTTTCCACGAAATATCTCGTCCATCAAGATTTGACTAATTTTGATAATGACGAGATATCTCATCCATCAAGATATTGCCAATTTTTTTATGATGAGATTAATATCAGGTCATTTTTCTTCTAACGACGAGGTATCTCGTCCATCAAGATCTGGTCAGTTTTGCTAATGACGAGACCACCAGGAGGGTTAATTAATTATTATTACTTTTTTTTTCAGAATTATAATTTGATACATATAATGCTAACGTGCCGTACGATATAGCAATGTGTCAAATCATGTGCTAAAAGATAGGTCAAACTTTACATGTTTGCAAGTGGATGATTACTTTAAGTCAAATAACCAATACTCATGACGTGAAATGAATTCTAGTAAACTTGACTTCATTTATTGTTCATAAATTAAGATATGAGTCTTTAATTACCACTAATCTTACATGCATTTATTATATACTTTTGTATAATCCGTGTATACAAAACTCAATTAAATTACATCGGTTTATTTTTGCACGATGACTACGCAGAAAATTGCTAGTTATAATTACGTTATCTTTGTGAACTTACATAAATAAATTTCTATGTATACATGTATCTAAATATAGACATTTTTTCCCAAAACTCTCACCAAATAAAAACTTTGTTCCGAAATTTTAATAGCTGTAACTTGCTCACACACAGAATTTGTAAGACATCACTATCGGAAAACTTTGAATACCCCCTATCACCTTTTAAACTAAGTTTTACCTATTTAAAAAATACATCGCATCTCTAGAAATGCATCAAGTCAATTTTGATTCTCGGAAAAAAAATTAATGTTAGTCATGTTCAATACCTTACCCCAAGCTCTATTCATTCATTTTCAAAAGATTTATAAATTGGAGAAACCTTACTCTTGAGGTCTTTTACCTAACTTTTAGTTCTTTCTTAAAAAAAAACCAAAGAATGAAAGCTTGAAGGCAAAATTCCAGAAACTTGAATTTTAATTGAATCCGTATGAAAACACTTCATTTTTATCCACCCGGCTTTTCCAAAGATAGACTGCAAACATTGAGTTGGAGGATCGAAAGGCTTCTTGAGTTATTAAATATCGGCGTGTATTCTTTCCTTTTGTTAGTAAGTGAAAAATTTAATTGCGGCATTAAAGAATTAATTATTTCGTGGAGGAAGTTCGACTTTTTCCTTATCTCCTGAAAGAAGGGAAGCCAGCATTATTCCCTTCTCTCTTCGTTTTTACCTGACTCTTATAAAATATCAACGAATTAATTATACCAGGAATAGCATTTTGTTTCAGATACCTTTCCTAAATGAATAATAATGAATATTTCTGGCCCTTTGGTGTAGTGAGCGAAATTAAGAACGGTCCCATTACCCTTCCGAAAATCCAAAAAGCGAAACTTTCGATTTTAGCAATGGATTTAGTTCGAACCTACAGCAGCAAAATGATCCTAATTTCAAGTTATAGGGAGATAATTTTTAGAGTATCGATAATTAAGCATGTTACTTAATCTTTTTTTTAAATATTAGTTTTATTATTTTTAACATTTTTGTTTCAAATGTTCATATTTTTATGAACATTTATAAACCCTAATTCCTTCATCCCCTATAAAATTAGTGTATGTTACACACCTTTATAAAGTTTTATTTCGTGATAGCATGCATATCATGTATATAATATTTGTATATATATTTCGTACAAACATTATAAGCATACGCTATTCACAATCCCAAATCTTATTATTTTTAACTTTTTGTTTTAAGTGCTCGTATTTTTGTGAACATTCAAGAACTTTAACTTCTTCGCTTCCTACCAAATTATGTATAATATATATAGTTTTTTCATCGTATTTTCAATAAAGGAAATTTATCTAATTATCTAAAAAGGTTCAGAAGGCTGTTCACATTTCTGAACCTTTTTAGACAATTAGATACTTTCCTTTATTTAAAATACCATCATCAAACAATCCATGATTATATACGAATAATGATACAGAGATACAGTATCAATTTCATGATACTTCACATTTCGAGATAAAGGAGGTAGTCGTCAAATTATTATGCATAAATTTCTCTAGAGAGGCGGTCTTCATATACAGTTGTACGAAAACTTCAAAATTTCTAATAATTCTCTTACAATTCTGACGCCAAATTTCAAATTTGCATCAAACTGTAATCTTAGATACCAAGTTTTAAGTTATTCGATCGCACCTGATTTTAAATCATTTCAGGATTCCTTATGACTGCAAAATTACTGCACTTCCTTCCTGTAGTTATTTCGCTATAATAAATTTAATAATGGCTATTTTACGTTTTTCAAGGTAATGTGTGACTTCTACAAGGAGTAAAGTGCTGAAATTTAGCATAGTCATATAAAAGTCCTGAATCGATTTTTATCAAATATATTTATATTGTTATTCTCAGTTCTTTAGAATACTAATTCCATAACTTATTACATTATTTTTAGAACAAGGAAATACATAGGTTTTATTCTGATTTCTATATTAATAACTCCATAAAAATATAGTGTGATAGAAAGATTATTTCGGAAGACATAAATAAAAATAAGTGTATTTATCTTGATGGTAAATTTTCAAAATTTGAATAGATGCATTTTTCCTTTCTATGACAGACAAGATCCATTATCTTACTTATTCTGTACATAACAATACCACCATACATTACTGAAGAAACTTCAATTTACTAAAGATCACATTGAGAATCGAAAATGAAACTGCATTATAACACCAATAACGCACATTTACGAAATTTTGCGACAAAGAAATATTTTCAAAGTTAAGAAAACTCGCATCTTCCCGTCCATTATTCCTTTGCACTTCCATCCCCAAACGAAATAACGCCTTCTTTGATTGAGGCACTTACAAACATTTCCGTAAGCACTACGTTCGTTTCTAAAATTAAGCATAGATTTAGCTGTTTGACACGCTATAAATCACAAAGTAATGCCAAGCACGCCGAGACAATTACTAGTTGCTCAAGGAACATCAAGGTGTTCAAAAGCAAAGCGCAGAAAGCCCCGGAATAATTCTAGTCAATTCAAAGCATTTTTCAAAAACTTAAACAAGTATTTGGCGAAGGAAAAAAGAAGCGTTGTTTAAAATCCGGAGATACATAAATTCTTTCCTTAGCATATTACCGTGCTTTCTTTCCCAAATACATTCTTCGGAGCATACACATTTTTGTGAAAGGTGTTGCGCGCAGAGTTGACAATGACGTACACAAGTATGCTTCAAAACTATCCCCTTTGACAAGTTAGAAGACAGATTTCCTCCTACCTATCAGCTTTTGCACTTGAAGGATTTTTATTTTTCCTTCATATCCAGAGTGGCCAGCCATTTCGTATGAAATCAATTCCTTATCCATCAACTAAAGTAACAGTTGCGTAACTTTTTATCCTTTTAAATTGTAGCGTTTGGGAAAATGTACAACAAAAGAGGGTTTAAAATGCAATATTGATGCTTTTCTCATCTTTCATGAGATTGATGTGACAAGTATTAGTTTCCGTACACCTCAAAAGTTGAATGATGTCTGAGGAAATCATCACAGAGTGGTTGCAAAGAGCGTGACTGGAATTGCCAGCTGTCTAATTATGAAGATGTTTTTATGTCAATTCAAAAAATAAAGACGCGAGATGTTGAAACAACGGCCTTCAAACATATCCTCGGCTTTCAAGTGAAACACAAAATTAAAAATTTTCAAGGTTTGAGTTTTTGTCTTTTGCAGACCAAAATATGGTGATCGTTATGGTGATCTTCAGTGGAATATGATGATCTTTAGACCTGTTAAGTGTGTGTGTGTACTTTAACCCTCATAGTGGTTGTCTGGACAAGGTATCGTTAGAAAAACTGACCAGATCTTGATGGACAAGATATCTCGTCTAAAGATCATCTGAACAGATGTTGATCTTGTCTTCATAAAAATATCGACAATATCCTGATGACATATCTCGTCAGTAGTAACAATGGTCAAAGCTTTACAGACGAAATATCTCGTCGAAACCACTTGGAGGGTTAAGTCTTTTTTTTCTTTCCATGAAGGACAGATTTCTTCTTGAGAAACACACTTAGTGAGTTTAGCATAGTGAGTAGAATTTTCCCCCTTCGTTTTCTCAGAACTATTTTTTGACCTACTGGTTTCGCTTTTAAGTCAACAATATTTAACAAGACATATATGGATGAATGTAACATTTTTAAATCCGAGAAAAAATTCACCTAAAATAGTACAAGTATTTTTACCCGTATGTTCAGTTTATTTCAGGTACTATTTATAAATTAAAACAAGTGACAGATTAAATAATTGAGGTTATATTAAACGTGTTCTTGGAATTAAATAATTTACCATAGGGATCAACATTTGCACTTAGTCTTCAATGAAACTATGTATCAAAATGTTTCTATCCCCGAAAGTGAATTTCAATCAAAATATTAAAAATATTTAAAAATAACTTGATTACTGTTATAGATATCAAGTAGACAGTGCAGTAAACATATTATATTCACTTTCTATGAACTATATTTTTAACGTTTTATTGGGATTATCATAAAGTAATATGTACGCACTTTAATTTTTAAAGCAGAAAACATTTAATGGTATTGGTTTATCATTACAATTTATGCACTGAGAAGAAAACTAACAGCTTTAAGTGGAAATATACCTTTAATACTTATAATCTTTCATAAAAATTATCAATAAATCTATTAGCTAAACTTTTGGCATACATATATATACTATATCATGATTCTAAAATATACAAATCCTTTTATCTCATTCAGTTTATTTTGAATTGATTAAAAATCTGCAACAAAATAATTACACACCTTGGTTGAAACTGAGCTTCTTAAATATAACTTAAATTGATGGCTGCTTTCTGGCTCTATTTTAATCTCTTTCAGATAATGTAACAGACGTAATTAATTTTTAAAAAATTTAAAAAATGAAACAAATTCTTATTTTCATATTATTGTCATATGCAGTTAATGCTTATATCGCGAACAATTATTGTCCTTCAGAATAAGCGTTTTTTCAATACAGTATACTATTCAAACTGTAGAAATACGTGTTTTAACCCGCTGAGGGGTTCACACGTTTGTATCCGTTCTTCAATCTGCTATCATGCCTGCATGACTTCTAACCAGTTCCAATTTTCTTAACCAATAGAATCTTTCCCAGAATTCTTTCAACCAATACAAGTGGTTATATAGACATCGTGTGTATTGTGTGTGTGCGAGTGTGTGTTGTGGGGTAGAAGCAATTCTACGCTACTCGAAAATCTGATGACGCTCAGACCGTTAAAAGCAGCTACAAATAAAGGAAAAATAAACTTTCCCTCTAGCAGAAAGTTGGTACTTATTTCTACATCAAAATACAGGGATATATAAACCAGTCCTCTAAGCCTTCGAAATATGAATATTTTTATAGACTTACGAATATAAATATGATTTAGTATGATTAGGCATATTAAAAGCCTAATCCTTCTTCTAAATATATAACACATGCAAATAAATTTTTTAATATATTGCTTTTATACTTCATTTACCAAACTGCAAATTGTTTACTAGTTTACATATAGATTATATGATGGTTGAACATTTTATGCGGTGTCTTTTTATGGATATAATTACAGTGAAGCGTACTTGTCTGATTCTCGATTTTTAACCCTCCTGGTGGTTTATGTTTGCTTCGAAAACTGCCCTGAAGTGGCCAGCCTCTGGTGCAAAAACATGCTTCAAACTGTCACCAGTTCAGGGCAAGGGATAATTTGCTTTTACTACTTGGATCTTCATTCCCCTTGGAGCAAAAGGGCAGTTTTGTTTCGACGAGATATGTTGTCCGTACCAAAATTGGCTCGATTTTGGGCGAGATATCTCGTCCTTACCAAAATTGACTCGATTTTGAATGAGATATATCGTCGAAACACTTGGAGGGTTAAAACCATCACTATGAATACAAAACTTGTTTTATATTTATATTACCTAATGTGTTCATTTTCGGGGTAGTTGACTAGCCTAATCTGAAAGAACTGTAGTTCATTCAATAGGTTGAAGAAACAAGTACTTTTCAAATATACTGCTATTTTTGTATTAAAATTAACGACATCCTAATGTCAACAAAGAACTTATCACTGTATAAAAACAATATGGCTTCGAAATTTGGAAATGAACAATAAAGTAAGAATAGATACCTAGGAACTCTTTTGAGATGTCTTTAATCACGTAAATACCACCTAGTTCTTTTAATAATAGTGATGTGTTCAATTAAATGCTCTTTTAAATTTTTGGAACATTTTATCTCTGTTTTTGACGAATAAAGACATAGGCTTTTATTAAAATCACTAAAGTACACATTCTTTGAAAACGTGCATATGCTTTAAAAAATCCATTGCTTAATAATATTACCATCCACGCTGTTTAAAGTTTTCTTGATCCTTAGTTTCATAGCAATGAACTCAACTCCGATATCCTTTGATGTTTTAATTTGATTAGAACTCAAGCTGTAGTAACTTTCATTACCACAATTAGGGGCAGTTTGAAAGGATTTTTATTTTGCTCAAAGAAGACGCTTAAAAAGGATTGTGGTAGAATGGGAAAATACTTAATTTGATGCTAAATTTAATTTTTTTCACATTAACAAGCATTTGTAGATACAGCTTTTATGTTCATATTCCGAACGATTTTTTCAAAATTTTTTCATCAAAGGAGTTTTTATTATTCGAAAACACTCGGTTTAAAGTGATTTATAAATTTTTTTTTCAGATTTCAAATTCATATCACATGAATTTAAAAATTCGAGTACTTAAAATTTACTCAGTCAGTGATAAAGGTTTGTTTTTATTCATTAATTTTTTGGATACTTCAATCTCTCAGACTGTATGTATAAATGTAAATTCTTCAAGTGAATGTTAACTTAGACTTCATTATTATCGAATAGCAATAACTTTCTAAAACAGTTTATACTTAAGAGAATTGTGTCAGATTTTCTGTTCAAATTTGAAAGCCCTTTTTCC
Source organism: Meta bourneti (assembly GCA_933210815.1). Classification (NCBI taxonomy): domain Eukaryota; kingdom Metazoa; phylum Arthropoda; class Arachnida; order Araneae; family Tetragnathidae; genus Meta; species Meta bourneti. Next base: position 22,594,129 of record OW119933.1, on the reverse strand, counting down.
ACATTTAGATGTTACTACTCTTGATTTTCAACACACACACAGAATCTCGTTCAATTTTAACTTAGAAAGAATGGAAATGTGTAAGTTCAAACCCAAGAAGTAATTCAGATAACCCTCCAAATGGTTTCGACGAGATATCTCGTCCATCAATATCTGACCAATTTTTCTAATGAAGATATATCTCGTCATCCATATATTGCAGATATTTTTTATGACGACTAGATAAAGATCTGGTCAACTTTTTTCTAGTGACGAGGTACCTGGTCTATCAAGATCTGGTCATGTTAGCTAATGACAAGATACCTCGTTTGTCAACATAACCACCGGTCATCGTCGAGACAACCACCAGGAGGGACAATACAATATACAAATACTTTATATAAATTAAGTTGTGTTAATTGGTACTTAAATCCACATATCTAATTCTTAAATCATTCTTCCTCCTTTCTTCTGATATATATATATATATATATATATATATATATATATATATATGTTTAGCACCATTGTATTCTAAATTTAACTTTCCTGTATTGTAGTTTAATGAAGCATATGTGTAAAATCCTATTTTGGTTAGGGGCCGTCGTGGCTCAGTGGGTATGCCCACTACGTTAGCAACCGTCGAGTTGTAGGCGGCGCAGGTTCGATTCATACCAGGTGCACTCCTCCCTGGGTGTATTTCTCTCTTCTGTCAGTAAAAATTTCACTGTTTGTGTCAATTACTTGATATTGTATGTCTTGTGTCACTTACTTGATATTGTATTGTCTCTGGCTCAGCATGGCCATAAAACGTCAAAAAACCAACCACCCAACCTATTTTGCTTAATGGATTTTATACCATTTTATCTGGACCAGTGCTGTAGCAAAAAAGCATACAATTTAAGTACTAAATTAATATATTTAATAAATTAATATATTTATGTGACTTTCAAAAGTATTCAAGAGGAATCGTTTAAAATTAATTCTGTAGAATGGTTACATTTTATTAAATGCTGTTAAATACACATATTGAAACTTTGCATTCCTAAATAAAAATAATAAATTTTGCGTATACGTATGTTCAACGAATTTAATAAAGTACAGGAGATTAATTTTACATTACGTAAAACAAATTCCATAATAATGCTTCATTATGGGCTGTCTTGGAAGATTTAGTATACAAAAACACTTTATATACTGTAAATTTTCTGATTCTGAAGTAAATTATAGTAATTATAATGCTCCCTCAAAAAAAGTGTGATGGCAGCTTAAATAACCCCGGAACAATTTTCGCAGCATCCATTCTTGTTTAATACTTCCTCTATTCAATCTTATTGAATAGACGAATCTTTTCTCAAAGACGTTGTTTCGAAAGCAGATCATTATAAAATTGCTTTCAAAATATTTCTAAAAAGTTTTGGATAGAAAAACAATAAAAAAAGGCTTTTAAATATCATGGCAGTTTTCCAAATTTTTTGTAAACGAAGTACAATACTATACTTGTCTGAAGACAAGAATATTGTACCAAATAAAAAGAAATATTAAAAATTTTGATTAAACGTTGAAGATATCTGCAATGTTTTTATTATATACCCAGATTCACTATAGTATCTAGAGACATTAAAAAGTTTGAATTTTTTAGAATAGGAAAATAGGGTAATACCTCAATAGATCTGCCCTGTCATGAGATGTTATATTGCGAAACGAGGCGATAAACTGCTAAATGGGTCAACCAAGTCAACTTTTCACAGAGAAGTCACATGACTACTAGTTTTCCTGTTGGTCGCACTTTTTGAAGCTTTTCTCAATAGCAATGATCAGTCTTATATTTCATTTCTATGGTAAACATATGAGGATTGCGCTGAACAAGGAAATATCTAGATACAATTCACAGACTGATGGGGCCGCAGTAGCTCGGTTGGAAGAGTAACGGATTAGCAACCGGAGGGTTGCGACTTCGAATCCAACCAAAGACCGTTGTGTACATTCCTCCCTGGGTTTATTTGTTTCTTCTGTATCAGTAAAACTTTCATCGTGTGCTTATGTCTATTAATTGATATTGTATGTATTGTGTCTGGGCAGCATGGCGAAATATGGTCCTGCGCCAGAAAACCCCAAAGACTAACCAACCGTCGTTTACAAAGTGGGCTCGTGCACGTTAAATTTGTCGTGGCCTCAAATGTCTTCATGTTAGCGTGGTGTGTAAATTTAGAGAGTGGGGTGCCAGCTCAGGTGTGATCTCATCATCTGACCGTGGTTCAAAATTACGAGGTGTTGTCCCCTGATCTTTCCCTTCGGGTTTGATCCCGGACCTTCGCCAATAGCCCATTGCGTTGTTCCAGTGCGTCGTTAATTAAAATATCTACCTAACCACAGACTGATGTTGGCTGTGTGGGCTGTGAATTATCATGCAGAAAAATACATACAGTGTACCTTGAATATAACACATGAAGGCCTTAGCACATAGTAGATATATCGGTGCCTGCATCATTGTACACATTACCTACCAGAAGCAATCAGCCCAGCAGTACCGATATCACCCCAAACATTGACTACGCTGACAAAGAAGCTGTTTGATGCTAACTAATGGATGCAATATCAGCTCTTGTGCAATAACGTTACCTCCAGATTCTGAATCGGCAATCATCAACGCCTAGACTGGAGCTAGACTAGTCACTGAACACCACATTTTTATGCGTCAGACCACCTAGCCAAGATACAACACCAAATCCTGGAGTGGCGTTGTATAAACCTGAGTATTGGATAGTGTTCACAAAAAAGGAAGTGCCTGTAAAACTCGATCAATGAACCGACATGTAAGAATTCGAATCGACATCGGAACATACTATTCTCTCTATATTTAGTTAAATGTCGGTAATGAAGTACTCCATTTTCTTTACAAATTCGATCTCTAGTTGTTTTGAGTTGAATTCCCACAACCTATTGGCTTTTTAAAACGCCTAGTAAAACGCATCTAATTGGTTAGAGCAGCAAATTTGAACCGGTGTGCCGCAAGAATAACACTGGCGTGCCTTACGAATAGTGAAGCGGTTTAAATTGTTTTAGATTTAATTCATTTCCATAGTTTTGAACTTTTGAAAAGTGGTTCACGAATAATTTCGAATGATACTCGTATAAATAACTGAGTATTTATACATTTTTGAGTAACATGTATTCATAAGAGCAGCGATTTTGAAACGGTGTGCCTTGAGCGGTTTAAATCGTTTAAGATTTATTTCATTTCAATGGTTTAGTTTTTATACATTTAGTTAGTTTTCAAAAGTCCATTCACAAATAATTTTGAGTGATACCCGTACAAATAATTTTGAGTAATATATTTTATTAAAAAGTAGAATAAATGCATTGTTTAAAAAAGTTTTTAAGTCATTTTGGAACGGAAAGGTATAGTTAATTACTATTATTTATATGTAAATCAAAATTATACCTCTTTTTGTCTGATCGTCAAAAATAATTATAATTATAATGTCGTATAATTTTAGAAATGAGTTTGTGCGCCATGAGATGGAAAAGGTTGAAAATCGCTGAATTAATGTATCCTTTATCTCGAAATTTATAGAGAAAGTAATTATAGGTTTTTATATTTCCTATTCCTGCTGGAATTACTGAGGCTCCTTAAACAACATTTGAAACGCACTTTCTTTTAGAAAACCACCACATGTAATCCCATTCCGTGTTGTAATGATTCCTCGAACCCTTACGTTACGGAAAAGAAGTACCAAAGAGTAGGAAGCAACTTGCGATACGAAGTAATAAAATTCAATGTAAACTACAGGGCAGAATATACTATTTTACTTCTCTAAAACTATCTCCCCACTTAAATGTTTTTAGTTTAAAAGTGGACGTGCGCCCTTTTTATGTTCAATAAAATGGCCATTTTTAAATGTATAAGCGTCGTATGTCTACTGTATTTATCGCCGCATTGCATGAAGCAGTCGTCGACATTTTCAGGCTTTAGAAGAGGATGTATATCACTCTCTCGCTCAGAGATACGATCAATACTTTAGAAAAGAAGTTAAAGTCGATAGTTCACGACAGCTTAGGTTTTAAATGGTGCCCATGCGTCTTGTCTGTTTTTAAGAGAATGGGGAAGAATTACCTGAATTTAAACGAAACACTCCCTGACATTTAATTCTCGTGTCCAACCGATAAATTTAACCTATCACATTTAAAGACTGATTTGCTTCCCATGTGGCGCAATACTGTGGAAAATGGTGTTTAAAGTACAGCACGGTATCTCTTTAAAGGCTTTTCTGGGACTAGAAAGTTGCTTGTTATTACAGGGTGACCCAAAATTCACTAGACAATTTTAAAATACAATAACTTTTTTGCTATTAAATTTTTTCAAATTTTGTTTCAGATTATTTATATGTAATTCTTGAAAAATACGGTTTGGTGCGGTGTAAGTGCAAAAAGAGTTCTTTGTCCTTATTTCTTTGAGGATGAGGCAGAGAAAACGCACTAACGGTCACAGGGGAAAGGTATCGGTACATGCTCGAACATTCGATGCGTCCTGCTGTTGAGAACACACCAGAGGTATGGTGGCAGCAAGATGAGGCTACTCCCCATACTGCTCGTCCGACGATGATGCTCGGAAGGCAAATTTTTGGATTTCGCGAAACTCAGAATTCAATTGGCCTTCACGCTCATCTGACCTTACGGCTCCGGACTTTTTCTTGTGGGGATATCTAAAAGAAAGAGTATACCGTAACGAACCTCGACCCATCCAGCAATTGAAGGCCAACATCCGTGAAGAAATTGCAGGAATAAGCCAAGAACTATTACGAGAGGTGATGGAGCACAGTTTCGAAAGAGCCCGTCACTGTCAAGAACAATATGGTGGCCATTTGAAGCACATGAGCAACAAAACTAATTAAAAATAATTTCCAAGAAGTATATTTATAGTTTACAAAAGAATAAATGGGGTGAATTTTAATACACAAAAGAGTTATTCTATTTTTAAATGGTCTAGTGACTTTTGGGTCACCCTATATAAATGGCTGATGTTTTTGTATTGATCTTTTTGAATGAAATGCATGCAAACATACGAAATATAATCTATGAATTGCATTTCTGTAAGCAAAATTTTTAAAGACTTTTGAAGAGTGAGTTATTCACCAATGCGTATTTACATAAGTATTAAATTTCATAAGGGGAAATCTCTCCACATAGAGCTCCAAGCCAAAATATTAGAATAATTCATTCAATTCGTAATTTGAATATCCTTTAGCTTTGTTTTGGAGTAATGAATTAGAAAAAGACACTATTTTTTCGATTTGCAATTTTCCAAAGTACATTATAAATAAAAAGTTATATTTTCGAGGGCAATTGCATTTTAAAAGAAATATAACAATTATTCACAATATTAAAACACTCGAAAGGGTGGCTTAAAATATTAGAATATTGCAGAATTTTTCTGATTGTTTCTGAAAAATGCATAAACTTTGAATAAATTTAGCTGATGTGAGACTACTTTCTGGAATTAAAAAAAATTGCTAGTACTCAGTTTCAACAAAATATTTGTCGCCCGACTGACATAAGGATTTAAGAAACTTGTATTGTTAATTTACATAAACAAGAACGAAATCGACAGTTTATTGCTAGTTGCTTAAAATGTTCTCAAGAAAGTGTCAGAAGAGTATTAGCAATATTCTAACGATGGACGGTATGAAAATAACCGTATTAATGATGGCTGAAAGCAGAAAACCACTCCGAGAGATGATAGAAGGCTGAAAGATATTGCTAAGAAACCATTTCGGACGGTTGAGATACTTGCTGGTTGGTTGGGTTTGGGGTTTTACAGCGCAAGGCCATATTTGGCCATGCTATGCCAGACACAAGACATACAATATCAAGTAATAGACATACACACACAAAGAAAATTTTACTGACACAGAAGAGAGAAATACACTCAGGAAGGAATGCAACTGACAGGAATCGAACCTGCTTTTTTGTGTGTACGTGTAAGATATGGAGATTTCCCTTTTTTCGAAACAACAGATAAGTTTATAAGCACCTAAAACTATAACTAAATCTTTTTGAAATTAAAATTCATTTTCGATAACAACACAAGACGGTGTCTGCCATCCACATTGTTCAGAACAGTGCGAAGTATGCTGTAAGTAAACCGTAAGTTCACAAATACGGAAATATATCTTAAAAGTCAAAAGGCGCTGCTTCTTAACGCTGTTGACACGAAGTTAAATCTACATAATATCGCATACGGGCTCTTAAGTTTCCTCGAATTGCAACAACTCTAGAAATGATGAATGTGGCACAAATTTCTAGCTGAAGCAAGACGTAATAATTCCCACCCCATTCGAGAAACTCAAGAGGATCTCTACCCAACCTACACCGACCTTGCCTTAAGGAAGATTTTGAAGCTTTCATACTTATCGATCTAGATCAGAAGATAAGATGAAGAATGTAATAAGATGACACGAAAGGGGGATGACGTGGATTTAAATTGTATCCTAAATCGCCCCTTGTTCTATCCGCATGGAATGAAGATGGCATCAGAGATAGGGTAGACTATTTTAGAGATAAGATAGCCGCACGACAATCTGTGGGTTCGGTTCCTTGCTATACTGTCACAAATAAAAACCTGGGTCATTGAATAAAAGTTGACAAACTTAATGGCACTTTACACAATTCACGATTTTAGTTTTATCCAAAAAAGGATTTTGCAATTTTTTAAGATACATATGTAAATAGACTTTTTTTCGACAATGTACCTGTTAACCCTCCTGGTGGCTAAAGTACTAATATACGGATACTTTGTTAACCCTCCTGGTTGACAAAGTATCCGATCATTAGCAAAAACATTAGTAGATCTTGATGGATGAGATATCTCGTCGTTACTGACCAGATCTTGATGTCATAATCCTCAAAAAATCGTAATCACAATCGTTAACAAAATTGGTCATCTTGATGAACGTCGAAATCACTTGGAGGGCTAAAGACAAAACTGAAAATTTTAAGATAGTTTTTTAATACAGACTAATTTTGAAACAAGTTAAAATACAACTATTATAAATTTTATAAACGTATTTCTGGAATATAGTTATCGGATCTTTCCCTTCGGGATTGATCCCGGGTCGTCTCCAATAGCACGTTGTGTTGCTCCAGTGCAACATAAATTCAACTACCTACTTGTCTGGAACAAATTTAATGCCATTTTCTAAAACTGATATTATAATTCATAAATATTTAAGTGATTTTACCTTGCATAATTATGCACATAAAACATTGTCATTTTTAGTTTAATTTTTATACTTATTTCACTAGACGTAGTTTTCAGTATGTCATGAAGTATTTGTGAAATTTAAATAAAAGAATTGAAGTTGTATTGATACCACTATAATCTTATAATACCACTTGCCTTCAGAACAGCTTTATTTCGATGTGGCATATATTTTACAAAACATTGTAAAACAATTGGGAGAAGGAAATTCGCCCCATTCTTATAGCAGTTTCCTATAACTGCTTTAAGTTTTATTGTGGAAAACATCCTCTGAGAAAGAACTTCAATGCATCTCTTTTCATTAATGCATCTAATCATCGTAGATGCTCATGTTTCTATACTCCTGAGACCACTTGATGATTATATGGCCCTCGAGATATAGCAGGCAATTTTTGCTAAAATGATACATTGCCTCTAAAGGTAAACTGTTCCTGTAAATAAAACAACTTGTTTTGAGACCTTAAATGTCCAAGTAGTCCCCAATATTTTAGGATCCATCAGCCCCACTGTCGAATTACCAAAATATGAACATATTCTGTGTATTTTCTGCAAATAAATATATTTTTAATCCATATTATTTTACAGAAAATTCCGATTTTAGGATCCCTCAGCCCCGCTGTCGAATTACCAAAACTTATTCTGCGTATTTTCTGCAAATAAATATATTTTTAATCCATATTATTCTACAGAAAATTCCGAGAACAGTATGGGCCGTGGTAGCCCTGTTGGAAGAGTAACGGATTAGTAACCGGAGAGTTGAGAGTTCTAATTCAACCAAAGATTGTCGTTTACATGAGGGCAGGTGCACGTTAAATCTGTCGTGGCCTCAATGTCCTCACGTTGGCGTGGTGTGGAAGTTTGGGGTACCAGGTGAGGTGTGACCTCATCATCAGAGTGGTTCAAAATAATGTGGTATTGTCCTCGGATCTTTCTCTTCGGGATGATCCAGGACCGTCGCCAATTGCCAGTTATGTTGCTCTAGTGCTACGTTGGTTAAATACCTACCTACAGAGAACAGTCTAGAAGTGTTTATGTTAGAATCAATTAAAAGTATTGAGCACCATTAAGTAATAAAGTTATTGTGCCATAATATTGTATATAGTTTCGAAAATAAAATTATACGAAAATTTCGTTCCTTTAATATGATTTTCTACTTTCACCGAAATAAAATTACCGCTTCTATACACTCAGTTCTCACATTCTTAAACTCCCTCTTTGTTCGGTGTTGTTAATAAAGTAATATCAGTTTTATTAGTAAGCAATATTTTGCAAGATGTGATTAAGTTTATTGTTATTTTAATCATTGTAATTTACGATAAGTTGTTATTTCATATTATAACTTATTATTTGTTACTTTTATCATTGTAATTCATGATATGCTGTTATTTTCATCATTGTAACTTATCATTCATTGTTACTTTTATTGTAATTCATGATTAGTTGTTATTTTCGTCATTGTAACTTATGATTTATTGTTATTTTCATCATTAACTTGTGATTCATTGTTATTTTTGTCATTATAAATATGTATCTTTTACTAATTATGTCTGCATATATGACATGCAATCAAGTTTTACTAATTAATCAAATGTTATACAAGTAAATTACTAAAAAGACTAAAAAATTAAAACTTATAAATCGTTGTAAAACAAAAATCAATTAAATGCTAATCCTAAAATGCTTTAAATTAAATACACTCTCTATCCCATATGAATAATATACCACTGGACTAAAAAATTGCAGAAATTTTCATGACAATTAAAATGAGATAACTCTCATCCAAGAGCTTTCTGAAATACGTTTCAGAGCTATTCCAGACAAGAGCCATGGTGAAACAGCTACATCAAATTGCCATTTAATTACTCATATGATTCAGAGATAGGGGAGTATAATTTATTTTCTACTTCATTACCCCGTCCTCTTCAACCACAATTTGTACCCTGATGTCAATAATAGAGTTCCAAACTCTGCCATTTAAAGATCCTCAACGAAGAACCATTTGAGGGGTTATAATTTATCTCTTTCATATCAGGAACTCTTATTACGTCAAAGTAATTACATGCTTGTCAGCTTGGTGCATTGTTTCTCATTGTAATCATCAGGGACATTGATCAGTGACGTCCATTTGCCTTGATTTGTACTCTACATTTTAAATTGAAGCGGAACTTTGAAATTAGGAATATTAGCGGATGACTGAATGGAAACGAGACACGCATATGTGTATATTTAGCTACGTTATCTAAAATTTATGTTATAAACTCTCCGAGAAGTTTCGACGAGATATCTCGTCCATCAAGATCTTACCAATTTTTCTAATGACGAGATATCTCGTCCATCAATATCTGACCAATTTTACTAATGACTATATATCTCGTCCATCAAGATGTGACCAATTTTACTAATGACGAGATATCTCGTCCATCAAGGTATGGCCATTTTTATTAACGACGAGATACGTCGTCATCAAGATTGTTCCCGATGCGTTTAGAAAAACTCACTATCAGAACATTTTAACCCTTCAAGTGATATCGACGAGATATCTCGTCCATCAAGATCGGACCAAGTTTGCTAATGACGAGAAATCTCGTCATCGAGATATTGCCGATTTTTTGCTGATGAAGAGATCAAGATCTCATTAGATTTCTAGTGACGAGAGACGAGGAAATCTTGATGGACGAGGATCACGTCCATCAAGGATCTGGTCAGTTTTACTAATGACGACAAACCTCGTCGAGGCAACCACCCATAATAAATAGTTTCCAAAAACGACCAGAAATCTAAATAATTAAATCTCTTCATATACTTTGCTTTAAGACATTTTTACGCAAAGTAAATAAAACCAAATTGAAATTATGTAGAAATGTTGAAATACTCCTAATTTTGCAACCTTTCAAACACTACACAATAGCAATTTGCCTCTGTCTGTATGAATCTGTAATGTCAGAAACGAAAAGAGCTTTTCAAGTCGATGTTTGCATTTCCGTTGATAAATACTAAAAAGTGAAACAGTCTTTGAAGTAATTTCAATGGAACAATTCTAAAGTAATGTATTCATTATGCTTTCAAAGCATGTGCGTATTTAAAAGGTTTGACGAAGCACTCCTAAACAATACTCTCTGTAATTAGGTTTCCTGAACCTCTTTGAAACGGTATACGAGTATATGTATGCAACTAATCAAATAGATTTTTATTTAAACCCAGAAGTCACACATATTTTGAATGAAGTGCGTTATTCCTTTTAAAATTAGCTTCTAAAATCCTATTTAAATTTCAATAACATTTTAGTAATTTTACTATATGATTGAAATTTTAAGGAAAGGTAAAAATGAGCAGTAGTGTTGCATTCTAAAGATCCTTTAAGATTTGCATCTGATAATTTCTAAACACATCCTTTCAAGAAAAAAGTTAGATTGAAACGAATGGGAATATTCTGATGAATCTAACATTAATCCTGCATTTCTTTGCATGGTGAATTGGAATGCCATTTCAAATTATTTGGATTTATTCTTGAATAATTGCAAGAATCTCGCTAAAATCTGATAATTCTAAGAATATCTCCCTTAATTATAAGAATTAAGGAACGATAATACCGACACATTTTTCAATAAAGCTATGTATTTCGTGGTTATGCTTCAAGTGATATTTTCATCGGAAATTTTGAATTCTGTTCTTAGTTTATTCAATCCTCTGAGGGATTCAAACTCATACCATGCCAAAGTGAGGACATTTGAGGCCATGGCAGATTCAACGTGCACCAGCCCCCGTGTACACGGCGGTCTTTGGCTGGACCTAGTTTCGAACTCGCAACCCTCCGGTTGCTTAATCCGTTGCTCTGCCAACTGGGCTATCTCGGCCCTCGTGCGTTGTGGTGGAAAAGCAATACTACATGACTCTAGTTTTGTGGCCTTCTGAGGGTTAATACAACTCTGATAATGAATCATATTAAAAGTCTTTATTATAAGTCTAGACAGATTCAATTCTAAAAGTTCTCTGTGAAGTAAATTTGTTGAGAATATTCCCACTTTGGCGATTTTATTATATTTTTGTTTATTTCTTAAGTTTTACCGCTTAAGTTCTTTTCATAGTACACAATTTCTTTTAATGTTCTTTATATTTACATCTTTTTTTGGCGCAACTTGGGCAGTGATAGACCAGTTGGAAGAGCGATGGATTAGCAACCGGACGGTTACAAGTTCGAAACTCGGTCCAGTCAATGACAGTTGTGTACACGGGTGCTGGTGAACGTTAAATTTCTCGTGGCCTCGTATGTCCTCACGTTTACCTGGTGTGGAAGTTTGGAGAGTTGGGTGCCAGCACATGTGTTGTTCTCGTCTGACCGCGGTTCAAAACTACGAGGTGTTCTAGGATCATTCTCTTCGGGATTGATCCCGGACCGTGTCCAATAGCCGGCTGTGTTCGGCAGTGTGAAGTTAATTAACTACCTACTTACCTTGGCGCAGCTTAACCGTCTTTGAACCGTGCGCCAAAAATCTCAACCAATCATCTTTTCATAGAAAAATAACCTTTAGAGCCATTTTCTGCTTGTTGTAGTCCATAACATGCTTGAATTCAAAATTAAAAGAGTAGTTTCTCGTCTCTTCTAAAAGATTTATCCCTTTGAAAAAGAAACTGCTCTCAACCTTTTGAAATCGTCTCACATTCTCAATCGCTGTATGAAAAATAAATTGCAGACGCGTTTCGTTAAAAAAAATGACTCGTTGACAGTACAATTGTGACATTAATTTATTGACATTGACTTGGAAAAAGGGGCGATTTCAAACGTCTCTGATTATCAGTAGAACGCGATATAAGTAGAACTTTCAGTGCTTACCTTCTTGAACACATACATTGTCATTGTTAGATTTTGTTTTAGGACCCATTTTGAACATTTTCGCAAATTAAATGCAATGATCTTTGAAAAAACATTGAATTTTTCCAGCCTAGACTTGGAAGTTCGAGATGATAATGCAGGATTGTACAAAAGACATGGTGTTTTAAAACTACTCGTATATATTTTAAGGTCATTAGCATGAATAACCAGATCTTAGTGGAAGAGATATCTCGTCATTAGAAAGAAATACACCAGATCGTGATCTAGACATCATCACAAAAATCGGCATTGTCTTGATGACGAAACATCTGGTCATTAGAAAAATTGGTCAGATCTTGAAGAACGAGATATCTCGTCGAAACCCTTTGGAGGGTTAAGGGTTAGATCTTGATTTAATTATCCTTTGTCTAACAAAAATATACTATGGAGTACAAACGAAACCTTAAAAGTCAATCCTAAAATATTAACCCTCCAAGTGGTTTTGACGATATATCTCGTCCATGGAGATCTGACTAATTTTACTAATGACGAGATGTCTCGATTTCAAGATATTGTGGGTTTTTTATGATGAGATCAAGACCTAGTCTTTTTTTCTAATGACGACATATCTCGTTCATCAAGTGCTGATCAGTTTTTCTGACGAGATATCTCGTCGAGACAACCACTAGGAGGCTTAAGAGCACAAGCGGGAAAATTCTAAAAACCCAAAACACAGCATCTGTTTTCCCAGGCTCTAAAACCTAAAGTACATAGCATCGAAGAAAAAGTAACAATCCTTCAAAATATGCTCCTCTGGCTGACAAGTTAATTTTAGAAGGGTTTTCGTCAGCAAATATTAATGCTAAATCCAACAACCTCGTATCCATTCCCAAATATGAAAACTGAATTAAAGATTTCTGAAATTTGAATACTGAGATTTAAATCTCCAGAATCTGTGTTAAAATGTAAGCATACTACTGTTGAAATATTTAGATCAGATCAAACTATATAGTAGCTGCGCATAACCAAATTCATGACCACCATTCCAATTCATATCGAATTCTGTCTAGAATATTGAATTTAAGAAACAAGAAATATTCCTTTCGGTATGCAGGAAGTCAGAAACAGGCGCGTTTTATATTTAAAAGTGTCAGTGTATTAGAGCTGATGTTTAGGGTCTAATTTTCAGAGTGAAGGGAAATATATACTCTTGTTTTGAGAGAGCATGTTTTGAAACACTGAGCTCAAAAATAACAACACATTGAATTAGGATGTGTACTTTTTCGAGTACATGTGGCTAAAAATGAATGCATATTGAAAGATTTATCGTAAATGGATTCAATTTTGTTTTAAACTTGATCGAAAACCGACCTTTGGTGTAATTAAAATATCACTCTAATAGTCACTGCTATATTAATAGAGTATCGATCTTATCTCTCGTGAGATTTTCAAGGACTGTAGTGTTGCTTTTCCTCCACAACGCACTTAATTAAAAAGTCACATCTTTGTAAAGAATCAATGGATTCCTTCAACCTTTAGAAAGATTCTAGTGGTCCTTTCTTTAGAATAGGATCCCTTGAAAAGATTCAGTTGACTCTTTTCTTGGAAGTGAATTCTTTGGATAAATTCCATTCCTCCTTTCCTTAGAACAGAATATTTGTAAATATTCTCTTGCTCCTTCCTTTCCTTACAATAGAATCCTTTGGAAGGATTTTATTCTTCCTTTTCTTAGGAAAAACGGTCGTGGTAGCCCGGTTGGAAGAGCAAAGATTAGCAACCGGACGGTTGCTAGTTCGAATCCAACCAAAGACCGTTGTGTACAAAGGTGGCTGATGCACATTAAACCTGTCGTACCTCAAACATCCTCACGTTGGCGTGGTGTAGAAGTTTGGAGAGTGGGGTTCCAGCTCAGTGTGACCTCGTCACCTGACCGTGGTTCAAAATTACGTGGTGTTGTCCTCGGATCTTTCCTTAGGGGTTCGTTACCGAACCGTCGAAAATAGCCCGTGTGTTGCTCCAGTGCGACGTTAATTAATTACCTACCTCAGGAAAAAATTCTTTGCAAAGATTCTATTGGTCAAGAAGGTCAAAATTGGTTAGAAATCATGCAGGGAAGACTATCTTGCAAGGTGGAATGAAAATTTTGGTTGATCTTTATTGAAAGTAGAAGGCAGTGTTTAGTTCTTGTATATATCCTAACGGGTCAGGGGATTACAGTGGCCACTGTCCTATCAGCCTGGGAGTTGTAGGCAACGCAGGTTCGTTTGCTCCCTGGGTGTATGTCTTTCTTCTGTGTCAGTAACACGTTCGTTGCTTGTATATTTCTATTTACTTGACTTTGGATAAGCTTACATAAATACGGTCCTTGAGCCACAATTATCCAATCAACCAATCGAAAGGAGCCTTTTTTATTATGTAACGACATATGGGGGATCACATGTGAGAAAAATAACGTATTTACCGGTCAATATTACCATATTGACTGTTGAAATATCAATATTACCATATTGATTATCAGTTAAACTATTTTTTCTATTACCAAAGTTTATAAATTCAGTCCATATGTACTAGACTAACACCTAAGGACCCAAGTCAATGTAATATTTTACATATTTTTCAATTAAGTAAATGTAATTAGATGAAGTCAGGCCAAATAATATGAACACTAGGGAAAATCGCAAATTTCCCCAGAGTAAACAATACTCAATTAAATTTTTTCTTAAGAAATGAGGTATTTTATGGTCAGGGGAACATAATATTATTTATATGTAGATTATATTCATATTCTACATTATGTGAGCAGGGGCAGAAGCTTATGCCCCGTAAAAAAGATTAACAGACCAAATATCCTTGAATCTCTGTCTGGGAGATGTCTACTCTTATTACGCGGTATCAAGGGTATTTTTTGTGCACAACTTCTTTCAAAGAAGTTGTTTTTAAAAATAATCTGATGAGAATACTTTTATTGATATTTTCCTAGCCGTATGAAATGAGTTGAAAATTTCAGCCTTGTCTGATCCAGCTGTTGTTTATAAATTGGCGTTATTTAAATTTCCGCTAAGTTCCCCTAATTTGGAAATAAAATCCGGAACACATGGATAATTTGCTTTGTCGAAATAGCGTTTAAAGGAATGTGCTCTATTGTTTTCAGCTTATCGCTGAAAACAATCCTTATAGATCCTTCATCTGTAGAAAATACACACATAACATACAAGAGACAGAAAGCAACTATAATTGCTTTTGTCTACTTGTCAATATACATATAACTTCTAATTAGAAACTATAATTATAAACTTCATGTAGTCATAATTGTCAACTTTCTTAATAGAAAAAGTACACTTCTGGCCATCGAATATAGCCTGTTGTGTTGCTCCAGTGCGACGTTAATTAAATACCTACCTACCATATCTATCCATCGAAATTCGAAACCATGAAGGAAGCATCCGATAACCTTGAAGAGGCCGCGATATCCAGTTGGGAAAGTAACGGACTAGAAATTGGAGGGTTGCAAGTTCGAATCCAACCAAACACCGTCGTGTACAAAGGGGACTGGTGCACGTTAAATCTATCGTGACCTCAATTGTCTTCACCGTGGTTCCAAATTACGTGGTGTCGGATCTTTCCCTTCGCTGGTTGGTCCTGGACCTTCGCCAATAGCACGCTGTGTTGCTCTAGTGCGACGTTAATTAAATACCTACCAACCAATAACCTTGAAATTTGCACAATGTGCAGATCATGAAAGGATATGCAAGTGCTGCATACTTGCAAATCACATATGCTAGTAACACCCCCTGTAAGCAACATAAAATGAGAACAGAGAGCCGGTTTTAAGCATTTGAACTGTGTTTTTTCGCTGTACTAGGTGTTTAAGAAGCTTAATTATGCCTCGTCGAAAAATACGGCTGTCATGTGAACACGTTTCTGAGTTTGATAGAGGAGGAATTCTGGTTTATCGAGATTGCGGATTATCTTTCAGAGAAATCGGTGCTAGTGTTGGACGAAATCAAGCCACAGTGATGCGAAAATAGAATCGGTGGTTGCAGGAAAGACGGGCTGGCCAACGTGAACGATTGCAGCAGCCTCGTCACACCACTGAAAGAGAAGACCGGTATCTTGTGCGCATGCTTTTAAAGACCCTACTGCACCCTAGATCAAGAATCTGAGTATGTTGCACAACAACCTGTGTCAGCACGTACGTCGTCTGCAGCAGCGGGGAAATTTTCAAAGCTTCCATTGCTGCGACTACCTTTGACTCTACACCACAAGTATCTTCGGCTGCAATGGTACGTAGAACGCCGCACATAGACAAACGATCATCTTTCCAGACGATTTTTAGGAAATGTGTTCTCGTTTCTGAACATATTTCCTAACGAGTACAATGACCACCAAATGAACATTCGCAAGACGCTCTAAAGTCATGCAAACCAACATGTCCGATACGTAGCTTTATTGTCAAGGCATATATCCGAGCTACATCATAAACTGTATAAGAAATTGTTACTGCAGCCAAAAGAAAGTTTATATCTACCAGTACTGCGAGTCGAAGTCTGCATACATTCCCTATTCACGGATACCAAACATTATACCCTATTGAACTGCAGGGTCAAAAGAGCATGTTTACAATAGCGTATCAAGGATTTGATTTAAATCCGAGTACAATGATCCAATGTTCTGATTACGGGCGAGGCAAGATTGCCTTCGAAATCAGACAGTAGAGAAAGGCTGTTTCGAAGAGAACACTGAAAACGTGGCAAGTCCTCTAACACTGGTTTGGATCAACGCCATGCTTTTGGTTATGGCAAGGCCAAGCTTTTAACCCCTGGTGATTGTCTCGATGAAGTATCTCCCATCATTAGCAAAACTGACGAGATATTGATGGCCTATATACCTCGTCATTAGAAAAAAACTGACCAGATCTTAACGTTAAAAACAGATCCACATCTAGATCTTGAAAAGTCGGCAATATCTTGATGACGAACCAAGTGGTATCTCTTCGAAACCACTTGGAGGGTTAAAGAGAAGGTCACAGATTTTTAGAAGTTCTCGGGGGACAATGTGAAGACTCAATATTTTCGTGCTCCAGCTCCTGATCCCTATAACCCATCAAACCTCAAAAATGGCCGCAGACAGACAAACCGAGCCAATCTAGCACTTTACCAGACCAGTGAATACTTTAAAACTCAGTTATAAATTCCATAGATTTGGAGAAATTCAAAATTTCTGTGGGCATGTATCTGTCAGATATACGTGTGAAAAACAATGTTAGTGCTAATAGAGTGAAACTGGAGAACTGCAGTTAGACGAAAGTCATTGAACCAGCGGACTGGCCTAATGTATTTCCATAAATTTAATCTAACTGAAAATCTTAGGGATGACCTCAGGAGAGCTGTCTCTGTCCCATTGCCCGCTCCCACATCCTTGGGGAGTTGTAAACTGCTCTTACACTGAAATGACAAGTATTGTCCTCTATTGTCCTAATTCACGTCTAGCACGCCCTAGTGCTTTAAGAGATGAATCACCAGTGCTGACCTTGTATAACAATCAGGGGTGAGCTACATTCAAAAATAAAAATAGTTTTCCTCGTTTATTATTGATAATGTTTAGTTTCTCTCTTAGTGGAATATGAATTAAAAAGCTCCTAATTATGTATGTTTTTCTCTAGTAAAATTTCTATAACTAAATTACTCATTTAGACAACTTTCTGTGAAATTCAGATTATATCGGTACAGTGCTTTACGATTATGCCCAATTAACTGTTTATGTATAACTTCCTGTGCAGCGAAATCAATGGTAGAATATTCTGTTTTCATTAGATTTATTTTTCCACACACAAGAAATATATATTGTCTATTTACATGCATCGATTCCATTGTAATATTCATAATTTCATCTTATTTTGGTGATTTGCATGCATTACATTTTTTAATCAATGTTAGAAAGTTCCCAGCAACCGTTTCTACTCTCATAATAGTGCCACGGTTGCCCGATTGGAAGAGTAACGGATTAGCAACCGGGGGGTTGCGAGTTCGAATCCAACCAAAGACCGTGGTGTACAAAGGGGGCTGGTGCACTTAAATCTGTCGTGGCTTCAAATGTCCTCAGGATGGCGTGGTGTGGGAGTTTGGAGGGTGGGGTGCCAGCTCAGGTGTGACCTCGTCGTCTGACAGTGGTTCAAAATTACGAGGTGTTGCTCAGGATTGATCCCGGACCGTCGAAAACAGCCCGTTGCGTTGCTCTAGAGCGCGGTTAATTAACTACCTACCTTTTAATCTAATGGGCAATACCTCATGCATTGCATATTCTGTCGTGTGTTCAATAAAATCAAGTGGGTAATGTGAAACGAATGAGATACAAAAACTAATCGTAGTGTTGTGCGTAAAATTACGTAGTGTTGAGCTCGTAGTGTATGAAAAATGGAGTGAGATTTAAGAAAAACATGGGGAGTATCTCAATAGCTCTTGCCCCGATATCTCTTTATATCATAAATGAAAACTGAATACACTCATTGATGAAAGTGCTGTAGCTCCCTCTAAAGAAAAACCTCACTTAATAAACTAAATCTCTTTATAAACTAAGTTAATCGGAGCTCGAATAATCAAGGTTCTACTATATATGAATTCTCAACACTGCTGCCACATACAGTTTTAAAGAACAATAGAAAAGTATACATGTACTTTGTCTAAGTGTAATAAAAGTTTTATTTTTCAATATTTATAAATGCAATTTTTATTTCCAGTAATTAAAATACTCGCAGTTTTGGACAGCAGTATTTTAAAGTACGTATTAGTCTGAAAACTTTAGTGAGATTTCAGAAAAATATTGGCTTTATCTCAATAGTTCTTCCACCCGATATTTCTTTAATATCATAAATGAAAACTGCGTACACCTATTGACGAAAGTGCCGTAGCTGCATCTAAAGAAAAAACATCTCTTTATAAGCTAAATTCTAATTACTTCAAAATGGATGCTAAACGACTTGGTTGGTATTTTTTGTTTGCTTCAATACTCAATAAAATCATAATAATAAGCGGAGTTGAACTTACGATGAAAGATCGGACGTGTCGGAAGCAGAAGCAATTTATCACTCACGTGTATGTTTTCGATGTTGTATCCCCTTCTCAGCAGTTTCCTGCAGTCCAGGAAACTGCACTTGTTTCCTCCATTCAACAAGGAAACACTGTTGGAAGAAAAATAAGCTGTGGAAAAAAAAGAAGCATCGGCGTTTTTTATCTACTTTTTCTTGTTGAAAAGAAAGATTTTTAAACATTGCAGTTCCAAACAAAAAGGAAAAACTCTGCCTAAAAGCTGTCTAAACTGCCAAAAATGAATCGATGGTAATCGATGCAGTCAAGACTGCAAATGAAATCTTGAAACTCACTTTATAAACTAACTTGCAACTCACTCGCATGAAACTATTAGTTTTTTATCGACTTTAGTTTTTTTGTGAATTAATATATTTTATCTAAAAATTTAAAACCCTTATTACATAAAATTTTATGCACGAGTAAACAAATTTGCAAATTATATAGGATATATAACAAAATTTAACTTGGAAAAGTTTTGAATGCATATATAAAGCAGAAAAACGGGTTAAAAGATCTGGAAATGTGCACAAACATGTGCTCGTGAAGTCCTCAAATGACTCAATAAAATGTTATATTAACCCTCCTGGTGGTTGTTTTGACGATGTATCTTGTGATTAGCAAAACTGATCGGATCTTGATGGATGGCATATCTCGTCAATAGAAAACTGAACAGATCTTGATGAACGGCATATCTCGTCAATAAAAAATTGATCAGATCTTGATGGACGGCATATCTCGTCAATAAAAAACAGATCAGATCTTGATGAACGGCATATCTCGTCAATAAAAAACTGATCAGATCTTGATGGACGGCATATCTCGTCAATAAAAACTGATCAGATCTTGATGGACGGCATATCTCGTCAATAGAAAAAAACCAGATCATGATGGACAGCATATCTCGTCAATAGAAAACTGAACAGATCTTGATCTCTTAATCATAAAAAAATCTGCAATATCTTGATGGCGACATATGTGAGAGTTACGAAAATTGATCAGATCTTTATGGACGAGATATCTCGTCGAAACCACTTGGGGGTTAAAATAAGAACATAAATATCCTCCAAGGAATACAAAATATCTCAATGTTATTACATAACATTAATCTGTCTTATGATATTCTTTTAATTTTATTTTTTGAAGAACACAGGAATATTTTGTTTAACCTTTTTCTTCAAGCGTTGGAAAAATTATGTCGATTTTCCAAAATTGTTATCTAACACTCAAATTTTGTACCAATATTCTCACTTTACTATACAAAATTTTATTTAAAAGTAGTTTTTCTCGTTGCAGTTATATTAAGGAAAATATTTCAATATATTTTATAATTTATCTAACAATTAATCGGATCATTTTGAGATCTATTTTATAATTGTTCAAAGGACTAAGTTCGAATTTGTTATATATGTACCTTTCTGTATTCTGTTCAACAGGGATACTGTAATTCGATTCTATTTACAGTACACGAAATAATAAATAAATATAAACTATTTGCTTTTAAATTTTATTGTTCATATTCTGCATGAGTTAACTATTTCCTAAAATAACTTAATATACGGGTCCTTTATTTGTAGTACCATTTATTCAAATGTTTTGTCTACAATTTATTACAAAAGGGTGTGTAAGTTTCTCGTTTCAAACGTTATCGATCTGTCCAATTTCGAACTACAGTGACACTTCGGAAACTGTTGTAAAAATGCGTGTGTGTAGGTTAAATATGCAATTTTATATTCCTCTCGAAATAAAGAAATCGTAAAGTTTCTCTAAATGCAGAGTCCAATACTTAAATCAAATTAATATTAGATATAATCTCTTGTTCGGTATCATTAATGTGGTGTCCATTACATTCATATCTCAAATAGGTATATATGATAGAATTCTATAACTTCACATTCCGCAGATTATAGTTCAATTATTCCTGATCCACTTAAAGCAATAGTTACCAGTCGGTCTAATTAGTGTTACTGCTATGGAAACATAAGGGCCTATTATATTATTAGGAAATTCTCAATGGAATGTAATGGTCGCATTTACAGATTTCGGAATAATCATAGAAAAGCACCATTTCTGAAGTTTCTTATGAACCAAATTTAGGATTTGCGCAGTTTCGTTTTTAATGCCCCTTTCTCTAAAGTTAAATTCGAGATTCGTGTACAAAATGGGCTCATAATGCTGCAGGACATATCTCTTTTATGAAAATTCCAGAACGGTTTAATTTAAATTATTAAGCTATTAGAATTTCTCGAGAAATTTTGTCTGTAAAAGGTTTTTGAAAGTCTGGCATTTTGAAGCAAGACTTTATAGCTCCATATATTTGCGGAAGAAATTCTCCTAATTTATGCCATCTTACTAACTCAATTTTTTCACTTGTTAGCTCAAACAAGAATTTTAATAAGTCCTCACGAATGTACATTCAGCGAACCCAGTTTCAGTACTCTGGTGAATACGGTTTGCTAAATAAAGATTAAGTTATTACATCTGTAGCTTAATTTTGTAATATATCCCATAAATGCATTTTAAATTTTTGAGATTTTTAAAAGGCTTAAACTCTGAAGTTCTTACAGTAATGAATTCCAACTTTGAGTATTCTATAAAACAAACGAAAATTAAATATTTAAAAGTTGACACGATCATTAAAGTTTGCAAGTTATGAAATAGTACAATATAATAAAAATAGATATTTTAAATCTAAAGAATCATCTTTTGCCTAAATGTGTTAGAATATCATCACGGAAGTGTTTCTTTTTAATGGAAATTATTTTATAAGATTTTATAGTTTGAATTAATAACCAAGAGTTCAAAGCGACACAATTTTCAGACTGTAAAACGTTTTCAAACTTTCAGATACTTAATACCAATTCCGTTCTTCTAAAGAAAGATAATGAATTCTAAGGAGACAACCAGAGATGGAGATTAAAATTTTATTGCAGGTTTTCGTGTATAATTATCACATCTATAGATCTGCTTAAACTTAGAATTTCTGGGAAAACGAAAGTAAAAAACGCGAAGCTTTTAAAATGAAAGAAAACGAAACGGTTTAAAGTACAGACAATTTGTATGAGCATTTTTAATTACTTAGAACGTGAAACATGAGGAAAGGTTTTATTCAAATCACTTTACTATGTGAACTGGGCGAATTTTATCACCACTGGTGAAGCGATACATTACCATAAGTCCTTAATGAAAAATAAAGAGTAATCGTACACTTTCTCGCTCTCTTCATTTCACATCTGATTACGAAAGAAATAAAGGACTCAAGATTTAATTCTTAAATGAATAGCAATTGAAATTTTCCTACAGCCAGCGTTTGCATACAAATGAAAAGTAATCACTGTCGGAATAAGAAACTGAAGCTGTTTTATAATAAACAATCATTCCTCTAAAGAAAGATAGGTTTTTTGGGATAGGTAAGCAAATATAGATTGATCATTTTCACGTAATAAAGGTTAAATTAATTGCATCACTGCAATCAATAAGCAGATAAAAAGCCACGTATTCCTTGCTCAATGAAAATATAGACATTGAAGAAAAATTATTCTTAAAAAACAGTTTTCATATGAATGGCAGGCTCTCTTCAAAGAGACGTTACACTTTTAAACTTTTCCTCCCATTTGTCAGTAAACAGAATTTAAACAAAAAAATTTATAAGCCAGGTACTAACACGACACTGGAGTCTAGTCTATATCAAATTAGATTTAATCAAAAAAGCCCCATCTATTAGCGTGGAGCAAGTGAGTTCACTGTCAAACATAAATACAATCTTAAATTACAGCCATTGGACCGAAAAGATATCACGAGTCCCTAAAATTTAGTAAAAAGCACCATCTATTAGAGAGGAGAAGCTACTGTTACTATCAAACATATATAATCTTCCATTGCAGCCATTGGAAAGAAAATATATCAAGATCCCCTAAAATTTAGCAAAAAGCAGCATATATTAGTGAGAAGCCGCGGTTACTATCAAACATATACCATTGCAACCATTGGACCGAAAAGATATCACGAGTCCCTAAAATTTAGCAAAAAGCACCATCTATTAGAGAGGAGAAGCCACTGTTACTATCAAACATATACAATCTTCCATTGCAGCCATTGGACAGAAAATATATCAAGATCCCCTAAAATTCAGCAAAAAGTAGAATATATTAGTGAGGAGAAGCTGCGGTTGTTATCAAATATATACAATATTGCATTGCAGCCATTGGACAGAGAAGAGATCAAGATTCCCCAAAACTGCACAGAATGCCAATGAAGGACCTCATACTTCATAGAGAAACTGTATTAGTCATGTAGTGCATCCTACAAATCCACAGATAGAATCAGGCCCTTCATCAATGCCACTCCAACTGTGACTTAACACAACTTCAATTTAATTTTGGAAAAAGAAGTAATAAATAATGTACAAATGTTTCATGCATTCCTAGGATGGGTCAAATTAAATAAACAAATATCGATGTAGCTCTTAATTTTGATCATCTGTATATCACCTTGATGTAATTTATTCACGTGTCGTATAGTTAGTGGTACTATCATTTAAATATACAACCTAATTAAACTTCAACTTCATTATACCAGCAGCAAATTTGAATCCCCATAATCAAAGTGTAATGGTTATGCCACATGCCACTTGCTGTTTTTATTAATTGAATATTTGTTATTTTAAGATAGTTTAAAGATTCTTCTTTCACTATCTTATAATTTTAAATTTGAAACGCCTATTTTTAAATGATTTTCTCTATCTATTTCCGATTGAAAAATTTAAAGAATTCTTATTTTGAAAAGTCAACGACTGGAATCAGCGAATTTAAAAATCACGTAATTTAAAATAGAAACTTTAACTTCGCATGCGGATTTAATAGACGAAACATGTGTGCGTAAAGCTGTAAAGTTAAATATTTGTTGAACTTAACCTCATGTGTAAACGCTTTAAAAGAATGCATAAACGAGGTCTTATTATATGGCTTCATACCAAAGGAGGTAAGTTCAAAAAGGGCAAATGTACCACAAACAACGAAATACAATTAACAAGCTCCGTTACATTTAATTAATCAAAGAGAGCATAAAAATCCCTCTGAATAAAAGAGATTTGACTCAATTATGAATGTTCTACTTTAGAACAAAATTAAGAATCAACAGAAATCCGGCTGTCTTTGAGATTTTGCAGAATCTCATTTATGACATCTCTCAAAATGCCGACTGCAAATAAAACAATTAGTGTACAAAGGGTAAAAAGAAATCTGGCAAAGAGGAAAGCAAAGAACGGAAAGATCAGACCTTCAAACACACACACGAATGCTCGAGGAGGTAGAACTTAAATACGTGAAGGTTCTTAGATTCAGAACAGAAATAAAAATTCTTAGATTCCTTCTCTTTATAATAGACTTTATTAATAGTATTAAGTTCTTATTCATCTATAGAATGAATTGAAGTAATCTAGTAAAAGCATCAAGGGTAAGAGGATCGAAGAACTTGTAGGAAAATTTTTAAAGCTCTTACTTAAGTGACATAATTTATTAAATAATCCTGTTATATATATAATATGCAAACACTAACTTTATACAATCCAATAATCAACAACCTTTGATTCGTAGCAAATGTCTAATACTAGTTGAATTAAGTACTAATTCTCTCGATTTCTCATAAAAACGTTAAGATTCGCTAAGCCAATCAGCTGCGAGGAAGTGCGTGATTGACAGGGTAGTTTATTTCACCCCGCCTCCTGAACGAAAACAATGAAACTTACACTTTTACGGATGTACTGAGGGTAATTGTAGAATCGCATGGTACTTTCAACGAAGCGCCTTCGTGTACGTAGCAGTCAATATGGCAGAACGACTCACGCTTACTATAGCTATAATTTAACACTGAAAACACGCAACAGTGTGCACTTCTCAATAGTACAATGAATGCCCAAAGTCCATCATAACTAAGTTTTCTAGGATTTGTAGAACTTATCTTCTTATTAATGCTTAAATTTTTACTCCTGATGATAAAACAAGAAAAGTTACTCCATAACAAGGTAATTCATGATGTAAAGAATATTCGTGAAAAAATTCAGGTGAGTCATGGTCCTTAACCCTCCATGTGGTTTCCACTAGATACCTCGTCCATCAACTCCATGTAGTTTTGACTACATACCTCGTCCATCAACTCCATGTGGTTTCGACAACATACCACGTCCATCAAAGTCTTACCAATTTTGCAATGAGATATCTCGTCCATCAAGATCTGGCCAATTTTGCTAATGACGATATATCTCGTCACCAAGATACTGGCAATTTTTTGACGATGACGAGATCAAGAACTGGCCAGTTCTGTTGTAATGACGAGAGACGAGATCTTGATGGACGAGATACCTCGTCCATCAAGATCTGGTGTAATTTTGACTCGTTTGCGCATTGGACACACGCTTTACTTACAGGTATCTTTTGTCAGTTGAGAGTGCCCTGTGCGTAGAGCTTTCACTATTCAGCATATTTTAATCGATTGACCCCTTTTAACCATCATCGTCGTTGCTTTTTCAGTAGCCCTGTTTTACCTTTGAGGGAGTTGATTGAAGAGGAACCCCATCCAAACGTTTTTAACTTCTTATATAGCCATTCGGTTTTTAAATTATATGTTTTTATCCTCATTCATACCATACTCTCACTCTTTGTGTTTTTCATCCATTTTATATTATATCATGTTGCTGGCCAACATTTGTTAAATCATAAATTCATTAAAATCATGCTTTTATCTCAATTTATTTTCTACGTGTTTTTAATCAGCATGTTTTAACTTTTTTCATTTTTACTCGATGTTGTTGACCACCTTTATTTTTTTCAATATCTTTTATTCTATAAAATTCCTCCGCTGGAATCTTATTTTCCACTATTTTCTAATGTTTTTAAATTGGTTTTAGTATTTTATTGCCACAGATTGTGCACTTTTGGACGTTACGCCATAAAACCTAAATATCCAATCCAATGCTTAGTAAAAGTTAGATATTTTTACACAAAATGCATACCATATTAAAAATGTAAACAGTGATCTGTGTATTTAGTTTAATCAGGCATATTGAAATGGAGGGATAAAGTGTAAATTTAATATAAGATTTGAAATCAGTGAGAGTTTCAGCACCCCCAAATCAAGCGTTTTCCATACTATAAACTACCACAACAAAACTCTAAACCAGCAGGTGAGTTGGGAGAAGGTGGGTCTAGAATACTATAAACTTATACCTATAGAAGAGTTCAATACATTTTTGCATAGTTAATATTTCATTTCGTTGTTTTATTTCTTAATATAATGTTTATTTACAACGTACTTCACAGTTAATGAAAATGTAATACATTTCTTAAAATAAACAGCACTGCTCAACAAAGTCAGACACAAAATCTCAGGTTTGTTTTCTTAATATGCGATTATCCTTTACTCAAGTATCGTTTCAAAGCTAAGGAGTAGGAAAATATTTTGAATTAATAAAAAAGTATCGATATTCTGGTCGATTTTCGTGATTTCTAGTGTATACATACACCTTAATACCCAAGAACCACCCAGCTCTTAATACCTAATAAAATTTGACGATGTCCAACACTCGTGTTAAAACTGAATAAAAAAAATTAGTATTGTAAACGGGTATTCTCTCCGCAAAGTTTTTCCTGTCTTTATGCTTTTCTAAATTGACAAACTACCTTCACGCTGTAGTCTGTTTGGAGTTGCTGAAGCCAAATACCGTGTCTTTATCCACAGTCAACTTTGAACACATTATACAATTATAACTTGAGAAAATAAAAGGTAACTCAAGCTGCAGCCTGTTATTCTCAAAAATAAGATTACCGTATTTCGATTTTTCCTGTTCCTTGGTGAAACAGAGTCTGGGTTCGAATCCTAGCATGGATTTGAACTGTCTAAGCATGAATGTTCATAGGGGTTTGGAATCCGTTTTAAGTCGTAGGTCCCGATCTAATGAGTCCTCGTGTAGCAAAGAGTTATAGTAGAGTGACAAACCAACAGCAACCCCATTCCTATCCAATAAGCCTTGTTGATCCATAATACATTTAAAAATAAAATTAGGATGCTTCTGTGAATCACTTATGGAGATTGCAACTGTTATTTCGGGATGGAAGTAACATTATCCATGCAATATGATATGTATGAGTATGCATTCAATTTCTTCTATTGAAGAAAATTAAATAATCACTAGGCAGACACAAGAAAAGTAAGATCTCAGTAACAGCAGCTCAATGTGCTCTTTGCTTTTTAGTACTACTAAAAGCATCAAAATCACGTTCCTTAGTTTTAAAGGAATGGTTTTCAGTTTATTTAAATAATATTTAAAACATGGTGATGCTCAGTATTTGTTGCATGTGCAGTTGGCCATGCATAGAAGGAAATAAATCATAAAACTCTACCTCTACTAAATGCAGCTTTTGATAAAGCTCTTGTAAAAACCACGACTGTTTTCATGCAGATTACGAAAACTATTCAATTTTCAAAATATTATTATTAAGGATGGGTAGGGGAAAGAGTCTATTCGATAGTAATCTAAATGTGTATACCGATGAAGTAAAGTGATGCATTTGTAATTCATGATGTTATACATTTGTAATTCATGATGTTATACATTTGTAATTCATGATGTTATACATTTGTAATTCATGATGTTATACATTTGTAATTCATGATGTAATACATTTACAAGTAATACATTCATAAGTAGTATATTACAGTCATACTTCATGATGTACTGCATTCGTAATTCATGACATAATACATTCACAAGTAATACATTCTTAATTCTTAACTTAATACATTTGTAATTCTTGACGTAATACATTTGTAAGTAATGACGATATGCATTCACAAGTAATACATAACTAAATCATGCCATAATACATTCATAAATAATATATTCCTCATTGATGAAGTAATATATTCATAAGTAATGCATTCGTAATTAATAATGCAATACATTCGTAATTCATGAAGTAATGAATTCATAATTCATAAAGTAATAGATACATTCATAAATAATATATTTCTAATTCAAGCATTATACATTCATAAGTAATACTTTCGTAATACATTTATAAGAATATATTTTCATAAATCTAATTGTATAAAATCTATCTTATTGTCAGTTTTACTTGCAAACATTAATACCAAGTGTACATATAATTCTATTTCTTTATCAAGTAAATTCGTATTTCCTTATAACACTCCTATTTTCGAAAACACGATTTTACATAATATAATATTCATTTTGTATATTTTCATTCAATGAATGAGACTTTATTGTTAGTGAATTATTAATGAAAAACTTCGATTGTATGATGATACTTTTTGAAATTACAAATTGCCAGCAAAAGTATAAGTTTATACTGTTCATCACGCTCACTATTAGAAACATCACATCTAATAAAAATACTTAAGGTCTAATAACTTCCCCTCTCGTTTTTAAAAACTGAAGCATTCTAATTCCAGTGCATCTTTATTTAATAGAAGTATCTCAAATTAAGATCCCAACATCAATAAAAGAACTGTTATCGTTTCAAGAGTCAGAAATTGCTTTGTTTGAAAGGTTATTTTCATTTGTAAATAATCCCTTGAAATTTTTAGAGCTTACATGTAAATGTCTACATCTATGCATCCTTGCCCATTGGACGATTATTGCATCAATAACACGATTTTGATGAAACCTTAATTAATTTGTATTTTACCAGCTATTTTTATTCATAAAACTGCTATTATTATTATTTAGGCAAACAATTTCGCCGAAACCGATCCACTTCAGAGTAATAAGAATTTTGGAAGAAAAAAATGATACTTCGACGCAGTCGTATGAGTCTTGTAAAAATATTTGAAGAATATTTTTTCAACGTCAAACATAATTACTTAACGTAAAAAATCTAATTAAACTGCGCTATGCCAGTGAGAGGATGTTCTCAAAACAAGCAATGGTGAAAGAATTTCAAACGTTAAATCTTATTGTATTACTCAATTAACATTTAGATGTCGAGGAGACGATATTAAATTATTCTCAACAGCGAAATGTTTCTCGGTGTTAAAATTAATTTAGCTCCCCACTGGAAGTTTTTGACACAACCGTAAAACTTTTCTCTGTAACTCAATATGCATGCAAATGGGGGGAGTATTGTGGATAACAACTAAAATTAGGTGATCCAAGTCGTACATAAACGGAATGTGCATGGAATATAAGAGTGCTTTTCCTAACGAGATATTAATTTATGAATTTCGTCAAAACTTAATACATTTTATTTGTGTCAAATTGTGAAAATTAGCAATAAATATTTAAATATAACTATTGCGGAATTCCTTACATTTCTTCAGTCCTACAAGATCAGTATTCAGTGAAATTTTTCAGATGGAAACTTTTGTTCTAGTCTATTCGCATTTGAACTTCGAGTTCAAAGGAAGTCCCTTTTTACTTTATGATTGCACCAGAAGATGCATTGTAATTTCATTACTCCTGGACAATGCTATTTGTTATTTTCTCGAAAAATAAAAATAAGTCAATTCAACATATGAATTTCAAATTAATCATAACATATATGGGACCTTTGGTAGCCCAATCGGTAAAGTCTTTAGTTTGCAAGTTCGAAACTCGATCACCCAAAGACCGTCGTGTATGTAGGGCTGGTGGACGTTAAATCTGTCGTGACCTCAAATGTGGAATTTTGGAAGAGTAGGATCCAGTTTAAGTGTTGACTTCGTCGTCTGACAGTGGTACAAAATTACGATGTGTTATATTATATCCAATACTAAATATAGAATTAAAAATAAAAAGTTGATTTCACATATGTACAACTATTCATAGAATGAGTATGAAGTTTTTCTAGGAAGAGTCATAAAACCTCTCCACTCTCTGTCAACTAAATTATATACAAACCTGAATAATATTGTATTTAAACTATTCATGCTTAAATACAAAGGTAATTTCATTCAAGTTTTCGCGTTATTAAATATCTTGTTTAATAAAGTACATTTTTAAAAAGCATTTTAACTACTAAAAGCACTACTAAAGTACTACGTATCTTATTTAAATCTTTTAAACGATAAATTTATTTAAATTTGTTAAATAAGAAATTTATTTAAATATTTTAAATAAGAAATTTATTTAAATATTTTAAATAGGTGTGATTCCTTTAATTTTCTTTAAATAAACCTCTTATTTAAAAGACAGTAAAATTTTAGTATAAAGTTTAGTGTAAAATGTAAAAATCCCTGTTTTCCAACTTAAAATAAGCAAATTAATATAAATTTTATCGTAATACAACGAAACTTAATTGGGAGGCATGCCTTTTGGTGAAAATCAACGTTTTATAGAAAATTGAGCTGTTAATCTTATTGAATTGAGTTTACATGAAACTATAGCAATCAGTCGTAAAAATTTTGTTCTATTTTAACACATCGACGTATTACAATAACACACGCATGACTTTATATCATTTGAATAGCTCAAGGAGAGTTTCATTAAAGTTTTTAAATAATAAATCGAAAAGGAATAGTTATAACATTCAGAAGCACTATTCACTTATCTAAATTTATATAAATTGATTTCCTAACTTATTCGTTGTAGGTAGGGCAGATTAGATACCTGTCAAGTGCATTACACTCCATACGGGTATTTCTCTCTTCTGTGTTAGTGGAACTTTCATTGTGTGTGTCTATTACTTGATATTGTATGTCGTGTCTGACACAGCATGACCAAATATGGCCATTGTGCTATAAACCAACCACACTGGGGCAACACAATAGGCCATTGGCGAAGGGAAAGATCCGAGGACAGCACCAAACAATTTTGAACCACGGTCAGATGACGAGGTCAGACCTGAGCTGGCACCCCACTCTTCAAACTTCCACACCACGCCAACGTGAGTACCTTTGAAGTCACAACAGATTTAACGTGTACCAGCTCCTTTTGTACATGACGGTCTTTGGTTGGATTCGAACTCGCAACCCTCCGATTGCTAACTCTTCCAACCGGACTACCACGGCCCTTTATATTCTTTTTCCTAATAGGTGTAATTCTTTATTATATAGATATTACATATTGCTGTAATAGAGCAATTAGATATTATTATACATTTACTAAGTAGGAATATCAAGTACAATTTCAAAGCAATCGTTTACATTCTACTTTTCTCAAGAATATTTTTAAATAAAATGTCCATCACTTGAAATAATCAATTAAAGTAATATATACTTCAAATTACCATCACAGACATTGCTGTACTTATTGGGTAGCACACACATAAAAGGTGGTAATGGTAATGGTAATTAATTAATGTCGCACTGAAGCAACACAACACACACAAAAGGACTTAAAACCAAATTTAATTCATTGCACAACAGCAGCACTTAAGATTATATCTGAGATCCTCATCGCTATATTACTTCGCAGTTTCAGCTTCAATCTTATCTAAATTCTCCAATGAAACCAAGTGAAAAAACGGGAAAATTCGATTTGCCTAGGTTGGATAGGAAACAAAGGTAAGAAGTCACAAAATATAATCTGCCATTATCCGAACCCTACACTGTTTACACTTCTAAAGAGAGAAAGTCGTTAAAGAAAAAGTGAAATCTTCTTTTCATTAACGAGTAAATATCATTACTGTCACTTACAGGACATCTGAAGAACAATTATACCACACAGCTTCATTTACACGGTCGAGTGGTATGTATACTTAAGACATTATAATTTTTACTAAGCTCGAGGGAAATTTTTTCGCAGCGTTTAAAGTAAATGTTTCCAAGTCTCATCATTTAGAAAGCATTGTTATTTTTTGTGTGCTACGAATGGGAATAATCTGGAACACCTTAATTAGGTACGTTTGAATACGCCAAACATTAACGTTTTTTTCGCACAACAAAAATTATTGTATGTCAGTTGCTGGGGCAATCATTTATTTTAACGTTTGGGTACGTTAGTGCATATGCGTGATCAAGTATTTTACATTTCAATAGGTTCTGGTTGCTTTATTTTCGTCGAGGAGAGATTGCCTAATTAAGTCTTGCTTTACATTAAACCGTTGAGAAAAAGTTTCCACAGAAGCATCGAGTATTTCAGAGTTTTTCAGGGAATCGTTAAAACTCCTCATGGCAATCAATAAAAGCAATACCATAATCTGGTGTCGTCATACTTATTTAGGAAATGCGACAGTTCTGCAATGCGTTGTTAAAAGTTAAATATAAATATATTTGTGTGCTGCTTTTATGAGTTGCTCTTTATTGTCACCATAACGAGAGGAGTTGGAAATTGAAGAATAACTAACAAAAGCAATAACCAATACCAAATGGAACGACTTACGTCATTCTTAATATAAGGAATTGGGAGGGGTCAAGCAACGAAGTGATTGAATATGGGAGGAGTGGACTTGCTGGCTTTGTCTTATTACTTTTATGAATTGCCCTTCAATTTTCAACTCGCCGCTATATGGTGACAGGAACTAAGTTCATTTAAAGGTCAGGTGAAATTTTCACTTTCGTTGTGTTTGTGTTTTAGAGGTTCCGATAGGATATGCATACGTTTTGAGACAATTTCAAATGCTGTCGAGTGGGGGATTCCCTCTAGCTTGAAGATAACAAAACAAAGCGATGCAGGGAATAAAGAAGATGAGGGGTCGAATGTAATATACCTCGTTCTGTTCAGGTCAACCGGTCAACAGAATGGTATGTCACTCGGTCGAGTACGTCCGCTAATCTCTGTTCATCTACCACCCAGCACGCCTTGGATATTTTCCAAACTCGGATCACTCCGAAAATTCAGTTTTGCGACATGACTTCCATTAAAAATCTCCTGGCTTTCGACAATAAATCTGGTGTGAAGTTTTCTCCCCTCAGTGACCACCTCTCCAATTCTTACATATGACCGAGCACAAAAAAAAACACTACATCCACACAACAGTGTCAAATTCCATCTCACTAAACAAATCCTTCATGAAATGAATTTTGATGTTAGTCAAGTGTTGTTTCTTATCCCTCTTGGTCTAGACTAGCTAGAGAAAGTCCATGCACCTTCAAAACAGTCAAGACGAATATATGATTAAAATATAGATCCTCCCTGGACAGCTCCTGTCAAGAAAGGAAGTGACCAGGAGAGGCCTGCTCCCTATTGTATTTCCGACAAGTCAGGAAAACCTCTAAACCATGATCAAAAGAAATTGATATCAAATGTCCTCTAGCCAGTCTAGAGTTGGCAGCCTCCTGATCTCTATCACCCTCGAATTTGAGCAAAGCCTCGGGTTGTTTTCTCTGGTACTAGCTATGGGTGGGAGGAATTTTCCAATAGATTTGTTCTGAATCTTTTCGCAAAAATTTCGTAATAAATAAGAAAAGTATCTGGTTGCGATGGCCTTTTATATACCCTCCTTTGCCAAGCTATCTGCCATTTCATTTTCATTGTGGTGCATATGAGAATCAGGTACAACTGTTACAAAGAAATTGGATTGGGATCATGTAAATTATGTGCATAAGCATAACATTTCTCGAGTTTCGTGATTTTTCTATGATGGGCTACCTAAGGGTTTTTCCCCTCGAGGGGACATCTTCTTTAGGTGTGTGTAAGGGCTTCACGAATCTGAGGTACCTTAGTGATCGCTTCTTTTTCATGGAGTTTACTGCCTCTGGTAAACACGGGGTCGCGACCCCAGTATGCCCAAACAATCGTTCTCTACTTTCTACTCTTCATTCTTTCAGTTCACAATCGCTTGACATTGTCTTGTCTTTGGCTCAACTTGGCCAAATGTGGCCCTTACCCATAAAGCCTCAAACCAAACAACCTAAAGATTTATGAAATTTAACTAGCAAGTATGCTTGTAAATTCCTGCACCAACACAAGGTGAAATGACCATTGTGGATCAATGCAACGAAATTCCGTCATCTCAGAAAAAAGATTACGAAGCAACATGCGTTTGTCTTCTCTTTTAATGTTTCCGGGAAACAACTGCGATTAATTTAAGGAATGTTAATACGAATACTATCACAACTAATTCTAAAAATTTAGAAATCCTGTCTCGGGTGTCTCTCAGACCAGCTTATTCACCATCCTGAGCTGGTTCTTGAGGGTCTCACGGGCCAACAGACTTGGTGTAATCTTACTTATGCCCATCGACCTTCTAATGAAATAGACGAAGCATGCGGGTGGAATCGCTGTCTTAAGAACTCAGAAGGGTAAGCCAAGTGGGCTTTCAAATCGACTTGGATCTATTGGCTATAGAAGCTCAGACTCTTGTTTTTGATTACTCTGGATAATCACTTTAACCAATCAGTAATTTGTACCACATTAGGATTCATGCTTTCTCCCACAGATCTTCTAACAAAACGACCGGAAGAAATAACATAAATCTGCGTCATTTCATGCTCCGTCTGTTTCATTAGAAGGTCGATGTCTGTGCCAAATGGGAATGGGTAACAACAAAATCTAGATGCTTACACATTTCGAATACTGTTGAGCAAATATCCCTAATAGAACAAATTCCTTTGATTCAAACCGATATTCCTTGATCGGATTTGAACCCGGATCGTCGCTAATAGACAGTTGTGTTGCTCCAGTGCGACGTTAATTAAAATACCTACCTACCCATTTTCCTTGTTTGATCGTCATTTCCCTTTCTTTGATCTATCAGGCAAAATTTAGTTGAAGAAAAATCATCTTATTTATTTCATATTTAAAACGAATATTACGTGCGTTTTAATCACATTTTTATATCAAAAAGATCTTTAGATATATTTTTTCTCTGTGCAGTTCCCATTTATTTTTCAAAAAAGGATCGCCATACAACATATACAAAGTTACAACGTTTAATTACTTCGCAACTATCTCATTTGGTACATGGATTTTTTACATAACTAATAAGACGTAGAAAAACGTTTTTAATTGGAAGTTTCTTTGCAAATGGCTGGTATAAAAAGTAAAACCATCTACTTTTTACGCATACACAACCCTCTTTTTAAATAAATGATGTATCCAACATCTAGCTCTGAATACTTTTTCTAATTGAAAATAACTTTCTACGACAAACGGTTAAACTATAATCACCGTAATACCTATCCCGAACCATCCTGCTTATATTTACTGAAGTAATGGAAAAGACTTCATTCTAAAATGTCTTAAAATCACAGGTAAAACGGGAAATTCTATTTATTTGTATCAGTATGTATCGAAGTAATTTTATTTGAACTATAACAATCGTTTTATTGTATACTTTATTGCTCCTCTTACAAGCAAATAAAATGTCTATAAAATATTCTTTTGTCTGAAAACTGTAAACATTTCAAATAATGCATAAAAGAGGCACTTAAATTTCGTTCCTATACTACGTTTCTCAACAATGCATGTGAATAGTATTGTATTCTTTCCATTGATCCATTTCCTGGAGGATCGTCAAATTTCACCCTTCAACTCTCCGAAATTCGTAAATTAAAAATGAGAAATCGACTCATTTAAGTAAATACACATGAAAGAAATTGAGGGCTTCATGAGAATACTTTCAGTAAATGGAAACAGAGCATTTAAAGCAATTGTTCACTGAAGTAGACGCTTTGCTTTCTCACTTGCGTATTTACACTGCGATAAATGCCAATTACGATAAGACGTATACTTTCGAAGTTGAAGGGACCGCCAAAAATATTAGAATTATTCAAGAATTCGAATTTAAGAAGTCTTTATGGATTCCACGATTTCCAAAAATTAATATCAATAGCTTTTTTCCTTCGCCTGTCTCCAACCTATCGGCTAGTCATGGTTCAAAATTATGTTGTGTTGTCCTCGGATCTTTCCCTTCGGGTTTGATCCCAAACCTTCGCCAATAGCTAGAAGTTTTTTTGCTCCAGTGTGACGTTAATTAAATACCTAACCTAACCAGCCTATCGGCCATCAATCGACGAGCACCCATTGGAGTTGTAGTGAAAAAATATAGCTTAAAAGCACTATCAACAGTATTTGCAAATTATTGTCAGGAATTTTAGGGGAGTTCTTAGGGTGGTCTCAAGTTATTTCGTTTAGTTTGGGGGACGGATAGCTGATCTCTCAACTCGAATACGATGTAAGTGCTTTTGTAGATAGTCATGTCCGGTAAGAATTCGAAAGAAACCGACTCCTACATCTCTGGGCAAGGAACCTGAGCTTTACTCCTCAATAAAACATTCCAGTTCTTTACTGTAGACATCTCTTTGTAGATTGAGAATCTAATAGTCTCTATGGATGAGCATGTAAGCCTCTTTGATGCTACGTTGAGGTAAAGGGGATAGGGCAAGGAACGTGGGCTTTACTCCTCAATAAAACATTCCAGTTCTTTCCTGTAGACATCATCTCTTTGTAGATTGAGAGTCTATAAGTCTTTATAGATGAGCATGTAAGGCTCTTGATGCTACGTTGAGGTAAAAGGGATTTAGGTTGGAGCACTGTGCTCCAGCCTTAGCCAATTGGTCCGCCTGTTCATTGCCACATATACCGCAGTGACTTGGAATCCAATGTATGGCAACTTTTTCTTAACCTTTCCAAGATGGATTAGTTTTACTCTACATCAATGCACAAGATCGTATCAAGAGTGTCTGTATAAATTTTTAAAAATTGGTGTAAGGTTGGTATGAAAATTGGTGTTGGGTAAAAACGAACAACACTTTGCGAAAAAAGTGCTTTAATTTTATCTAACACAAACATAAAATAACTTGACTTAAGATGAAGGAAAAGAAGCGTTTTGCTTAAAGGATTAAAGGATTAATACTCAAAAAGTGTTTTCAATCAACACAGTCATTGCAAAACAGCGTAAGAGAAGCATGAGACAAAAATGACTATTGTGCAAGTCGCGGTAAATCACTAATAGGAGTGCGAAATAGGGGCAAAAGGGTTATTTAGTGATCACGGAGACCGGATGTTATACGTTTATGTGTATACATCCACCGGATCTATACCTAGAAAGAATGAGTCACCACTTAATTACCTTTCCTGCTAACACTTTTAACCGTCCAAGTGATTTCGCCGAGATATCTCGTCCATCAAAATCTGACCAATTTTGCCAATGACGAGATATCTCGTTATCAAGGTATTGTTGATTTTCTTATAATGACGAGAGCTAGATCTAGTCAGTTTTTATCTAATGGCGAGATGTCTCGTAAATCAAGATTGTATCAGTTTTTCTAATGACGAGACAAGTTCTTCGAGGCAATCAAAAGAGAATTAAGGAAATATTAAAGCAATCATGCGTATGAAAACATTGGAATTATCTAATAACTTCGAATTAAACATGTGGTTTTACATTAAAATTATAGGAAAATCCAGGTAGAGATAAACAATTTCGAAATATCCAATAAGTCTACTTATACAAGTTTCACTGTATTTAATGGGCTAAAGGGTTTATAAAGGTAGATAGATATTGACCAAGCCACATGACAAAATAACCACTAGGGTACCTTAGAATTCTGAAGAGATTTGGGTGGGGGCAGAAAACCGGTGATAAGAGAGAGATTCAAGGGAAATAATTAACTGCAATTTGAAATTTTGTTTGTTCAAAATTAGACAATTTTACTTATTAGAGTTAAACATAATTTGTAGTCTTGAAAGTCAAAAATATTAAGTATTAATAGTAAAAATTGATTGGGTAGAGGCGATTTAAACAATAGTGTCTTGAAACAGACACCTTGAATTTACTGTAAATCGAAGTTTAGTGTATTAAACAGTTATGTGTAGAACTAAATTGCCAAAACTAAAATTATGAATTAGTGCCGTATCTGCTTCCGATTTTATAATTCATTAAGTTTGAGGGAAAATATTTTTCTTTAAAGCTTCCAAGGGTGAACTCCCCCCCCCCCATTTTTCTCAAATATCGCATATACCCTTAATCAGCCTCTCAAATTTAAAATAGATTTGAACATAGTTGTTAGTAAAAAAATCTACCCCATACCAAATATTTTTAACCATCAAGTAGAAATCGCTTTCTCATTCAAATGTGCTTGATTGATTAGTAACGATTCAAAGTTACCATACAATATCACTAAGAATCACAGTGAGTCACCCGATTGCTTATTTGTCCACGTACAATATGAGGCTACTAAACAAATCGCTTTCATCTCGCGGAGGCTCCCTCAACGTGACAGTTCTCTTCAAATTCGTCTCCCAAAGATGAAACAATCAAATTGCTTGAAAACGTTTCGCCAGGCTGACAACTGCAACGTCGTTAAGCGACGTCACGCAAAAAAGAAGGCAAGAAAACCCCTCGCTTCAGCCTCCTCGTCTTCTTTGGCAGTAAACTATTTCGGCATACTAAATCTCTAGTAATAGCAAGCAGAAATCCTTTAAAATATGCAGTCGACAAAGTCACTTTCATAAAAATCCCAGTTAAGAAATACGGCGCCCACTGTCTGGATTGTACGACGAGAAAGATGCCCATTTTTGTCAAGTTACTGATATAATAACGATGATGAATACCTATTTCCATTTTGCTGTCGGGCGAATATAAAGTAAGTCAGATATTATATTCAATCTGCATTACTGTCTCCCTTATAAATTTTTAAGCACCTGCATTTGCATGCATAGGATATCCCCTTGATGTTTGTAATCTACATGTGAATAGATTAGCTGCCCGATTGTACCTTGGGATGCGACTCACTGGCACAGGCTATGATTATTGCTCAGAATTAATAGAGATGCTTTTGTGTACTGCGTAGGGCACAAAGCGGGGTAGCAAAGGCCCGAGTAATTAATGGAGACCATACAAATGAGTGCATCAATTCATTTATTGAATAAGCTGCTCCTCATTCATTTTTGGGCTATTTGAAAAGGAGTCCTTGCAGGCTGAATCACTTTTCCTTGTTGGAGTTTAGGCGGGGACATATTTCACCTAAAATTCATCTCCGCTCGCTGTTCATTAATTTGGATGAAACTTTAGAAGTAACTGCTGAATTTGAATGTAAAACTCTAGACAACGTTTCGCTTAATTTTCAAGATTGGGTTGTATTGACACACTATTTTGTTCAATTCTTTATTTACATCGCAACTAGACGTTACCATCTGTTCAGTAAAATATTTTTCGGCTCTTACTCTAAAGGTAAAAGGGCCGCGGTTGGAAGAGTAAAGGACTAGCAAACGGAGGGTTGCGAGTTCGAATCCAACCAAAGAAGTGTGTACAAAGGGGCCTGGTGCATGTCAAATCTGTCGTGGCCTCAAATGCCCTCATGTTGGCGTGGTGTGGAAGTTTGGAGAGTGGGATGCCAGCTCAGATCTGACCATGATTCAAAATTACGTGGTGTTGTCCTCGGATCTTTTCCTTCGGGTGTTGATCCCTGACCGTCACCAATAACCCGTTGTATTGCTCCAGTGTATCTGAATTTTGAATTCCAGTGTAGTATAAATACCTACCTAAATGTAAAACTGAACCTTTTACAATTCCTCTAGCATGATGAGTCTTTATTTCGCTATAAAGGTAGCCCTATAAAAGGCAGCTAGGTCGAATTAAAGTCATACTGCGGCGACACAACGGAATATTGGTGACGATCCGGGACCAATCACGAAAAGGTAGTTCCGAGGACAAAGCCTCCCTCTTAATTTTGCACCACGGTCAGATGACGAGGTCACACCTCAGCTGGCACCACACTCTCCAAATTTTCACACCATCGCGAGGATATTTGAGGCCACAATAAATTTAACGTGTGCCAGCCCCCACGTACACGATCTTTGGTTGAATCTAGTTTCAAACTCGTGACCCTCCGGTTGCTAATCTTCCAACCAGGCTATCGTAGTCCACTTAGAAATAAAACAAGAAATACAAATGCGAATCACATCCTCTGACAGCTCCTGTGTCAAATTAAAAGTTTGAATATTATTAAGGAAACATTTCACAAAATATTTTTAATTTACCGTGGTAAACTGAACGTGTTTGCTTCATCAGTCCCGAACTGTAAAGGCAGAACAAAAGCCATCGACATATTTCCAAGAGAATGATTTTTTATGGTCTGACAAGTTTTTAAAAGCTGAAAAGCTTCCTTGCACTTTTAATGAAGGAGCATACTTTAAATAAACTATGCCAATTAGTTCAGTCTCCTGAAATTTCCCCACGGATGTTTTTCTCCAGCAGGGCATTAAAAATTGTAGTTTCAGGAAATTCCTCCAAAAATGCTCGTCTTGAAAATTCCAAAGTACCCAAAATAATGCTCAAAAACAACCAAAAATGCTATAAAATTACCGAAAAAATGCCACTTCAAACTCACGAGAAATGCATGGAAATGCCCTAACAGTAGCGTTTCGGTTTTCAAAAAAGATGCAAACGCTAAAACCCTAAACTGACAAATAACTAATCACAACTCAGAGTTTTGATTACAAGTAGACTATATATGAAAGGCCCTGTCAAGCTAAATGTAGGTGGCGTTAGTGTTTCTGGGTATGAAAGAATTTCTGCGTGTCTGAAGTGACGTCACTTGGCTTGTTTTTCAAACACGATTGCAACGAGTCGCCAATACAAATTTGAAAGAACGAATTCCGAATAGATTTATGATAATCGATTGATTAACGGGAAATAATAATTTACATTAAAAGCCAAACTTCGCCATAACGGCGATAAATTATATTTTAAGGCAACCCCAATATGTATCATTTGGGAGAATTTGTATAGCAGAA
This sequence comes from Meta bourneti, assembly GCA_933210815.1. Classification (NCBI taxonomy): domain Eukaryota; kingdom Metazoa; phylum Arthropoda; class Arachnida; order Araneae; family Tetragnathidae; genus Meta; species Meta bourneti. The sequence goes on along the minus strand of OW119933.1, from coordinate 22,553,381 downwards.
GTAAAATATTCGCTTTCCGTCTGGTTTATTAGTTTGCACTGAAAATCACTCCCACACTACCCTCAGGACCACATATCCTTTAGGTGTGTACGGTCTTCAAGCCCCGAGGTGCACAAGTGATCTTTTCTTTTCCCATGGGGCTTACTGTCTTTAGTAAACATTGTGTCGCACTCTCGCGATACCCAAGCAATCCTCTGATTCGAGTCCCGAATCACGAGAACCGAGGGCCAGAGCCCTAATTACTCCGCTACGATGATATATGCAATCTCATACCTCAGCATGTGATAGAACGAACCGATGGAATACAACTTTCATATCACAATAGCCGCAAGAATGAGAGAGGTAGGTAGGTATCTAACGTCACACTTTTGCAACACAACGGGCTATTGGGATCAATCCCGAAGGGAAAGAATGGAGGACAGCACCACGTAATTTTGAACCACCGTCAGATGATGGGGTCACACCTGAGCTGACTCCCCGCTCTCCGAACTTCCCCTCCACCACAACGAGAGGACATTTGAGGCAGCGACAGGTTTAACGTGCACCAGGGCCCGTGTATACACCAGAGTCTCGAACTCGCAACCCTCCGGTTGCTAATCCGATGCTCTTCCAATGAGTTACCGTGCCCGAATGAGTGAGACATTCAGTGTAAATAAACAGACCATGACGAAAGTGTCGATTACCCAAATGCTCGTTGTGAGACACAGACTTTATATACGAAAGATGCTTTGAAAATTGTCACAACTCTGTAGGCGCACGGACAAGTAGCTGAATTACTAGCTAGCGGCCACCAAATATATAAATTCAATCTCGTCGCTAAACGGCCCACGGTAGCCCAGTTGGAAGAGCCACAGATTAGCAACTGGAGGACTGCGAGTTCAAAACTCTGTCCAGCCAAAGACCATCGTGTACAAGGGGGCTAGTGCATGTTGAATCTGTCGTGCCTTCAAATGTCCTCCCGATGGCGTGGTGTGGAAGTTTGGAGAGAGGGGTACCAACTCAGCTGTTGTTCTCGTCACGCGATCGTAGTTCAAAATTACAAGGCGTTGTCTTTGGTCCTTTAACTTCGGGATTGATCCCGGACCGTTGCCAATAGCCCGTTGTGTTGCTCTAGTGTGACGTTAATTAATTACCTACCCCGTCGCTAAGCTTCTGCGCTTGCTTTTCTCTAGAATCTATCGGCAGCAAGCTTCGTGTATTTATTCATTCGATTTATTTACGATCCTTCCTTGCTAAAAGTAAATAAATTTGTTTGGAAAACTCGACTTTGCTTTGAATTAATTAATCTTTCGAAGATATGGACCTCTGACTTGGTGCCATAACGCAGGCATTCATCTGTACCTATAAATGTCTGAAAGTGTGTTTTTACACCAAACAAGAAGTAGTTTATAAACGTCCTATCATTTAAAATCAAATCGCATCAATGTAACAATGCTCTCGCATAATAGATATCAGGGTTACCTAAAAGCGTAATTGATCGCCGTTTGGTGTTTAATTGAATTGGCTCTGACTAATCATATTAACACTCATTCTTCGGAATTTTTCTTTGGAGAATTTTTGAAATCGTATTCGTAAAACAAGCCAACTGTCATCACGTTCAGAATAAGTTCCGTACAGGAACACGTATTACTACAGAAACACTACAGCCACCTACACTTAGCTTGGGGCCACGGTAGCACAGTTGGAAGAGTATCGAATTGGCAACCGGAGCTTTGCTAGTTTAAAACGCAGTCCAATCAAAGATCTGTCGTGGCTTCAAATATCCTCACGTTGGTGTGGTGTATTAGTTTGGAAAGTGGGGTGCTATCTCAGGTGCTGTGACCTGGTTATCTTACCGTGGTTTGAAATTTTCGGGTGTTGCCCTCGATCTTTCCCTTCGGGATTGATCCCGCACCGTCGGCAATAGCCCGCTGTGTTGCTCCAGATCGACGTTTATTCAACTACTTACCTACCTGACCAATCAATAATAATCATTAAAATTTATTCTTCGGATTGTTTTGGCGAATTTCTGAAATCGCATTCAGAAATCAATCCAGCTGACAACACCTTCGGAATACGTACCGGAAACACGCATGGCCGCTGAAACACTACCGCCACCTAGATTCAGCGTGACGAGAAATGCCTCTCATTGGTGGTTACGTCATTCCAATTCCACTACACATAGGCTGCAACGCAACGTCGTCTGAGTTCTAAATATTTAACGCACGGGAAAGCGCACCAATAAAGGGCCTCTCAGAATCACTCCCCCAAGTTACTTAAAAATAAACTGAAACTTTATTACGAATAGATGACACCCTTTCCATGTTCCTTAAATCCACTTGATGTAGAGTGCTTTGGAATAACTTACACAGGACTATGGACATTGTTTTTCCCCGATAGAGCCTGCTTTTTTGCTACTCCATTATGGTGAACAGTGAGAGCTTGGATCCAGGTTTTCTCTAACAATTTACACGCTCTAAATCGCGCGACTATTGAAAATCCCGAAGAAAAAAAACACAAAGTACGAAGACAAAAGTACTCCTTTTCAGTAAGCCCGTACCTTCTTTTCTCTTCGAATTCTTTCAAGCACTTTAACGACATGCAAATCTATTCGAAGGAGCAACTCGTTCGACTTACTCGCCTCCATGGGAATAAAAAATGAAGATCACAATCACAAAGCTTCACCTACAGCTTGTGTGTGTGCGTCCTTTTTTGCTTGCTTTTTTCGCCCTAGAAAAGTCTCCGACAGTGTCGCAAAATGTTCAAAAGCTTATTCATTTACTTGACTTTTTTAGATTTCTTTTTCACCCTTCAATATTAGATCCTGGGATTCAAGAACAAAAAATCTCCTTTATTATTCTAACGTAAACAACCCGTCATGTTATAATAATGCATTTGAGAGAGAGAGTTTAGCCACCATACGGGTATGGAAGCTGAATGGAGAGATTTAATTTTATAAAATTAGAATTTTTATTGAAGTATATTATTTTCAAACGGGGTATTCAAACAGTGTTGGTGTAGATACCAGGTATATACCGATATTTAAGTAAGATAAAAATGAAATTATACATATCTGAGTAACCCCTTGTTCTTCTACCGAACAATGAACAAGTTATTTCTTATATAAAACGTGCGTATTATTATTTTAAATAAAACTTTAATAATGACTTTAATTTATGATAGTTTATTTGCTTGTCATATTGAGAGTGCTTAGATATTAAATGTAAATTTATTTTAATCAGATTTTTTAAAGAATAAAGATGTTTGTCCTTTCGGATTTAATTGAAAAAATATTTCACAAACGTTTTCAAACAGTATTAGTGTTGTTTATTCCGGATATATGTTTCATTATGTTTTCTAAAATACATATAACAAGTAAAATTTTTATATGTTTACCTACACGTATCATTTTTATAGTCATCTCTTTTAAGCCTCTTAAATTTCTAATATTAGAAGCTCTATGTATTGTTTTATTACGTATCACAGAAAGTGTTATATCAAGTATATTTACTGTAAAACATTCAGATTTTAATGTAAATGTGTCTAAAAATAAGTGAAATAAATTTCATAAAAAGGATCATCAATAAAAATATTCTTATACTTTTTAATTTCATCTCTTGAAAACCATTAAAATATGATAATTGAAACTTTAATGATAAATGATGAACTACAATTTTTTATCCTGTCACATCGCATTAATATCATTTTAATAATAAAATTAATTGCTGAGATGTAAAGCAGAATAAAATTCTGTCCAAGTCTCCTGGATTTTAATACGAAACGTTATTGGCCTTCTAGTATCTATTCATGAACTGGAATATTTACCAATTTTAAATTAACATCATAAAAGAAAAGTGCACATGAAGAAAATTCGCCTGGCAAGGCTGATAAATTTGCGAGACGGCAAATAACAGAATATGAGACACACAAACACTCACATATGAGAGACTTGATTATTTTTGTCCGTTCCTAAATTTTTGTTCAAATTTGAATTGAATATTTTAAAATTTTTTCTTCAGTATTTGCCATCAGTTCTCATATTACAAAATATTTTAAATTGAAGTTCTGATGCTAAACATGAGCTAAACTTTGTCAAATTGCTTTTATCGCACGAGAATATATTTCTAAGAAACATTTCGACCCAATTCATTGCATTCCATTCAGATCAAAGCGAAATGTTCGCTGTACGAAACCATGCACTAATCGTTAGACTGCAAGTTTTGATGAGAAGGGTTATTTGCACACTAACTTGTATACTATCCGACTTCCTTTCCCTGTCAGAAATAGATACTTCATACAGTAGTTTCATCAAAGTTTAATATCTCAAAGCATTCACACACACACTAATAGGGACAATAATAAATTACGCAAATATAACGCGATATCTTAACTCCTATACTTTAAAATCATCGATAGAACAGTTAAATAAACTCCAAAAACCACTGTTCTAATGCATTTTAATGTCTATTGAATGTCATCTATTTAATGTGGAGGAATAGAATGATATGGAGACAGAACGCTTACTTTAAAATCGAAAGTGGATAGTTTAACAGAAATTAATCTGAATCTTTTGTAATGAAACTCCAAATGAATCTCAATGTAACTTAACAAACATACTGTTAGGTTTCTTTCAAAAAATTCAATCACACCTAAAAGTAAAGAAAAAATTAACCACATATGTATTGGAAGAAGGGAAATAATTTTTACATCTAAGATGTTTAATTTTTAAAGTCAACCATTATCTTCTTAATCAAATACAAGTTAACATCTGTCTTAAGCACAAGTCTTCAAACCATGGACACGCTTCGAGAAAATATTAGTAAAAATGTAATGCAACAAATAACTGCAATGACTAATGCTGAAATGGTAGTGCTTTTGTATTCCATTACACAAAACACCTCTATATGTGACTGCAAAGAAACGCGAAAATAAATCTATCATAATAACTACAGGCATTTTCAGTCAAGTTAAACGTAGGTGGGGGTATTGTTTCTATGACGGAAAGTGTTTTCTCTACGTATTCCGAAAATTATGTCACTTGACCTGTCTTTCGAATAAGTTTTCAGCACTTCAGCATTAAAAATCCAAAGAATGAATTCCGAATTATATGATAGTTGATTGTTCAATGCTAATTAGATTAAACGCCAAAGGTGGCTAAAATGGCGATAAACTACATTTGTAAGTAGCCCCGATGTATATCTCATGTGAGAGCATTTTTGTAGGGGAAGTAAAATCTTCCCATTCAGTCTGGTTTGTTGTACCTGTACGCATTCTGAATGTGACGTCACGACTTGCTTTTCAAATACGAGTTCAGGGATGTAGGTAGTTAATTGACGTCACATTGTAGCAACACAACGGGCAATTGGCGAATGTCCGAGATACGTTTCGAAGGAAAAAACCCGAGGACAACACCCCGTAATTTTGAGCCACGGTCAGATGACAAGGTCAATACCTGAGATGGAACCCCACTCAAATGCGATTTCATATCTTCACCAATAAAAATTCAAAAGAATGAATTCCGAATTGTATGTGATAGTTGATTGGTCAATGCCAATTAGAGAAAACCCCAACTGTCCCCCAAACGGGGATAAACTACATTTTAAAGTAACCCCGATACATATCATGTGAGAGCATTTTTGTAGAGGAAGTAAAAACTTCCCATTCAGTCTCTTTTGTTTGTTCACACTGAAAATCCCTCTCGTACTGTTCCATATCCCTTCCTAATTGCTTTATATATATTCAGGTATATGTGCATCTTTTTCGATCTAATTCGCGTCCTTTCAATAATATTCCTTTCAATATTCTAATGTAATCTTGAGCTCAGAACGCTTGGATCCCCATGTCTGAAAAACTAACATCGCACAGTGCAATCCTTTTGATTCCTTACATATTTTGAAGTTACGATTCACACATACAACTTCTCAGAATGCTAAAGTATGTTTACGAAACATCCAGAAATAAAACATTGGACAGCTCCGAGAAAGTGATAAATTTATCGTAATTTTCATATTGTGCGAAGCTTTACTGCGAATCCTTCGCACTGACTTCTAGGGAATACCGCTCCCAGGAAAATAGTCATGCACATGTTCTGTTTGTGTCGTTTCTGACGCTTATCCTGCAGCCGTTACATCCAAGAATTTTATTTTCTTTTGAGCAAAAGTGCCAAAGCACACACTCTCAAGTAGTAGTCCATTTGTGTAAATATTTGCCTCAACTTCTTGCTGCTCTGCTTTATGCCAGTGTTGGAAAGAAACACACTGCCCCATTTAAAGACATCGAGGAAAGAAGTAAAATGCTCGCCCCGTGCCACCGCATTAGACAAACAGCGTATTGAAAATCCCAGTTAAGTAATGCTTTTCGCCGTGCAGAGCAACACAAGCCAGGACGTTTTAAAGTCTTAAAGCACCGGCCAAAAAATGTACACAGCAACCTCCGTTCCATTCTTTACTTCAATCCAAAAATGAGCGACGCGTTTCATGGAAACAAAAAGAACCAAAAAATCCGAAGCAAAATGGCGTATGAGTGAATAAAACAAAAGAAAAAGCATCGATTTTTCAGTCGCTAAACGGCATTACATATGCAGATCTTCTGAAAACAAAAATGCCGAAACAGAACGGTAATACTTTCTCAGCCGTTGCATATTTCATTCGTTTTAGTACGCCAAAAGTTTGCTTTCGTAACAGAATATAGACCATCGCTTTCGAGAGCAGAAGAGGAAAAATCGAAAGGAATTCGAATATTTAAGATTTATGTTAAAGTTTAAAAAAATTATTCAGATTTATTTTTGGTTTCTTCTTTTCGGAAATAAAACAATAGGTCATATGAATATTGGATTCTGTTTTCATCCAGGACTGGTGTATGGAATATGCATTAATGGCTCTTTCCCTTGTTCGTCTTCCATCCCACATGTTTCACATTATCAGAATTCCTGAACCAAACTTCGTCCTTTAAAAACACATTTAGCCATTTCACTTTTCCCAGGTAGTCAGTGTATTTATTACCATGCATTATCATGATTTGAAGACCCCGCTCTACTTCACAACGCTAGGTAATGCATAGAAACGGTAAAGACAAATCTATTGGTAGAATGTTCCGATATTCTTTGAACAATTATTTTTACGACGCATTTTTCGTATTGGAATATTTTATGTTTGCATAGTGCAAACATTTATACGAAATAATGTTCCTACCCTGTTAGTTTTTACGAAATAAATAAATAAATAAATAAAAATATTTAATAACAGTTACTTTAAGATTAATTGATAGTATTTTTAGTAAAATGTTAATACCTTTTCATGTAGAAAAACACCACATTGAGGGTTTTGTTACCATACCACTGTCTAATCTGCAAATGTTTTTGTACTTAAAAGAAAAAAATAAATCTTCAAACAATAGTGAGATTAGTTCTATTAAATTGCTTAATATGTTTAGTGTAAGTATCAGAAATTACCCCTAAATAATTTTTATTTAATCGCATGTCATAAGACTTATTTATATAATGTGCATATATTTCATTTCGTATTATTTTCGCTATGATCTGTACACTGCAGTGCCATAAAAACTGGTATGCCAGTTTAATAGTTGGTTGGCCTCCCACGGGAGCGTAGAACAGCAGAAATAAGACGGGGCATGAACTCCACGAGTTCCATCAGGCTACTCACTTCCAATTCATCAAGTGCCCAGTGGCAGTGTTCTGGAGCCCAGGTGAGGCACATAGCTGTGTGTCGAATATTCATCAAGGGTACTAGATTTGTTTGTCGGCTCACAAAACCCGTATCTAGTGAACGTTGCACTGTTCTCACGCTGATGCTTGTTGAGGGCATCAGCATTGAATTCTGATGTTATTTGAGACAGTGTTGCATGCCTATCACGTGAAAATACTCTGGTCACGTACACAGTCTTTTTACGGTCACACTGCTGTCGCAAGTTACAGGTTTTGCCAGAATATTTGTAGTCGTGGTACACAATTGCGATGGTAGTACGAATGGTAGTAAAGCGTTGAAAATTGCTTAAATCGGGATAACTTGCCATTTTCACGGAGGAAATTGTTCTAGATGCTTCCACAGATGTCTATCGCTTTATAACTGCACTGGCAGATGCAACCAATGACGTGCATAGGTGGAGTTGCAACGCATTTTATATAAGCTCGTCTGTACCAGTTTTTCTGGCATTTCCAATGTACTGCAGATTTAGTCCCGTTCTTCGTTTCCCAAATTTAAAAAGAAACAAATAACTACTTTATCTTCACGAGGATAAAAATAAATAAATTCTAATAACACCAACGAGAGTTATACTTTTAACTTAGCCCAAAACAGTATTAAGTTTGTTACACAACATTAAACTTAACAAAAAAATAACAAAAAACAAGAACAACTCATACTGTCAATTCCCTCTTTATTATACAAATGAAAATGTTTGAAAGAAATTCCAAAAGAGGGAAATGCAACTAAATAAAGGGAAGTGCAACTAAATAAAGGGAAGTAACGAAAATACTAGAGTTCTGCTTGTGAATTATCTCCAAAATAAATTGCACTCTTAAAGAAAAATAAACATAATCAACTTCTAAAACACACGTCCAGGTCCAAAAACCAGAGCAAGAATTAGGAATTCAACTCGTTTTGGTTGGTTGTCGCTAGCAATTAAAAATAAATTTGTTTGAGATAGCTTCGATGGCCGTTCCAAAAATATGTCCCCATCTAAAACCCAATGCCAGGACATTGTGAAGGACAAGATTAAGTGAACAGGAGTAGTACATCTCGCGCGGTAATGAAAGTGTCCCATTATGTTTTACGCTACATAAAGACATTGAGGAGGCAAAAATATGTCTCAATGTTTACGGGACTGAAGCAAGATTATTGTTCGGGGATTCCGAAAATAAAAGGAGTATCAGATAAAAGGAACTATTATGGCATTTAAAGAAGTCATGGTTGGAGTACCCAGGATTTGATGTAAGCACTTTATGGGACTTTGCAAGCTTAAATCAGGGGAAGTAGACATTTATAGGCAGTAAGGATAACGTTAAATCAGTTTTTCTATCCTGGAGAAGACATTCGAAGTTTACCATGTTTCTTACGAAAAATACAGAAAGAAGAATCAAGAGCAGTTTATGAAGATGAAATTAAGAAGATAGAGAGGAGATTGAATGAAACGTGCATTTGCGTGCAATAAAATCAAGTGTATAGAGAAATGTTATAAGAACCCAATTGTTCAATGCGCTGAACTTATAAACATAACTCTGAACTTGTATTGTTTAATCATAGTTTTCATCTTTTTATCAAAACATGCGGTAAGTGATTAAGGACTAAGTGTGTCTCAAATTAACCCTCCTAGTAGTTTTCTCGACGAGATATCTCGTCATTAGTAGAAAATTGACCAGATCTTGATCGCGCCATAATAAAAAATCGGTAATATCTTAACGAAATATCTCGTCATTAACAAAATCGGTCAAATCTTGATGGACGAGATATCTCGTCAAAACCACTTGGAAGATTATACACAGTATCAAATTCTTAAAGTAGAAGTATATGCAAACAAGTAAAGTATTATTGTTAGTGATGGGATGGAGATTTTTTTTAATTAACTTTTTTATTTCAAACGTTTCACTCAAACTGTTTACTGATTGAAATCATAAAACAAAGGAAACAGGAATAAGTATAATCAAGCATTGTACAAACTACTTACATATATGTGTATACTTATTAATATTTTTATTAGTCGCTTGCCAAAAAACAAAATGTTTCTAATATTTTGAAAGATATTTTGTTTTTCCAACAAGCAACTACCGTTAACACCTTGATGCACATTCTAATAATGAGATCATGCCCAGTAACATACCTTTTTGCGTAATTTTTCCAAGAACTAAGCCTATAGCAAATCTAATTTGTATCTTAATTTGCCTAGTATAAGCCAATAATCGCACCTTACTAAAAAGGTTTTGTTCTTTTAATGAAATCATGCAGGTCGACTATAGACGTGAAAAGTGAGTACATGAAAAACAAGGCTGCTGTATTGGTCGTTCATGTGAACACGTTAGATGAAAAACGAATTCGAAAAAATTATAATAATGTATTTTTCTAATGTACTTATATCAGTCTACATGAATTAAATTTGCTAATCAGATTGAATTGTTACATCAAAAGTTTTTGTTATGACAAAGAAAAACATTAGTTTATATTCCACGAAAACATATGAAATGCCATATGCATGTAACATCGCAAAATCAAAGAAACGTTTAATGACAACGATGTATTTATTACTGAAAACTAATTTTAAAATGCTACGGCGATTAATTATTTTTAAAATGGTAGCATGTTTTCCTTAACTTTTGTAAGAAAGTAATCTAACTACCAATATACACATATACTTTGGAGAATTAGGCTCTTTAAAAATAGCATTAGAAACTTCATACTAGTAGCTATGCGTTTATTGAGGAGACAAATTTTAAAATGATAAGACAATTTTTTATGACAATGATGTGTTTATAACTGATGA